>SJYO01029184.1:8552638-8654928 GCA_006410555.1 Capra ibex | reverse complement strand
GTAGAGAAAGTCTTAAAAGGTGTCAAATAACACTAGGTGTATCAGTTTCCGAAACCGTATCAGTTATTTCGTCTTTATCTACAAAAAGACCTTGAGAGAACGAAAAAGTTACTAGGTCGCCTACAACCGTTAAACTAGAGACTAAGGAGACGGAAAAGATTTTGGTCGAACTCGTAGACCTTCAAGTGCCAAGTGCATGACGACTTCGGACAGAACCTCTTAAAACTCGTAATGAAATGATCGTACACTCTACTCACGTTAACCCGTCATCAAGCTCGTAGGAAACCGTAACGAAAAGAAACCCTAACCTTACTTTTGACTGGAAAAGGTCAGGACACCGGTGACGACTCAAAAGGTTTAAACGACGGTATAACTCACGTCGTGAAAGTGTCCTAGTGAAAAGTCCTAAACTTTATCGAGTTGACCTTAAGGTAGGGGAGGTGATCGAAACAAGTATCACTACGAAAGATTCCGGGGGAACTGAAGTGTAAGGTCCTACAGACCGAGATCCACTCACTAGTATGGTAACACTAATAGTTCTCCAAATCCCCGAAAGAATCCATCTACTCTCCCTCTTAGAATTCCATGACCCTAAGAATAAACAATTTTACACAATTCAACTTTCTCTCAAAGTCACGGAGTACCATACCTGTACCTGTTACATTTTTACCAAAACTTAAATTTACCTCTTCGTCAAATTAATTACTCGTATGTGAAGGATTCTCTTTAAATTTTCTCATTTTAATAATTTACTACAGTAAAACGACGTACATCGGGGTTTTCACCATCCATTCTTTCCCTTCTCAGTCGTCTCCAACTACCCGTACATGGGTTTGAAATTTTAATCTTCTTCCTTCCAACTTAAATCATGAGTCATAATCGATTCACTGAAACCTATTCAGGATATTGGAAAGACTAACAGGTAAAGGAACACACATTACGAACACAGTGTCTCAGTAAATCTTTTCATTTACTCGATTACCCAACACTTTAACAAAACACTTGATGTTTCACAAAAACCAGTGAGAGAGGACACAAGCACGACAAAATATAGATAATAGACGATATCATAAAGGATACAACATTAAACAAATAGAGACAGGGGGTGATCTGACTCGAAAAAGTCTCGTTCCTAAAAACAAAATAAATAGAACCTTGTGGTCCCGGATTGAGAATCCATGAGTTATTGACAAACTACTTACACACTTATTTACAAAGTTCATCCTCTACCCGGGTCCACTGGAGAATTCAAAGGAAGATCAAAACGACAAATTCTAAGATACTTTTCCAGATCTTTATTAATCTGTAGTTGTTTCCTTCTTTATGAATCTTATATTTTTGTACTTTACCTTCCTGTCAATGTCTTAACAATTTGTGTATTATCGTAAGATCTCACATGAAAGTTTTCCCTTTAGCAACTCTGCCCAATTAACTCAAATATATATTCTTTCTTCCAATACTAAACAGTTGACTCTTCATTAAAAAGACCGATACCTTTCTATTGTCGATTTTACTTAGAAAGGTTTCGATCTTTTACACCGTCTCCTTATAACGCCGATTTGTTTAAGTAATCTCGTCTTTCCATAATTTTTTTTAAACTCCTTCATACCAATTTAGTACCCTTTGATTTGAGGGAATAACTCTTCGGTCTTTGACTACTCTGTATTCCACCTCCAAAATAACAACATGTACGACAACAAACTTTCCTGACCTTTGATATAGAGGTTGTCCTCGTTTCATACTCGGAAATTTCTCGTCTTATCTATACGGATGACTTTTTTCACAATTATCTTCTCAGACATTTACGCTCCTCCTTTCCACTTCATCTTTACCATTTTACTTTCTTATTTACTTATTTTTTTCTTATTTTCTTATTTTACTTTCTTCCAAATCTTTCCTGTTTTAGTGAATATTACTCCCTACCCCTTCCTAGGTTTTGTTACTAGGATTCATTCTTTAACTTTTATCTACCTTTTATACTTTCTTCGGAATTTTATGATCTTGACCTTACCCGGAACTCTCTTAAATGTTGACTTCTGACTTTAGTTACTAAGAGATTTGTCATCTGAAGTTTCGGATTGGACCACGTCGTAGTTCACCGACAGTGGTGTAAGGGACAGAGACTAGAAACTGTTTTACAAAACCCCTCCTCTTCCATCTACGCTAACCAGACCAACCAAGGATGACATCTCCGAAACAATATCGTGTCACCCTACCTCTTTCGAACGACAATTTTGTGTGTGTGTTTGTGTGTGTGTGTGTGTGTGTAGACTCATTCTTAGGGTCGAGACGGAGAAAAGTCGACAAACTAGCAGTCGTTTAATGATAGGGATTTTCTATAAGTCTTTCTTGAGATAGGTACATTGAAGACAAAATGTAAATGGACCCAACTAGCAATTAAAAGGAAAATAAAAAGAACGGACAAGAAGTAAAGAAAAAGAAAAATTTAACGAAAGATTCTGTAAAGTAGTCGAAATAGAAGGTTGGGAAAATGATTCCAAATTTAAGTGGAACAGTAAAAAATTTTTTTTAACCTCATATCAACTAAATATCACACAATCAAAGTCCATATGTTTTATCACCAAGTCAATATGTACAGATATATGTATATATACAAGAAAAAGTTTCAATAAAGGTACATCTAATAATATTTTATAACTCATAGTAAAGGACACGATATGTCATCCAGGAACGACTAATAGATAAAATATATATCATCACACATATATACCCGAAGGGTCCACCGCAATCACCATTTCTTGGACAGATGGTTACGTCTTCTGTGTCCTCTGTGCCCAAGTTAGGCACCCAACCCTTCTAGGGGTCCTCCTCCTTTACCGTTGGGTGAAGTGATAAGAACGGACCTTTTTAAGGTACCTGTCTCTTCGGACCACCCGATGTATACAATTAGGGATGGAGGACTAAATAAGGAGAGGAACGGAAAGGAAGGGACTATCGACTCAACCATTCCGTAGGTGGACGTTACGGTCTCTGGGACCAAGCTAAGGACCCAGTCCTTCTGGGCGACCTCTTCCCTAACCGATGGGTGAGGTCATAAGAACACGAAGGGACCACCGAGTCGACCATTTCTTAGACGGACGTTACACCTCTGGACCCAAACTAGGGACCCAACCCTTCTAGGGGACCTCTTCCCTTTCCGATGGGTGAGGTCATAAGACCGGATCTCTTAAGGTACCTGACATATCAGGTACCCCAGAGTTTCTCAGCCTGTGGTGACTCGTTGAAAGTGAAGTGAAAGGGGAAACTATTGGTATGCAAATAAAAGATACAGACAGAGAAAGGTAAAACATTTATTCAAATAAATAAATAAATAAAAATCTCAAGTGTATGTTCACGGAGAGCAGTATGAAAATTAAGGATTCTGGAGAAGATCCTTTAAAGGACCGTCAGGTCACCAATCCCAAGACACGAAGACAACGTGCCCCGACCTAGGGACCAGTCCCTTCGATTCTACGGCGTTCAGGACACCATGTCGACTGTGTTTTTGTTTTTGTGTTGCTCTTGTTGTCGTTCTTGAGAAGATAAAAGAGTTTTCAGAAAATTTTAAAGGAAACGGACAGAGTACCGACGTTACAGAGGAAATTAAAGAAACTCCTAGAATTTAACAGAACCATTTTAAAAGGGGACTCGAAGTCCTTAGAAGAGATTCGTTGATTGAGAGGACAGAAGACGTCCCCAGCATTTTACTGCAACAAACCAAGACGTCTCAACCCCCCACCCCCTGTCTTAGACGTCCATACAGTTGTAGAGTCCGACTGAAACTTGGTCAGGAAGACCAAAATCGGTGAGGAAGTAGGGATAGACATCTCCATGGACCGTGGTGTTTAAGGGTTCGGAAAAACCTCGAGGCACGATATTTGACTCAACGGAGAGTCGAAAAAATGACTACTGAATCCTATGTCCAAGCATGAGGTTGATTGAGCCAATGATAAACAGACGAGAGACCAAGGTTTGAAACGACGATTACATAAGAGGGGAAATGTTGTAGGGAGGTAGGAATACGGAAATTTTTTAAGAAAACGATATTAACATAGTCCCAAAACTACTCCCTCGTCTTGATTTATACGTAAGTTACACGGTAGAAATTGGGTTTCAGAAAATTAAGAAGTACAGAAAACATAGGTAAGAAATGTAAAATTGGTAGTAGTGTAACATGTCTAAGAATTGTGAAATATAGATCAGAGGAACGGAGATCATGGAGGAGGGAATCTAAACAGGAAACCCTACGATATCTAAGTGGAGAGGTCTTTTAACGTGTCTCATGGAGTGTCGAAACTCACATTTTTGGGAAGTCAACGAAGGATCACAACTGTCCTATTTCAGATATAAGGAATTGACCTGTAAGTTTCGGAAGGTGTTAGATTGAAGACGGGTAGAAAAGTTGGAGTAGTAAATCCGAAAGTCTTTGTGAGTGTCCTGAAGGGACCACCAGGTCATCAATTCTAAGGTACGAGGGTTACGTCCCCCGGATCCAAGTTAGGGACTAATCCCTTGATCTAGGGTGTACGTCGTTGACTCTGGGTCGCATCGGTTTATTTATTTACAATTTTTCCTCCTTCCCTACTTAGGGACAGTCTTTGTGAGTGTAGGTGTGGTGACTATGGGTATAAATGGACATCGACACTAATTTGAACAGACCTTGTAGATGTCCGTATCATCGACCCGAACGGACCACTAAATAGGTAATCTGAATCCCCAACTAGACGACTAAAACTTACCGATTAAATTTGTGAAACAAAATAAAAACCCCTTTCAAATTTAATAAAATAACATTTTAAATATGTTTTATTTGGTATTCGTGTGTCAATTTGAAATTTGTCTTAATTTGGTCAGGTATTTTGTAAAGTTTATTTTTTCATTATTTTTGGAATAGTCGAGTAAACTTTAATAAGTAGAAATCTATGTACTACCAAATAAAGGATCTAAATTTTATCACTAGAGGTAATATGAATCAATCCGACATTTTATAATTTATGATAAAAATTTAATATCTTCATATTGTGTAAACGTCCTCTGAACCTTTTATGTTTTGTTTCAATATACATCAAGGTGATATATAATGTTAATAAAAAATTCATCTATTTAATTCTAAAAATCCCCTTCAAAGTTTTAGTTTGAGATTTTGTAATTATCTTACTTATCTGTCTTTTCATCTTCCTGTATCATCTGGACTTTTCGTCATACTTGGTTAAGTTGTATTAATTCTAAATATGTCAAAAGTGTGTCGTCGTCCTGTGTTTAAGATAAGTTCAAGGTATCTGATATTCGGTCCTCTGCGACCTTGTATAGGTCCCTGTATTTCACGTTTTTAAAGTACCAGATTTCCATAACTTTAGTACGTCTCTTTTTTGTCTAAGAATATGAGTTCCTAATTGTTTATAAACGTTTAACTAGTGGTTTTAGAAACAGTTGTTTTAACATTTAAGTCTCATGTTCTTAGATGAACTTTATTAGATTGGTTTATGATTTAATGAATTTACTCTGAGTCAAAGACTCCACACCATAGTTCTCCTTTTTTTAGAATAAATGTATGTTCCAACATATGTGTTTATCCAAAAACAGTTATATGTAATTTTAAAAAAAATAACTTTATATCAACTTAATGTCACAACACAATTAAAGACGACATGTCGTTTCATTAAGTCAGTGTGTGTGTGTGTGTGTGTGTGTGTGTCCAAACCGGCTTTTCAAACAAGTCTAAAAAGGTATTGTAGAATTTAAGAAAAGTATAAGAAAAAGGTAATACCAATAGTGTCCTATAACTTATATCAGGAGACACGATATGTCATCCTGGAACAACAAATAAGTAAGACACATATGGTCAAACGTAGACGATTAGGGGTTTGAGGGTGAGGATGGCAGAGAGTGGGGGTGAAACCGTTTATATGAGAAATTTTTGTTTAGTTTGACCGGTGGTAAGGGGTTTTACGAAGAATGTGATACGACTTTAAATTTTCCTGAAAATTATTGAAACTCGGGATAGACATGATGTACACTTTGTCGAAAATTCTAAAGAGATGGAGGACATGACTTCCAGTTTTTTTTCGACTTTTACAGACGTACTATCATTTGTAAAGGGGGGTGGTGAATCTCAATAATTATCTTTAACATACCGTCTTAGAAACAATCCTTCCGTGACTTTTTTTTTTTCTCTACACATTCTATTAAAAATTACTTGAAAGAATGTCCTTTAGTATTTTGAGAACCAAAATTTACTTATGAACAAACTGTTCTTCGAAGTATATCGGGTAAAGTCAGATCATAAGATTTTAGACAAAAATTATATACATAAAAGAATTAACACAAATGAGATAACGTATAACCAAAAGTTACAATATAATAAGGTGTGGGATAAATAAAAGACGATCCGAGAACTCGACGTTTCTACTCACTCTACATCTCTAATACAGGACATTATTTAACGATAGAACAATATATATAACATAACTCAAATTCGAGGTTGAGTCATTGACCCAAATGTGTCTTACTAAATTATAAGAAGATCCCAAATTACAAGATTGTAAGTATAGTTCATACAAATATTGTAAAAGGACTTTAACATTGTAAAAGACTACCAAAAAGAGGGGATCACACCAGAAACAACTGTAGAAGTAGTACTTAAATTAAGAAACCTAACTTCCCAGTAGTAGACGATAGAGTAAACCATGGAACTATCCTTAGGAACGTAACACCAAACCTTAAAGTCACGGTAATTGTAAAAACCCACGTATGCAACCTTCAAAGGTTTTCCATTTGAAAATTTTATGACGAAAACTGGTAACTTACTACAGACTTTATTATGGAGTCACACTTATCTGATATGTCCTTTACCTTCTACATGGTAACCTCTTTTACTGTTTCTTATTAGTAAATCCCTATTTTCTAAAAATGTTTGAAATTTACTTTCTGTCATTGTGAAATAAAAAAATAAAAAATAAAAAAGGAACCCAGTTTGGAAAATAAAAAAATAAATAAATAAAAAACAATAAAATTAAAAATAAAAATGAAATAAAATGAAATGTTTTAACATAACCAAAACGGTATGTAACTGTACTTAGGTGGTGCCCACATGTACGCTAGGGTTTGTACTTTGGGAGAGGGTAGAGGGAGGGGTGTTGTAGGGAGACCCAGTAGGGGCACGTGGACATAAAGTATAAAATACCCAACAAATATAAAGGGAGAGAGAGACTACCCGTTTTAAATTTTCTATATAATATCCCTCCGACTGAAATTCTTTCAGTCTTTTTACTACTCTAATATATCAACCCCCTTCTTTCGGTTCTATGTTCGGTTCTTTACCCAAGACAACTACCTAAAAAAAAAGAAAAAACAATACCAAATCGGGTCCTATAACTTATATCAAGGGACACAATATGTCATCCTGGAACAACAAATAGGTAAGAGACACATCATCAAACATAGAAGAGTGGACCAAATGTCTAAGTTTCTATCGGATAAGTTGTATATCCCTTTTCCTTGTCTTATGGTTTTTCTGATTTACTCCGGTGTGATGTTTTCCCAACATAATACTCCTGCATCGCACTTAAACGGCCTCTTCCGTTACCGTGGGGTGAGGTCATGAGGACGGACCTTTTAAGGTACCTACCTCCTCGGACCTTCCGACGTCAGGTACCCCAGTGACTCCCAACCTGTACTGACTCGCTGAAGTGAAAGTGAAAAGTGAAAGTACGTAACCTTTTCCTTTACCGTCGGGTGAGGTCACAAGAACGGACCTCTTAGGGTCCCTGTCCCCTCGGACCACACGACGACAGATACCCCAGTGTCTCAGCCTGTGTTGACTTCACTGAATCGTCGTCGTCGTCGTCGCACTTAAACGTACCCTCTTCAGTCTGTTCTGTTTTGTCCTTCACCTCAAGGTGTATCTCGTCTTTTTCTTTTTAAAGACTTTTGATAACTGTTTAAAAGTCTCTATTTAATAATCTGTTTAAGATTCTCTCTTAAAAAACTGCAGTATATAATAAAATGTAACTTTGTCAGTGATCATTCAAAACAGGTTATAGAGGGAACTTTACACATTCCTTTCTATTTGTAGGAATAACAAATCGACACAGGATAGATTATACCACCGGTGAGTTGTTGATACCAAAAACTCATGAACCTTACACCGATCAGACTTAATGTACGATATTCACATTTTATGTGTGACCAAAAGTTGGTGAATCTTGTTGTTGTTGTTCTTCTTACATTTTATAGAACTAATTATTAAAATATAGCCAGTGTTTACATTTACTATGATAAACCCGTACAATCTAGTAATCTAGTTTATTTTATATAGTTATTCAACTAAGATGGAAAAATTTTACGTGGATGATTCTTTGACCTATGAATGACGTAAACACCGAACGTAGTATCATAAAGATAACGTGTCGTAACCAGATCGGAAACGGGTATATTGACGAGAACTTTTACAAGTCTAAGTTCTAACACATAACACTACGGCAGACATATTTAAATGAAGTCCAAATAAAGTAAGACTAAAAGTGAACTAAATAAAAGCTCGTCAAACTGATAGGCCAATCATGTTTGGTCTAAGGAGCAGTATAAGGAGTGGTCCTAAAGTAATCTTCTGGTGAAAAATCATAGTAGTAGCCACCGCAAAATGGAAAACCAACATAAAAATAGGTTGATAAAAAATAAGATTTATCGTAAACCACTCATAGTATAGAAGAAAAATCGAATAAATAAAAAATTAACTTCCTATTAACGAAATGTCTTAAAACAACAAAAGACAGTTCGTAGTTGTACTTAGTCGGTATCCATAAGTATAGAAGAATTAGAGGTTTTATAATTAAAAATTATTTAATTAAAAGGATATACAGCTCCAGTTTAAGACCATATCATTCTGAAGTACATGATGGGACAAAATAGGTCCCTTATCGTTAGACTGGGTTCCCTTAAAGGATCCTTTGATTCTGAATTAAATTTTGTAAAATTTCGGTGAAAACCTACCTTTACAGATATTTCCAAAGGAAAAACTTTTAATTATCGGAGAAAAATTAGGAAAGGTCCACTGAATCTTTTCAACCAGAGTTTGGTATGAAGAGACTCTGAAACGTCCCCCAACTCACCTCCACAGGGAACCTCCCTCCATGGATTTCTACCTTATCTTTCGAGACTAAACATAGACAAAAGGTATGACCGGAGGGTACGTTCTAAAGTAAATAAAAGAGACGATTTTTATTGTACTTATCGTGACTAAACCCCAGAAGTAGACATGACTCGATATTCATTACCAAAAGATAGAAGGAAAGACAGTTGACGATCAACACGACAGTCTACGGAAAAGGAATATCGGAAGGAGAAAAATAGACGATGAAAATTAGACAACATTAAATTCTTAGGATTATTGGTTATACCTCGAAGGGTCCATCGAGTCAAGATTTCTTAGGCGGACGGTTACGTCCTCCACATCCTTGGAGTCCAAACTAAGGACCTAGTCCTTCTAGGGGGATCTCCTCCTTTACCGTTGGGTGAGGTCATAAGAACGGACCTCTTGGAGTACCCATCTCCTCGGACCACCCGATGTCAGGTACCGCAGCGTTTCTCGATCTGTGTTGACTCGTGTGTGCGTGGTTATTGGTTATATCTTTACGTACACTTCATTCTTGGTCACGAGAGACTAATTTCACGATGTCAAAATCACGGGGACGAAACACTGTCGATAAAGTCAACGAGGTTCAGGGAAAAAAAAAAAAAAAAGAATGAAGGACTAAAAACTGTCGTAAAACCAAAACCTTCGACGGTTCACCCTAAATGAGACCTCCTTAAAAATCTAACACGTTTACGTGTTATTTTATTTTACGTCAGTGGTTAACACGTACAAATATTATGAAACAGGGTTTTCTTAGAAGATCTGTTTCGAAACTACAGGATCCTTTAATCCAAATTAGTATCTGTAATTAACGGGTGGAAAATATTTGTCGTGACACAGTTTCAACAAACTTTCTATTCGTCATTTTAGACAATGGAACAGTCGTTGATTTATAAATTGTACGACATTTTATCTAATATCATTGGTTTAAAACGTCTACAAAAACTACCCTTTCATAAAAATTTCGTTTTGACTTTCTAATAAACTTCACAATCAACGAGTCAGCACAGGCTGAGAGAAACACTGGGGTACCCGACACCGGGTGGTCCGAGGAGACAGGTACCTTAAGAGGTCCGTTCTTATGACCTCACCCAACGGTACGGGAATAAGTCCTCTAGAAGGACTGGGTCCCTAACTTGGACCCAGAGAGTATAACGTCCGTCTAAGAAATGACAAACTCGGTTCTAAGAAATCTACTAAATTAAAAACAAAGTTACTCTTTGGTCCCACGAACAACACATGTTGAAACATATATAAATACTTGAGATCTCTACTAAGAAGGGTTGGGGGTAGGAAGTAGGAGTGGGGGTCCACATATAAAATGTACTCCAAAATTTTACCTTATAACTAGTCAAGTGGTCAAAGAAGAGAAGTCTTCCGAAAAACTTTACAGATAAAGAATAGGGTTAAATCAGTCGAACGAGATATTATTACTTTCCTTAATGAAGTAAGGAAACTTCAAACCGGATTTACATTAGATGTGTGACTATAAAGATTTCTACGTACAAAGTTTCATCTAAATTATCTTAATACACACAACACGATATTTCTGGTTAAACCTCTTCGATGGACAATTATCTGGAGGTTTCTGTTTTAAACTAAGACGCCAAAAGACAACATATTATATCAGCGACCATAAATACGGTAAACGACCATAAATACGGTAAAGGCAAAGATTTCTCTTTTGTACAAAAGTTTACACATATCTCTTTTAACTACCCAAAGTTCACTTTTGATTTAATATCCTCGTCTGTTTATAACCACTCATCGTTATGACAAAGACTACTCTCTCTTATACCGGTTTAAGACTTCGACACATCCACTCCCTTATATGTATATATAAACTATGATGTACCTATGATGTATTTAAACTACTATAATGTACTTATCTACTTCGGACCTTACTTTTAGAGTTCCACTCTTTTCACACACTGTCAAATGACAAATCTCAACCTACCTAGAAAGACACACATAGGAATTCAATTTCGAATAAAATTTTAACAGTAAAAAGAAAAGTCCAGAGTAGTCTACATGTAGTACAAACCGAAGGAAAAGAATCAGAAATATTAAGAAGACTAATGAACAAGACTTCGATGGTAAGACGACACAATAAAAGTGAACACAAGACTCCATTTCTGTATTCTTTGATTATGTAGACTTCGAAAGATTTGAACGTAATAATCTTAATCTTCAGACAACTCTTTCCCTAATTTGATTCACAATTGATGTACCAAAGATGTTGAACTCTAGTGAAAATATAACACAAAAGGATTACTGTGTAAAACTAAAACTACGTCGATAGTTCAATTACGAAAAAATTTTTTAAGTAAATAAAATCAACCTGCGATTAATGAAATGTTATAACATCACCAAAAACGGTATGTAACTATACTTAGTCTGTACCCAAATATACACAAGGGGTAGGACTTGGGGGGAGGGTGGAGGGAGGGGTAGGGTAGGGAGACCTAGTAGGGTCACGTGGTCGGGACTCGCGGGACAGAGTACGTAGCTTGGACCTGACCACTAGACAAAGTATATACTATTATATGTGCAAAGTTACGATAAGAGAGTCTAGAAGGGTGGGAGCGGAAGAGGGTGTCTCAGGTCTTCTGACAAGATATGTAGACGTAGAGAAAACGACAGAGGGTATATCCCAATATATACGACAGAGCGTATATGGTAGAAAGATTTAAGGTATATATACACAATCATATGACATAACCACAAAAAGAAAGACTGAATGAAGTGAGACATATTATCCGAGGTCAAAGTAGGTGGAGTAATCTTGACTAAGTTTACATAAGAAAATATTACCGACTCATTATGAGGTAACACATATACATGGTGTCGAAAGAATAGGTAAGTAGACGACTACCTATAGATCCAACGAAGGTACAGGACCGATAATATTTGTCACGACGTTACTTGTAATCCCATGTACACAGAGAAAGTTAAGACCAAAGGAACCACACACACGGGTCGTCACCCTAACGACCCAGCATACCGTCAAGATAAAGGTCAAATAATTCCTTAGAGGTGTGACAAGAAGTATCACCGACATGATCAAACGTAAGGGTGGTTGTGACATTCTCCCAAGGGAAAGAGGTGTGGGAGAGGTCGTAAATAACAAACATCTAAAAACCTACCGTCGGTAACACTGACCACACTCTACCATGGAGTAACACCAAAACTAAACGTAAAGAGACTATTACTCACTACAACTCGTAGAAAAGTACACAAACAATCGGTAGACATACAGAAGAAACCTCTTTACAGACAAATCAAGACACCGGGTAAAAAACTAACCCAGTAAATAAAAAGACCTTAACTCGACATCCTCAACGAACATATAAAAACTCTAATTAACAGTCAACGAAGTAAACGATAATAAAAGAGGGTAAGACTTCCGACAGAAAAGTGGAACGAATATCAAAGGAAACAACACGTTTTCGAAAATTCAAATTAATCCAGGGTAAACAAATAAAAACGAAAATAAAGGTTTTGTGACCCTCCACCCAGTATCTCCTAGGACGAAACTAAATACAGCCTCCCACAAAAAGGACACAAAAGGAGATCCTCAAAATATCAAAGACCAGAATGTAAATCTAGAAATTAGGTAAAACTCAAATAAAAACACATACCACAATCTTTCACAAGATCAAAGTAAGAAAATGTTCACCAACTGGTCAAAAGGGTCGTGGTGAAGAATTTCTCTAACAGAAAAGAGGTAACATATAAGAACGGAGGAAACAGTTTATATTCCACAGGTATCCACGCACCTAAATAGAGACCCGAAGATAAAACAAGGTAACTAGATATAAAGACAAAAACACGGTCATGGTATAATAGAACTACTGACACCGAGACATCATCTCGGACTTCAGTCCGTCCAACTAAGGAGGTCAAGGTAAGAAGAAAGAGTTCTAACGAAATCGATAAGCTCCAAAAAACATAAAGGTATGTTTAACACTTTAATAAATAAGATCAAGACACTTTTTATGACAACCATCGAACTATCCCTAACGTAACTTAGATATCTAACGAAACCCATCATATGAGTAACAGTGATGTAACTAAGAAGGTTAGGTACTTGAACCAAATAAAGAGGTAGATATACACAGGAGAAACTAAAGAAAGTAGTCATTCAATTACGATGAAACTATCTTTCAAAAGTTCTCTTTCGTCAAAGAGAGACCGATCAATGATATTAAAGACATATCATAAGTCAATTGTATCCTTTTGTGTCCCTTGACTAAACTATCAAGACTGTATTTTCTAGACTAAACTACTACAAAAGAAAAATTGTTAATTGTAAAAGAACATCGAATCCGGTCCTAATATAAAATACCCGAACTCCAACGACGATTTCCGGGAAAGAGAAAGAAAAACAACGGAAAACCAATGGTACCTGTATATATTAAGAAAAATGGGTTACGGTGGGAGTCAAAAAGGACTACAGTAAAACTTATTGACTCGATCACCACTTATATAAAAGAATTTGGGGGATCTAGGGAGAATAAAACCATTAAATTACACTGAAAGATTTCCACTGTTCTCTCAAATCCCTTACTAATAATATATGTACTACAGAATCTCGTAAAAAAAAAGAACTCGATATCCTTGTTTTCATTTTCTATATATTAATACATGTATAATATGAATCCATGAGTAAGTAAGATACTATGTAAACAGTATCCTTAAGACATTGTTAGTAATTATTTTGTAATTATCCGTATTCTAGATATATATATATATGTGTATGTATATAAAGAATCTTTCCAAACTCACGGGGGTTTTGGTGGGTGTATAAAGTACTGAGTGATCTTCCTGAGTACTCTGAGTCACATATCTGTAGAAGAACCGATCCCAAACAATGTCGTTTTCCTACGTGTTGTCCTAGTCATTCCCTTTTTCTGTGTCTACCTTGGACCTTTTTTTTGGGTACACGTCAGAAGGACACAAAAGAGAGGGAGTATTCCCCTGTGTGGGTCGTACGAGGAAGACGTCGTCATTTTTTTACGTCATCATATACACGTTACACAGACGGGTCCTTTCGGGTGTTCTCTGAGTTATCGGTTCCAAAAATAACTCTCGATCAGTGTGTCCGTGTGAGACGGATTGTTGAGGTTTGAAAAGTCTGTGAGATTTCCTTTCGTACACAAGAGGTACCTAGTGTATCAAACATGTCAGATCCATATCTTTTGGTCAGAATAGTCAGTCCCTTACTAATTTACGATTTAAGGGTTCATAATTCGGTTCTCAGTTGGAACATTCGTCTGGAAAGATTTCTACCGTTGGAGTCTGGACGATACATGAGAAAAGACGTGTCAAATAGGGGAACCGGGAACTGGTACCACGAAAATACCATGAAGATAATAGTCCTTCCTGGGTACCCGTCCCACTCTAATTGGACTAATAACTGGAGACAGTACGGAGGTACCCAGTACTTAAATCGGTCAATTTTATTAAGGGTAATTGGTATTTCCAGATAGAACTTGTTTGTTTGAATATTTTTTTCTCTAGTCTGAACACCAATGGTCTCCGTTCCCAATCCCCCTCCCTCTTAATCTACCTCAACCAACTTTCCATGTTTGAACGTCAATATCCTATTTGTTCATGATCCCTACATTACATGTCGTACTATTTATATTAACTGTGACGAGACACGAGAAATACTGATAACAATTCTATCATTTAGGATTCTCAAGAGTAGTGTTCCTTTTTATATAAAAAGAGATAAAGAAATTAAAACATAGATATATTCTATTACCTACAAGTCATTTTAATGACGCTATTAGTAAAGTACTATACAATTCAGTTTAGTAATATGATATGTGGAATTTTAATCTGTCACGACATATAGTTAATATAGAGTTATTTTGACATTCCCCCTTTTTTCTAGATAGAATTTAAAGAGATGATTGGAAAAAATGGACTTGACCCCGTAGTTAAATCCGGGTCGTGTTGAGACCGGTCATTTAACTTCGACTGCACTTTCGGAAGGTCCCGACTTCGTCGCAGATCTCTCTTTCCTACACGTATAATCTTCATGTCAGGGACTCCCGTGTGTACCAGGGGGACCTTTGGTTCTCAAATAGTAACACTCCCACGGGGTTCGTCCTACATGTAATCAGTCTGTCATGTATACTTTAATTTAAAGAATACTTTGAAGGAGAAAATAAAGAAAATTAGGTATTAGGATATCTCGGATAAAATACAACGGAGAATATTAATGATTGGGTACATATCAATCTCAAAGTAGATTTTTCAACAAAAAAGATGGAGAAGAATGTCCTAATAGTAACCACCACCTCTCGGAAAGAATGGTCGTCAAAATGTCGACAAATAAAAAAACGAATACGTCAAATGATAAAGAAACGGTCTGAATTTTAGTGTCCGTAACGTTCGTGGTAAAACATGAAACCCATGTGCTACTAGTACCAGAACTAAAAAAAGGACAAGTGGCCATTCGTGTCTTAATGTAAAACATATAAAACCTAAGAGGTTTCTCTGAACCTCTATCGGCATTATATTATTCGTAGTTAATTGTTAATTACCTTCCTTCTCCCTTGTTTCAGTAGTACAAGTAAAGATACGAAACCCCTATTTTCTAACGTTCTGGACCCCTCGACCTCCCTGGAATACATGAATCGACGTTCTGGTAGGGAACACTTATAAAAATTTGTCATCCCTACACAAGGTTTCGTGTCATTTCCAACACACATTAGTGAAAACTTAAGGAAGGTCCGTATTTTTTAATTGACTGAACTTATTGAAAATTTAATCATTTTAATCTAATTCAGTTATATGAATTAATATCCACTCCTTGTTCTACCTATGAAGAGTCCTAATGAGTAAACCTTAACAATAAAACCAAGTCTACACTACCTTTAAGAACAAATCTACTTACGAATTTCGTCCACTTTTTTACCGTACCAAAGATTTTACTAGGGTAACCTCTTTATTACTTAAACCTCTCGAAATACGGGAACGGTCGGGTTCCCTTCGTCACCAGGTGGAGATGGACGGAGTGAAAAATTCGAGACCAAAATCGAGTTCAGTGTAGTAAACACATCCAGTCAAACCTTGTAAAGTTTGTAAAAGGATACGAAAATTGGGAGGTCCAAGTTGTTTACACGTTTTTAATTGTTACTTTTAAACAGTCTTTAGTTTCGGAATTCTGTGTCCGTTTGTAAAAGACTCTTTGACCCGTAGAACCACCACTGAACAAAGACAGGAAAAACACATGGACGACGAGAGTTGAGAAGTCATTTCTCTTCTGACACGTCCGGAGGAGAGTAGAGAATCAAGATAAATCCTTTCAGGGACCACCAGGTCACCAACCCTGAGGTGCGAAGGTGAAGATGATGTCCCTCGGACTCAAGGTAAGGACCAACCCCTTGATTTTTTACTCAAGTCAAAATTCTTCCGGACTCTCACAGAGTGATAAGATCAGATTACTCCGAGGAGTACAAACGAAAACTCCAAAAATTTGAAAAATGACTTTATACGGACGTCTTTTTACGTGTGCAGTATTCACATGTCGTAACTTGTGTGAGACATTGACTGTCGGTACAACTATTTTTCATGTACTAGGTGTCTGGGTTTCGGAGACAACCCGCAGAAAGGTGAGTAGAAGGGGTTTCCGTTGGTGATAGGACTGAAAATTGTCGTAGTCAATTGAACAGGAGAAAAACTTAACATCCAATTACCTTAGTATGTTCTATATGAGAAGACACAGACCGAAGAAACTCTAGTCCAAAGAAAAGGAGGTCTAACAAACACTTAAAGTGGGTACAACGACACACATGTACGGTAGAGACGCGTGTCACAGAACAAAACCTAAAGAGAGGAACATACAATGACCGAAAAGATAAACACATTACACGTCAACTTACCTAACTCACGTCACTAAAGTCCGATTACAAAAGAAGTAATGGATTGTGAAACTGAGTCCGATGAAAAAAGACCCTCAGAATATAATGGTCGTCGAAGAAAGTTTTCACTTTACAGTAGGGTTTACCAGGGTAACGACTGTTTGTAGATACGGGTAACCATCAGAGGTGGTGAATTTAACGAAGACAGTGATTATAGACTGAGACGTTCCACGAGTCACTAGAGAACGTTTTTGGATTGCCGGCAAGGGATCAGAGGTAGGAGGAACCGAAGAAGTAATTTGTGATGGTGTGGGTAAGACACTTTAAGAAGGATCGTACTAACCGTAAGAAGAAAGACACGACATAACACTTAAGAAAACAAAGGGAGGGAGAAGGACAGTGGATTGAGATCCTAAATGACTCCCAAGGTCGAAGTCGTAAAGTCAGGAAAGAAAGACGTGAGAGGGAAAATCTCAAATAAATCAGGGTCCCGAAGTAAATAGAGGAATCACGACTGTCGAGGGTTTAGAGACAGAGATCGGTATTGGAGAGAAGTACATATAAGACTTGTAAACATACAGTACAACCAAGTACGAGGTCTTTCACTTAGATCGTGAAGGAGGGGGTGGGTGACTAAGTAGACTTAAAGAGAGAGAGAAACTGGGAGTAGAGACTAGAGACTAGAGGAACCGAATAAAACGTACTTAAGAATTGTACCGGGAAGGTACGAAATACCTGAAGGACGTGCCGTAGACCAGGGTAGTGAAGTACCCTTTATCTACCCCTTTGTCATCTTTGTCACAGTCTGAAATAAAAAAACCCGAGGTTTCAGTGACGTCTACCACTTACGTCGGTACTTCAATTTTCTGCGAATGAGGAACCTTCTTTTCAATACTAGTTGGATCTGTCATGTAAGTTTTCGTCTCTGTAATGAAACGGCTGATTCCAGGCAGATCAATTCCGATACCAAAAAGGACACCAGTACATACCTACACTCTCAACATGACACTTCTTCCGACTCACGGCTTCTTAACTACGTAAACTTGACACCACAACCTCTTCCGAGAACTCCTAGGGAACCTGACGTTCCTCTAGGTTGGTCAGGTAAGACTTCCTCTAGTTGGGACCCTAAAATTTCGACTTCGAGGTCATGAAACCGGTGGAGTACGCTTCTCAACTGAGTAACCTTTTCTGAGACTACGACCCTCCCTGACCCCCGTCCTCTTCCCCTGCTGGGTCCTACTTTACCGACCTACCGTAGTACCTGAGCTACCTGTACTCAAACTCACTTGAGGACCTCTACCACTACCTGTCCCTCCGGACCGCACGACGCTAAGTACCCCAGCGTTTCTCAGTCTGTGCTGACTCGCTGACTTGACTTGACTTGACTATGACTATCGAGTCAACTATTTCTTAGACGGACGTGACGTCCTCTGGGGTCAAACTAAGGACCCAGCCCTTCTGAGCGACCTCTTCCCTATCCGATGGGTGAGGTCATAAGAACCCGAAGGGACCATTAAGTCGACCATTTCTTAGACGGACGTTACTCCCTCTGGACCCAAGTTAGGGACTGAACCCTTCTAGGGGACCTTTTCCCTTTCCGATGGGTGAGGTCATAAGACCGGATCTCTTAAGATACCCCACATAATCAGGTACCCCAGTGTTTCTCAGCCTGTACTGACTCGCTGAAAGTGAAAGTGAAAAGGTACGAAATATCAATTAGGGTTGGAGGGATAAATAAGAAGAAGTCTTCGAAGAAAAAGACAGAATGTGTCGCGATCTGAGACCCGATCCACGACCCCTGTATCACCACTTGTTCTGTCCATTCCCGGGGACGAAAACACCTACAATATACAATTATCTACCGTCTGTTTCTTCCTTAATGCCCAAACTACTCGAAACACTATCTTTACTATACTTTCTTCTCCACCTATTAGTTCACAAAGTTTGTCTCCACTGTCGTACAAGTTTTTAGGACTTCACCCTTCCTTAAACTGTAGAAGTCTCTCGTGTCTCCTCAAGTGCCACCGTTTCCCACCCCTAAAGTGATCCACCGTTATCAACTACAATCTCTATATTCCTTGACCGTCTAGAATGGTACCAGAGTTTTTGAGACGATTCCTTAAATTTAAAATAACAACCTCACTACCCCTCAACTCCCCCAAATTTAGACTATTAAAGTAAGTAGAATAATCTTTTGAAATTATCACGGTATGAAGGAATAGTTCTAGATTTGAATGTAACCACAAACCCGAGGACAAGACGGACGAGGCACATAAAAGATTTAGAGAATTTGACTTGGTAAATGACTGAAGTCCGCACATAGGACTAAAAAAAATTAAAAATCGTACAGAGAGGTGGATTGAACCTTAGAAGAACTCTTGTCCCTGGTGTGTAGAATACAGACAAAAGATAGGAAGTATCACGATTCGTGTACCAAGAAGAACTTAATGTATCACATACTTTCTCTCATCTATGGGAATACCTTATTACAAAGGTATAGGTAAAATGAAATTTTTTACAAAATCTAACTACACATTAACTATATGTTGTAAAATAATCAAAGACCACATATTGTATTACTGAGATATAAACACATATAATAGTTTACTAATGGTATTATTCAGATCAATTGTAGACAGTATGTGTCAATGTTTTATAAACGTTAGTTACTCTTGAAATTTCCAAATAAGAGAATCGTTGAAAATTTATGATTATTCACATCATAATAATAAATATTAGTAGTACAACACGTAGTATAGGGATACTGAATAAATAAAGTATTGACCTTTAAACATGGAAAACTGGTGGAAGTGGGTAAAACGGGTGTAAGAATAGAGATAGGGGGTCGGAGACCTTTGGTGGTTAGATAAGAGATAGATACTCGAACCACAAAATAAAAAAATTCTAAGGTGTACATTCACTCTCGTACGTCATAAACAGAAAGAAACAGATTGAATAAAGTGAATCGTATTACGGGAGTTTCAGGTAGGTACAACAGTGTTTTTCGTCCTAATACAAAAATTACTGACTTATTATAAGGTAACATACGTATATGGTGTAAAAGAAATAGGTAAATATGTAATCGTCTGTGAATCCAACAAAAGTATTGAACCGATGACATTTACTGTGACGTCACTTGCACCATATGCACCAAAAAAAAAGTCATTCACAAAAGTAAAAGAAACCTATTTATGGGTCGTCAGCTTAAAGACCTAGTATACCATTAAGACAAAAATTAAAAAAATCCTTGGAGGTATGGTAAAAGGTATCACCGATATGGTTACATATAAGGATAGTTGTCACGTGTCCCAGGGGAAAAGAGGTGTAGGAACGATTTTGAAAAGTAAAGAACACAAAAACTATTAACAGTAAGATAGTCTACACTCTACCATAGAGTAACACCAAAACTAAACGTAAAGAGACTACTAATCACGATGACTCGTAGAAAAGAACATGAAAAACCGGAAGACATACAGAAGAAACCTTTTTACAGATAAGTCTAGAAGACGGGTGAAAAACCATTATTTAAAGTATATAGATATCATTGTCCCCCTCTTCCTTTACGGTTGGGTGAGGTCATAAGAACGGCTCTTTTAGGGTACCTGTATCCTCGGACCACCCGACGACAGGTATCCCAGCGTGTTTCAACCTGTACTGACTTCACTGAATCGTACGTACGTACGTAACCTCTTCCTTTACCGTTGGGTGAGGTCATAAGAACGGACTTCTTAGGGTCTCCGTCTCCTCGGACCACCCGACGGCAGATACCCCAGTGTGTCTCAGCCTGTCCTGACTTCACTGAATCGTCGTCGTCGTCGTATCATTGTTCGGATTTTAGAAAGACCTCCCACATACATAAAAAAGGAAAGGTCAAAATAAGTCTAAAAAATAACTCCATATCGACTGTATATCGAGATATATTCAAAGTCCATATGTCGTATTAATAACTGAAAGTACGTAGTACTTTACTACTGGTGTCACCCAAGTTACTTGTAAATAGTAGAGTATATCTATGTTTTAATTGTTTTATCTTTTTTAAAAAAGAAGACTCTTGAAAATCCTAAATGAGAATTGTTGAAAGTATATATTACATGTTGTCATAATTAATGTGAATGGTGCAACATGTAATATAAGGATCATGAATAAATAAAATATTGACTTTGAAACATAGAAAACTGACGGAAGTTGGTTAAGGAGAAGGGGATGGGTAGTGTAGATCATTGATGTTTAGACTAGAGAAAAAGATACTTAAACAAACAAAGAAACAACTTTATATTAACTGTATTTTGTGATACAATCAAGAACTATATGTCGTATCACTAAACTATAAAGACAGGTAAAGTTTTACTAGTGGTACTATTCAGATGGATGGTAGACAGTGGTATGTTTCTATAACGTATTAGTAACTGATATAAGGGGTATGACATGTTAAGTATGGTACTGAATAAATAAAACATCGACCCTAAAACATAGAAAATTAAAGGGAGTGGACAAAGTGAGGAGGGGGGATGAGGGATGGAGGTCGTTGGTGGACAAAGAAGAGATTTAGGTACTGAGACAAAGATAAAACAATACAAACAAGTTAACAAGACACAAAATCTAAGGTACATGTTCACTTTAGTACGTCATAAACAAAAAGAGACAGACTGAAGAAAATGAATCGTATTATGGGACACCCAGGTAGATACAACAGGGTTTACCAGTTTACTGTTCTAAAGTAAGAAAAAATTACAGACTCAATATATATATATATTATACACATAATACATATATATACAATATATATAATACATATATATATACATAGATGTGTGTGTATATGGTGTAGGACAAATAACTAATTAGATAACTATTTGTGAATCCAACGAAGGTATAGAACCGACAACATTTACTACGAAGTCACTCGTATCCCCAAGTATATCGAACTTAATCATAAAAACATAAGAAGTCTATTTATGAGTCCTCACCTTAACGACCTAGAACACCATTTAGATAAAAGTTAAAAAATTCTTAGACGCATCACAAAGGTATCACCGACGTGGTCAAATGTAAGGGTGGTTGTCACATCTTCCCAAGGAAAAAAAACGTGTTGGAGAGGTCGTAAACAATAAACATCTGAAAAATTACTATCAGTAAGACTGACAACAATCCAATATGAAGTGACATCAAAACTAAAAAATTGAATTAAAAATAACCTCTTATCAACTAAACGTTACAACATAATCAAAGTCCACATGTCGTTTCACTTAGTCAATATGTATATGTATATAGGGGAGAAAAGATCTAAAAAAAGGGATATATCCGATAACGTCATAACTCATCTCAAGAGACACTATATGTCATCCAGGAATAATCAATTGGATAAAACATATATTATCACACATATACAGTTAGGGTTAGAAGGTCAAATAAGGGGAGGTGGGGGACCATTCGTATTTAAATAAAAGATGTAGACACAGAGAAAGACAAAACATCCATTCAAATAAAGATGGGAAAAAAATTCTAAGATGTATATTCACTATAGTACACTATAAACAACAAGAGACTGAAGAAGTGAGTCATACTGTTAGAGATCCAGGTAGATACAACGACGTACACCGTAATAAAACAAGAAAGAATATCAACTTACTATAAGGTGACATATATATCACGGTGTAGAAGAAATAGGTAAGTAGTAAATACCGGTGAACCCAACAAAGATACAGAGCCGATAACGTTTTATCACGACGTTACTTGTAACTCCACGAATATAGAAAAGCTTAATACCAAAGAGGTCTATATACTATATACAGGTCCACACCCTAAAGTCCTAGTATACCATCGAGATAAAAATCAAAAAATTCCTTGGAGGTATGACAAGAGGTATCACCGACATGGTCAAATATAAGGGTCCTTGTCATATCCTCCCAGGGAAATGAGGTATGGGAGAGACTTCAGCGAGTCAGCACAGGCTGAGACACTAGGGTACCTGACATCGGATGGTCCGAGGAGTCGGGTACCTTAAAAGGTCTGTTCTCATGACCTCACCCAACGGTAAAGGAAGAGGTCCCCTAGAAGGGTTGGGTCCCTAGCTTGGGTCCAGAGGACGTGACGTCCGTCTGCGAAATGGCAGACTCGGTGGTCCCTTAAATATCTGAAAAACTACTACCAGTAAGACTGACCACACTCCATAAGGAGAAACATTAAAACTAAACGTAAAGAGATTAGTAATCACTACAACTCTTAGAAAAGTACCCGGAGAACCGGTAAAAATACAGAAGAAACCTCGTTACTCATAAATCTAGAAGACGGGCAACAAAAACCTAACCCACAAAAAAAACAACAACAACAAAAAAAAATTATAACTCGATGTACTTGATAATCATATAAAACCTCTACCGTATACTCGGGAATTCTCGGTTTGAAGTCAAACACAGTCGACGAAACCAGAGTACCCACACTCGGGGTACCAAAAAGTTTTGGTCTACAGACCTCTCAAATAAAGAGTCCACGGTCAGAATTTCCAACCTCACGGGCTACATCCCGTACTTGGGAAACCAGGAGTCTTTCTTCGAGGTCCAAAACCTAAGGGAGGGTTAACACATAGTGGCACGACCTAAACCTCAAATACCATTCTAGTAACAGGGTCGGAAAGGATGGGTGATACTACATCAAAGGGGAGAGTAAACAGGGTACACTTCTACAACGATACGGTCCAAAAAAAGTCTCCTTAAACAAGGTACATAACGACATCCAAACCACACAGACACCCTCCTCTACTCAAATCCTAGAATGATACAGGGACAGAACTTAGTCTTGTTTAATAAAAAGTACCGCCCCCACCCCTCTCTTGTTCTCTAGAGGTATAGATAAAATTTTAATTTAGTACTTTTTAGAGGTTTCATTTAGGACCAATAGCAAGTATAGTCCTTTTTTAAAAATTTATCACTTCATACGAAAACTGTAGGTAAAAGATGTTGACAAGAAATTCTTCGGGAAAGACGGATTCTGAGAACTTACCGTAGAGACATAAGGTAAAGTGGTAATATAAAACTCCAAGTGTCGTCCTTCGTTCCGAATAACGGAGACGAGTACCACAAAGTGAAAACTCCTTCTGTAAGAATTACTTTATTAATCAGAACTCTTACATCTACATGTGTTTCATGTCAAGAATTAACGACTAATGAGAAAGAACGATGTCCGTCTATAAAGACTCTCACTTAAAAAATTTACTCTTGAAATTTTAATCATTATAGATGAACACAAATTTTTTATGACTTCTCAAAATGTGATTGAATCTTATTAATACGTAAGTAGGCTTCAAGAAGGAACACCAGTGGTGTAAGGAGAAATCATGAACTTAAGTAGGTACCGTAGTATTACCTGGAGTATTGTCCTGGAGTATCGATAGTGAAAAGTTATAACTCATACAAGGATATATAGGAAATATAAACGGTGAAAATACCGACAAATTAGACAACTCTTTTAATGAATTGACAAAGAAGTGACAACTTGGGGGGGCGGGGGGTTGACGGAGGGGCGGGGTGGCTGAAACTTAGTAAAGGAATCCTATCAGACACTTTACCCTACTGTCCCAGTTTTTCGTATTTATAAAAATACCGAGAAATACGAAAAGACCGTAGTCGTCTCAACATAGTAAAAGAGATGTCGGAACCGACCGTAACTCATAATAAAATTGTCTTTGTGATTGGTTGAGGGGGGTTTTACCAAAAGAAAAAACAATCGAGTCATACAGATTTTACCGTGGGGTAACAAAAGAAGGAGACAAAAACTCCGTTTCCTTTACTACACGAAACACCGACCACAAGGAGATGAGTTAAAAGTCATGTATCGTGTGATTGTCTACACATTTATTGTAAAACTTTATCTTAAGTTTCTTGTCCGTCTTCCTATTCGGTGTGATATGGTTATTACAGTGGTTTCCCATGGTCCTCCCTTTACAATGTAACATCTCTGTTTCTATTTGAAGTCAAGTTCAACCCACTGAACAGGGTTTAGGATTGATCAAAGTCATATTGATCAAATTGGTCAACAATTCTTTGGTCGATAATTTCTTTGCTTCAGATACACACTGGTTCATCCGACACTATAGAAGATTAAACTAGCGAAATGAGTCTAGAGATTACCTCCAACTACCAACCGTGTGTGTGAACTAGAACTAACCTCCTATCACTTAAAAATTTTAAACGTAGTTCAAGAGAAAGACTATAGTTGTTTACTTAATTTCAGAATTTTAATTAACTTTATTACATAGAGATCAAACTATATTATCTGTATCCTAGTCTTATTGGTTAAGTCTAGATTGTGAATTCTAAGTAAGAGGATTTCAAATTTACGATACAAGATAACACTATTATCCCAAATACCAAATTATATTTAGGACCAACCGTAATGGTAACCCATCATTTAATTTATAAAATATATTTACAAACGTAAATCGGTGTCAGATAAAAAGTACTCTTCACCAAGAGTTGGTCCATGTTTAGATAGGGGAATATCCTGTAAATCGTTATAGACCTCTGTCAAAACTAACAGTGTTGACCCTACCCTCCTACGATTACTGTAGATCACCCATCTCCGGTTCCTATCACGATTTGTAGGATACTACATGTTGTTTCTTAATAGACCGGGGTTTACAATCATCATGACATTCTTTATGATAAAAACTTGGAGTGAAAATGAACCCTCAATTACGATAAAAGGTTTATATCAAAACAAGTAGAGTTCTCTTGTACAAATCTTAGTCTCTGAGACTTAGTCGTTAGTGACACGTCACTAACTTCGGTCACACTACGTTTCTCAAAGATTCTGGGTCTTCATAGTCGGTTCAAGTCTCACGAAAGACAACCGAAAGAGTGATTCACAGATACGAAATTTATACAAAAATAATTAATTTTCTTCGTTTATTTCTAGTCATATAAAACTCTCACAGATGACATATTATAAAAACAGTGATTTAACTTCACTTTTTACAAGAGTGTGTCACGTACTACTTTATTTGATATGACTTCCTTTTCAGGTTAATAGAATTATATGTTTATAATCGATATCACCAGGAAAACACGAAATAATATGGTTTGACAGAGACAGAATAATTTTTAAATTTAAGATTTCCTGTTTTCTAGTCTTTCTTTATTTCTATATAATTACGATTAACAATTTGTCGGTTGTTTATAAATAATTTGAAAAATACCCGAACCGTTCCACGAATGTCGCTTATACTTTTGTATTCTATATTATGATAAATAAAGAATAACTCAGTTAATACACAGTTGATAATTGTATGTAAATAGAGTTAAAAGTGGATTAACAGATTGATAATACTCCACATTCAGTATAATGAGGATAACGTACCTACTCCTTGACTCCAGGTCTCTCTAATTCACTGAACAAGTTCCAGTGAATCGATCGAATCAGACCCTCGATACTAAGTAAGTTTAGGACCAACCAGACTGAGGTGACAAATAAGAGAATTTGTCTTGAGATATGTAGGAAGAATTCTTTCTCCATGAAAGAAATTCGATCCCGGTTTGGTTGGTGGTTTACTACGGACACTTTAGAGGAGACACCGGAAGACAATCTAGACACCTGAAGGACATTAACCCTCTTACTTCTGTCCACGTACATGGATTTCGGTATTTTGTAGTGGGAGTCCCGTCTACTACTATTGTCGGATAAGGTTCAGAAAAGGTACGAGAAAGTTGGGATGGTCGGGAAGAATTTTTTTTATTTCCGTGTGGGAAGGTTAAAAAGGTGTAATAAGATCTTATGTCCCTCAGTTCCGGTCATATTAGAAACCCTATTAAGATAATGGAGAAGTTAGGGTCGAGTAAAAAATAAAGTCGAATATAAATACCTGGTTTTACGGTCCACGACAACCTTACTTGTCCTGTATCACAAGAGACAAAAGTTCTTATAACTTTTGGAGTTCCAGAATTGTAAAAAAGGGTCATGTCCATCAATGTCTGGATAAGATTGAGACCCCGGACACAATCGATCATAAGAAGATCAAAGTTCGTAGTATGATTTTTAAAGTTTCCTTCCCTTCACAAGGAAAAGGGACAAGAGTCAACGATTCAGCACAGACTGAGAAACTCCGGGGTACCTGACATCGGCCGGTCCGGGGAGACAGACACCTTAAGAGGTCCGTTCTTATGACCTCACCCATCGGTAAGTCAAGAGGTCCTCTAGAGGGACTGGGTACCTAGTTTGGGAGCAGAGGACGTGATGTCCGTAAGAAATGGTGACTCGGTGGTGCCTTTGGGTTCGCAAATTATTTATTGTCGATAACAGTAATAATATTAGTAATAGCAGTAACAGAACCAGTACTTCCATAAACAAGTATAGAGACCGATTTAATTTGGTTGATTTTGGTTATTTAGACTACGGGTCCCGGATAGGGTTTCGGAGACTTAGTCTTAGGAACGAATAGACATAAAAATTAACGAATTGTTCAAACACTATGAGAGGTCCCTAATTCATGGAAACGATACCCTTCGATAAATTTCAAACATTCATCCCCGACCCGTTAGTTTAAACACAAAACCTTTATAGTGTTAGTAAGACTGTCTCACCTCTTAACTAAACTCTCCCTCTGACCGGTATTTCTGTTCGGTTCTCTATCAAAACACCTACTCTCTAAATCACTCATACTGAAATCACTCATACCGAATTTTGGGTTACCGATACCTCTACCTGTCCACCTACCTCCCCTATCTAAGTCTTCTAAGGGTATTTTTTCGTTGTGGTTAGTACAAGATCTTCACTATTATTTCAAAAATCTCTTTTCTAGTATCTTTCGTAATAAAATAATAACGATCTCGTAACTCGAACCTTTCATTCGTATTTAATTACTTCCTTAGTCACTTTTGATGTAAATGGTATAGACTAAAAATATTCAATATGTCAATACGTTTACACTCATATTTTACAAATATTTAATATAATTTAACAGAGATAATTCTCAAATACGTCATTTATGTCTTTGTTTTTTACAGTGTCCAATGGTTAACTCTCCCCTTTTCACCAACATAAGACATAGTGCCATTCATAAGTCAACTCCTTTTCTTCATAAATACTCTCACTAGGTGACGGGTGACACGGTACTTCCCTCCACTTTTCTTCATAAATTCTTACATTTTATTTTATAAACGTGAAGTTTTTTTAAGGTTCAACCTTAATCTTCCAGAACCACTGACTATTTTATACCTTCACTCTTTCTGACCTCAATTCCTAGGAAAGGTTCAGAGACTGACACTGGAGATATATTCGTCGTTATACAACTAATCGGTGACTGTAACAAGGGGTGGTCTCTAGGGGGGCGACAAAAAAATGTAAAACTGGTGTGGAGTGTCGTACGTCCTAGACTCAAGGGGGAGAACCCTAGTTTGGACGTGGGGGACGTCACCTTCACTCTGCAGAATTGGTGACCTGACGGTCCCTTCAGGGACTCGGTGAAAAAGATAGGAAATGTAATGGATCGTTCACGGTCCGGGTCTCTCACAAATAACTTATGACTTAGTTTATACCGACTTCTCTCAGTTCCATGGATTCTGGAAACGAGGATTGTTCGAAAGAGAAATAAGAAGACACGTTACCGAGATTAAGGTTACAATCTTTTTAGAAAAGTCGTACAGAATCAGTGTCCACGGTTAAGAGTTTAATTATATATAACCTTAAATCAGAGGAGTCATCGACACCTTTCGGAGAAATTTCCAAACAAATATAACTTATCTGACACTATCTGAAAGTTTTACAAAATAAATCGATCAAAGAAGAAGAAAAAGTTCACATGTACTTCTGAAACCCTTCCGGAACCTCCTTTACACATAACCTACGGTCAGGATCTAGTCCGACACTTAAAACAAAAAGAGTAACATCTTAACGTAAATCCCTTTCCTACCCCCCTTTACCCGAAGAGACGAACAGAACCTGACGGAGTGAGTTCTAGGACATCAACCAAACAGAAAAACATTACACAGAGGTCTGGATTACTTTTTTCTAATACTTCAAATCTTTCTTTGATCCTGTAAAGAATCATGAAACAGGATCCCGTTTACATCCGTTTCTGTAGTTTCCATATTATGAAGAGGGAAAAACAGGGTAGAGGGAAAAAGATAGGAATTCAACATCATGGTCGTTAACTCAACATCTTTTAAAAAATTTTAAAGAGGTCTAGGAAACAACAATAACTCAGTGAGTCTACATAGACTGAGAAACGTTAAGGTACCTGACGTCGGACGGTCCCAGGAGACAGGTATCCTAAGAGGTCCGTTCTTATGACCTCACCCAACAGTAAAGGAGGAGGTCCCCTAGAAGGACTGGGTCCCTAACTTAGGCACAGAGAACGTAGAGGACATAACCGTCTGTCTAAGAAATGGTGACTCGGTGGACCCTTCGGACGAGGAAATGCAACGAAAATTGAACACACCAAGTTACCGGGAATCTTTAAAGGTGTGGGAAGAATTATAAATTACAAACAAATGTTTCTTCCTTCCTTCTTTTTCTTTCTTTCCTTCCCTCCTTTGTAACTTCCTTCCTTCTGTCGATCCGATCGGGTCTCCAAGACTTGGGACCGAAGTATCATCGTCCTGAACCTCTCTAAATTTTTTAGAACTGTAAGTCCGACGTGGAGTTAGTCAATTCATCGTATCGACTCCCATACTGGGTCTGTTATCATAAACAAGTTAGAAGGGTCCACTAAGGTCCACTACAACTCCTCAAATCAGTTTATTTAGGGTTCACTTGTATGAAAAGTTGGGGTCTAGTCTTGTAGTCACTAACTAGTCTTGTAGTAAAGAACTCACGGATAAAACTGTCTGTTAGAATTACATAAAACAGGAAAAAAGGAGTCCAGTTCGGACAACCCACCCACCCTCATACTAAGGAAAAGTCAATACTCCTTGTCTCCTCTTTCCATCGAACAAGATGTAGTGGGTCGATTTGCAGACGTACTGAGACTTCAGGTATAAGAAATCGAGTCAGTCGAGAGTCTTGTCGCACTCCCGACTACTTAAAAACACAAAACCCATCCTGTGTAAAACCATAAAATTCATCTCGTAGTTTTCCAAGTCTTAAGTATCTGTAAAAGTATTAAATACCCTGATTATTACGTCGTTTACCTTTAGTCCTCACAAAATCTAAGTCTCTGTACAATAGAGTACTTTGAAAGTTCAACAACCTAAGTCTTTTCCATCTGTTTTCATCCTTATCCATAATAGTAGGGGTAAAAAGTCGAATCTTTTGACTCATAACCGTTCTGAGAGTGAACGGATTCTAGTTGTTTATTGGTTGTCTCCTGTAACACAGGGAGATCTCGGGTATTAGAATAGTGATATGGTACACACACAAGTCAACGATTCAGTACAGGTTGAGAAACGTTGGGGTACCTGACGTCGTGTGGTCCGAAGGGACAGGAAGTGATAGAGGACCTCAAACGAGTCTAAGTACAGGTAACTCAACCACTACGGTAGGTTGGTAGAGTAGGAGACAACGCGGGAGAGGAGGACGGAAGTTAGAAAGGGTCATAGTCCAGAAAAGGTTACTCAGCTGAGAAGAGTAGTCCACCGGTTTCACAACCTCGAAGTCGAAGTCGTAGTTAGGAAGGTTACTTATAAGTCCCAACTAAAGAAAATCCTAACTGACCAAACTATGGTATAATTGACTGTTCCTCGACATTTCTCACCCTCCCTTCACCGTACTACCATATATCCTACCTTTCAATAAGATTTAAATCTTTAACCGTATCTTTTTACATTGTAGGACGGATTTCGAAAGACACTAGAACGATAATTCTATAAAAGGATCTACTGACTGAACAGAATACCACGGGGTAAATCGGATACCCTAAACTAGAATAATCTAGTTTTAGAATAATCTTAAAAGAAGTTAATTCAGTAACTTGTAATTCCAGTAAACTTTTAAATAAAAATATCATACTTGTAGTTACCTTAAGACATAATTTCTTTTTAAACAGGTATTAGTACAGTGGGATTTTATCCTTTCATAGAAGAAAACAAATACGACACGAGATCAGATGCCCAAATTTCGAATACATTACAAGAGTATCCACACTATTGGACCTTTAACAAATTCTGGACCGAAAAAAGTGGATTATGGCATAATATTTCTAACGGGATTCTGAAGGGACCACCGTGTCACCTATTCTTAGGTGGAAGGTCACGTCCCCTGTGCTTAAACTAGGGACTAGCCCCTTCTAAGGTGTCCGGGGACTACTTGATTCGGGGACACGGCGTTGAGGACTCGGTCACGAGATTTTGGACACTCGGTGTTGATGACTTCGGGTGTTCGGGATCTCGGACACGAGGTGTCATTCTCTTCGGTGACGTTACTCTTTGGGTGTGTAACGTTACTTCTAATCACTTTCGGATTCGTTTCGTTTCTTCTGGATTACATCGGTTTTCATTTTATTTATTTATTCAATAATTTTTTCTAACCGGGTACGACGAAATATATAGAAATATAAACAGTAAAAATTTAATTTTTTTAATTTGATTAGTTAATTAAACCGACGCGACCAGAATCAACACCGTGTACCTTAGAAAAAAAAGCAACAACAACAACGACATACGCTTGAGAATCAACGTCGTGCACCCTAGATCAAGGGACTGGTCCCTAGTTTGGTACCGGGGGACGTACCCCGCGAGTCTCAGGGTCGGTGACCTGGTGGTCCCTTCAGAGATATAAACTGTAAAGACGACGGAGAGAATAAAGTAGAATCAGATAGTAAACCCCCGTAAACCAAACAAACATCAAAACGTTATAATATTTAGTCGCAATACTTATAAAAAACGTACTGTAAAAAAAGAGATATCCTAATAAAGAAATCCTATTTAGGGGTCTCTACCCTACAAAGAGTTCGAATTATTATATTTTGAAAGTAAATCTTTTGATTATATACGAGACTTATATATTCATTTATCTAATGAGGACGAAAATTTTTTTTATAAATAAACCGACGCGGTCCAGAACCAACACCATGTGTCCTAGAAATCAACGGTGTGCACTTGAGAACACCGTACACCTTAGATCAAGGCACTGATCTCTAGCTTGGCCCCGGGGGACGTCACCCTTCGCCTCAGAATCGGTGACCTGGTGCTTCCTTCAGGGTTCTAATAAGGACTAAAACGATACATATTACTATTACCAATAAATGTAAAAGGTTTGACTTCGTTCAATATGTTTCAAATAACACAATCTTTTCATCGGAACCTGGAAAAACATAGACAAAACTTTATCTCTTGAATTCGATGAACAAAAAACGAAACCAATCTCTGGACGTCACAAGTTAGTTTACCTAAGAGTGTGGGGAAACGTCCACTGACGGAGATCGGGACGACGAGTAGGAGAAACGAGTCGTTCTCTCAGACCACTAAAAATAACCTATTTCATGTTCAGAACTCTACGTCTCTTCGTCATGAGGTAGAGGTTTGACTGTACGAAACGTAAAAACTCTTTCGATAAAACTAAAAGATATTACAGTCCAATTGTTTCTAGAAAAAGTAAAACAAAGTCCTTGGTAACCTAAAAAGAGGACAAAATAAAAATAAAGATTTTAGATGTCGCACCACTTTCACCTAATTCCTTAGGGGGGTTTCCGAAGTTCCGTGCAGTGGGAACGGAAACTTATACATAGACATAGAATATACTTGTAGATGTCTCTATGTATACGAAGGTTAACGTACGAAAATTTATATATAGTTAATTTTTTAGAGTGACAGACCGGAGTCAAACACATTGTGTTTTACGCTAACATACCCTCTTTTTAGCTCCACCGTTCATCCAAATAAGATTCATGATAAAAGGACTTTACTATGGTATTTTCCCATAAATTTTGTTAGTCTCGTTTCCTCCATGAAAAAGAATTAAATTCATGTGACCAAAAAGTCAATTCTTCCAAAAAAGGGGAAGAAAAAGAAGGAACAGACTAGTCTTGTAGTCTTGATAACAGTTTATTTACAATCCATTTTACACTGTAAAAGGTTGAATTCAACTAACATGTTTGTTATAATGTGGAAACATAGACCCACTAGTGAATTTTTATAGGTAACCAAATCGTATGTCTCAAATACTTTATGGTCTATGACAACAGAATAATGAGTTAATTTAGATGTAAGCACCAACAAATCAACAGATAACAAAAACGAACGACGGGAACCTCTTGCACGACTCTCACACGTTCGAACTGAATCAACACACATCTATTGTTTAGAAACTTCAGTTAAGAGAACCTAAATAAACGAGGATGATCTGTTATCAGTCCACAGTGTTGAGGGATTTATAACCCTTAAACATAACGTTTATAAGAAACTCGAACGTCAAAGTCCCCTCTACCGTACTTTAAGTATGTAACAAAACACTATTTATAATAACTATTTATAAACAGAATAACTCCATTTGTAAATTTTTGGTAGATATGTATGGGAAGTTAAGTACTTACAAGAGTTTCAACGGGAGTTCGACTCCTTATGTACAACCACACACGTCCCTAGTCTCTCCACCACACCGAGAACTTCCCCTCAGACCTTACTTCTCTCTGTTCCAGTCTCTTAACGTAAGACTTTCTCATCCTCTCCCTCCTTCTCAACTGCTCAACGTAACCCCTTCTTCTTTGAGTAAACAAACGGACATCATCCGGAAGAAGATATAACCTTCCTCGTCTCAACACTGACTCCCCTCCTCACCGATGTCTGCCAGTTTCAACAGAGAACTGTCACCCTAAAAGTCTAGGAGAATCGGGAGAGCGTAAGTCAAAGTATTAGCTTTCGACTGGGGATTTGGGACGAACTCTCCTTCTCGACAATACTCCTCTACGGAACCTTGGTCCAGGGAAGAGGAGATTTATGAGACGTGATTCGTAACAAGGTCGAAGTCCCCTGAGTCGAGGATGGTCCAAACGACGGACTATCAAAATAGACTCGAGTGAACGAAGGTGACCATCGAACAATCTTCCATAATTATTTTCATAAAGACATCATCCTCTTCCAGTGACGGACCACCCGTAAGTGTCTGGTTCCAGTTTCCACTGACACACTTATTCCGTCGGTAGAAAATTGTAGAACTTTATGTCGCACATCCAGTCATAAGTTAAATTAAAACCTCACTTTTACCTCTTCCCTCCCGTGAAAGAAAACTAACTTTACCCGTACCTATCGAGGGGCTTGGAGACATCCCGACGAAGTCTCCATGTTCCTCGTCGAGGAATATGGTGGTGACTATTCTAAACCTCTTCTTCCCGATGGTCATCCAGTTCGTGGACCTGAACTCTCCTTGATCATCTGAAATCCAAAATCTGCATAAACAAACAGAGTAGACACGAGACACAAAAGAAAGTACAGTACCAACCACAATCTCCGTCTGGGTAAAAGAATCTGACCCCGAACTCCCTTGTGCGAGGACGGAGAACAATGTATTTAGGACCACTCAACCTCGACGTAACACACACACACACAAAACCCCCCGCCACCACCACCACTCTTACCAGACACACACCGAATTAACACGGTTCCCTCCACAGGACCAGTACTCATCGTCCTGTCGTCCCGGTCCTCGGGTCACCCCCACTAGGTCCACGACCCGTCATGACAAAGAATTTCGGATAAGTGGGGGTGGGGTGTTGGGGTACCGGAACCCTTATTCCGACCGTAAACCCTCGGGGTGTTCGGTAGACCGGGGTCAAAAGGTGAGACTAGTAGGTGGGAGTCAAACGACAAAAATTTTTTAAAATAAAGAATAATATCAAAAAATTTTTATAAATAAAATAAGCCGACTTGACCCAGAACCCCGAAGGGTCCACCGAGTCACCATTTCTCAGTCGGACGGTCACGTCCTCTTCACCCAAGTTAAGGACCCAGCCCTTCTAGGGGACAACCTCCTTTATCGTTGAGGTCATAAAAACCGAACCTTTAAGGTACTTGTCTCCTCGGACCACCCGATGTCAGGTACCCCAGTGTCTTCTCAACCTGTACTGACTCGCTGATTTGTTGTTTGTCGGTCCAGAATCAACGTCGTATACTTTAGATCAAGGGACTGCTCTCTAACTTGAGACCGGGGGACGTAAACCCTTCCATCTCAGAATTGGTGATCTGGTGGTTCCTTCAGAGATATACTCTCTTATTAACTAAATATTACACAATCAAAGTCCACATGGTCTTTCACTTAGTCAATACGTACATGTATATAGGTGAGAAAAAATCTAAGAAAAGGGTATATACAATCTTGTCTCGTAACTCATCTCAAAAGACACGATATGTCGTCCAGGAACAACCAATACATAAAATATATATCATCACACATAAACAATTAGCGTTTGAGGATTAATTAGGAAGGAGGGTGGAAAGGGCAAACCACTGGTATTCAAATAAAAACTTTAGACTAGTGAGAGTGAAACCCTCCCGATTCGTCTAAGGGGAGAAGGTCGTTCGGGGACTTCTGGTGAGAGGGAGGGTGACGTATAAGGAATATAACCTTTTTGTTACGTTTTTATGACCTCGGGTACATAAAGTAAGACGGTACATGAGACTAATCAAAGAGGGCAGAGGAGACAAGTTGGTTTTCTCTTCCCTACCTCTTGATCAATACACAGAGGGAGGGAATACAAAAAGGGTACCTCGAGTCTTGTTATTGGTCTATACGTAATTTTAATCTGAAATAAATCGTATAAATTCTTCTTATATGGTTCCTGTCTAATTGTCGTGGATAAATTCTTTGTGTTTGTAATAAATTATTATAAATCAATTTGGTGTTTGTAGTTAGAGAGACGTAAGGGGTTCGTCCTCAGGTAATAAGGACAGGTCGTTCTTGTACACGACATTGGTAAAAATCTTTCCTAGGTTAACTTCAGTTGGTTATATACTTTGGAACAGGAACCCGTCTTAGAGACTCTGAGAACTAAACACATTGTCATAACTACATACTTAAACTAACCCCACACTTCCCCAAAGAGAAGAACGACCCCCCTCCTCCTAATTCAGGTGGGGAAAACACGTGGACTTCCATTCAACACGGTCACCCTTGAACCGGGGTCCTAACATCAAACCGTTAGGAAACTTTTCCGTGAAAATTTAACGTTTATGAAAAACTTTTCCTTTTCCTTTTTAAGTTTAAGTTTTATGACTGCTTTTGACAAATAACTGACTTACGTAAAAGGAGGACGAAAGTCAGAGTTTTTGTCGTGTATTTTAAACCATAATTTTCCGTCAAAATCTTTAATAAGTTATACATATATATCGAAAATCGAAATGATAAAAATAAGAATTTTATATTACTTGAGTAGAGTATCAAGAGAAAAGAACAGACTACGTTTACGACAACGATATACTAACATTAAGAGTTTGTAGAATCGACACTGAGGGCCTCCACAGGGTGATGAAGAAATAGATAAATGAGTAGATTCGAGAAGAGTCCGTTAGTTAGTTTCTTTTATTTTGTCTCGTCGGAAAAAGACCAAACACCATGACGAAACCCTCCCCTCTCTACCAGTGTTATATCTAGACGAGTTACGTTTGACAGTCAAGTGTCAGTCCATGACCAACCTAAAACTCTCATGTAGTAAGAAAGGTAGGACGATTATCCTAAGGTTATCGGACAGGACCCCAGAAACGAAATATTCCTACTTTCCTAACAGAAAAAGTAAAACGTAAGATATGTTACTTACCTTTTGTCCGCACGGTCACGGTTCGCACAGCAGCTTGACGGTCGCTCTTGAAGTCGGTTCTGCTAATTCAACGGCATTAATGGTTAACATGGTCTTAGTCAAGAGTGGACAACATATGACATGGTCCCTAAATTCTTTACTTTCCGTGGTGAAGGACGGTGGGGTGGAACTTCGGAGAACATGTAGGACATCATATGTGAAATTTTTCTTTTGAAATTTGTGTTTATACGATATAAGATGAAGTCTTTGACTGGTTCCACACCCAGTGTTTATCTTAGCACGTACGTAAACTAAGTGATTGAAATGTACCTGCGTGATGGGTAAAAACTACCACTGTGTTAGATATCTGTGTATGTCAGATTATAGATCGTGGAATAGAGGTTCTTGTGTATAAAACATATGTCATTATCGAATGTAAATCTTCTTAATGATGTCTTACCTTATGTGGTGATTTTGCCTGTTTTTATGGTTTTCAAAATTGTAGTTTCAACATCGTGTCTACTTCCCCACCCCTTAGGTGAGTTGAAACTTCGTGGTTTGACTTTGGTTAGAACAAAAACGCACATAAAATCTTGTTCTCTCTAGGTCCTTCCTTAAGAGCCGGTATCGTTTGGAGAACACTCACATGTTCAATGACACAAAAGGGGAACCACACATCTGTGACTCTATCCACTCGAAACTCTCCGTCACTACTCTTATGAACTGTTGATAACCGTTGGAAGTGACTGGAACTCCTAAGAATGAGATGAAAAATTGTTTCTCGTTACTTGAAATCAACACTTAAAATCGAAAGGATCAAGAAGGAAGTCAGTCGTCACGACGAAAATCGTCTTCTGACGACATTCGTTCGACCCGGAAACGGAATCTCCTTCTCTAACATTCATTGACCTTTCTTAAACTGTTCCCAGAGGAAAAACTGAACATTCGATACTAGACAACAAACACCGCGACGAAGACAGAGGAGTACGGAGTTGAACCTTCCCGAAACTCTCCCCGGTCCTCGTGGACAGACCGGGTATCTTTTCCTCTCTGTCTCTATTCCTGGTTCTTCAAGTTTTCGGTACTGACTGGTCTAAAAGAGAGGAATAGGACCACTGACCGAGTGTCGGTGGACAAGGAAATTAGCAAACAGACGAGATCTCCCTTTTCTGTAAAACGAATCTCTTCGGAGAGGACTGTCGTGTTCCCACACAGAATTTCTTCTTATGTTATTCTTTCTATAATACTCCCCTTTTGTGAAGAAAACTAAAAAAAAGGAGTTTTAGGCCCTCTCCCGTCAATACTCTTTTTTTTATGTCAGGTGTTCAACTGTAACCATGAGAGAAACAAACTAGAATTGCTGGAGACTCCCAAAATAAAACTTCGTAAGTTTACTGGTCTACTACGTATTAAAAAGAGAAGGTTTACCATATAAAGTCTATCAAAATTCTCGTAAAACCGTTTCAGATTTTTCTTTCACATCAAATTAGAATGTACAATGAGAGATCCATCATACTTTTTTAGAAAACTTCATTGAAATGGATCAAATTAACCGATTAATACATCTTTTATTCCGTCATAGTCCGTGGAATGTTAAAATATCCATTAAAAAAATCACCAAAAAAAAAAAAACGACTTTATTAACCTGTCATAGATGTCTTAACTTACACGAGGGTTTCTACACAACATCACCCACAAAGAACTATTCTTTACTCCACGGATGGGGGAGGATACTATTTTACCGTCAAAAGGAATGGACGACTTAAACTTCATCTATAGGGGAGTAGAATTTTAACCTGACCTCAACCCCCTCCTCTGTCTTTTTATGGAAATTAACGACCAGGGAGACAAATGAAGACAAGAAGGGACGAAGTACCCGGGGCCCCAGGGACACTTGGACAGTCGAGACCCACCCTTCCCCTACTTACCCCCACTCACTCGTGTGTCTCGAAGTTCTTCCCGGTCGTGTCGTCCCCCTCCCCCACTTCCGTCACCCGTATTACCGTCCTCCATCCGTCCCCCGGCCTTCATGTGTCCTGAAGGTTCGTCGACCATAAACACCACGGTATCTCTTCTACCTGGGAACGTCAGTATTTTCAGTGTCTTCGGACCCCGAACGAGGAATAATGACGGAAGGGTTCGAACAACTTTAACCACACAATCAGTTTCGTGGACGCTGAGGAACCGTTTGACCTACGAGATAATAAAAATTTATTCCTTTAGTAATTTAACCTTTGGTGTAGTAAAGTTTCAGACCAAACAGACCGGGGACCTGAAATTACCCTAAAAATGACGTACATACTTCACCGGAACCGTCTTCTTGTGGAGGAAATTTTTGTAAATCCCTTTCGATAACGTGTGCTCCTAGACACTCCGATTACTACTGAAGACACACACGAAAGTCTAAAAGTTTACTGTTTTGTCATACACGTCATTTTGGAGTAATTCAACTATCACAAAATAAGTTTTATCGGATGTTAAACTTCGTCAACGATAGAGGTTCGAGTGATCTCCGGGATAACAAGTAATTCTTTTACAGTCGTTTCGTCTTACGAGAATTAAGTTTCCAAGAGAAATGGGTCAGGGGATAAAAGTTTTCCAAAAGCTGAAACTTTTTAGGTTAAACGATACTCTTACCTGTTACTGATTTAATCCCTTTTCTCCTTGAACTTTTTCCTTTAACCACTCACAACCACGGGACCTCCTACAACACACACAATTCACTTGAATGGTGTGAACCTGTCCAAGACGAAGGTAAACCTAAACCCTAAAACCGTTTGTTAAAAGAGACTATGTGAAACTTCCCCAACGCGAAATTTTTATTTTGTTCTTCAAGTCAAAGTTGTTTTATAAACCTCTGTGAATGCCAACTTTTGGACAAAGGATGGGTCCATTCGTAAAGATGAATTTCCTGTCCGATGGTCATGCAGTTTGAGGAAACTGGTACTGACTAGAAGTTCCGTTTTGGGGAGGGGGGTATCTTCCTAACCAGTGTACCCGGTAAAGAAGTGGGTCTTTAGGAAACTCCTGTCTGACAATGTTCTCGAACCGTTATTTAACCATAGTATTTAAATACTGACAATTAAGTGTAAAACCATCTTTTTATTTACTAAATGTTTCCATTTGAAATCGGGGGTACAGAACAGACTTAATGGTGTTCAAGGTTTAATGACCCCAACTTTAGTTATACTAAAAGTACCTATATAGTTTAAATACCCAGTCGAGTTATGATAAACCCAGATAGGGGTTTAAATAAAGGATTTAAGACTTGTACCGTTACGGTTTAAGGTACGTCTGAATAAGTATCGGGTTTATGTGACTGACGACAAATGGAGAAGGGGGAACTCTACGAGTACGACCTTAGACAGTCCTCCTTCTCTATTTTATATTCACTCGAACCGAAAATTTACTTTCTTTAAAGTCAAGATTATGTCTGTACCAGTAGTGTGTTCTTACTCTGATTTGGGACTTATACCGGTAGAAATATATGTGGTGGACTAGTTGGTAAAAAAGGTACTTTATGAGAAAGGAGAAGGAGGTGGGTATAATTGTAACCTAAAGACGGACTTGTGAACTAGTGTCTCAACGAAATTACACTAGGAGTCCTCCTAGTTTTGTGACAGAACTGGTAAAAAACCAAGATACAATAAACCAGTACAGTTATACCAGACACGGGAGTCTTTATGTGTTCATATATGGGTGAGTTTCACTAAAGTCCCAAACCCTAAACTGTAAAGAAGGAGACATAACTGGGATTCCTACTAAATCTAGAACATTTCCAAAAGGGTTTCACTATATGAAGCTGTCTTTATTACTCCTATTCAGACTGGACTTACAAAGCTAAATCGTAACAGACCTTGTCCAGTTCATTATCCGGTCCATAACTTTTTCGTAGGAGAGACAATAAAGGTTGAGAATAAAAAGAGACGGTGTAGACACCTCTCGAATGTCCAAAGTCTCTACCAGTGTCCATCTTTTCTGAGTACCCACACGGACCTGCTTCCTTTTGTAAATAGAACGGAATGAAAACGGGGTACACCTCTAGTATACAGAACAAATACTAGAGTCCCCGTGTTTTCTGTAAAGATCACCCGTATAGAGAGAACTAACCGTCACACTCAAAACATCCTGTTCACTGACCGTCTCCACTAAACCTCCTAAGAGTACTCGTAGAGTTAAGTTAGTGTTTCCCTTTTAACATTTTGTCACCACTAAAGACAGGGTGATAATAAGTTTATCCTCTGTCTTTTATCAAGTCACAATTGTCTGTTAAAAGGTAAACGTATTTTGTTAACACCGGAGGCGGGTACGGGTTTGGGTCCTAACATATCTTTTTTCAGTTGACAAATCTGGGTGTCTACACACTAAAAGGATAGAAGAGGGAACCTAATCGAGGGGTAAAGTACGAGATAATAGAAGAAACTGAAAAGACCTAGGGAAACCTCCTATATCTTTGGAAGAACCAGAAAATTGGTGTGTTACGGGAATCAAAGACATTATCAGAAACGTGGTCTAACACCCCCGAGAAGTCAGATCTTAAACCGATTATGCAACTAGTCAGCCAGTCCAAGACGAAGGACCCGAGGTACTTACTGAACCAGGTAACGAAAAGAAAGACAACTTGTATGCGACCTCGGGAAGGGCACTCGAGTGTTCAGGAATTCAAGTGGTCGTAGTAGAAGGAAAAGGGAGTCTCGTTTTTGACTATGTACCATCGAGACCCCTCTGTCTGTATTATGGTTCGTGCACAGGTTTAACCTATCGGGAACAACGAAATTCTTTAAATCTCGGATTATTGAAAAAAAAACCCCCCCCTCTCTTTAAAGTCAGTCTTAGGAGTTCAAATAAGAAACTCCCCGTGTGAAAAATCCCTTCTGGGGTCAAGGATGGAGAAGGTATATGCATAGATGGAACACCACTCTCTCCGTACACGTCTTGGAAACGGACCTTACCATACCCAATCGTAATTGTGCTAACACCTACCAGGTAAATTCTCTTTCGACGAGGACATAAGACACTTGTCAAGTTCCAAATGGAATCTTGGTTGAAGTTCCGCTTCACCGTCTTAGTACTCTTCCCTGCTAGAACGGAAGTCAAGGTGGGAGCCATGGCCGAAGCCAAGGCCCGTCCAGACCCACCGACAAAAGAAACCCCCCGAAGAGGAACTTCTTTTTGAAGAAGTCGTACAGGACCTAGAGGAAGAACTACCAGAACACGTACATCGGTATCTGCATCCCCACCTACGTCGTGACGTCCTTCTTTTCGGTCTATTAATACCACTAGTGGGTGACCCCATGGAACCAAACCTGTAGGTGGGTGTGCCGGTCCTGACGATCTTTCGTCATCCCGGGGTCCCTGTCGTGCATCCTCTTCTACTACTCCTTCTAGTGAAATCGTCGAAACGTGACCATCGTGGACCCGTCTCCCCCCAGTGGTAACGACAAAGCTGCTGACTGACCCTCTGAGAGACCTTACAAGTGACGGAGCTACAGTAGGAGTGACTTTACCTCCAGTAGGAGTGGTTTGAGATCCAGCAGAAGTGGGTCCAGTTACAACGTGACCCACTGGAGATCCGCCGGGAACAGACGGAAAGACGACGAGACTTAAAACCACGACGGAAACCGGTGGTTTCTCAACGAAAGAGACTGGAGAAGTGACGGTCACCGGAGGTACGAGGGGAGTGGTCAGAGGTGTGAGGGAAAAAACCGGAAGAACGACGGGAGGTACCGAAGGTGCGACAGGAGGAACCGGAACTGGAGTGGAAGTAGGACCGGTACCTTGAGTGAGAGCGAGACCTTGAGTAGGAAGAACGACGGGAGAAGCAAGAGTAAGAGGTGGGCCAGGAACCGAGCGTGAAGGTTCGACACCGAGAACTGCAACATCTCGTCACGCACGACGGCCGCCCGTCGCGGCTTGTGGTGTCTCATCGTCCGTTAGTACTGTTAGTCGCCCTACTGCTACTTCCTGTGCTGTGACTGTTAACACATCGACCCCGACCGGGGGGTCTAGTACCTCGTTTCCCGTAACGCGAGTAGCTTCCGTCGGACCGGGGTCGGTATCTCACCCCCTCACGAGACGTCCTACCGGTGCTAGGTCCACGGTATCTCCTCGTCCATCGGGGCCGCACCCCAGTAGAAACGACCCATCCTCTCTCCCACCTACTACCTGTCCATCGCTAGGTGCCTGTGGTGGTGCTACCACAACTGCGACCGCTTCCGCTTGTCCACTCACTCCGATTGGTCCCGTCACGTCTTTACCGACAACTCCCCGGTCTTCTACCCATGCCTCCACCGGTGGTGGGTCCCCCGGTGCTCGCTCTAGACGTCGTCCAGTCACTGCTCCTCCAATTTCTACTTCGCCAACCAGTGGACGTCGTCGACTCCGAACGCGACGTCGTGCTTGCGGTCGTGATACAACGGGTGCTTCCTCCGCCACTCCTTCTACTCGTCTTGTGATCTCGCTTACTACGGTACGCGGTCCGACTACCCGTAAAACCTCTCCCCGTACGTGCGCACCGACGACAACAAAAGCGCGCACGACAACCACGTCCACCTGCGGTACCGCCGTCCCCGTCCTCCCGCTGTCCACGCCCGCGGCCCGGCCGGGGCCGCCCGCCGCTTCCCCGCGTGCCTTGTGTGAGTCGCGGATCCAACCCCTGCTTTCTTTGTGCGCCCGACCCAATCAGGGGGACGAACCCCGCGCTCCCACCCCACCCGCGAAGGTGCGACCCGTCGTCGCGACGTCCTGGGGTCGGGGCCCCCGGGGCACGCGCACGGGGCCAGAGAAGGGGCGCAGGCCCGTCAAAGAGATTTAGGAAGAGAATAAGAGACCCAGAGAGACGGAGAGGGAGAAAACCCCCCAAAGGCTCTATGGGGAGGGTGTCGACAGAGGTCGACCGCGCACGCGGAGGGTGTGAGAGACCCCCAGAGCGTCAAACCCAAAGAGGTCTCTAGAGAGGACCCGAGAGGGCGATCGCGTACGCGCGCGCGCGAGGTAGGGACGGACAAATGCACACCTGTGAAGAGAAAAAGAGGGGCCTCAGAGATTAATCGCGTGAAAGGGACATAGAGCACACACACACGCGCACACGCACGCGCGCAATGGCCAAAAGAGACTGACAGAGTGGGAACAGGGAGTGAGACCCCAGACAGGGATAAAGAGTCTGGGAACGGTCGTGCACGTGCGACAGAGAGGAGACGGTCAGACAAGAGGAGAGTGGAGGCAAAGACAATGAGGGGAGAGCGGGAGGGTGAGCGCCAGTCGAAGAGGCGGAGTCAAAGGGAGACTCAGACGAAAGCGGTCGCGTGAAAGAGGCACCGACACACGTGCGCGCAGAGACCCAGAGCGGCGGAAAGAGATCCAGAGCAGGGACAGAGGAAGGCAGAAAGACTACGGGAGAGCAAAGACACAGAGACGGTCAGTGACAGAGACAGCGAGCGGTCACGCACGCGAAGACGCAGAAGGGGCCTACGACAGAACAGAGGGGTGAAGAGAGGGTGTCAGATAAAGGGACTGTTAGAGGCACCGAGGGGCCACGTGGACAAGTCATAGTGAGCGACTGACACACAGAGACTGGCAGAGGCGTAGAGAGGTCGAGAGGACAGTGGTACAGAGAGAGCCCAAGACAGAGAGTCGCAGAGGGTAGAGAGCGACGAGAACGAGACTTAAAGAGCCTAGGAGAAGGGAGCCACAGAGAGGGACAAATGGGCGACGTCGAAGACAGAAGGGGCGCGGAATTCAAGAGAGGAATAGTAATAGACGAGCACAGGGAGTCCTAGATGACGCACAGAGGACTAACGGAGACGGAGACGCAATGAGTCTGAGAAATGTCGCGCACGTGAATTTCCTTCAGTCGAAGAGACAGAGAGTGAGAGAAGAGACCCTGAAAGCGCTTTGTGAAAAAAAAAAAAAAAACCATACAAACTCACACACACGTCAGAGAGAGAATGATAGGAAGAGGCTACTAGAGAGTGGAGCTAAATAGAGACCGACCTAGAGATAGAGACTAGAGATGGAGAGACAGCTGAAATAAAATAGTACCTTTGGTCGACGGCGGAACCGGCGGCGCCCGAGACCACCAATTTGGAGGGTCAAAGAGTTTCGTGTCTTCGCCGACCTACGTCCCCCCTACGGATGACGCCTGCGGGGGGGGGCGGGGGATTAAGCCGTAGGACAGAGGTAAGAGGTCGGGTGGGCCGGAGTCGCCACCGCCCACCTCCCTACCCACTCGACCCCTCTCGGTCCCTTCTCCGCCTCCACCACCTCCTCTTCAGACTCTCTCTCTCTCGCGGTTCTCTAACTCTCCGTCTGTCTCTTTCTCTTATTCTTTTGTAGTCCTCTGTCTCTGTCTTTTTCTACTCTCTGTCTTACTCTCGGTGGGTCTCTGTCTCTCTTACTATCTCTTTTCTCTGGATCTCAGTTCCTTACTCGGTTACTCTCTCTGTCTTCTTCTTCCTCTCTGTCCCGTTCTCTGCCCCTTTGTCTCTGTCTTTTTAAAATTTTTCTCTCCTACCCTTCGTCTCTTATACTCTTTCTTACTCTTCTGTAGCTCTTCTATCCCCGCCCCCTGCTCCCTTTCACGCTCACTTTTTCACTCCCGCTCCCTGACCGGCTCTTCCCCGGCGCGGTCCCCAACCCCGCCCCCCGTGAGGTGCGCCCCGTCGCGTCAGCGGCTGGCCGGCGCCGCCTGCCCCGCAGGCCCCGCGGTCTCGCGCCCCCAGGCCGACCCGCGTCCCTCGTCCCGACCCCGGCGAATGGACAACGACGGCCTCCGCAGCGCGGCGCCCTCGACGCACGGCCAGGGAGCCCTGCGCCTCGCGACCTGGTCCGCCGGAGGGCTCCGCGGCCACCGCCGATCGACCTTGGGCCGCCGCGCTCGGCGTTCTCGGGTCCGCGGGCTCGGGCGTGCAGGCCGGCCGCGCCGCGCGACGCTCGAGACTCGCCGCCGCCCCCGCGCGCCGAAGAATTCCGCCGCGCCCCGGGAGTGGAACGCCGCGGGGGGAGGGGGGGCGCGGGCGGGCGCGGCGACTGCGTGCTCCGGCGCCCGCAGGCCTCCTCGCCCGCCCGCCCCCCGTGACGCAGCCCGGGCGAATCGCGGCGAGTGGGGCGTAGCCGCGGGGCCCGCCAGGCGCGAGTGACCTCTGAGTCTGACCCCTCGCAGTGGCCCCGACCAAAGGGACGGCTGATCCGGGGGCCTAAAGCCAGGTCCCTGTCCGGGGTCTAACCGCACGCAGAAGGCTTCTCTTCGTCTTTCGACCGGTCCCGGACCCCGGAGCTGGAACCTTCTGGGAGGGGGGCGGAGTAAGGGTGGGAGGGAGTTCATACTTGGAGGGGCCCTGAAACTCTCCTTCATTGAGACTATAGTGGCTAAACGGTGTTAAACGAGATCGAGGGTCATTCTCGATTTCTCGTCAAGGAAAGGACATCCGGAACCCTCGTAAAGGAGATTCTGCTCGACGAGTCAATAGGTGAGATCATAAACTAACTTCAGACAGATATTCAGTCAGAGAACCAGGTGGGTGGGGGTCCATGACACCCTTTTGACAAATGTATCTCTTATGACGACTTAGGAATGGGGTCGGGACACTCTATTCACGACGATAATAGAAGTAAAAATATCTCGGTCTTCGTCTTCGGCTCTCTTTAATGGGCTGAACGGTCTTCAAGTTCATTTACATGGACGAGACAATTGATCCCCGAAGGGATCATCGAGTCAACCATTTCTGGGACGGACGTTACACCCTCTGGACCCAAGCTAGGGACCCAACCCTTCTAGGGGACCTCTTCCCTTTCCGATGGGTGCGGTCATAAGACCAGACCTCTTAAAGTACCTGACATATGAGGTACCCCAGGGTTTCTCACCCTGTACTGACTCGCTGAAAGAGAAGTGATAATTGATTCTAAAAGACCCGGAGAGACTTTGTGTACGTGTAGCAACAAACGAGAAATGGTCCGCCCGTTTATGGTCTGACATTGAGGGAGACGGAGGGTCTTCTCTCAGTACAGGTCCTTCCACCGGGTCCTTCCACCAGGTCTGCTCCCCAACAAAAGTAGACCAAAGGTTCCCTACTACTCTGCGGAAGACCCGCACTGTCTGCCCCTCTTACACAAGAAGATCTTCCTCTACGTACCCGTTTCTCCCGACGTTGTCTCTCGACCCACGGTTCTCTCCGACCTCGTGTCACTTACGGTCGTCCACTCGGCCTTTTTACCTCACCTCCGTTTAGGACTACCCGGGACTTACGACCAAACCTGAACTAGGGCTCTAGGCACCTCCCGGTAACTCCTATACAAAATAATACGTGTCAAAGTTTGTACGTGTTTATACTACTCTTAGTAGTATATTGAGGGACAACAAGAGTGGTACGTTAGGATTGTTCATAAAACGGTAATAACAAGTGACTAAAAAAACTTCCAAATTACTCACTCTTTTTAGTCTCATATTTTAATCTATGATAAAAAACAAAACCAACACGGTGTCGACGAACGCCCTAGAATCAAGGGACTGGTCCCTAGTTTGGACAAGGGGTACGTCACCTTCAAGTCACAGAATTTGTGACCTGGCGGTCTCTTCAGGCGATCTATGAAAACAAATTTTACCGGATATGCAAAAAATATGTACTTAAGTCTTATACTTCCACCTACACAATCTGTAAAAAATATACACTTAAGTCTTATACTTCCACCTACACAATATTCAATAGTAGATCACATATTCTAATATATAATAAATTTTTACTAAAAGTCAAAAGTAACTACCAAAGACACATCCCGGTATACCTTTCTCAAGACAAAAAGATCCCAGAGGAGCCTCTTCCGTCACCGTGGGGTGAGGTCATGAGAACGGACCTTTTAGGGTACCTACCTCCTCGGACCATCCGACGTCAGGTACCCCAACGTTTCACCCCGTGCTGACTCGCTGAAGTGAAAATGAAAAGTGAAAGTACGTAACCTCTTCCTTTACCGTTGGGTGAGGTCACAAGAACGGACCTTATAGGGTCCCTGCCCCCTCGGACCACCCGACGGCAGATACCCCAGTGTGTCTCAGCCTGTGCTGGCTTCGCTGAATCGTCGTCGTCACAGAGGATCTTCGTCTCCACCCCAACCCTCACCTCCCCCGTTCTGAAACTTACCCCTTTCTCGTGTTTCTTCCGACACCGTCCTTTGTTCTGTCAGAGTTGTCCAGTGTTACTCCCCCGACTCGTATCTGGGGATCTGTCCGTTTTAACTGTCACCTCTCCCTATTCCTGTCCCTCCACGACCCCTCCCAGATCCTACTATGTTCTAAGACTCAACTAACTACCCTACCTACCTCTAGGTGGGGAGGGGGGTGACGTGGGGTACGGAAACCCGTCCCTATGTTCCGTTCACACCTTAGTCCGGGGTTCTACAAGAAACCTAAAGTTCAGGATAGTAAACGACATCTAAAGAACAGAATAAAAAACCACCCCCCCATCCGGACAAAAATAGAAGACTTCAAACTTATCATATTGACACCTACAAAAAGAAACCTCTGTCAAAGGTACTATCAGTGAGTGTTAATAATTAAGGGTCAGAGTGTGACCGGTACCACGTCTTAGGACCCACCGTACTTGACAGTACACCGTCAAGTGAGTCTGAGGTATAAAATCTTAGTAAACCCTCTGACAGTTCGACCCTCTTTACTGGTTTCTGTTTCCGATCAGATCAGACAGGACGAGAAAGAAGAAAAAATGACATCAGGACTCTTAAAGGACCTGACGACCCTAGACCGTCCCTTGTCCCTCTTTTGGAGAACCATGTACAGTCTTCATTCACGGAGTCTCTCCACCCGAGTACCTTAGTCGTCGATGTGGGGAATCACGGTTCCCTGTGCTACCTTCTCGAACTCACACTACTCCGGAGACGTGGGTTTCAGTCAGACGGACGTCCTCTGTCATGTCTTCCACCCCTTCGGGACTCCTTCTTTGCATTCGGTGAAAAGACGTGTCCCTCAACAAACTCCCAACAATTAGGAGTCCACAGATAAAGAAGAAAAAAAGGGAGGTCCGCCCTCGTCTCAACCACAGGAACTTAAAGTTTTCGTACGTTCATAGACGTAGGGTTGAGCTCCATACACCCCCCGGAACCCCTTACACCTAGACCGAAGTCCGGGACGTCCCAGACTAAGGTTACCGGAACCCTCTCGGGAAGCTGACTGTTCGAAACAATCTAAGACACCTCCAAGAAACCCTACTCTGTCCCTCTCAGATCCTACTACCGTGGTCTTCAGTGGAATCGTCGTCTCCATTCTAGCCCGATCACCACAATTACTTCGTCTTGATCTCCCGCCCTTCGATGATCTTTCGGACATCCCGGACTACTGTTGGTGTTCAACGTTATGGTCGGTCGTCACACGGTCGGGCCAGAAGGGTCTGAACAAGTGGAGTAGTCTGACGGGGTTACGTACATGGTTGACGGTCCACTCCCTTCAGTCTCCGGGTCCTGGGTCAGTTCATAACCAAGGTCATTGTCACCCTCACGTCCTCAGGAAGTCGTGGATGGTGTACGGTTTGACATACATACGAACGAAATAGGATAAATTAGGAGCTCCTCTGAGACGTGCAATCTCTAATTATGTCATAAAAATCTTAGGTTCTGTAGTATATGATAGTTCTTATTTTTTGACGTTTAAATTGGAAGTGTGGTGACGACCGTTATACGTAGAACTAAAGTTTCTACGATTTGACCTTTTTCTTACTCGCAATTTTAGTTATATGCGGTCATGGGAGGGTCAGGAATGTCTCTCCAATTCATTGAAATGGGTTCCAGTGTGTCGTTCATTCATAACCTCGGTTCTACATTTTGGAGACTGAGGTTTCGTCCTCGTATAGGATCCGACGAAGAACCTTCTCAGTTCTCCGTCCTGTCTTTCTTTTCGAGGGTCTCTGGTTCGGGTCTTTCTCAAAAACTTAGGTCTACTTGTCGATTTTAACACCCTTCTGTTTACGTCAACGCCACTATTACCGAAGAAACACATCCTATGTACCAAGGGTATCCACCACTTTACTGATTTAATCGGTCAGATCTAAGATTCAGTGTGAGAAAGGACGTATCACTCAAGTATTATTCAGTTAACCCTTTTTATATACCAAAACAAGACCTCACGGATGGGCACCCCCATAAAATTCAAAAAGTCACAATACTCGACGAGATCATAAGTGAAATCCGGTTGGGATCCCTAACACTAACGTTTTTAGTGTACTTTAATTTATGGGAGACCCACACTCGATCAAAAAGGGTGAGTTACCCGAACCCGTCCTGTCTTCCAGATCTAAAGATTCGACATAGATAGGTTTATTTTACCAAACCTTCTTTTTTTAGTCGTCTTTTATTGGTCTACCTTATGTTTATTTCTCGTCCTCTGGACTAAAAATCAGGATTAAGACACCGATCTTAATCCACACACTGAAACCCTTCTATGGAAGGGGAGAGACTAGAGTCAAGACACACTCCCATCACAATCCATTAGAGGTTCCCAGGATAGTCCGAAACTGACTAAGGTAGATAAAATATAGAACTACAATGATTTTTAGAGGTTTGATTAGATGGAGTTGATAAATTTTTGACTTTTGACCTGGATACGGAGACCGGTACCTCCTCATTGTCCTCGACCTAAATAGGAAGGAAGAATTGATTGATTTTTTCACCCGTTTTATATACTTTATTACCAACAGGGTGTAACCTTTTATCCTACACGTCCTGTCACTAACAGTTCCTTCCCTTTGTTTATTTCGTTCGGGATGTTAACGGGGTCAACTGATGGATCTCTTTCAAATGGTCGAACCTTGGGTTCTACTCGGATCTTCAGACGGATTCGACTCTTCTGTCTCCAGTCTTAAGTCCCTCCATCCATTCCCACCGATCTTAAACGTTCCCTACAAAGTATCTCCTCGAAGGGTCTCTCTCTCGAGACTTCTGGACTGAGTTTTCCCATCCACCTCACTAAAGATCTCGAGTGTGTCCTGAACCTTATCGAGTCAAAGGGTTGTCGGTCTCTCTTCTTTGAGTATTATAAGTCCCGTAATCTGACTCATGAGTTTCTCCTAATGGAGTCGTCACCTCGGTTCAATTGGAACCACATTTCAAACAAGCCAAGGTGCATCGTTTCGAATTTTCGTTCGAAATTTTCTCAACTTGACAAAAGTTCATAGAAATGACGTTAAATTTCGTTCCGAGTCTTTATAAATTTCCTCATGTTTTAAGAGATCGTGTGGTCTTCCATTTTAAACGTCTCAGACTTTAGATTATTTTACAATATTCCGTACGTTTTGTCCTTTTATGTTGGGTATTCTTCTTCTTTTTAGGAATTTATCTTTATCTGTACTTAATACTTTAACCCGTTTTTTTCATTTCACTGAACTTTGTACATAAAACATACAAATGTTTCCATCTCCTTTCACATCCGTACAGTTCCTCTCTGTCTTTTCTATCTTTTATCTACATTTAGAATGAAGACCACTACTTCTTATATTACAGACTTTATTTTTATGTTATCTACTGTAATAATCGTGTAATCTATGACGTCGTCTTTTCAAATCACTTGAACTTCTGTATCTTTATCTTTGACAGGTTTTACTCTTTTTTTTTCTTTTTTTATATTCATCTCTTTGTCACTCGACACCCTGTTAAAGTTCATCGGATTATATTCATATTCACCTCGGGGTCTTCTTCAATCCTTCTGTCTTCACAATAAACTTCTCTATCAGTGACTTTGAAAGGGTTTCCATTATTTTTGATTTGGTTGTCTAGATTCTTGGAGTTGTTTTAAGTTCGTGTCCTTTGTACTTTTGGTATGGTTCCGTGTAGTGTCATCAAGGACAAAGAGGTATTTAAGAACGGTATATTAACCACTCCTATAAACCTCTTTGATATTGAAACTATGTGACGAAAACCTTACATTTTATTTTGTCGGTGTAACTATTTCTCAAACCGACCGAATTTTTTTAAATTATATGTGACTTGTATACTGAATCGAAAAGGTAAGGATTTTCTTTGCTTTCGTAAACAGGTACATTTCTACATGTACTTACAAATATCTTGGAAATAAACATTCTATGTTTGACCTTTATTGAAGTCACAGATAGTTGTCCACTTGTAACTCCAATTCTTTTATAAGATTTTGACTCACACCACTACCGATGAATGGGCTTTTCTCTTGTTTCACAACGATATATGTTGTCGCACCGACTTAGAGTGTTATTAATACGACTCACTTTCTTTGGTGAGTTTCTCTTATGTATGATATACCTAAGGAATGATACATTTTAAGGTCTTTAAGTTTGATTCACTGCATTTCGTCTAGTCACCAACACAACTCTACCCCCTTCTCTCTCCCTTTCCATACTTCATAGAAAATCTCTACTGTGTATACAAGAGATAGAACTACCACCACAACTACCAAACACCACATAAGGATAGAGTTTTGAGTAGTTTAACATGACAAATCTAAAAACGTCAACTTAGATGTACATAATATGGATTTATTTTGACATATATTTTTATTCAGGGGTCCCCTTTTTCTGGGTTTCGCTTACCAAACCCACAGGTCCTAGGGTGGAGGTTGTAATCTTATGAGTGGAAAGAAACTCCCTTAGTAGTCCGGAGGGTCGTGGGGCAGGACCAAGAGTAGTCGTATGGGAACACAAACTCATTAGTCACAAGAACGGGGAGACTGGGAGACACTACCCTTGTACTACACTCGAGAAAGGTTTACGAACGTCTTAACACATGTAGGGGAGTACCGTCAAATCGTCGAGAGTAAATGACTCCTAAATTGTCACATGGATCGTGAACTGAAGAGGGTCGAGTAAATTACTTGTGACACGATAGTAAATGGAGTAAAATATACACCCCTTGGTTTCCGAATCTGTCTTCGACACCGAATGAGTCTCAGTGAATCTTTGTCCGTCCCGAGCTTAAACTTAAATCCTGACTGATACTTAAATATCGGGTCTACGAATCGTCTCTGTGCTAAAACGAAGGGAAAGGATTCGTTAAAAATTTTTACATAATAGTGAGTATTCACTCCTTGAAATATGTGGAATAGAGTACATTAAGAGGTTGTTAGAACACTCCACCCATAACAATTATAAGGAATAAAATATCTACTCTTTTGACTTCGAGTCTCTTAGATTTATTAAACGAGATTCGGTGGGGTTATCGTATACCTATTGATGTCACGGGTGAGAGGTATCGACAAAACGAATGACAGTAGGAGTCCCAGTCTTTCTAAATTTAGGAGAGTAGAAACCTTGGTGTGAATTGAGAAGAACTTAGTTCAACAAGTTTCCGAGATCTCAAAGTCTCGGATTGAAACCACGGTGCAGTCCACGGTCCTTGTGACTTTACCGGACGAAACAAAATACTGTGTACTCACCTCCTGAACCCACCAATTTTGACTACATACCAACCACTCATGACCTATAAGTTTCATGGTTTGTGAAGTTTGGAGGGTACAGAGACGTACTTTACAATCCCAGACACCTTAAAAGTTTACGTTTAAATATAAAACGAAAAGTAACTTAATTCTGAACCTTTAAACTAATTTTTTTTCTCAAACTACCACCAATTCTTAGTCTTCCCTCGGCGTCTTGGACACCCAGTCGATCTCTCTCTCCACCAAGGAGTTTATACAAGACCACGTAAGGAACTTGACAATCATAACGAACAACCGACATCTCTACACCGGTTTCACGGAGTTTTACCTCAACTGTCTTTCATCCTAATACAAAGGTGTAAATCCTTTTATAAAGACGGTACGAGTCTATAGTCGTAATCTCCCCCTCTTTCGTTGGAGAAGTTCAATTTGACATTACTGGTATATTAAAAATCTCGAAAACGGGTCTCCTTACGTTTTCCACCGTCAAAAGACCTTCGACGAGTACACTTTAAGAAGTCTTTCTCACAAGACACCATGTCACACCATCTCTGTCAGATCTCTGTTAGACATGACCAAGCACTCTCGACCACATGACCAAACAACACAATAGTCCTTAAAACGTTCACTACCAATTTTTAATTTAACGTATTCACATGTCAATTTACTTAATGTAATTTTTTCATTATTTATGAGTTTTGTGTAGTGAAGGATTAATAAAGTAGTGGAAAATGATAATAGGTACTAATAGATACGGGTAACATATACACATCACGTTTATGAAATATTACCACACGACGGCGTGTTGAGGAATGTTGAGGTACAACTGACTGTAGTGTAACTAGTGAACTTTAACCGGTTCCCTCATAAAAATGGTACCTTTAGTAGTTTGTGATGTTTAGTCCTGAAATAAAGAGACTTTCGGTCTACAATTTGGAAATGACTGTGTAGTGACAGACATCTTGTATGACAAAAATAAATACATCGAAATAATTCTATATAAGATGTACATCGAGTCAGTCATTTCTTAGACGGACGTCACGTCCTCTGGACCCAAGCTGGGAACCCAACCCTTCTAGGGGACCTCTTCCTTTACCGTTGAGTGAGGCCATAGGAACGGATCTTTTAGAGTACTACTCTTCTCGGACCACCCGACGTCAGGTACCCCAACGTTTCTTAGCCCGTGCTGACTCACTGATTGTGAATGAATGAATGATGTACGGTATGTGGGTAAATCACATGTTAAGTTGACTAAACTCATATAATTGTCCATACACACTGGTAGTGGTACGAGTTAAAATCTTATAAAAGTACTGGAGTTTTTCTTTGGCAAATCGATTGTCGGGTAATAGGGTGTAGGGTACAGGGGTGAGGAATCGGAATTCATTAGTAATTAGATGAAAAACAGAGTTTAGATAATTTAACTGGATAAGACCTGTAAAACATATTTACCTTAGTATATGATACAGTAGAAAACACTGACCGAAGAAAGTGAATCGTAACACAAAAGTTCCAAATAGGTACAACATTATACACAGTCATGCAGTAGGGAAAAGTACTGACTTATCATAAAGCAACATACCTATATGGTGGAAAACGAATAGACACATAGTCAACTACCTGTAAACTCGACAAAGATGGAAAACCGATAACACTTATCACGACGTTACTTGTAAGTACAGGTTCAAAGACAAACTTGTAGACAAATGTTAAGAAAACCCGTATACGGATCCTCACATTAAAGATCCAGTACACCACTAAGACAAATTGAATAACTTCTAGACGGTTTAACAAAAGGTGTTGTCGACATGGTAAAATGTACACGTGGACATCACATAACCCTAAAGTTAAAGACGTGTAGGAGCGGTCACGAATAAAAGGAAAAAACTAATAGCGATAGGATCACCTACACTTCATCTTAGAATAACATCAAAACTAAACGTAAGGGCATTACTGATCACTACAGTTCGTAGAAAAGTCTAGGGAAACATCTCGTGAAAATTTTATGAAGATGACTATTGTTGGAACCTTTCATACACAGTACTAAGGGTAGAATGTCAATTCCATTGGCTCTGAGTTTTTCTAATTCGTTGAACGACTTAAACATGTGTCGATCTTACATAGACTTTTGGACACGAGGGAGGTAATATGGTATGACAAAGGTTCTGAGGAAGTAGACAGGTGAGTACGACGACGACGACGATTCAGTGAAGTCAACACAGGCTGAGACACGCTGGGGTATCTGCCGTCGGGTGGTCCGAGGGGGCAGGGACCCTAAGAGGTCCGTTCTTATGACCTCACCCAACGGTAAAGGAAGAGGTTACTTACTTTCACTTTTCACTTTCACTTCAGTGAGTCAGCATAGATTGAGGATCACTGGGGTACCTGACGTCGGATGGTCCGAGGAGGCAGGTACCCTAAAAGGTCCGTTCTCATGACCTCACCCAACGGTAACGGAAAAAGTGACAGATGAGTATGAAATTCCGATTATGAGAAACGACCCCGAAGGGTCCACCCCGATCACCATTTATTCGGCGGACGGTTACGTCCTCTGTCTTCTCTGTGACCGAGTTAGGGACCTATTCCTTCTAGGGGACCTCCTCCCGTGTCGTTGGGTGAGGTAATAAGAACGGACCTCTCAGGGTACCTGTCCTCGGACCGTCCGACGTCAGGTATCCCACCGTGTCTCAGCCTGTGCGGACTTCACTGACTCGCGTGTACGTACGTGAGAAGACACTAACGACACGAGGGTCACTTCAGGAGACCGGACACAAGATCAGGACCGAGACAGGGAGTCGGAGGTATAGGAGTAGAGATCGACCTACTGGAGACACAGTGAGGTAAATATATTATCTTCTTAATCGGGAAAGTAAAACCTACGTCTACAGGACTCCTAACATGTTTCTTCCGAACTAACGAAGTACACAATAAAACTCACCAATTACCCTAAGAAAAGGTACCACGTAATACAACACGAACGGATGTGGCTGCGAGTGGACGATGAAAAGTCGGGTGAGCAAGTCGGAGAGTCGTAGAAGACGTCAAATTAGATTTCTCGAATTGTACAATGATGAGTTTTCCCAACTCACAACGGACCTTTGGACTTCAAAAATGATCCGACTAAAAGAAGGTGTATTAAAAACTCATGCAGTCTACTTGATCTAGAGAGGTAGTCACAAAAACCCCCTCCGGTATTACAGATCTCCCACAGGGTCCACCGAGTCACTATTTCTTTAAACGAACGGTTACGTCCTCTACACCCAAACTAGGGACCCAGTCCGTCTAGGGGACCTCATCCTTTACCGTTGGGTGAGGTCATAAGAACGGACCCTTTAGGGTACCTACCTCCTCGGACCACCCGATGTCAGGTACCCCAGTGTGTCTCAACCTGTACTGGCTCGTACGTGTGTGTGTGTGGACCCCAGATCTGAAGAGAGGAGTCTCTTTTAGTCCAAAAAGGGACAAAGGACAGGGACACGGGTACTAAATAGGACTATGTTGGCATGAACGTGAGGTTACCACCAAACCTAGACACAGTTTTAGAAAACAAAAGTGTAAGGGAAAAATTAGGTATACATAAAAATGACGAATTTTTAAAGACTATCTAACCAAACCGTACTGAAGTAGAACACATTTGACAACAGGTTTACCAGTAACTTGAGTAGGAAACTGAATTTTGAATACACAACGGGTCGGACACGGCATCCTAGAGAAATCCTGGGATGAAATACTTACCTCGAGAATAACCGTTACACCGTTAGAACAGTACCCTGAGAACTACTCCTATCCGACGTAGAAACCTGGATCAAAGTGCATCTATGAAACGGGGACTCAGGATCATTGCCCACGTATCAATTCGACAAGACATCCGGAACCTGTAGGCGTCGTAAACGGTGATAGATCAGAGTACTGAACCTGTGAAGATCACCCCCGTCCCTTCGTCTGTGGGGTGACTATAAGACGAACCATAAACAAGTGAAAAACCAGAGGGTTCGTACCGACGATAGACTTGACAGTCAACAGGGGTAACTAACAGAACGACCGTAAGAGGAATCTGATCTAGAGTTTAAACCGAAAATCCATTGAACAGACCAAGGAAAAGTCAAGGGAACCAGGGGGACTTAAAATCACGGAAAAAAGACTGTGAAAAGTTCTCGTAGAAACAAGGGAAACGAACTCGGTGGAAAGGTAAACCTCTTCCTCGCAAATAGAATATCGAGGAGAGAGAGAGAGCCGATGAAACAACGAGTTTCCATTAAGAAAGTTTCAAAGACTATAAAACGTAAGAACCATGTGTAACAGAACCCAAAAACTATTTCATGAAAGATTAGATGCCGGGAGAACACCAATAACGGTAGTCAAGTCAAGTCAAGTCAGCGAGTCAGCACAGGCTGAGAAACGCTGGGGTACTTAGCGTCGTGCGGTCCGGAGAGACAGGTAGTGGTTGAGGACCTCAAGTGAGTCTAAGTGCAGGTAGCTCAGTCACTACGGTAGGTCGGTAAAGTAGGAGACAGAAGGGGAAGAGGAGGACGGGGGTTAGGGAGAGTCGTAGTCTCAGAAAAGGTCACTCAGTCGAGAAACGTACTCCACCGGTTTCATGACCTCAAAGTCGAAATCGTAGTAAGGAAGGTTTCTTTAGGGTCCCGACTAGAGGAAGTCTTACCTGACCAACCTAGAGGAACGTCAGGTTCCCTGAGTTCTCAGAAGAGGTTGTGGTGTGAAGTTTTCGTAGTTAAGAAGCCACGAGTCGGAAGAAGTGTCAGGTTGAGAGTGTAGGTATGTACTGGTGTCCTTTTTGGTATCGGAACTGATCTGCCTGGAATCAGCCGTTTCAGTACAGAGACGAAAACTTATATGATAGATCCAACCAGTATTGAAAAGAAGGTTCCTCATTCGCTGAAAATTAAAGTACCAACGTCAGTAGTAGACGTCACTAAAACCTCGGGGGTCTTTATTTCAGACTGGGACAGAGGTGACAAAGGGGTAGATAAAGGGTACTTCACTACCCTGGCCTACGATACTAGAAGTAAAAGACTTACAACTCGAAATTCGGTTGAGAAAGTGAGAGGAGAAAGTGAAAGTAGTTCTCCGAAAAATCAAGGAGAAGTGGAAGACGGTATTCCCACCACAGTAGACGTATAGACTCCAATAACTATAAAGAGGGTCGTTAGAACTAAGGTCGAAGACAAAGAAGGTTAGGTCAAGAAAGGATGCCTTACGAGTGTAAACCAGTCCCAAGATAAACGACCTTACTTCATTCAGTCAGACACCACCTAAAGAAAACCAAAAGGGAGAGGGTGACCCTACGACTGAGACCAATAAGGTCCTAGTCGTAAAATATTCGGAATAAGTTTTACTGGACTAGTCATAGATAATGATTGATATCCGGAGACAGAAGGTATCCCCGGGGTCCACGTCCCTCTACTGTCCACTTTGGTTATCCACGATACACCATCATACCCTCACAGACTCTTTAGGTCGAACATCGGTCAGAGTCAGTGTCAAAAGGACTTACTATCATCCATCCGGTAAAGGGACGGGACCCGAGTCAAAGTAGGAAAATTACTCTCCTGACCGGGTATCCTTCCTGTCCCTACATATTTACAATAGGGTCACTAAGTCAAACGTAATGATGTAAAAGTCACGTGTGAGAACAGGTACCTAGTTAGTCCGTTTTAAAAACGCTATGGACTTGGGACCTCGGTCCTAAAGGTAGACCTAACCACCGACCCTGACCCGACACTCCGAGACTTCTTTTACCGGGACTTGAAAGTAGGAGTTAAAGTAGTACGGGCCGGGACATGAGACCGAGAAACAAGAAGAAGTGTTACGGTACCCCTCTTGACGACTGGTTCGAATCACAAAGAAACTCATGTCACTACGATTTGACAAACCAAAAATCTAGTCCCTGGGGAAACTCTTTGATTACTTTCGACCCCTGGGACAGGTGGTTTATACACACATATATGTGTGTATGTCTGTGTGGTTAGACTTATATCAACATCCCCCAAGTACTGGACACTTCCGTTCAGGTACATTACACCTCAGATTCCTAGGACCCAAGTAACGACGTCGGGATCTTCCACCGAGGACCGGACACGACTCGAGTCGTAGGGGATGACGTCGAACCAATACGAGACTGAAGTACCAGATCCTGATCACAACCACTAGTCGTTTGGTGGTCTTAACTAGTCTCGGAACTGACATAGACCTTCCTCAGTAAACGGGAACCTGTTATTAAGACACGACTCGGGGTGGTTGTTATGTTTCCTCTCCCTTACTCCCAGTTCACCGTCTAAGAGTACCGCAGAGTCCAGTCCCACGAAAGACACTACCCTCCGAACGACCACCTATATCCTAGTGACCCTGCATGAAGACACCGACCGTTTACCCCTTCTCTGAGGTAACGAAAGATAATATCGTCGGTTTTAGATACTTCTTTTGTCCGTTCTCATTCCATTTTCGAGTTAATTATCACTTCAATACAAACTTACGTTTCGACACCGAACTAACTTCCACTTCCTGATCACCTACTTTACTTATCTGAATCTTTCGGTCACTGTGTCTTTTCTTCACTCGGATTACTTTTCATTTACCATCTCCTCCCACTTACAATAATCAATTTTGGAGAGAGTAGGACTATAAAATAAAGAACTACCTCTGTAGTACTAAAGGAAGTCCTCTCGAACGAGTGCACACGGTGCCTCGAACGAGTACACACTCACCTCTTCCGTTACCGTGGGGTGAGGTCATGAGAACGGACCTTTTAGGGTACCTGCCTCCTCGGACCATCCGACGTCAAGTGCTCCAGCGATTCTCAACATGTGTTGACTCGTTGAAGTGAAAGTGAAAAGTGAAAGTACGTAACCTCTTCCTTTACCGTTAGGTGAGGTCACAAGAACGGTCCTCTTAGGGTCCCTGTCTCCTCGGACCATCCTCCGGTAGATACCCCAGCGTGTCTCAGCCTGTGTTGACTTCGTTGAATCGTCGTCGTCGTCTCCCCCCTTCGACCCTAGGTCTTTCATTTCTAATTCTCAACCCGTTTCTCGTGAAGTCCCGTACGTGTGAACAGGAATTACATGGACTCAGACCAGGTAAAACTTCGTCTTACAGGAAACACTTCCGACTCGACACAACTCGAGGAGTGTAAGCGGTACCACTCGTTAATCCCTCTCACTGATTCTATGCCTCGAACCCGTCGTCGAAACCGATCTGACCAGGGTAGTCTCTGTACGAGGAAACCGCGAATGTCCGTCTCCCTTTTCCCCAGTCAATCAACCTTAAGTGACACCGTCAGAACTCATAGAGAAACCGTAGTACTTAAATGGGGTCGTAAACCGACCGTAACTGGGTCGGTTTCTCGACCTCACCGTCGACTTCACATTACGTCGTCCGTCTCTCAGGATGAAAAGGACACCACATAAGTTCGCCCTGTTCGGTCACCCCGAACCTCCGACTTATCGAAAGAAACGAGTTTACATCGTGAAAGGGACGGATTCCGTTGTGCGGTGAACACACCCTCCACCATCCACGCGAGTACCCCATTATTGGCTCCTTTATAAACATTAGGCGGAGAAGTCTCCACCGTCCCCACTGGACGACGATTGCCTGGTGAGTGACAGTGAATGAACGGGGTGGTGTTCTTCCGTCCGTGTCCAGACCGGTGGGTCTTCAGAACAGAAAAAGAAGAATTTAGAGAGAATAGTAGAAATACCAGTTAATTAAAACCCTCTTTTGAGAACTCTCATCCAATGGTCTCTTTTCCGCAACTCCTCTCCACGACCCGGACGACTTAGTGACTGGAGATATCCAACGACCCCTGAAGGACTCAAAGAAATCCAGGTGTGAATTACAGACACCCGGGAATTCTCCTCAAACTGAACAAGAAATTGGAAACGGTAGGTTACGATCTGATCCCATGTAGGGTAGTGAAAAACAAGTAAGAACGAACAACTCAAAGTCTGAGTTGACGATCTCGGTGTACGTCCTTTCCGTCAAGGACTTTCCGTCGTGGAAGACAATACAAGATACCCGTTGTCCTTACCCCAGATATACCCTGTACGATCGTAGAGTGAGTTGAAAGTGAAGATCTCGTTTGTCGGATAAGGTGTCGGGGGAGGGGTCCCTTGAGCCATGTATAGTAAAACGTACAGAAAGAAAGAAGGGGAAAGGACGGACGGAAGGAGGAAGGAAGGAAAGAGAGAACGAAAGGAAGGAAGAAAGAAAATTTTTTAATAAATAAATAACCTAGAATCAACACCGTACGTCCTAGAAACCAACTCCGTACACCCTAGATCAAGGGACTGGTCCCTACGTTGGGTCCGAGAGACGTAACCCTCGCACCTCAGAACCGGTGACTTGGTGGTCCCTTCAGGACAGGAAGAAAGAAAGAAAGAAAGAAAAAAGGAGGGAAGGAAAGGAAGAAAGAAGTGACAAACCTGGTCTTTACCCGTGGACTGGGTTCTCACTAGGATGGCTCTGACCGTGGTTCCCGAACCGGATTCCCACAGGAACCGTTAGTCGGTCTAGTACGTCTGTCACGGTAGACCTTGAACCTGATCTCTCACAACTCACCGAAACAGTTAACCAGTAAGCTCACAGTGTCCTGTGGCACTCTCCATTACACTGTGCACTCTTTGTCTTTACGTCTCTCATCGTCCAGAGGTCTCTTTGGAGTGAAGGTCTACTGAAAGTTGAAGGTGAAGGAGGTTGAAGGAGGAGAGTGACAAATTAATAAAAAATAACACCTTCAAGAGTTTGTACACGTCTTAATTTCTGTTATCGAATTATTTGGGGTACATGGGTAGTGGGTCGAATTCGTTAATACCGACTAGAACAGAGTAAATTAAGGGTGGGTGAAGAAGGAGGGTAGAGGACCTCGTGATTTTCGTTTTATCCAAATAACTCAATATTAAATGTTTGATATCTTAAATGAGTAAAATTTTTTAAATGGGTAAACTTCATATTTTGACTTACCGAAGATCAGTTATATGTCCCAACATCTTGATAGTTATTGGTGTAGGTCAAAATCTTGTAAAAAATAGTGGGGGTTTCTCTAAGGAACCCGAGTAAAAGGACTCGTGTGACTCGTGAGACGTTGATGGTCAAACGAAAGACAGAGATATCTAAACACAAAAATCCCGTAAAATATATTTACCTTAGTACGTCATACGTCGAAAACGAAGATCGAAAGATGTACACCGTATTACAAAAACTTCGACACCGCACATAGTCGACAAGTATGTAAAAATTAACGACTTATCATAAGGTAACATCCCTAACCCCCGTCCTCCTCTTCCCCTGCTGTCTCCTACTCTACCGACCTACCGTAGTGGTTGAGTTACCTGTACTCAAACCCATTTGAGACCCTCAACCACTACCTGTCCCTCCGGACCGTACGACACTAAGTACCCCAACGTTTCTCAACCTGTACTGACTCGCTGGCTTGACTTAACTAAGGTAACATACCTGTATAGTGTAAAACGAATAGATAAATGGTGGACTACGCGTAAACTCAACAAAGATGAAAAACAGACAATACTTATTATGACAATATTTATAAGTGGGGATCTTGTAAAACTTCGGTCAGAGTCTATAATAGTAAAGTAGACATTTATGAACCTATACATAGAGATCTAGTTCGTACCCTCAGAATTTTTGTTAGTGTCTGTATGGTGGTAATGGTGTACATTTGATTAATTATTATTAAGAAATTATGGTATCGAGAGGTTACTCTAATTTTAAAGGTTAGTAGAGAGTCTACGATACCCTGAAACCATCAATATATAAAACAATCTTAGTCCAAGATTAATAATAGATATGTGACGTTAACGAACTATACATAAATTCTAAAAAAAATTTACTGAAAAAACCCGGTACGACACGTCGTACACTCTTAGAATCAAGGAACTGGTCCCTAGCTTGAGTACGGACGACGAAACCTCAGAATTGGTAACCTGACGATCCCTTAGGGGATAAATTCGACAAATTAGATGTCCAAAGGGGTATAGAAGAGAGGAAGAACGAGAGGTTAAATAAACAACTTCTTTACTCTAGTAAACAATACATCTCAAAGGTCCTCAGACCTATACCGACTAACGTAGGGGTACAGAAAATTGTACAAGGAGACAGGAGACAAAAAGGACATTTACCCGTCAACCTAACTACAAACTAGTCTGAGTGTAAACGAAAAGTCGTTCTGAAGGTGTCTCTACCACAGCACACGGAGACAATCCTCTACGCACAACACACCAGTAGAGTGAGAAACACTACAATCGTCGGTGACCCCTAATAAGTAATCTTACTTAGGACTTACTTTAAGAGGAACAGGAAAAGTGAAGTTTCATGGATCGATCGGACTCCTTGATTAAAAGTTCGACTCCGTCGTACCGCCCCACCTAGACCTTTGAGACTTCGAAGACGTTTACACACGTAAAACTTTTCTCGACGAACCCACCGTATGGACCAAATCGTTCTTCACGGTTGATAAACCCGGAAGGAGACACAGAATAAAACTCGACGGTATTACTTTTTTTAATTTGTCGTCTTTAATTAAAGAGTACCAAGATCTCCGACCCTTCAGGTTCTAGTTCCGTCGTTATCTAAGTCACAGACCACGCCTCTAACGAGAGAAAAGTGACACAGGAGTGCACCATCTTCCTTACGCTGACGAGAGACCCCAGAAAATAGTCCCGCGATTGGAGTAAGTACTCCGGAGGTGGAGACACTGGACTCGCAGAGGGGTTCAGGGATGGAGAGTTGTGGTAGTGTAACCCCCAATCCTAAGACTGTATACTTAGACCCCCCTCCCTGTGTTTATAAGTCACGTATCGTGAAGTAGAGAGTTCAATACCCCAAGACATATACGCATGACCCTGAAGGGACCACCGAGTCATTTCTTAGACGGACGTTACGCCCTCTGCGCCCAAGGTAGGGACCCAACCCTGATAGGGGACCTCTTCCTTTTACCGTTGGGTGAGGTCATAAGAACGGCCCCTTTAGGATACCTGTCTCTTCTAACCACCCAATGTCAGGGACCCTAGTGTCTCTTAACCTGTGCTGACTCACTGACTAATGTGTGTTGCATGTATGACGGAACGACGAAAGGGTCCAAGGTCGTAGGGTGGTAAGGTGGAAAAAGTAGTGCAAAGGAATAGCTAAGAACGAAGGAGGAGGAGTGACGGGTAGAAAGGTAAAGAATAGTCATTGTCGGACAAACCGATGACGTAATACTCTCTCTCCCTCTCTATAGGTCGGGTTGTGTAGACTAACGATGTGTCGTGAGATTCACGCAATGATCGTTTACCACCTCTTCTACCCTTAACCGGTCTGTCACCACAGAGGATAATTATAAGTAAACATAAAACCAAAAGATATCGTATCTACTCATGGACAATAGTTTTATGTCGACACTTTCTTTCTACTTTGTCCCTAGGTTTGTTCTTCTCTCCTGTGTCACCTGTAATGTAATACGGTTCCTTTATTAAGTGGAAAAGAGGTAATGACAACAGAAAAATATTTGAGATGGACAGTCGTCCGTAGTCACAAAGTTTATTTGTTTGGGGGCTTGATCTACTTTTTCGTCTGTCCCGGTGGAACAAATTAACCACCTTTCACTATCTACGATACTCGTCTCTACGCCGGGATTAAGTTAAAGTGTTCAGGGGTTCTCGATGACGAACAGGTCACAACTGTACCGGAAACGAGGGCACCAAGAACGGTCGAGAGACACCTCTTCCTGTGTGTGTTCTCTTAGTCTCTTGTCCTCTACCTTTGTTCGTTCAGCGATGTCCCACCGAGGATGTAATTCATGATCCTCCTCTAGTCTCTGTCTTTAATTACACCCGACTTTTTCGAAGACCTTCCTCCATTCTAGGACCGTAGTCAATCAAATACGGTTGCACAAATCACTATGGAGACCTGGTGAATAACCTACGAAAAGGTAAGACACAGGTCTTTCATCTAGAACGTTTACAACCGTTCTTCGGTCCGGACTCTCAGATTTCCTGAGACCCACAGACCCCGGTGATACCGAGAACCACACCCTCTAGTGAAGGACTGAGTTCACCCCTTCCGAATGAAGTCGGTCAGACTCTATGGCGTAAGTTTCCTGTGGTCCTTCCAAACCCCCAATAAAGGTTCACTTTTCCTTAATTCTCAGACTCAATAAAAATATTTGAGTATACGTATGAAAAATCGAGGTCATAAAGAACGACCTAACTTCTTAACACATTCGTCAGTAAACCGGTCGACACAAGGGGTAGTCCCTCCACCACACCTACCACTTTTCTTGTGCCAAAAACACACTTGAACTTGTCTAGGATATGGGGAAGACTCGACGTCAAAGACGGAGACATTTCACTCCGACTCTTACGGTGGACCCTATCAAAACTCCTAATTTATCTTACTAACTACACGTTCACGAGTCTCGCTGTCACCGTTCATGTTATCATCCACGAAAAGCCTACTGACACTACGTCAGGAATCGCCTGCGGGGGAACCACCCACCGTGGACCGTAGAGACTCCACCCCATGTAAGGAGTCCTGTCTCGGTCGCGATTTCCTAAACACTCCACGCCGTCCTACCCCAGACTACCGTTAACGAGTAAGAGTCGGCAAATTTTTACTGTAAACGAACTCGAGGGCACCCACAATACCTACGAAGGGGGAGGAAGTAAACGCAAAACGGTCGAACAATCGTCTCCAATGGACTAGGCTACAAAGGCTCTTCGCGTCCGGAGAGGGACACCCGACGTCTCCCTCCGGGCCCCGGCACGCGATGGCCCCCGCACCCACCTCTCCCGCCACCAAGTCCGCCTGCCCGCCCGTCCACTTCGGAGCGAAGGCAGGGAGCGGAGGGCCTCCGGGGATTCAGGGGCGGCCAGGGGCCGAGCGCCGCTTTCGCTCGACACGCGCGCCGCGGGAGAGCACGGCGCCTCGACAGTGACGCCCTCACGGGCTCGGGGATCGGGCGAGCCTAGTGGCTCTCACTAACGCTTCTGGGGACCGTGGCGGCGCGCGGAGGTGGAGGTCAGGGGCCCCAGGACCCAAGGGGACCTGGGGTCCTGCGTCTGGATCCCCCACCGCGAGGCCCAGAAAATAAAGAAATCGTTTTGACACGGATTTTGCCCCGCGAGCCGGAACCGGGGCTCCCGTCGCGGACGTCATCGCACGTCGGGCCCAGGGACGGCACGAGAGAGCCCTGGCGCCACGGGTGGTCCGAGTCTGTGACGGCGAAGGTCGGGGGTAGGGCGTCGCGGGACCTCCGACGGTAGACGACGGGAGCGGTGGTAAATGCAAACCCCTTCGTGAGGCTCCTCTTTCCCCCCGCCAGAGAGAGAGACCATGGGACAACCCTTGGTGTGCATTACACGTCGGGGTCCTTCTACGAGCGCCCAGGCACCTCGCGTCCGCGACGCCCAATCTTTTGGGACTCAAACTAGTCTGTATCTTTACCTAAAAGTGGGGACGCGTCGAAGTCAGATACAAAGCTGTTTGATAATTTCTTTTGACCCAAAGTGTTTCCCTTTATTTAAACGCTCCCGGACGACACGGCTTTACACCCAACGATAGTCGTGGGCCGCAAATTACTCCTGACTTAATAGTAATTATGCACCTGCTTTAAATATCACGTAGTAATTATGAAAACTTTCTGTTGTAAAGTCCGCAGCAGAGGGAGAAGGAAGACTTTTTATACCTACCCGAAGTTTCACACACAGACCTAGCGGACTCGCAAAGCTTGACGTTAGATTAACAGTAAGTAAAGACCCAAACCGGTATCCCGAACATTGTGGCCGGAAGTAAAGGGGGAACGAACCACAAGAATTACGATGGCTCTAAGGAGAGACGAGGGAACATTACTTAACATAATAACTTATCGTCTCGGACTCTCCGATACATAAGTAGGGAAGTTTACAATTTTACAAAAATTGCCATTTTCATTCTTCTTCTTAATGATAACAGAGTTAATACCGTAATAGAAGAGAATGAACTCAAAGGGGAGGAACATGGAGGGGAGAGGAAAATATATTTGAGCCGTCCTGTCCAAATAGTGTTCATCTCACAAGGTTAAGTCATGGGTAGTGGTTTACACAAAGACACTTTCCGTCTAGACATTCTCCAACCTCTCTCTTTTACTATTCTCTTTATGTTAACGTTCTTTGTTAACGTACAGTGAAAATTCTTTTGGGTTCCGAACGTCTTCGTGACGGTAACACACCCGGAAGAATTTACATGCAAAAAGAAGAAAAAAAAAGGGGGAATGGATAGGAGAGATAAAAATTAAAATAACAACGTGTATACGTTTCAAGTTTCAAGTTTGAACTAAAGAAGACTGTCACAAGTTGACGAACGAAAAGAGACATTGACACGTTGGAGGGACGTTCCCCTTTTAGTCCCTTCCGTATCGTCCTTTTTATGACTTCCGGTGAAGGTGACGAGTCCTGAATCATATCCAGACATGTGGAACCCAAATCTCCCTCCACACGACCTGACGGTTCTCTTCCACCGTCTCTCGGGGTTCCCGGAACCAAAAAACAAAACACATGAACCAGAAGAACCCTCTACCCCGACCAACCACCTGGATTCCGACCTGAGGGTCGTTCCTGGTGACTTATAAAAGTATCACAAGAATCGTGAAAAGTTCCTCCCTACCACCTCCCTCACCGGACGGGGTGGGGATGTCAGACTCTGAGACGGGAACTAGAGGTCCGGACTACCACCCCTCGACACCGTCGGGGTCCCCAATTTAACCCTTAAAGTCAACACGTCTCGCGATCACGACGTTCCGAAGACGAAACTAAGAGTCGGAGTCAAAGGAGTACACCTCTTCCTCCTACTGTTGGACATTCCGACTCACTCCTAGTCTCCCCAAGTAGTTCACCTGTCGAGTATCCTGCGTAAGTTCAATATCATCACGAAAGGTGAAACAACTCTTACACCTGGTACACTTCACACATATACATTCCCCTCTTCTGTCTCCTCTTTCTTCTAAAGGTAATCTGAAGGAAACTTTACCCTTATCGTTTAACATCACTGAGGATCCTCTCTCTCTCTCTCTCCTCGTGAGTACAAGTTCACCCTGATTACAGTCCCACTCGTATCACTACCTTATCTTTATAAAGACTCAAATATTTGGTCACCTGTTCTGACCTAAGTTCTCGGCTCCTGAATAGAGTTTCACCGTCCTACGACTTGGATGGTTATTCCAAGTTTAGATGAATGCTTTAGATGGTTATTCCATTTTCCTTTTAGTAGAGGTCTTTTTACTCTTCGTGACTTTGGTCCCGTTCTTCTTACCTTCAGTCTGGGTCTTTCTTGAGACACTCACTCCCGACACTCGTCACAAATCGTTTTCCTCCTTTACTTTAGAGTAAGACACCTTTATGTCATAAAGACTTCTCGGGACGGACTCTCGTTTTGGACCGACACGTCCGTCCACCACGTCACCGACGAAGTGTACGAGTGTATTTATGTCTAAAGAGGAAAGACAAAAGTAGTCTTTGACTTTAACTATAGAAGACACATCCTAATCTGACTTTTTTTTTTTTCAAGGTGCTAGTTTCAATGGGGAAAGGGACTTGTCAGAATCGTCGGGACCTTACCTAAAATAAAACTCCCTTGGAAAAATAAGTATGTGAATAGATGTCTGTGTGTGGTTTACGGACTGGTAGTCCTTCTAAAAATAAAAGTGTTCTGTTGTTCGTCAAAACCAACGATACCGTAAACAGTCATAGCAAAAGTGATATATTGGAGAATGTCTGGGAAGTAAAGATATTTTGGATGAGTTCTAAGTTAGGATGATAACGATGAAAAAAAAAAAACGACCGATTCACACACTACCAATATCATAATTGTTTCGAAAGAACCCGTTACGACTGAGAGGAAAAGTACCTAATTGTTATGGTCCGCTCGACACTGTAACGTCAAGAAATTTTGAGAAATGGTCCTAAAGACATGTCTGCTATCGAAACTTACAACGTAAGAAAAGACGGACCGATCTTTTCATTCGAAAACGTTTATATAAATTCCCCTTTAATTAGACATCGATTCACCCTCACCCCCTCCATACACTGTACAATATATTCGAAGAGTTTGTAGAAGAAGAAAGTACCTATGTTAACGTTTTTAGAGGGAAACACTGATCTTCAGTCAATGAAGACCTTCACCTCAGTCGAAAGTAGTCTTTACCCTACATGTAAAAGATAATAAATAATTACCCATCTTAGAACCAAAATACCAACGGGACTACTCCTTTCTTAGTAGAGTCGGAGTCTAACCAAAACTTTAGTTCCGACTCTACAGTATTACGTGGTTCTACCATACTTTTTCGATAAGGTAGTGTTCCGCTCGTACCGTTCGAGGGTTCGTCCAGGTAAATTGAACTTACTTCCTTCTCTGATCACGAACAAAACCAAAATAACACTAAAGCCGTACCCCATTCCCACTCCCAAGGAAACTTTAAAACTACCAAACTTGGAGGGACGACCGTACTTCCCTCCCTAGTGAACCTGAAATAAAGTCTCAACACGTTTGAACCCTGTTTACTCTTTCTCCCTCACCCGACCTTTCGGTAGTCGTTCGTATTTTGTACCTAAGTCTGAGAAATAAAAACTACGTTAATTAGAGACTACAAAGTGACTACTGACTTAATACGACACAAAGTAAATTAACTTAAACTTGAACAAATTCATTCGGTAATACTACGACATACTCCAGACGTCGGACTCTGGTCACTCCCAGAACTTGCAAGGAAACTTATGGACGAAGTTCTCGGATCGTAACACATAAGACTTTTCACTTTACTTACGGAGTAAGTGATAGTTACTACAGACCTTGAGACTTCTCCTATTCTTCACAGAACGACCCTGGAACGTCTCTGTACACACTGGAACTAAATATAAAACCCATTGACACTTCGGTATTTAAGGGTCTTAAGAAATGGGGTTTCCTCGTTGGAACCTATTCCTTAACAACAACGACAACCAGTCTGATCCACTGGTGTGGTAACCGTCACCGGGTTCTCAGATATCTTTTTTTTTCTTTGTTGGTTCGTTTACGAATACCCTAACTAACAGGTCCCATAGGAGATCACGATTCTACTACCGGACATCAACTGAGTCAAAACTACTGAGAACTCAGGACAGATACTAATCCCTACAGGTCCAATCTACTGCTTGTCGTCGTCGAGAGGTCGTCGCGACGACAGACATTTCACCAGGTCAAGGGAAACGCCTAGACTTCAACTAGGGTTCCCCGAGAAGTCCACTAGTAACTTAGACCTTCTTTCATTAGAGGAAGTCGTAGTAACCTAGACAGTTCCCGGACCCCTGTCTCCTCCGGTGGGTAAGGACATCCACTCGATACGATCTTCCGGGTCCAAACCGGGATAATACCTTTATAATAAAAGTAAAGTTATTCCTCCCCACGACGGTGGTACTAGTTTTCGTAGGACCCGTCGACCACACCTCTCAGAGGACACTCTCAGAGGTAGACGTCTTCCCGGACCATACGAGTTTATCGGTTGTCAACAACGAGATTACGTACATCAGACCCCGACTCCTCGTCGAAAACGTGGTCTTTTTTTTCCAAAAGACGTATTTGTTGAATACCGGTAGGATCCACCAAGTCTCTGGGGTCCTCCGTCCTCTCCTCCAAGGACTTCGGAGATGTCACTTTCTGAGAGACCTTCTGTGATTACTCTCACGGACGGCAGAACGCGAAACCTGTGTAAGTTCACGTAAAGTAACCATCCTTGAAGTAAGTTCTACCCGACTAAACATTCATTGTCGTATTCACCCAAATTCATTTTAAACTTTTCTTCCTTATATAACGGAACCCTTGGGGCTTTACAGATTTTCTACAAACCGAATAAAATTACTACACCGACGACTCTACCAGTTATCAACAAAGAACTGTCATAACCCCATCTCACCGGGAAACCGGTTTACTAAGGGTCCTTAAATCGGTTTACGACCCCGTTGTCGAGTAGGGGGAAACACTCAAGGAAACACCTATAAAAACATAGGACTTAGTCACACAGTCTACTTAGAGAAGTCTCCTTCTACAGTAGTCACCCTATAATATGGACACGAGTACTCCTTTCAACCTCTGGTAACTGTAGAAGGGACGTTTCTAACACACACGGTACCGTCCCAACAACTCTATGAGACAACATCGACTCACTTCCACATAATATAGAGAAACTTCTACTCCCGTCTGAAGTTAACTCTCTGATACCTTTATCCGTGACTCATCGTTCCTCTAGGTTGGTCAGGTGAGACTTCCTCTAGTTGGGACCCTAAAGAAACCTTCCTTACTACGATTTCGACTTCGAGGACATGAAACCGGTGGAGTACGCTTCTCAACTGAGTAACCTTTTCTGAGACTACGACCCTCCCTAACCTCCGTCTTCTTCTTCCCCTGCTGTCTCCTACTCTACCGACCTACCGTAGTACCTGAGCTACCTGCACTCAGACTCACTTGAGGCCCTCTACCACTACCTGTCCCTCCGGACCGCACGACGCTAAGTACCCCAGCGCTTCTCAGTCTCTGCTGACTCACTGACTTGACTTGACTTGACTCTCGTATAAGTGGTTTATAAATCATCGTTTTGTAAAAGGTTAACACCTAACCCAGGTCATTAAAGTTATTGTAATCAATACCTTCGACACATCATTTCTTACATTGGAACGGGTTTCCGTCCAGGTCGGAAAAGGGAATCGAAGAACCTCTATTAAGATTCGGGAACTTTACGGTACGGACTATCCTTATAGAAGTAAACAGAGTCCTGAAACCCAGTGTCATTGTCAGACTAAATCCCACCCTCTGGAGTACTGCAGAGTGAACTGGAGACCTCCCTGACTTCAAACTCTAGTCGGTATAACTGCCGACCGGTCCACACATGATAGTTCGGGACTATTTCTGAGACTTGAGTTCCGAGTCCACTCGAAGGGAACACCTGACATGAGTTACATATAACAGTGTATAACTACGGTCCTTTGCTTACGACAGGAACTGACACCTCTCTCCTGTTGACCTTCGAGGTTAAACCTCCTTGAACCAGGGTACATAGAGAAGGGAACCGACTAAAAGTAGTCCCTCCTCCAGATACACCAAGATAAAATAGTGTGGTCAACATTTATGGTTTATAAATTAAAATAAAGTTAAATAATGAGTAAACTAGTCTCGTAGGTACGGGTGATACCATACACAATCCCTTCACCCGTCAAACTGGTACCCCTGAAATCAGTTCCGTCACCAGGACTACCAATTTCCACTCCGTATGGAAAGGGGCGGAGATGAAATACAAACCATTAAGAGACTTTCATATCTCCTATGGAACACTCTGGATGTCCATACCGAAATTAAACCCGGGGTCATAGTTAATTCCGGTACCTTCAAACGGTCAACCAAGTAAAGTCGTCTACAATTTTAATTAAATCTTGCAAAATCTTCACGTTTTAGGTTAGTCGTGTGAAAATCGAAAGACAACGTATTTAACAAAAGTTTGTTAAACCTATACGTTAACTCAGTTTAACATCCAGAGATAACATCAAAGAGAGAAATGAGGTAGGGTGTAGTTAAAAACAAACAAAGTAAAAAAACAAAACCAGTAATGACCTATATGGAACACAACCTCCTGAGGAGAGATGGGACCAGTACAAATATTCAAAGAAGGAGGTTTCGTAGGGTTTAGTCATAATAGTCCCAATCCCTGGAAACAACACCGTTAATAACAAAATAACCCGGATCTCTGAGACCCGAATTTAACTCAAACTTAATTGGAAAACCATACAACTAGTGTACACCGTGAGTCAACTTGGGTCTCAGAATTAACTAGGTAAAACGTTGGTAGATTATTCCACTACCACTGGGGAATAAGAAATTCTCTCAACCCTTATTTAGTAATTCCTACAAAAAGTATTCCCAGAAACGGTGTCCCCATGGTCCCCACGTACGAAAGGTGATATTATGACTTCTAGTTCTATAAACAACGTGGTCTCCGTAAATCCCAGGATTATACGGTAGACGAAAATCCGTACACTGGAGTCGTAAGCTGTACTGTTCACAAGGAATGGGGCTACTGGTGGGTACTGGTAGTATAACGTGTACAAAAGTCAGAAAAGGGACTTGTGATATATCTTATCCTGGTTACGGACCAACTTTGTATGCGAGTCGTTAGTGACCTATTCTCAACAAAGGAACTCATACCGTAGTCAGTATGGAACACGTCCTTAACTCTGTGCACTGAGTTAGACTCTGGTTATCCAGGTCCGACTCTATGGGTTGTGTCCCGGTGAAATTCATCCCAGGGTTAGGGTATCAGAACCGGGTTTTACGTTTAGAAGACTGATCCCATCTAATTTAGTCACTGGCTCCGAACGACGACGACGACGACGACGATTCAGTGAAGTCAACACAGGCTGAGACACACTGAGGTATCTGCCGTCGGGTGGTCCGAGGGGGTAGGGACCCTAAGAGGTCCGTTCTTGTGACCTCACCCAACGGTAAAGGAAGAGGTTGCGTACTTTCACTCTTCACTTTCACTTCAGTGAGTCAGCACAGGTTGAGAATCGCTGGGGTACCTGACGTCGGATGGTCCGAGGAGGTAGGTACCCTAAAAGGTCCGTCCTCTTGACCTCACCCCACGGTAACGGAAGAGGTCTGACTCCCAACGATCCTGAATAATTTACGACGTCGTTGAGATTACACTCAAGTGATCATCCATCGTCGTGGCAAGTTTCTCGTGTGATCCGTCGTCCGGGATCCCTCGCCGAGTCTCACATCTAAACGGACGTCCGACATCTCGGTCCATCAATTGACCTTCGTTATCTTCTATCCGGAGGTCCTCCACGACCCGTAGAAAATCTGTGATGACGAGAGTCGTGGTTGGTAGAACCTCAAGGAGACACTTTCCCGTCATAGTATGGACGATGAGTGTGTGGTTTAACTAAACTTAGAACCCCGGTTTCTACGGTGTGTACATGGTTCTCCTACACTTTCAAAATAATAAGTATAGTACTCCGAAAGAGCTCTCTCATCCCGACCGTAAGTTCGGGTAGGTGAACGGAACACGTTTCCTATACACCACTCACCGAGACCAAAAATCACACACATCTTCTACCCCAACCCCACTTCTCAGAACTTGTACCGAACCCCACATGAACCAAACTCGAAAGAGTAGTCGTGGTCCGCTCTCTCCCGGGTCGGAAAGAATAATCGAATGATCTACACCCCGTCTTCCCCTTTTCCCCTTTCATCGAACTTTCGACAGTCGTCAGTCTATAGTTGTTACCTCGAAAAACAATGGTAGAAGGACAGTGAAGTCTATTATATAACGTACGTGCTTATGTCAATTACCCTTTCATTCTAGTTATTTTACTACTTTGGTGGTTTAATGAAGTTCCCTTTTATAGTGTATAACTCAAGTCTCCTTTAGTCAACCCTCAATTTTTACTAGGATGTGGTATCTTCGTTTTTGTCTTGAGACTTTACTTTACTGAAACCGGGTTTGATTTCTTTTACCTCGTGAGGAACCGAAACGACACCAGTCAAGGACTCCCGGGATTTGATAACTCTCTTTCATTTGTGGATCGTGATAAGGTAAATTATGTAAAAGTTCTTTCCAGTTCTAAACATTTTTCAAGAAACAAATATGAGTTAGGAGTTTGAGGGACAAAGGGACTACGGAAAGAAAGGGATTCGATGAGTCGGGTGAGGCTCCCCTTCGGTTTAACGACAGAGAGTTCGACGTGACAGGTCATCCATCAGTGATCGGGACCAACCGACACCTCGTGAACCTTATACAAATCATAGTCAACTCAACACGACATTTATGTTTCCGAAACTAAAACATAAGTAAAGGATCTCGACTACATTGTGTCGTGGTGGGTAACTCACCGAATTTTTTGTCTTTAAATAAAGGAGGAACAGACCTCTGACCTTCAGACTCCAGTTCTACAGACGTTCCAACCAAGAAAGACTCTCAAGATTCCCTCCTAGACAAGGTCCGGAGAGGGGATCGAAGACCACGAAACAACCGTTATAACCCGTAAGGAACCGAAGACGACGTAGTGGGGTTACAGACGGAAACAGAAATGTATCGAAAAAGAGAAACATACACAGACAAAGACACAAGTTTACAGGAGAAAATTATTCCTATTGTCAGGATGACTTAATCTCGGGTAACATTACTGAAACAGAAGTATACTAGTGGACGTTTCTGGGAGAAAGTTTACTCTAGTATAAGTGTTCATGTCTCCCAATTTCGAAGTTGTGGGAAAACTCTTTAAGTCAAACCGAGCATTGGTTAAAGTTTCTGAACCATACTATTTTTTTGTACATTTTATAGAGTAATTATTAAAGAAACAAACAACATACAACTTTACTATTATAAAAACTATATGACCCAATTTACTTTATATGATAATTTCATGAGGAGATTTTGATGTGATGATTTTTTATATGGAGAAAGAAAACCGAAAAATTTTACACCTACGATTTTTTTAAATTTTACTGGAGACACCGAACGTAAACACCGTGTCTAATATAATCTATTCCTGAAGAGATTTAGTCTCTAACCGTTCGGTACTGTACTTATGGTTTGGAACGAGTGACGGACAAAAAAAAAAAAAACTAACTTAAATAAAAAATTAACTTCCTATTAACGAAATGTCTTAAAACAACAAAACACAGTTAGTAGTTGTATTATGTCGGTATCCATATGTATACAGGGGAGGGAGAACTTGGAGGGAGGGTAGAGGGAGGGGTAGGGTGGGGAGATCCAACTATGTGTCTGGGACAAACTCAAGGGGTTCTGTATATCGTTTAAGGGTAACCGATAGAGAAAATGTATACCATTATATTCAAAGGTACAATGAGAGAGGTATGTAGAGTGGGAGAGAAGGGGAGACGAACACAGGTATTCAGACAAGAGATACAGACAAAGAGGTAACGACGGAACGTTTATTTAATTAGTCATGGTAGAAAGATCTAAAGTATATATACATAATCATATACTATGAATGGAAAGAGAAAGACTGTATGAAGTGAGTCATATTATCAAAGATCCAAGTAGGTAGAGTCTTGACTGAGATTACACAAGGAAAAATACCAACTCATTATAAGGTAAAACATATATATGGTGTTGAAGAAACAGGTAAGTAGACAGTTACCTGTAGACAGTTACCTGTACGAAGGTACAAGATCGATAACATTTATCACGGTGTTACTTGTGACCCCCATGTACACAGAAAATTTTAAAACCAAAGGAACCCCATATACGGATTCTTACCCTAACGACCCAGTATACCACCAAAACAAGGATCAAAAAATTCCTTAGAGGTATGGTAGAAGGTATCACCGACATAGTTAAATGTATGTGTGGTTGTCAAGTTCTCCCAAGGGAAAATAGGTGTGGGAGAGGTCGTAAATAACAAACATCTGAAAAACTACTACCGGTAAGACTAACCACACTCCACTATAGAGTAACATCAAAACTAAACGTAAAGAGATTATTACTCGCCACAACTCGTGGAAAAGTATACAAATAATCGATAGATATACAGAAGAAACCTCTTTACAGACAAATCCAGAAAAGGGGTGAAAAACTAACCCAAAAAAAAAAAGACCATAACTCAACATACTCGACGAATATATAAAACCTTTAATTAGGAAACAATCAACAAAGTAAACGATAATAAAAGAGGGTAAGACTCCCAACAGAAAAATGGAACAAATATCAAAGGAAACGACATGTTTTCGAACATTCAAATTGATCCAGGGTGAAGAAATGAAAACAAAATAAAGGTAATGAGATCCTCCACCCAGTATCTCCTAGAACGAAACTAATTACAGTAGTTTACAAGACGGATACAAAAGGACATTCTCAAAATATCAAAGACCAGAATGTAAATTCAGAAATTAGGTAGAACTCAAATAGAAACACATATAACAATCTTTCACAAGATTAAAGTAAGAAAATGTACATCGACAGGTCAAAAGGGTCGTGGTGAATAATTTCTCCGACAGAAACGGGGCAACATATAAGAACGAAGGAAACAGTTTTTATTCTATGGGTATCCACACACGCAAATAGAAACCCAAGAGAAAGAACAAGGTAACCAGATATAAAGACAAAAACACGGTCATGGTATGACAAAACTACTGACATCGAAACATCATATTAGATGTCAGACTTCTAATCCTTTAAACTAAGAAGGATTAGACTTCTTAGACTTCAGTACTTCCAACTAAGGAGGTCCAGGTAAGAAGAAAGAGTTCTGACGAAACCGATAAGTCCCAGAAAACACAAAGGTATACTTAACACTTTAAAAACAAGATCAAGGCACTTCTTATGGTAACCATTAAACTATCCCTAGTGTGACTTAGACATCTAAAGTAAACCATCATATCAGTAAAAGTGTTAAGAAGGGTGGGTCCTTGTACCTTATAGAGAGGTAGACAAATCAGTAGAAACTAAAGAAAGTAGAATATTAAAAGACATATGTCAAAAAAACAGAGGAATCCATCCAAATAAGGATCCATAAAATAAGAAATACAACGTTACCACTTACCCTAACTAAGGAATTAAAGAGAAAGACTAAAAGGTAACAATCATATGTCCTTACGTTCACTGAAGACACATAACTAAAAACATAGGACGTTGAAACGATTTAAGTGACTAATCGAGATCATTAAAAGATTACCATAGAAATCCCAAAAGACATATCATAGTACAGTATACGTTTGTCATTCTTGAAATGAAGAAGAAAAGGGGTAGACCTAAGGAAAATAAAGAAAAAGAAGAGACTAACGATATCGATCCTGAAGGTTTTGATACAACTTATTACCACTCTCACCTGTGGGAATAGAACAAGGACTAGAATCTCTCTTACGAAAGTCAAAAAGTGGTAACTCTTATTACAAACGACACCCGAATAGTATATACCGGAAATGATACAACTCTATCCAAAGAAGATACGGGTAAAAAACTTATCAAAATTAGTATTTACCCACGACTTAAAACAGTTTCCGAAAAAGACGTCGATACAAGTAGTCACTATAACCGGACAACAAAAGAAAAAACACACAACAGAAACCAAAACCATAGTGCCACTACCACCGGAACATCTTACTCAAACCTTCACAAGGAAAGAGATTTTGAAAACTTTCTCAAAATCTTCCTATCTATAATCGAGAAGATTTACAAACTACCTTAAATGGACACTTCGGTAGACCAGGACCCGAAAACAAAAAACCCTCCAAAAAAAAAAAAAAAAAATTAGTGTCAAAGTTAAAGTCACGAACATTAACTTAACAAGTAAGTCTTTTACTTCTAGCACCGTAGGTCAGGGTAGTGAAGTACCCTTTATCTACCCCTTTGTCACCTTTGTCACAGTCTGAAATAAAACCCCCCGAGGTTTTAGTGACGTCTACCACTGACGTCGGTACTTTAATTTTCTGCGAATGAGGAACCTTCTTCAATACTGGTTGGATCTATCATATAAGTTTTCGTCTCTGTAATGAAACGACTGATTCCAGGCAGATCAGTTCCGATACCAAAAAGGTTACCAGTACATACCTACACTCTCAACCTGACACTTCTTCCGACTCACGACTTCTTAATTACGAAAACTTAATACCACAACCTCTTCTGAGAACTCTCAAGGAACCTGACGTTCCTCTAGGTTGGTCAGGTAAGATTTCCTCTAGTTGGGACCCTAAAGAAACCTTCCTTACTACGATTTCGACTTCGAGGACATGAAACCGGTGGAGTACGCTTCTCAACTGAGTAACCTTTTCTGAGACTACGACCCTCCCTAACCCCCGTCTTCTTCTTCCCCTACTGCCTCCTACTCTACCGACCTACCGTAGTACCTGAGCTACCTGCACTCAGACTCACTTGAGGCCCTCTACCACTACCTGTTCCTCTGGACCGCACGACGCTAAGTACCCCAGTGTTTCTCAGCCTGTACTGACTCGCTGACTTGACTTGACTTAACTCAACAAGTATTAAAGATAAAGAAGGACCAAGTCAGAACCTTCTTACTTGAAAAGATTCTTAGACAGGTAAAGAAGGTCTAATAGATAAATTATGGTATATCAACGAGTATTATCAGAGAATATTAGGAAACATAAAGACGTCACAAACAACATTGGAGAGGAAAAAGTAAAGATTAAAACAACTAAACTAAGAAGACAGAAAAAAAGAACTACTCAGACCGATTTCAAAACAGTTAAAACAAATAGAAGAGTTTCTTGATCGAGAATCAAAACAATTAGAAATGATAACAAAGAAATTAAAGAAAAAGTAAATAAAGACGAGTCTAGAAATACTAAAGAAAGGAAGACAATTAAAAAAAAAACACACACACACAAGAAAAATCCACATTTCAATCCAACAGATAAACTACCAAAAGAACAAAGAACTCCATCCTAACATAACGATATTTGAAGGGAGAATCTTGACGAAACGACGTAGGGTATCCAAAACTCAACTGTACAAAAGTAACAGTAAACAAAGATCCTTAAAAATTTACAGGGAAAACTAAAGAAGTCATTGGACAAGTAATAAATCTTTACATAACAAATTAGAAGTACACAAACACAAAAAATGTCAAAAAAAGAACATTAACTATACATCAGAGTATCGTAACACCAGTCTTTTATTAGAACCGTACTAAAGTTAAAAGAATTTAAATGACTCTAAACTAAACACTGTGTTCTACACCAGATAGGACCTCTTACAAGGTACACGTGAACTCTCCTTCCACATAAGAAGACGTAAACCTACCTTATAAGACTTCTATAGTTGCTCTAGGTAGAGTAGATTACATAGTAAATTCTGCACAAAGGAATAATTAAAACAAAACTACTAGACAGGTAGTCACATTCACCTCACAATTTCAGAGGATGATAATAGCACAATGACAGTTAAAGAGTCAAATACATATAATCACAAACAGAATACATAACTCCACGAGGATGTAACACACGTAGTCAAGTCAAGTCAAGTCAAGTCAGAGAGTAAGCACAGGTTGACAAACGCTGGGGTACTTAGCGTCGTACGGTCCGAAGGGACAGGTAGTGGTTGAGGACCTCAAGTGAGTTTGAGTGCAGGTAGCTCAGTCACTACGGTAGGTCGGTAGAGTAGGAGACAGTAGGTATCTATAAATGTTAACAATATAGAAGGAGCACCTAACTAGGGAACTAGTAATACATCACAGGAAGGAATACAACACATTAGAAGAAATAAAATTCCAGATAAAACAGACTATACTCCTACCGATGAGGTCGAAAGAAAATTGAAGGTAAACGTACCTTATATAAAAAGGTAGGAGAGTGAAAGTCAGATATACACAGAAATCCAGACTTCACCCAAAGAACATGTATCGTATATATACCCAGAATAAAAACATAGGTAAGTCGGTCAGACACAGAAAACCAACCTTGTAAATTAGGTAAATGTAAATTTCGTTAATGACTATATATATATATATATAAGGATAACGGTAAAAGAATTAACAAACCCCAAACAATATAAAAAGAAAAAGAAAATTAATCTCCGCTTAATCAAATGTTATAACACCACCAAAAGGGTATGTAAGTGTACTTAGTCGGTACCCACATGTACACAAGGGGTAGGACTGGGAGGGAGGGATAGGACAAAGAGTCCCAGTAGGGTCACGTGGTCGGGACTCGTGGGACGAAGTACGTAACTTGGACCTGACCACTAGACAAAGTGTATACAATTATATGTATAAAGTCACGATAAGACAGTTTAGCAGGGTGGGAGCGGAAGAGGGTGTCTCAGGTTTTCTGACAAGATATGTAGACACAGAGAAAACGACAGAGTGTATATCCCAGTAACAATGGTAGAAATATTTAAGGTATATATACACAATTATATGACATAACCACAAAAAGAAAGACTGATATAAACGAGACATATTATCCGAGGTCAAAGTAGGTGGAGTAATCTTGACTAAGTTTACGTAAGAAAAATTATCGACTCATTATAAGGTAATACATATACGTCGTGTTGAAAGAATAGGTAAGTAGACGACTACCTGTAGATCCAACGAAGGTACAGGATCGATAAAATTTGTCACAGCACTACTTGTAACCCCATGTGCACAGAGAAAGTTAAGACCAAAGGAGTCACACATACGGATCGTCCCCCTAACGATCCAGCATACCGTCAAGATAAAGGTCTTTTCAACTGAGTAACCTTTTCTGAGACTACGACCCTCCCTAACCCCCGTCCTCCTTTTCCCCTGCTGTCTCCTACTCTACCGACCTACCGTAGTGACTGAGCTACCGACACTCAGACTCACTTGAGGCCCTCAACCACTACCTGTCCCTCCGGATCTCACGACGTCAGGTACCCCAGCGTTTCTCAGCCTGTGCTGACTCGCTGACTTGACTTGACTTCCTTAGAGACGTGACAAGAGGTATCACCGACATGATCAAACGTAAGGGTGGTTGTCACATTCTCCCAAGGAAAAGGAGGTATGGGAGAGGTCGTAAATAACAAACATCTGAAAACCTATCGTCAGTAAGACTTGCCACCCTCTACCATGGAGGAACACCAAAACTAAACGTAAAGAGACTATTACTCACTACAACTCGTAGAAAAGTACACAAACAATGAGCAAACATACAGAAGAAACCTCTTTACAAACAAATGAAGAAACCGGGTAAAAAACTAACCCAGTGAATAAAAAGACCTTAACTCTACGTCCTCGACGAACATATAAAAACTCTAATTAAGAAACAGTCAACCAAGTAAACAATAATAAAAGAGGGTGAGACTTCCGACAGAAATGTGGAACGAATATCAAAGGAAGTAACACGTTTTCGAAAATTCAAATTAATCAAGGGTAAACAAATAAATACGAAAATAAAGGTAATGAGACCTCCCCCGAGTATCTCCTAGGACGACACTAAATACAACCTCTCACAAAACGGAAACAAAAGGAGATCCTCAAAATATCAAAGACCAGAATGTAAATCTAGAAATTAGGTGAAACTCAAATAAAAACACATACCACAATCTTTCACAAGATCAAAGTAAGACAATGTTCACCAACTGGTCAAGAGGGTCGTGGTGAACAATTTCTCTAACAGAAAAGAGGTAACATATAAGAACGGAGGAAACAGTTTCTATTCCACAGGTATCCATGTAGCTAAATAGAGACTCGAAAGATAAAACAAGGTAACTAGATATACAGACAGAAACACGGTCATGGTATGACAGAACTACTGACACCGAAACATCATCTCGGACTTCAGTCCGTTCAACTAAGAAGGTCAAGGTAAGAAGAAAGAGTTCAAACGAAACCGATAAGTTCCGAAAAACATAAAGGTATGTTTAACACTTTAATAAATAAGATCAAGAGACTTTTTATGGCAAACATCGAACTATCCCTAACGTAACTTAGATATCTAACAAACCCCATCATATGAGTAAAAGTGATACAACTAAGAAGACTAGGTACTTGTACCATATAAAGAGGTGAGAAACACAGATGGAAACTAAAGAAAGTAGTCAGAAAATATCAAAAGATATATATCCAGAAAACAAAGAAAGTCATCTATATAAAGATTCATAAATTAAGAAAAGTAACGTTACCACTTGCCTTAACAAAGGAATTAAAGAACAAGACAAAAGAGGAACAATCACATATCCTTACGTTCCCTAAAGACACACAATTAAAATATAGGACGTTGAAATGACATAAATAAATAATTAATCGAGATCATTTAAAGACCACCTCAGAAATCCCAAAAGATATATCTGTTAGTACAGTAGACGTTTGTCACTCTCAAAATGAAGAAAAGGTCAGACCTAAGGAAAATAAAGAAAAAGACGAGACTAACGACACCGGTTTTGAAGGTTTTGATACAACTTATCATCACCACTTTCACCCGTAGGAACAGGACAAGGACGGAAATCCCCTTTACGAAAGTTAAAAAGTGGTAACTCCTATTACAAACGACACCCAAATAGTATATACCGAAAATAATACAACTCCATACAAGGAAGATAAGGACGAAAGACCTCCCAAAAATAGTATTTAACTACAACTTAAAACAGTTTCCGAAAGAGACGTAGATAACTCTATTAGTATACCAAAAATAGAAAGTTAAACAAATACCCCACATAATGTAACTAACTAAACGTCTATAACTTCTTAGGAACGTAGGGACCCTATTTCGGGTGAACCAGTACTACATACTAGAAAAATTATACAACAACCTAAGAGAAACGATCTTAAAACAACTCCTAAAAACGCAGATACAAGTAGTCACTATAACCGGACATCAAAAAAAAACAAAACAAAACAAAAACAAAACACCGTAGAAACAGACCAAAACCAGAATCCCACTACCACCGGAGTGTCTTACTCAAACCTTCAAATGGAAGGAGACGTCAAAAGACCTTCTCAAACTCATCCTATCCACAATCGAGAAGAGATTTAAAAACCATCTTAAGTCGACACTTCGGTAGACCAGGACCCGAAAACAAACAACGTTCTAAAGACTAAAGACACGAACACTACCCAGAGAATTCTAAAAGATAAAGAAGGACCAAGTCAAAACCGTTCAATATGAAAAGATTCTTAAACAAGTAAAGAAGGGTCAACAGGTAAAATAACCGTATATTAACGACTATCATCAGAGAATACTAGGAAATACAAAGACACAACAGACAACACTAAAGAGGTAAAAGTAAAGATTAAAACAACTAAACTAAGAAGAGGGAAACAAAGAACTACCGAGACCGATTACTAAACAGATAAAATAAATAGGAGAGTTTCTTGGTCGAAAACCGAAACAACTAAAAACGATACCAGAGAAAACAAAGAAAACGTAAATAAAGACGGGATTAAAAACACTAAAGAAAGGAAGATGATTGGGATCCCAAGAAGTAAAGAAGGAAAAGATCAACGAAATCCACATCTCAATCCAATAAATAAACTAAAGAGAGGACAAAGAACTCCGTCCGAATATAACAACACTGGAAGGGACATCGTGACGAAAATGACTTAGGGTATACAAAACCCAACAACATAAAAGTAAAAGCAAACAAAGATACGTATAAAACTAAAGAAGACACTAAACAAACAATAAGTCTTCATACAACAAATCGGAGGTATACAAACATAAAAATTATATAAAAAAGGACACCAACTGTAGATTACAATGACGTAATACTAGTCTTTTCTACGAACTCTACTAAAGTTAAAAAAACTTAAATGGTTCCGATCTAAATACCGAGTCCTACACTATATAGGACCTCTTCCAAGGTACACGTGAACTCTTTTTCCACTTTAAGTAACAAAATCCCACTTTACAGGATATCTATAGTTAATCCAGATTGACCAGGTAACATATTAAATTTCAAAAACAAAGGAACGATTAAAAGACAAATCAACTAGATAGGTATCCACACTTACCCCATAATTTCAGAGGGTCATGATAACACAATAACAATTAAAGGGGAAAGTATAAACAATCGTAAACGGAATGTAAACGCCACGAGGATACAACCCACACATATATAAATATTAATAATATAGAAGAAGAACCTAACTAGGAACAAACAGAGAAAAGTACCGGAAATAAAGTTTCAGAAAAAATAGACTATACTCATAACGATGAGGACGAAAGAGAACCAGAGGTAAACGTACTTTATAGAAAAAGGTCGGGAAGTGAAAACCAGACATACACAGGGATCCAAACTCCACCCAGAGAACATCTGTCGTATATATCCCCAGAACAAAAACATAGGTAAGTCGGTCAGAAACAGAAAACCAACCCCGTAAGTTGGGTAAATGTAAATTCCATTACTATTCATACTAGGGTAACGGTAAATGAAACAACAAAACCCAAACTCAAATATGTGGAAAAGACACAAAGGACAGATCTCTTCTAGGAAATCGTAAACAACCTCTCGACCAAACCACCACGACTGAAGAGAGTCGAAAACAAACAGACATTTCGAAAACTAAAGAGGAAGTATAAGCTTACTCTAGGAACGACCCATGTCATTAGACCCAACATCCAAAAAGAGAAAGTAGTGAAATTCATACAGGACGGTAAGGGAAGACCGAACTTCTCAAAGACAACTTTCTAGTCGACAATAGGAATACCCTATGGGAACACCCAATTAACAACCAAAGATAACGACGAAAATTATAAACAAGAAACACAAACTAGAAGCAATTAAACGAATTATACACAGAACCTGACAAAGCGGAACCCAAATAGGACAAACCCTGACAGACCCAAAGAACCTAAACCCACCGATAAAGGAAGGGGTAAAATCCCTTAAAAGGGTGATAATAGAGGAGTTCATAAAAGAGTACAGGAAAGAAAAACAGAAGAAGACCCTGAGGATACTAAGCTTACAACCCGGCAAACTGTAACAGGGTCTCCAGAGACTCCAACAGGACTAAAGAAAATTAAGAAAAAAGAAAAAACGAGAGACGAAGTAAATAACGATGGTAAGATAGAAGGTGGAGTGAATAGGATAGAAGACGGAGTCAATAAGATGATAACCAAGGGAGGTCTCACGAAAACTAGAGTCGATAACGTAATAAGTAATAACTAACTGAAAAATTTAAAGAAGATACAGGAACAATTTGAAAAGAACGTAGTAGAGTTAGGAACAGAGGTCTGATAAATAGACATTGAGGTAAACAAAAGTTTTAAAACCTAATCAAAATGATAGTAATAAGACTTAAGAAAAAGTCCATCTGAGGGATAGAGGAGGAGAAAACAAACCAAAACACCCGAAAATAGTACAAGGAAATGGACGACTTATAAAGAGACGGAAAAGAAGAACAAATCCAACGACACAAACCCCACTGGAAAGACATACGACTTTCAAACACCAAGGAGAAATAACACCTCAAAGAGGGGACACCCACCCCAATCTCCTCACCGAACAGTTCCAAAAGACCAATCCCTCTGAACACAACCCCAAGACCACCCACCTCGACATAGAGAAAAGAGACCTCACGTTACTCCACAGGTCTTCACTCAAAACTCCACAGATACCCAAACCACACTGAAAACCGACGGACATAAAAACACGAGTCCCAATACAAGGACGAAACAACCTCTTAATCGATCCATACAGAACGAGACTTTGAACAACCGAGAACCCACCTCGAACCAAAGTCACATACATATCTCCGAAAACCTACTCAAAAACAACTAATTACCAGGGATCTCAGTCCTCTAAAGACCACAAGAGTTGAAAACCTAAATCCGGAGAACGGAGACAGAAAGACAGAATAAGAATATCATCTGAGTTCTGAAAAGGTAGATATGTCATCACTACTGTTTTGTAGATCCAATTACCACTTTTCTAAGAGGTGTCACTCCCTGTGGGTCTCTCCAAGTGTCTCAATGTACTTCTTCTCTTCTCCCTCCACCCTCTATCTCCACTGGTCCTCCTCTTCTCTCCCTTAGTTTTCGTTGTTCTCCTTCGGTCGGTCATTAGTCAAGGGATAAACGAGAGGTATCAGACCTTGTGAGTCTCTCCAAGTGTCTCAAGGTGTCTCTTCTCTTCTCCCTCCTTCCTCTATCTCCACTGGTCCTCCTCTCCTTCCCCTCAGTTTTCCTCTCTCTGGTTAGATCGGACACTAGTCAAGGGATTCAAAAGAGGTGTCGGACCTTGTGGATTTCTCTAAGTGTCTCAATTCATCTCTTCTCTTCCCCGTCCCTGCTCTATCTTCACTGGAGCCCCTCTTTTTCCTCTCAGTTTTCCCTTCTCTCGTTAGTTCGGTCATTAGTGTGGGGATTCATTTTTACTCATGACTTCTAAACTAAGAATTTTCAAGTTTTAACCATTGTTAATGGTTTGTCGATTCTAATTTTCAGTCTCATCTCCAATCTGAGAGTTTTTAGGTTATAATTCTTTTGTTTTGTTTTAGCGTTTTCACTATTATTTCCTTATACTTTAAACGAAATTTTTATCCCAGAAAAAAGGGAGTTCAATTTTCATCCTAAATTTTTACTTTAAATTTCTTAATTATTTTTTGAATTTTTATTTAATTTTTACTATTATCATTTTATGTAGATCATTAAAGAGACCTCGACAACTCCCGTCACACACCAGTCAAGTCAAAGTCTATCAAGGTACAAAGTGGAATATGAAGAAGAGTTTCAGATATCCAGGGAAGGTTACATCAGTCACAATTGATGTCCCAAAATTAGACAACGTGGACAGTGAAGGTCTCGGTAAGGGAGAAGAACCAAATAAAACCGAAGGAGACGAACGTTCAGAGAAGTCATAGATTGAAGGCGGGACTGTGTTCCCCCACTTCCGTCAGTAAATAAATCCGAGTGAACAAGTTAACACGACGTCCTTCCCTCCTTGTGACGTTTGTTTACAGTGACCACACACACCCCTCACGAGTGTTACAGACCCAGTGTGACCCAAACGGGGACGAGTGCCGTACACACGAAAGGGGCAGATGTGACGAATCCGAAGTCCAACGAGACGGCCCCTTGAAAGACCCCGTACGGGACTCAACGTACCTGAAGGGTCTAGATGCGGTGAGTCCAAGTCCAAGAACCCATGAGGTGTTCCGTGTCCGAGTCAACCCGGACGCAAAACACGGGTACAAAACACGGGAAGGATCTAAACTCGTCGAGTCCGCTGGTCCACGAACCGTTCACGTGTAAGGGGTCTACGTCACACAGAATAGTGGAGGGACCAGGCTCGACGAACCAAAGGACCCACACGTCGACGTAGAATCCACACGGAACACAGAGAAGACCCCACGACTAGAGACCGACGTCGGGAGGACTACCTAGGGTCCTTCTGAACCAATCACTGACTCTCGGACGAACGTCAAACTAACCCCTACGGCAGAGACTCCGACTCTAACGGGGAAAGGAAGACCGAGACCGACAGTGGACGGACGGAGGGACGGAGACCGCCCCCTACCCGACCAGACGTCGACCGATCGAGAGGAGACCATAAGAGAGTCCGAAAACAAGACACCCGCCAGGGCCGTCACGGAATCCAATCTCGAAAAGTACCCTTTTAAGAGAGAGGAAGTAGGAAAATAAAAAAAAAAGGAGAGACTGAGAGGGTGTCAAACCCAACGATAGAGTGCAATCGAGGGAGTCTAACGGGAGTCCCGTAAATCCGGGCCATGAATGGGATTCGTCACGTCGTACGCGGAGGGACAAGTCGGTGGCGAACGACTACCTCCTGTGCTCGCAGACTCGATGAACAGGAGACCCTCAACATCAATCTGGGGGATTAGACACCCATAATAAATAAAATAATCATAAATAAAATGACAACAAATAAATAAAATAAATATAAAAGGGCTAATACAACGGGAGACTCTAAGGTTTTGAGGGGTGTCTGGGCGGCCACTCTCCCAGAGGACCACAAACCTTTGAAGATTCTGAGGGAGGGGTCCTACCCGGAGGTAGGGATTGAGAAAACAGAGAGAAAAATAGACAATATAAAACAGGATGGAGGAAAACTTCTGTTACCCGACGGAAAGACCCACGGACCACAGGAGGCGGTGTAAGTCTTCAATAAAACACCATAAAAGAGTCACAAGTTTACAAGAAAGCTACTTAAACACCCCCTCTTTCACCAGAGGGACAGGAAAAGGAGACGGTAGAATCCTGACGGAGACCCCAAACAAAAACATCTAGAAAAAGAAGAGAACATAAAGGGCTGATATATTCAGGAGAATTGTAAACAACATTTCGACCAAACCACCATGACTTAAGAGAATTGAAAACGAACAGACATTTCGAAAAATAGAGAGGTAGTTAAAACTTACTCTAAGAACGGTCCATCTCATTAGAACCAACATCTAAAAAGGGAAAGTCATGAAATTTATATAGGACAGTAAGGGAAGACCGGACGTCTCAAAGACGACCTTCTAGTCGACAATTTACATACCCCCAAAGGAACATACAATGAACAACGAAAAGGGAACGACGAAAATTATAAGAAAAAAAACACAAATTAGAAACTATCAAACTAATCACACACAGAACCGCACAAAGAGGAACCCAAATAGGACATACCCTGAGAGACGTGGAGAACCTCAACTAACTGATAAAAGAAAAGGTACCACCCCTTTAAAAGTTGATATTAGAGAAGTTGTTAAAGGAGTATGGGAAAGAAAAAGAGAAGAAGAAGACCCTGGGGATATTGAGTTCACAACCACACAAATTGTAAAAGAATCTCTAGAGACTCCGATAGGATTCAAGAAAAGTAAGAAAAATAAAATAAGATGAGAAGTCGTCAATAAAGGTGGTAAAATAGAAGGTCGAGTGACTAGGCAAGAAGACAAAGTCCATAAGACGATAATTAAGGAAGACTGACTTTTTTTTTTGACTTCAGTGAGTCGGCACAGACTGAGAAACGCTGGGGTACCTGACATCGGGTGGTCCGAGGAGGCAGGTACCCTAAAAGGTCCGTTCTCATGACCTCACACAACGGTAAAGGAAGAGTCATGAAAATTAAATCAAAGTCATTAACACAACAAACAGAGACATACAAATAAGAAATTAAGAAGACCCAGAAACAATTAACTAAGAACGTAAAAGAGGTAAAATAAAAGATCCAAGACCTAGTGGAAATGATAGTAATAAGACTTAAGAAAAAGTCCATCAAACGAATAAAGGAGAAGTAAATAAACCTGAACACACAAAGATCAAACAAGGAAGTAAACACGTCATAAAGAGACGGAAAAGTAATAAAAAAATTGAATAACACAAACTCCAGAGGAAAAAGGTCAGAAGTTCCAATTTAAGAAAGAAAATCAAAGACGGGAGTATTCAAACCAGGTCACCAAACACATTCGAAGCACATCCCACACTGAACAGGGAGACCACCCTCCTTCACTCCAAAAAAAGGGAGACTATCCGTCCCGACTTACTCTACCATTAGGACCGACGACTGACCTAACATAAAAACAGAACAAACAACGAACCTCCGGAAGGTACCACCGAGTCGACCATTCCTTAGACAGACGTTACGTCCTCTGAACCCAAGTCAGGGACCCAACCCTTCTACGGGACCTCTTCCCTTGTCGATGGGCGAGGTCATAAGACCGGACCTCTTAAGGTACTCGACACCTTGAAACGTTGTACCCCAGAGTTTCTCAACCCGTGCTGACTCGCTGAAAGTGAAAACAACAAACCTACTACGTAGGACGTGTCTCGCGATGACCATCAACCCACTACGGCCCAGAACATATGTTCACCAACGGAAAGACCCTGAAGAGTGATAAATTATGAGGGATCCCAATCCTAAAGAAACCATCAGATCCCAGAACCTCATTCACGAGGGTAAGGTTTCCGAGTCCCGAACTACAGACCGGTCCTTACATCTAAGGTGTCCACCAAACAATACCGTAATTTACTCTAACTTTGTCTATGGGATTTTACTCTTTGGTTTCTGTTTGGGGTCTGTTTACCGTTAATGTTTTGGTCCGTTTATTATTAATTTTATTACCTTATATGTGTTGTATGTATATGTGGGTATTCGTTTTAGTTTTGTCAGGTTGTTTTTATTTCATGTTATCCAACTGGGTCGTTTGTCTCCTTGGGTTTTTACTATAGGTGGTTAATTCTTGTTTTGATTGATTTCGTGTTTGACCTTTTGTTTTGATTTCGTTCCATGGTTGACCCCTTATTTCGTTACTTTTGTTTTGATTGTTTATACCACTCCTTTTTCTTTCCTTTCTTTCTTATCTTTACGTTTCAATTTATCTCTATCTATTTCTTCAAAATATAGAGAAAAGCACGGATCGAGTCGGTACCGAGTCCCAGGGTTCTTCGTGGACTTTGTGCATCGTCGAGGTTTTGTAACCTACGACCTATTTGACTGACCACACAAACGGGGAGAAGGTAGATGCCCAGGGACGTTCGATTCCCTTACAGAGGGTGATTAGTAAAAGGGTTCCTTATCTGAATTCATACGGGATTGACCTCTACTTCATTTCTTCTAAACGTACGTCGCAAAGTAATTTTAGTTACCGTTTCAGGTGTGTCTATATTGGATGGGACGACCAAAATACCTACAGTAGTCGTAACTATTCTGACCTCTCTTAAAAGCAAACTAGACACTGTGGTTCCCAGCGAAACGACAAGTAGTATAATGCGGACTCCTCCGGTTCATATTTAACACGTTTCATTCTTTCTATAAACACCCCTGTTTTCCTTAAGGAGTAGACTATTGGGTACTACGAGTATGGTAGGCAATGGGACTAGGGGAGTAGTTCCACTTACTGTGGTAAGTCTAACTGAACCTCTGACCGTTCTAATGACTAAAGTAGTTTAAACTGTGACCATTGGACACGTACCACTGACCTCCACGATTGGACCCTTCTTAACCACACTAATGTTTGGCCCTCTCTGTAGGTCCAAGAAACCTAAATCAAGTACACTTTCTACGTTTACCGTTGTCGAAACGGTGTACCGAGAGATTGTAAAAGCAATAACCGTTTCCGTTGTTTGGCACCTAGAGAGAAGGGGCACCTTTCCCATAAGCGAAATGGTAACGACTCCTCTCTATTCTCTAACCGTCGGTTTGTCTCGTCACCTATTTTACTAGAGATACACTACACTAACCTTTTCAGAAACATTAATTTCTATTATGGTTCATTTTTGTTTTCTTCAAAATATATAACATTTTTAATTGACGTTCCCCCTTTTCTTATTATCCTTTTCGTTTGTTTCCTTATTTACACCTTTTTAATTACAAATTTTTTAAATTTTTAAATTCCTTTTGAGACGTCTTGACACTTTCCGGTTTAATCTCCGTCTTCAAATATTGTCTTTATTTTTCGCACTAAATTTTTTTCGAATTTATCTAAAGTATCACGATTATTTTAGTTACTGATCTGTTGATGTTGTCTGGCCTCACCTCCACCCCCTCTCCTTTTTTTCTTTGGTTTTACTTTTTTTATTAGGTTTTCATTGATGTCTTGTTCAGCTTATATTCTTATTATTTACAAAAAGAACTCAGAGACGACAGTCGTAGGAAAGGGAGCGACCCTCAGTGTCAAGTGGAATGGAGGGATCCTACGGGAGGTTACGACACGAGTAGAGACCTGGACGACATCCCCGTCGAGTCTGAGATTAGACCAGGATGAGGACACACAAGAACGGAGGTTACAGGTGTTGACAGTCTTGATCACGTAAAAGAAAACACCCTCCAGAGTTACAGGAAAATACATAAGGTATCTGTGTCTCAGACGGATCAAATAACACACCTAAATTAGACGTCGAACATGTCGACCACCCTTCCAAAACCCAGGAGAAGGAATCGGTGTGACGGGACCCAAAGTTAACACTAAAATAAAGGTGGAGACGTACACCCAGTAGGTGACCCCGAACAAGGACTCCGACGGGATCTCCTGAACCCAGACGGGGTCACTCACGGTCCCCATCTCCACCACGTCAACGAACCCAGTGTCCACGGGACCGTCGTGGTCCATGAGTCTCCTCAACCACCGATCCTTTATGTCACGAGATCTTCCCATACCATAGGGTGAGGTCGTAAGAACGGACCTCTTGGGGGGACCGTCTCTTTGGACCGTCCGGTATCAGATGTCCCAACGTTTATCAACCTGTACTGGTTTCGTTGGTGTACACGTATCTACGTTCTGAAAAGGGGAGTACCGTCGAAACGGGACCACTCCCAACTCGCACTTCCACCACGTCGACAAACCCAACACCCCTGGGACCTCCATAATTCATACGTCCCTGTACCTGACGCAGTCGGTGTCCTCAATACCGGGATAGTCTCGGAAAAGAGTTCGGAGACCATCGACCGCTAGTATTCCGGAGAAACCGATCAGAAAGACGCAACGAGGCGGACAAGTCCGTGAATCTCCCGAGGGAACGGACCCCAGGATGAGACAACAAACCACGTAGTCCGTGGTTTTCCCTCGTGGGACCCACCCCAGGATGAGACAACAAGGTGTGTTGTCCGCCAACTATCCGGTCGGAGAGATAACAAGTCGACGGTCACGACTACACACCCCTCTCTCTCCGATACCACTACCGAGGTGGGCGATACGTACTGAGTCGTCGTAGTGGAATGAAGGTACCGACGGACTGAAAGGGGGTATCCGTAAAGGGTGGTGTTAGAGGAGGGAGTGCAGGGGAGTCAGGTAGAGGGTCGTCAGTTGTCGTCGGGAGTGGGACCCTAACGAGGTGTTAGGGACTTGAGGTCGAGGATCGGTGACGTGGAAGGGTCCCTGGATACAGAGACAGGTCCCATGCATACCGACACCGTTTAACAGACTAAGAGTAAGGTAAATCCGACACTGTCTAGTCGACGAAGTGAGAGTCGGAATTTACAAAGAGGAGACTGGGTATGTTAACGGGACTCCACCCTTAATCTGGGGACGAAGTCAAAGGGGTGGGTGGTTCCCGTCCAGGTCAGGACAATCATGAGGACAAAACGGGGGATGAAGGAAGTAGGATGACTCAAAAACACACCAAGACATATAAGAAGAGGAGACCAGTCCATGAGGACACACGAGAGTCGACCACAAGACGTACGTGAAGACACAGACTTCCACACAAGGACTACATAGACACCTCTTTCTACAGAAGGCGTAGGAGGATGAGGAGGAGGTAGAACAAGATAGACGGACAAAACAAAATTACTCCTTTCAATATAACCTTGGGTCGGTACAAGTAAGTACCTACAAAACAGATACCGAGAAAAGTACGACGTCATCGTCTAAACTAATCAATATTGTTTTGAGTATACCGGACGTTTCAGATTTTTAAATATTAGACCGGAGAATACTTGTTTTAAACGACTGTAGAGGAGATTCGTTACGGAGACTAATACAGTGACGGGAGAGGTCTTGGTTGTCACAGATAACGAATAGCCTCCGGGAAGTTGGTCTGGTGGGACCGAGGGGAATGTGGAGTGAGAAGGGTGACTAGTAGTCTCCTTTAAGAAAAAATTTTTTACATAACACACAAATAAATCGACGTGGTCCAGAATCAACGACGTGAGTCCTAGAAACTAGAAACAACTCCGAACCTCCTAGAAATCAACACCGTACAAACCAGATCAAGGGACTGGTCCCTAACTTGGGTCCAGGGGACGTAACCCTTGCACCTCTGAATCGGTGACCTGGTGGTCCCTTCAGGGGTCTCCTTTGAGAAAATCCGGCAACCCGACAACACCGAGAAGACATTTAAGATGTGACGAATCGGTACCAAACCATGACATCCCGGTATTTTCCACAAGGTCTTAATTAACGTTCACAATGTCCGTGAACCAATCGTTCATCCCACACCACTTTCTACTTAGGTTTGACTCTACTCGAAATGACCTGAAAACAACGGAGAGTAGTCTATACACTTCCTTTTGGGTGTAACTTCACCAAGGCCCAAGATGGACGTCCGTGACATCCCGATGTCACCAACTCGATGATCACAACGAAACCGATAGACGTCGATAGTAAATGACCTTCGAATGGTCCATGATCCGAAAAACGATTTCCGTAATAAAGTACATTAGAAGGGTTCGGCTCCTCTAACCATGTCAGTCAAGACGATATTTTAGAAGAAAACTCTTTACACTTAAACAAGATTACCCTAACTACAAAATCCCTGGTCAAACTCGTATTGTACTTGAAGTACATACGAACACATGTTAGAGAGGTACTCTTTCAGAGTCACTTGTGTCCTTTGACGTACATCGACTTGACTCGGTGTCTCATCATGTGTTTCGCACACGTACGTCCTTATACTCACGTGAACACGTACGCACTTGTGTGTGTGTGTGTATGTGCTAGGTTTACAGGTGGTCGAGACAGTCAAGTGGTACACACTATACTCGGTGTGAACGGGTGTAGACGAACTGTTTAAAGACAGACTAACGCATTCTTGAGTTTTCGACGTTGGGAGAATTGTCGACGGAGGTGTTCAGTCCAGAAAAAAAAAACAACAACAACAATGTTTAGTTCAGAAAAATTTCACGATGGAAATAATATCAAAAATACATAAAGAATTGGTAGATTGTACATTTTGACACTATGTAGTGTAATAACATCTCGAGTGACATCATAAGTACATACGAGTCAGGGAAATCAGTACAGACTGAGAAACGTTCGAATACTTGACATCGGGTGATCAGAGGAGACAGATACCCTAAAGGGTCCGGCCTTATGACCTCACCCGTCGGTACGGGAGTAGGTCCCCTAGAAGGACTGGGTCCCTAGTTTGGGATCAGGGAACGTAACGTCCGTCTAAGAAATGACGACTCGGTGGTCCCTTCGGACTGACATGATATTAATGAGGGTAAAACGTCCACCATTTTGACTCCAGAGTTCTCCGTTTCACCAAACAAGTTCTAGTATGTCGATCCTCTAAACCCTTGACCGAAAATTCAGATCTAGAGAGACTGAGGTATTGAAGTCGAGAATTGATGAGGTAACATAACTAAATATCGTATTTTTTATTTCATATTAAAACCAATATTTCAAAAGTTTAGTTTTTAACCTCTCTAGACCCCTTTAATCCGTTTTTCGGAAATCAAATGAAGAACATTACGAAAACAGAAAAACCAACAACGAAAAGTCCCGAAATTGTTTATCTGGACTCCCAAAACAACGAAAGACGTAAAGAGGTTAAAGCCAGGTCTCCTACCCTCCCACCCCCCTTCTAACCCTCACCACTTACTTGTCCTTGAAGAATACCTCCCGACCTCTCCTTTAGTTAAGAGAGAAACGGACCTCTACGTTTGTATTACCTTTCTAGACCCGCAGTATCCTCTGGTATCTCACTCAGTCGTCTAGTTACGACCAAACAAAAAACTTTCGATTACACTACGACACCACACATTATTATTATCCTTATGTTGGACGTCCTTAGTATTTTATTGAGGAATCGTAACTAGTCCCGGAATAATTGCACCACACTAGTCGAACCCCAGACATTAACTTCTCCCTTCACTTCTACAGTGTCTCCTTTCTCTCACGACAACACCGAACAGGGACCTAGGACGTACGACGTTCCTGAGACATGTGTGGGGTGGGGGGAGACGGGGGTCGACACCATCAGCGACAACGGTATTACGGTATGACCCGGATATCCGAGACACTCTCTTTCTATCCCCATTCCCTAACACCCCCTACCAAACGATCCTCCGTCTCTTGGACCCCGGTTCCGTCTTGTTCCCTAATCTGGTTCCCTTCGGTCTTTCGACCTATGATCCCTGACGTCTCCCTGTGTCGATTGAGGTCGGAGACAGTCCTTCGTAACAAATGTGAATGTCGACCTTTAGTCCATCTAAACCGTTCCCTCCACTCTCGTGTCACGATCCAATCCTGGCGTCCCTTCACCTAGACGGGGTTCTACACTCTCACCTCAACCCAGGTTGCCAACTTGCACTCACGACTCTTGAAGTTTCAAGGACCCATTTAAGAACTAATTTTTTTTTTTTTAGGCTCATTTTTTCGTTACGTATTAATACCAACCTACCGTGGTGGCTGAGTTACCTACACTCAAACTCATTCGAGGCTCTCAACCACTACCTGTCCCTTCGGACCGCACGACGTCAGGTACCCCCAGTGTTTCTCAGCTTGTACTGACTCACTGACTTGACTTGGCTTGACTTGACTTAATAATATCCCTTAAACCTTTTATTTCTTTTTGTTTTCGTCTTACATGGTTAAGGAAAAATGGGACAGTCGGTCTCTATTCCATGACCATTGTATGACCACAAAAAGAGAGGAACAGAAAAAAAGGGATATTTACGACTTAGACGTACCACAATGACATAACAATGTCTCGAATCCGACACTTTAGTCTGACGGACCCACCCTTAGGATCGAGACGGTAAATCATTGACTCACAGGAAACTATGTTAATAAATGGGAAAGTCTGAAAGTTGAAGGAAAAGACATTTTTAACTATGTCACGGTCATTGACAGAGTGTTCCTAACACCATTCTTACTTTACACCACACATGTTGTACATTTCCCAAAGGGTCCATCGCGATCACCATTTCTTAGGCGGACGGTTACATCTATCTGCATTCTCTGCACCCAAGCTAGGGACCCACCCCTTCTAGGGGACCTCCTCCTGTACTGTTGGGTGAGGTCATAAGAATGAACCTCTTAGGGTACCGTCTCCTCGGACCGCCCGATGTCAGGTATCCCAACGTGTCTTAACCTGTACTGACTTCGCTGTCGTGTGTACGTACGTGTATGGTACATTTCGAAAGACACATCTCACACTATGTAACACTTGTCAGTTTATAAAATTAGTAAGTTTCTGGTACAATATATTACAATGTAAGTCAAATCAAGTCAAGTCAAGTCGGCGAGTTAGTACAGATTGAGAAACGCTGACGTACCTGACGTCGTGTGGTCCGAAGGGACAGGTAGTGGTTGAGGGTCTCGAACGAGTTTGAGTACAGGTAGTTCAGCTACTCCGGTAGGTTGGTAGAGTAGGAGACAGCAGGGGAAGAGGAGGACGGAAGTTAGAAAGGGTCGTAGTCCCTGAAAAGGTTACTCAGTCGAGAAACGTAGTCCACCGGTTTCATAACCTCAAAGTCGAAGTCGTAGTCAGGAAGGTTACTTATAAGTCCTAACTAAAGGAAATCCTACTTGACCGAACTAAAGGAACGTCTGGTGTCCTGAGAGTTCTCAGAAGAGATTGTGGTGTCAAGTTTTCGTAGTTAAGAAACCCCGAGTTGAAATAAATATCAGGTTGAGAGTGTAGGTATGTACTGATGACCTTTTTTTGTATCTACCTGATACAAAGACTCAAACTGATCTAGCTGATAGTGTATAATATATATACTGTAAATAGGTAAATTACTAATAAATAACTTGGTTCGTGATAATGTACCGTCGGTGATAAGATCCGTGTTATCTGTTTAACAAATGTGTTATTTGTGGTAGTTTTTATATGTGTATGACGTAAACATCAAAACGTAAATCAAATAGGTGAAATTAATATAGTACTCGTAAAGGGGTCCAGTAATTTATAAGGAACTTTTATGTTGAAAGTAACTGACGAATCATAAGGGAATATAGACAATGGGTTGGGTGATAACAACCTGTCCAACCAGCAGGTAAAACAACTGGTAATATTTACACATAGTAATACATCTTAATAAAAAGACCTAAAACGAAGGGGTGTCTCCTAACTAAAGGTTTACCCCTTAACGACCCAGTTTCCGAATACTACGGTTCTCGGTTTAACGAAAAGTCTTTCCAAAATGGTCAAAGGTAGTAGAACCAATCTAAGAATGAAGAAGGATAACAAATTGAAAAAATATTTTTAATAAGAAGATTCCAGAACTTCTTTAAATAAAATACAAGAGACCACACTCATTGTGGACACCTCCTTTCCTTATCATACCCATGTAAGACTCATATTTGTAAAGGAACACATCGGTCAGCCCCTGGTGAGACGATGGGTACTCCACAACCGTTACACGTCCCGTTTCCGTTCTACGTTAACATGACACCCGGAAAGAAAGGTAGCAGGAAGAGAAACCCACCACAAGAGGAAGAGGGGATACCCGATTACGTAAGTGTACTTCCTTCGTCTACACTACGTGGTGATTATGAAACCACCCTGTACGGTCCTTACGACCGTAAACTTTATCTGAGTCCTTGGGTCTGTTTCCTCAAGACTACAACTATGAACTCTGCACACTCGTGACACTACCCTCTCTCTACGAGAGACCACGTACTGTAACGTCGTACATTTGTTAACGGAAGAGAAACGTGCTCACATTCACTCCATCGTAGAGACAGAGTTCCTCGAACGTGAGAAGATCTCTTCCGATCTTTTTGTGGACGACGATATGAGGTTAATCTGACACTATGCACAAACTCTTCTTTCGAACATACTAAAGAACTGCGTGAGTTGTATACCACATTCTCGTTCTCTTCTTAGTTCCCACACCGTTCCTATCCCCTCTGGTTTCCTCCCTGACCATCCCCACCCTCACCTCTCAACCCTTGACACTCCAGGTAAAACCGAAGACTTCTCAAGTATCAAAACTGTTTTCTACTACCACCGAACCTCAACCAATAAACGTTTTTTCTTTCTTTTGCCTTTTCCCCGGTCTTTGTTCTGGTTAACTTCTCCCTCGTAGTTGTCCTGAATTTTAACTAATATAAGAATCCTGTGTTTTTTGTTTTTAGTATTTTCTTTTTATGCTATTTGATTTATAGTATTTTTAAACATTGAAGAGTGGTTTACTATGGTAAGTCTTTTACCTATGCATTCAGAATCTAACTCTCTTTTATAAGTGTCGTGATTCTTGAATATGTGTCTTATATATTTCTTGAGAATGTTGAGTTATTACTCTTCTATGTTATTTTTTTATCCGTTTACTAAAGTTGTCTGTGAAGAGTTTCCCTCTTTTATGTTTACCGACTATTCATGGACTTTTTCACAATTTGTAGTAACCAGTAATCCCTTTCGTATGGTTTTAGTACCCTATGGCGACATGTAAGTGACCCTACCGATTTTAATTTTTTCTGACCGTCCACACCCCTTTCTACCTTTGTTAACCTTATAAGTATGTAGAAACTACCCTTCCATTTTACCGTACGGTGAAACCTTTTTTTTAGACCATCAAAGTATAAATTGATTCGTGTGTAAATGGGATACTGGGTCAGTAGGGTGAGGATCCGTAAAAGGGTTCTCTTTACTTTACCTTCGGACTAAGGTGAACATTTTCTTCCTAATATGGTCAAAATAATGGAGGTTGACCTTTGTTGGGTTTACAGATAGTCGACCACTTCCTTAATTTTTTTTTGATATCATATCAGTACATAATCTCAAGATGAATCACTTATTTATATATCTACTTATAGATACTTTCACTTTCTTCAGAATAGGTTTTCTCATATACCATAATACAAAGGTAATGTACTTATGACACTACAACTTGACACCACCTCTTCTGTGAACTCTCAGTGAACCTGACGTTCCTCTAGTTTGGTCAGTTAGGATTTCCTTTAGTCAGGACTTATAAGTAACATTCTCACTACGACTTCGACTTCGAGACTACACAACCGGTGAACTACACTTCTTGACTGAGTAACCTTTTCTGACACTATGACCCTTTCTAACTTCCACCCTCCTCTTCCCCTATTGTCTCCTACTCTACCAACCTACCCTAGTGGTTGAGCTACCTGTACTCAAACTCGTTCAAGACCTTCAACCACTACCTGTCCCTCCGGACTACACGACGTCAGGTACACCAGTGTTTCTCAACTTGTACTGTCGTTGACTTGACTGACTGACTTCATGATTTTATCCCGCATCACTCTTGTCAGTCTGGTGACCCCGAGACTCCCACCACACGTGTGTATACAAACATACTCGTACACACGACTGATGTTTCTCCTTACTCCCTTGACCCCACTCACTATATAAGATATAGAACTAACCCTACACCCAATAGGAACACACACGTAATAGTTTTGAGTAACTTACCAAGGAAAGTCCCTAATGTCGGAACAACTTCCACAAACACATTGAGTTATTTCGACCCGGTACGGTATGTTCCAGTGAGTCCCACCTACCCAGTATGACTTCTCAAGACTGTTTTGCACCAAGTGACCTCCTCACTTACCGTTGGGTGAGGTCATAAGAACGGACCTCTTTGAGTACTTGTCATACTTTTCCGTTTTTATATACTGTGGTCTTCTACTTTGGGGTGTCCAGTCTTCCACAGGGTATACGATGACTCCTTCTCCTCTCCCGTTAACGATTATCAAAGTCTTTCTTGCTTCTCTGACCCGGTTTCACCTTTGTCGTGAGTCAACACCTACACGGACAACCACTTTCAGTTCAAGTCACGACATTTCTTGTTGTAACGTATCCTTGGACCTTACAATCAAAGTACTTAGTTCCATTTAACCTGGACCAGTTCGTCCTCTACCGATCTAACTTGTAGTCGTAGAATCCTTAGTTGTTTGAGTTCACCTATACTTACCTATTTAAATTAAGTCCACCAGTAATATAGATGGTGACACCCCTTCTTAGGGAATCCTCTTTACCTCATCGGGAGTATCAGTTGTTTTCTAAGGTTTTACGTCATGAACCTACGTTAGAGTTTTTACTGTCTTATTAGAACCAAACAAAGGTTCCGTTTGGTAAGTTGTAGTATTATTAAGTTTGGATACGAGATTGGTGATTACGACTTCTTCGATTTCAACTGCTCAAGACACTTCTGTATGTTCTGGAAGATCTTGATTGTGGTTTTTACTACAGGAAAAGTAGTATCCCCTAACCTTACTTTTTCATCCTTCAGTTCTCTACCTCATTGTCCGTTCAGACCGAAACCTCATTTTTTACTTCATCCCGTTTCCAATTGTCAAAACGGTTCTCTTACGTAACAGTATCGTTTGTTGGAAAAGGTTGTTGTGTCCTCTACTGACATATGTACCTGTAGTGGTCTACCAGTTATGGTTTTAGTCTAACTAATATAAGAAACATCGACTTCAACCTCTTCGAGACATATCAGTCTTTTTTTTGCTCTGGACCTCGACTGACACCGAGTTTAGTACTCGAGGAATAACGGTGTAAGTCTGAATTTAACTTCTTTCATCCTCTTTGGTGATCCGGTAAGTCCATACTGGATTTAGTTTAAGGATTACTAGTATGACACACTACTAGTAATCCACTACTTATCTAAGTTCCCTGATCTAGACCATCTGTCTCATGGACTTCTTGATACCTACTTTCAGGTATAAAACGTCCTCCATTACTGGGTTTAACGGTTGTAGACGGCCTAGTAACTTTTTCCTTCTCTTAAGGTCTTTTTGTAGATAAAGACGAAATAACTGATACGGTTTCGGAAACTGACACACCTAGTGTTAGATGACACCTTTTAAGAATTTCTCTACCCTTATGGTCTGGTGGACTGGACGGAAAACTCTTTGGATATACGTCCAGTCCTTCGTTGTCAATCTTGACCTGTCCCTTGTTGTCTGACCAAGGTTTATCCTTTTCCTCATGTAGTTCCGACATATAACAGTGGGACGAATAAATTGAATATACGTCTCATGTAATACTCTTTGCGACCCGACCTTCTTAGTGTTCGACCTTAGTTCTAACGGTCCTCTTTATAGTTATTGGAGTCTATACGTCTACTGTGGTGGGAATACCGTCTTTCACTTCTCCTCGATTTTTCGGAGAACTACTTTCACTTTC
>SJYO01029184.1:8541884-8552261 GCA_006410555.1 Capra ibex | reverse complement strand
GTTGGGACCCTAAAGAAACCTTCCTTACTACGATTTCGACTTTGAGGTCATGAAACCGGTGGAGTACGCTTCTCAACTGAGTAACCTTTTCTGAGACTACGACCCTCCCTAACCCCCGTCCTCCTCTTCCCCTTCTGTCTCCTACTCTACCGACCTACCGTAGTGACTGAGCTACCTGCACTCAGACTCACTTGAGGCCCTCTACCACTACCTGTCCCTCCGGACCGTACGACGTTAAGTACCCCAGCGTCTCAGCCTGTGTTGGCTCACTGACTTGACTTGACTTGACTTACTGTTTTTGGTACACACGTACAATACAGCGAAGTCAGCACAGACTGAGGAACACTGGGATACCTAAGGGAGACAGGTACCATAAGAGGTCCGTTCTTATGATCTCACCCAACGGTAAAGGAGGAGGTCCCCTACAAGGACTGGGTCCCTAACTTCGCGCAGAGAATGTAGAGGACGTAACCGTCCGTCCAAGAAATGGTGATCGCGGTGGACCCTTCGGGTTACTGGTTTTCGTAGGGGTTCTTTTTTTTACGTTCTTCCATTTCACCAACAGACTCCTCCGGAATGTATATCGACTCTTTTCTTCTCTTCACTTTCCGTTTACTATTTTCCTTTTTATATGGGTAGACTTACGTCTCAAGGTCTCTTATCGTTCCTCTCTATTCTTTCGGAAGAATTTACTTGTTACGTTTCTTCATCTCCTTTTACTATCTTACCCTGTCTGATCTCTATAGAAGTTCTTTTAACCTTTATAGTTCCCTTACGAAGTATGTTCCTACCCGTAATATTTCCTGTCTTTACCATTCCCGGATTGTCTTCGTCTTCTCTAATCCTCCACCGTTCTTATGTGTCTTGATATGTTTTTTCAAGACACATATATACTGGGTCTTTTGGTGTCACCACACCAGTGAGTGGATCTCGGTCTGTAGGACCTCACACTTCAGTTCACCCGGAATTCTTCGTAACAATGTTTGCTCCGATCACCTCCACTACGTTAAGGTCGACTCCATAAATTTTAGGGGTTTCTACTACGACAATAACACCAGGTGAGTTATACAGTCGTTTAAACCTTTTGAGTCGTCACCGGTGTCCTGACCTTTTCAGTTAAAAGTAAGGTTAGGGTTTCTTCTCGTTACGGTTTCTTACAATTTTAATGTTTTGTTAACACGATTAAAGTGTACGATAATTCCAATACAAGTTTTAGGAAGTTCGATCCGAAGTCGTCACGTACTTAGTTCTTGAAGGTCTACAGGTCGACCCAAATCTTTCCCGTCTCCTTAGTCTTTACTTTAACGGTTGAAAACAACCTAGTATCTCTTTCATTCTCTTAAGATCTTTTTTTTTTAGATGAAGACGAAGTAACTGATGTGATTCTGGAAACTGACACACTTAGTGTTGTTTGACACCCTTTGAGAATTTTACTACTCTTATGGTCTGGTGAAATGGACAGAGGACTCTTTCGACATACACCCAGTTCTTCGTTGTCAATTTTGGAATGTACCTTGTTGTCTGACCAAGGTATAACCCTTTCCTCATATAGTTCCGACATATAACAGTGACACAAATAAATTGAATATAATTGAATATAAGTCTCATGTAGTACTCTTTACGACCTGACCCAATCAGTGTTCGACCTTAGTTCTAACGGTCCTCTTTATAGTTGTTGGACTCTATCCAACTACTATGGTGAGATGACCGTCTTCCACTTCTCCTTGATTTCGTGGAGAATTACTCCTAATTTCTTCTCTCACTTTTTCGACCGAACTTTGAGTTGTAAGTTTTTGGTCTAGTGACGTAGGACAGGGTAGTGAAATACCGTTTATCTTCCCCTTTTCCGAGGTTTTAGTGACGTCTGTCACTAACATCGGTACTTTAATTTTCTACGAATGAAGAATCTTCTTTTCGGTACTGTTTAGATCTGTCTCATACTTTTTCGTCTCTGCAGTGAAACGACTGTTCCCAGATATATCAGTTTTTACCAAAAAGGTCATCAGTACATACCTACACTCTCAACCTAGTATTTCTTCCGACTCACTGCTTCTTAACTATTGAAAGTTTGACACCCCGACCTCTTCTGAGAACTCTCAGGGAACCTGTCGTTTCTCTAGTTTGGTCAGTTAGGATTTCCTTTAGTTGGGACTCGTAAGTAGTCTTCCTGACTACGACTTCGACTTTGAGGTTATGAAACCCGTGGACTAGCCTTCTCGGCTGAGTAACCTTTTCTGGGACTACGACCTTTTCTAACTCCCGTCCTCTTCCCCTGTTCTCCTACTCTACCAACCTACCGTAGTGACTGAATTACCTGTTCTCAAACTCGTTTGAGGCCCTCTACCACTTCCTGTCCCTTCGGACAGCACGACGTCAGGCACCCCAACGTTTCTCAGTCTGTGCTGAATCGCTGACTTATTGTTGAAACTTACCATGTGAATTCTGGACACGTACAGAGACATATGTAAAATGAATATTTTTAGTCTTTGTTCGTTAGTTCCCTACCTTGTATCCACGGTCCCTACTTTGACTGGTACTCGTAAACGTCCCTCAACCCACGACATCTCCGACCTCGTCGGGGAGGGAATGTCATAGAACCTAAGTGACCAACGGTGACTGCTCAAGACCCTCGGGACTGACCCTTAACGGTGTCTTCGGTCACTAGAGAGAGACGGTTCTTTTAGTGAAGTAACTGGACTGGCTTCTCGATGGATAAGGTCAAGTCCCTCTCGGATACCAAGTCGACCCTGTGTGAACTCGATAATAAGAACAAAACGTGAATTTTATGCCCTTCTCTGTGTTCCTTTAACTGAGACTCTACTCTTTAAAGGACGTACTTGGATTTAGTGAGGTCAAGAGGAACCGAGATGAGGACACGGGAGGAGGAGGGTCAAATGACAAGAGAGGGTGAGACTTGTTTCGTCAACGATCTGAAGATTAAACGGACTCCCGAAAGATAATACTAGTCAAGTTTGTGTTACTCCCTCTTTCGAGAGTGACAACGTATTAATAAAAGTCATTAATCATCCCGGTCCCTCATACTTTACTGAACGGCACAAACACCCACTTTTGGTACTGAGACGGAATAAACACCGAGAAGAGGTCACGTCTTCAAGTATCAGGACGTCCGTATCAGTAATATATTTTTGTTATTTTTATCGAAAGACTCTTTAACTACCCGAGTACTCTCTATGTCGGGTCCCGTTTTAACCCATCTTATGTTGAACAAATTCCCGTCGGGACAAATAGAAACTCTAAAAAAAAAAAAAAAAAAAAAAACGGTACTCACGACTACTTACCAGGTTCCACAAGAGAAACGTCCCGCCGTTCGAAAGGGGAGGAACAAGGACTTTTCTTCGGTACTTCGACTCCTTAACCCACTCAAGTATCGGTACAACATCCCTAATGTGTCACACTCAGACCTCTAGTCCGACCACTTTAAGGTTTCGACTCAAAGGTCCCTCTTCCTCTACGACTCAATTCGAGTCACAAAAAACCACCGACGTTCTCTTATACGAACAATTGTACCTCGTGAAGAGAAACGTAAGTCACCCTGTCAGTCAGAAACGTAACTTTTCGAGTCTGTAGAAGGAAACAGTCACGACGTACACCCACCCGGTCACACTGCCCCATGACTACTTCGGTAAGATTCTCGAGGAGACAGAGAGAATGGATATGACTGGTGTTGAGGGAAAGACAACTGTGGATCGTGGATCTCTCTCGTGACCCTCAGTCCTTCGGACTCAAGATCCGGACCCGGAGAGTGACTGGTCGACATAATGAAATTTTTTTACATAACTTCATATCAACTAAACGTACTACACACTCAAAGACGACATGTCGTTCACTGAGTGAAAATGTCTATATATAAGAAAAAGTATAAGAGGAGGTAATACCAAATAGTGTTCTATAACTTATATCAAGGGACACGATGTCGACATAATGAACCTTGTTATTGTAAGATACAGAATCGGAGTAGTAAAACTTTCTCCTCTCTCATCGTGGATAGAATGGGTGGCGGAGGGTCCAAAAATACTCCTCTTTACGTCTTATTGTACTCCGTTTCATGAAGTACTCTTATATTGTGAGTATATTCGACCAAAGTATGCGTCACATATACACTTGGTGGTTACTGTGACCCAATAATCAACCAATAAGTAGGACCGTGCCCCACACTTATAAAAACACCTTTTATCGACCTTACTGTAACAAATCGGTACCGAACTCGATTAACGGTGGGACATATGTAGACACTCGGGTCCTCCCCATTTCCGTTAGGACAACCGTCTACCTGAGATCCTAAACTTACCGGTTGTCGGTTCATAGACGGTCAACCAACGTATATCATTTCCTCAGTGTAATGGATGTATAAGGGAGACGGAGGGAGAGAGAACGTAACAGACTACGGACCTCCACCCACCGTTATTCCGTCTGTGACTCTACTCTCCCATGTGGATCGAGACCCAGTTTCGTCAACCATGTGAGAAGATGAGTCAGACTAACCCTTCACCTCACCGACTCATTAGTTGACCAGACGGATTATCTATACATGATGTAAGTACCTTCTACTCTCGACTCTCCTTACTTTTGTCTGGATTGATATGAATGACGATTTTCGTGAAACCTTAGAACGTCGAAGAGGGTCGTTGGTGTACTTGAACCCACCAGGGATTTAACATCTATTGTAATGGAGTGCAAATATTAGACGAACTCTCAGACGTCCGTAACGGTTCATGAAATATCACAGGGTAGGAGAGTAGAACTAAAATTCACAGTATTGCTACAACACGTCATCCATGACACTAAAAGGATACACGATGACAAGCCTTTGTCAAGTCTCTCCATCTTACTGAGTCCGAGTGGACCGATCTTTTCCCTTTTCTGACCTGAACTTGAGTCCACTGTACCGTCATTGTTCTTAGGACCGAATCACACGTTTTATTCGGTTAAAGTCGATACAATGACCGACACAAAATTTTCCTGTGTATAAAAGGATTTCTTATCTCCTTGACTAACGAGAACCAAAACTGAAAACTGAAAACTGGTAATTAAAACCCCCCAATTTATTTGTGATAATGATAATAAGATTCCCTAAATTGATTCGAAATCACGGAAACAAGGAAGAGGGGAAGAGGGAGAGACGGAGGGACGAGTCAGGACAGAACAAATTCTCGTTTACGTTCACAATAATCTCTTTTTGACTGGTCTACGAATGCGACGAGGAACCTCCGTAAACTCTGACAGGGGGTTTACCCCCTTCAGTTCTTCAGTTTAACTCACGGAGGAAACTGGTCGCTCAAAGTAGCAGTTATTCATCAACTTACAGAAGACGCGTTTATTTCCCTCTTCACGAATGTCTCATACAAAGATTTAGTTGTCGTTTTCTATCATAACCGCTACAGTAGTCCGATTGACTCTTCAGAGAGTCGTTACTGTTTTATCGTCCTAACATAAACCAAATATAATTGAAATGACCAACACCCGAATCCTTACTAAAGACCAAACAAAGTATTAGTATTTTTCAAACAATTTAGTTTTGTACATAATTATAAAACGTCGGGAGGGTCCCGACATGGGTATCGACAAGTTTCAGAAAGTAGTTACGCACGAAGTTTACCAATAGTTACCTATAAATCTTGTAAAAATGAGAGGTCATCCCACCCTTGTATCCCTTAAACGTCGTCATAGGTATATCCTATGACTTGACTACTTCGTAAACTGGAGTTCCCCCTAAATCCCAGACGACATGATAGTTCCTCTCCTTAAGAAATTGGTTCAGACGTTCATAGAGTCGAGAGTACTGGATTGGAACTCCGGTGACTAACCCACTAACGCAATCTCTGACAAAATGACGAATCTGAAGGTTCATTTATACACCGTAAAACATTTTTCCACGATGTAAACGTGTTTCCACGAAACATTTTTTCTTGTTTTATTTTCCTAGACCAGGGTCCATCATGGTCGGTTCGAGGACACTTTAATGAAAAACAGTTTGAACTACACAGGTGTTTGAAGTCACCGTCGTTTATGTCGGAAACTCTCCCTAACATAAGTACGAGACTCTAAGTGATCACAGTCCGTTGTACGGGACGACTTTTTCTACTGATTAACCCTTACAGGAGAGACCGATCATCAGGGTCCTCTCGACCCCTTTCACGTTTCAGGAATACTAGTTGGCTCAAGAGTACCCTGAGTGGTTCTCCGTTTCAGTGATTTTTAGTCCTCAGAAATACTTTCCTTTATTATACCGTCTCTTTTTTTTAGACGAGGGTGTCGGTTGGGAAGATCAGATCCCGAAGGACAAAGACAAATATTCTTTTAGACTTACGTAAATCCCAGTACTACCATGTAATCACGACGATTCTGTAACGAACTACGTCTACCTAAAACGACTACCCCGTTTACACGTCGCTCGTACCCATTACAAATACCGATTGTAATGATTGAAAGACCGTCACGAATAATGTTGTAAAGTAACCGAATATTTTACTAAACCTATAACAGTACACGAGTCCAATGTACATTTTGTCTAAAAAGAGGGAACTCCTTTTAATTTTTGGTCTGACTCCTCCTCTTACTGATTTCTCGAGAATCTCCGAACATGTGGTGTGTGTGTGTTTATTTCTCATAAACTAACTCGGAACTGAGACTATTTCCGTCGGATCATTCTCTTTTTGGGACCCCTTCTTTAGCTCGTAAAGGTCAAGTACACCCTTACACTTAAAATGAGTGATTACTCTTATAATATCTATGGTTATGTAAAACACATCTTACACGAAAAGTGTCGTCTAGGAGTCAACCCATAAAGTCGACCCAAAGTGAACTTAAATGGATTGTTTCAATTTGTGTCCAGATTCCGACAGTCTTTCGGAGATACAATTGGGTCTCGTCGTAGAATCTGGTCCTCCAGACACTCTCACTGGAGTCTACCGGGAGTCTCCTACTTCTCTCTACACCCTCGGACCATTACTTTCCGTACTTCTCCGTCCACCATCCTTCGAAGTTCTTGGGTCACTTCGAGGTTATTTAACGGGGTTTACTGACGAGGGACCTGCTAAATCGTACTCCAAAAGTTACCTTAGATTCTCGTTTACGATCTAAAGTGTCCTGGTGACTATTTACTGACTTAGGTGACAGACGAAATAAACTTTTCTTCTAGTACTTTAGGGGGACGAAAGGGGGTAACGAATAACTAATATTACGAGGGTCGGTAAAGTTCCGTCATATATTAGATTCTCTATATTTTATGTTAAATTAATGTCGTAGTTAGGGTAAGTCTTACCGGAACCCAAAAGAAAGTGTAAACGAGTTCCCGATCGGTGTCCAACCGGTAGGAAATGAGTCCGATAAAAACTTCACGGGGAAAGAAACGTTGAGGGTGTAGGTCTTTCAGGGTGACGAACCGGGTCCCTACAATGTAACCATAGTATAGGGATCGTGGTTTTATTATTAAGGGGAAATATAGGAAAAACCGTAAGTTTACGTTTTTCGAACTGTGTAGTACTCTCACAATTTCACTACACGATAAACGTACTTCCATTAACTAGGTACTTCGTATATAGAATAAATGAATCGTTACACCAAACCATGTAGTACGAATACAACTCTACTAATGAAGGACGTGTTACTTATATGATCTTTAAAATAGTCATACTCGACCTCTCTGTCGAACTTTATACATAAATTACCACCAACGTTCCTACTGGTTGGCCGTCGACCAAACGGTGACGGACAAATAGAGGTTCGTTGGTGGACCGTTTCCCGGAACGAGAGAGGAGAGTGTCTGTATGTAGTCCGTTTCATCCTTATCTCAAAATATGGTCGTCACTTAAATAAGGACCTCATTTGTCAAGGTTGGTTTCCTCTCAACACCACTCTTTATCAAACCAAGGACAAAGTGACACTTATTGGGGGTCCCTCGGTCAACCAAAGACCGGTGACGTTTCGTTTCCAGTTGATCGTTGAACATAGGTCGTCATCGGGAAGATCCTAGATACTTTCAGCCGACCTCTTCCGTTTGAAAGACCCTGTAATGTAAATCTCCCTTTTCAAAACAAAAGATTTAGTCTTTTCTTGAAGAGCTAAGGAAGAACGGACAAACGGTACTGTAAAAGTTTTCCGTTTGGTCTACGATCTACAACCTCTCCTTCTTCGGTGAGATAACAGTTCAACGTAAGTCTCGGACAGTGTACAAGGAAACTTAGAGGAGACACCACTATTTAGAAAGGAGAGTCTTGTCCGATATAACCTTGTTTGTCGGGTTTCAGAAATCTCGGGTGTGACCACCTATTCCACTCACTAGTACGAGTCGTCACTTACAAAACTTAAAACTTTACTCGAGACAGAGAGACCACTCCTCTGTTTAAAAGGACACATCGAAGTTTCACGTAAAACATCCGTCAAGACTATTTCTCCCAACTTCTTTACAACCTTGTGACCTAGTTACGAGTACAGGAACCTTAGTCACATACAGGAGGGTACCCACGGTGAGTCTTCCAGTAATAAGCGTAACTATGTCTTCAAGAGCACCAACTAACCTTTTCTCTTTGGTGTAAAATGAAACAACAGTACGTAACATACTTACACCTAATATTGTGAACCTCAAGAAATATTATAAACGGGTCAAGACTTTTATACTAAGAATCACCACCGTACCTCTCTGTGGTTCCATTACCTGAAACCTCAGTCTGTCTGGATCAAGATGAATGATCGGTACGATCTAAAACTAACACACAATCTAAAACTGAATGGAAAGAAGTAGACATTCACAGATAAAATGTCTTGAAATTTACTCATAATTTCCTTAGACATATGTATTTACATGTAAATGATGACACAGGCCGTGCATAATCCCCGAGTTATTTAACAACGATAATACTGACAGTCATAATAATGATAAGGGGCCACCGAGTCTCCCATTTCGCGGACGTACGTTACGCCCTCTGGGCCCAAGCTAGGGATCCAGCCCTTCAAGGGGACCTCTTCTTTTACCGTTGGGTGAGGTCATCGGAACGGACCTCTTAGGGTACCTATCTTCTCGGACCACCCGATGTCAGGTACCCCAGTGTTTCTCAGCCTGTGTTGACTCGCTCGAGTGAAGTGAAGTGAAGTAATAATGATAATGATGACGATAATAACGACAATTATGTTACTTCGTCTATCGGTTACCATCTCTTTACTGATCCTCTGATAAAACATTCATAAGTGACTATCCTACCGTAACAACGTCCGTCCCCTATACCCTCAACCCCTCTATACCTCCTTCCTCTTAGTTCCAGTACCCATCTACACTTAGATCCCTGTAAAACTCCTGTCTTACTTCCACTAGGGGTAGACAAAGACTCGGAAGGTAAAAATCGTCCTATACAAACAAAATGTTTCTCTTCAACCATTACTCTCTAAACAAATCTCAAATAATACGTTTACAATCTCCAGTTTTTTGGCATAACTACAAGAGGAGTTAATTCGACCTTTATAAATTCCGTAAATAAGTTAATTGACGGAACAAATGTACTTGTGATACTATTTAATTTTGTAGGATCTAACCGGTCTTTAGTGGCGGGTGGTGTGTGTGTTCGCTCTAGTTGTTCCACTTTAAAATTGGTCTCGACTCAAAAGAAAAAAGAGAGTCGGTGAAAGACGAGTAGTCAAAGTACGACCAGTGAAAACGGAACCTCAACGAGAAAAAGTGACTACTCAAAGTGTCATTACTCCTATAAATTTCCATCCGAGACGACGACGACGACGACGATTCAACGAAGTCAGTACAGGCTGAGGATCGCTGGGGTACCTGACGTCGGGTGGTCCGAGGAGGTAGGTACCCTAAAAGGTCCGTTCTCATGACCTCACCCCACGGTAACGGAAGAGACTTTCCACCCCGAAGGGACCTTACTCCAAACACTGTAACATGTCTTCTGTCCCTAGTTCTGGTAAGGGTACCTTTTCTTTACGTTTTTTCGTTTTACCGACAGACCCCTCCGGAATGTTTATCGACACTTTTCTTCTCTCCGCTTTTCGTTTCCTCTTTTCCTTTCTATATTCGTAGACTTACGTCTCAAGGTCTCTTATCGTTCTTCTCTATTCTTTCGGAAGAAGTCGCTAGTTACGTTTCTTTATCTCCTTTTCTTGTCTTACCCTTTCTGATCTCTAGAGAAGTTCTTTTAATCTCTATGGTTCCCTTGTAAAGTACGTTTCGACCCGAGCTATTTCCTGTCTTTACCATACCTGGATTGTCTTCGTCTTCTATAATTCTTCTCCACCGTTCGTATGTGCCTTCTTGACATGTTTTTTCTAGAAGTGCTGGGTCTATTAGTACTACACTAGTGATTAGATCTCGGTCTGTAGAACCTTTCACTTCAGTTCACCCGGAATCTTTCG
>SJYO01029184.1:8424184-8541077 GCA_006410555.1 Capra ibex | reverse complement strand
TTTTTCAACCGAATTTCGAGTTGTAAGTCTTTTGCTTCTAGTACCGTAGGCCAGGGTAGTGAAGTACCCTTTATCTACCTCTTTGTCACCTTTGTCACGGTCTGAAATAAAAATCCCCGAGGTTTTAGTGACGTCTACCACTGACGTCGGTACTTTAATTTTCTGCGAATGAGGAACCTTCTTTTCAATACTGGTTAGATCTATCGTATAAGTTTTCGTCTCTGTAATGAAACGGTTGTTTCCAGTAGATCAGTTCCGATACCAAAAAGGACACCAGTACATACCTACACTCTCAACCTGACACTTCTTCCGACTCTCGGCTTCTTAACTACGAAAACTTGACACCACAACCTCTTCTGAGAACTCTCAGGGAACCTGACGTTCCTCTAGGTTGGTCAGGTAAGACTTCTAGTCGGGACCCTAAAGAAACCTTCCTTACTACGATTTCGACTTCGAGGTCATAAAACCGGTGGAGTACGCTTCACAACTGTGTAACCTTTTCTGAGACTACGACCCTCCCTAACCCCCGTCCTCTTCTTCCCCTTCTGGGTCCTACTCTACCGACCTACCGTAGTGTCTGAGCTACCTGCACTCAGACTCACTTGAGGCCCTCTACCACTACCTGTCCCTCCGGACCGCACGACGCTAAGTACCGCAACGTTTCTCAGTCTGTGCTGACTCGATGACTTGACTTGACTTGACTTGACTTGACTTGTACAATAATCCACTATGACTATAACGACGAGATCCCTGGTGTGAAACTCTTGGTTAACCGATACACTTCCTCCCTCCCTGAGGACTAGTTTTAACCCTAAGACCATCCTTTCTTTTCTTTCTTGGCTATGACCTCTCAGTTGGGTCTTACAGGTCATTTTTAGTTTTGAATTTCGAATTAAGATGAAAGGAACTAAGTATTCCCTCGTTATTCTGTAACACGTCTAGATATCTGTCTCTACCGTCCTTGTAGTGGTAAGAAGATTCAAGAGATCACAAGTTCCCAATAAGTAGGAGGGGAAATTTTGGTCCGGTGACAGTAAACTGAAACGTGGAAGGTATTAAGGTTCACCAGACGAGAAAATAACCCAAGAGAAGGGGTATATAAAAACAAACTTCATATCAATTAAATGTTACAATACAATCAAAGTTCACATGTCGTTTCACTAAGTCAATATGTATAAATATAAGAAAAAGTCTAAGAAAGGGTAATATGTGATAGTATTCTAAAACTTATGTCAAGGAAACCAAATGTCATCCATGAACAAAGTCAGTCAAGTAAAGTCAGTGAGTCAGTACAGGCTGTGAAACACTGGGGTACTTGGTGTCGTGCGGTCCGGAGGGGCAGGTAGTGGTTGAGGGTCTCAGGTCGGTTTGGGTACAGGTAACTCAGCCACTACGGTAGGTTGGTAGAGTAGAAGACAACAGGGGAAGAAGAGGACGGGAGTTAGAAAGGGTCGTAGTCCCAGAAAAGGTTACTCAGTCGAGAAGCGTAGTCCACCGGTTTCATAACCTCAAAGTCGAAGTTGTAGTAAGGAAGGTTACTTGTGGGTCCTGACTAGAGGAAATCCTACCTGACCAACCTGGAGGAACATGAGGTTCCCTGAGAGTTCTCAGAAGAGGTTGTGGTGTCAAGTTTTCGTAGTTAAGAAGTCACGAGTCGAAAGAAGTGTCAGGTTGAGAGTGTAGGTATGTACTGGTGACCTTTTTGGTATCGGAACTGATCTGCCTGGATTTGGGTTCATTCTGTCATCCGTGACTTTCTCCCCTAGTCTCCCGTCTGTCTGACTTTGATGTTAGTGTCTGTTGATCGGTCAGTCTAGTGTACCTGGTGTCGGAACAGATTAAGTCACTTTGATTCGGTACGGCACACCCCGGTGGGTTCTGCCGGTCTAGCACCACCTCTCCAGACTGTCTTACACAAGGTGACCTCTTCCCTTACCGTTCGGTGAAGTCATAAGAACGGAACTCTTGGGGTACTTGTCATACTTTTCCATGAACAAATGAACAAAATATATATACGAATCAGCGAGTCAACACAGGCTAAGAAACACTGGGGTACCTGGTATCGGGCGGTCCGAGGAGACAGGTACCCCTAAGAGGTCCGTTTTTATGACCTCACCCAACGGTACGGGGGGAGGTCCCCTAGAAGGGTTGGGTCCCTAGCTTGGGTCCAGAGGACGTAACGTCCGTCCAAGAAATGGTCGACTTGGTGTTCCCTTCGGTACTTGTAACCCCACGTAGATAAGTTTAATTTCAAAAAAGGTCTATATATGGGTCCTCACCGTAACGTCCTAGTACACCATTGAGATAAAAGTCAAAAAATTCCTTGAAGGTATGACAAGTGGTATCACTGATGTGGTCAAATGTAAGGGTGGTCACATTCTTCCAAGATAAAAAGGGGACGGGAGAGGTCGTAAATAATAAACGTCTAGAAAATTACTACCGGTAAGACTGAGCACACTCTACTATGGAGTAACAACAAAACTAAACGTAAAGAGATTATTAATCACTATAACTCGTAGAAAAGTACACGAACAACCGGTAGGTATACAGAAGAAACCTCCTTACAGATATGTCTAGAAGACGGGTAAAAACTAATCCAACGAACAAAAAACTATAATTCGACATACTAGACAACCATACAAAACCTTTAATCGGGTAACAGACGGTGTTACAAACGTTCATAAAAGAAGATCAAGTATCCAACAGAAAGGTAACACAAATGCCAAAGGAAACGACACGTTTTCGAAAATTCAAATTAATCCAGTATAAACAAATAAAAACAAAGATAAAGGTAAGGGATACATCAAAACGCTTAGGAGTGTCGTATCACTGTTTATATAGGACCAACAGTGATCAGTAGAATCTGAGACACGAACATCCGGTGGAACCGGTGGGAGGGTAGGAAGACCTCGACCTAGTAATAGTGTTCGGGAATAAAAATAAGCATCAAACCTTGTAGTTCTTCTTTAAATTGTCCTATTTTTGAATTTTAACATAAAATCTGTTACACCGAAGGTGTCAGGTAAACGGAAAATCAGTGATATTGACGTGGGTCCACCAGATGATGACCGGAAGAAAGAAAGAAAAAATTTTAAATAAAAGTAAACAAATAAACCGACGTGGTCCACCACCGACACCGTACACTTGAGAATCAAAGTCGTACACCCTAGATCAAGTGACTGGTCCCTAGTTTGGGTCCGGGGGACGTAACCCTGACACCTCAGAATCGGTGACTTGGTGATCGTTTCAGGGTTCGAAAGAAAGAATAATCGGGGGTCGTATGGTGCCCGAAGGGACCACCGAGTCTGGTATTTCTTAGACGGACGTCACATCCTCGGGACCCAAGGTAGGGATCCAACCCTTCTAGGGGACCTCCTCCCGTACCGTTGGGTGAGGTCATAAGAACAGACCTCTTAGGGGTACCTGTCTCCTCGGACCGTCTGATATCAGGTACCCCAATGTTTCTCAGACTGTACTGGCTCACTGATTCGTATCGTGTCGTGTGGTGACACCATACCTCGGTTGGATGGAAGTAACCCTTGCTGGAACTGATATACAAGATCGGTTCCAGGGTTATGAGAGGGAGATATGTGGTCTCTTTTTCGAAGGGACAGTAATAGTCTTAGGAATTTCTCTACGTTCGAACATTATTTCTATTGACTATTGAAAAATGTAATAACAGGTTTAGATAAATCGGGACGTAAAGGAGTTTGTAGAGGCAAGGTTTTAACTTAAGAGCGAAATATAAACGTAACCCTTTGATTGGTAGAGATAATCGTTAGATAACGAGATATTCCTTAGTAGGGGGTTTAAATCAGTACATTTGTGGTACTAGAGTGTCTAAGACATGTAGTCCTTAGGTCCTCACCTCATCCACCCAGGAAGAGCAAATGTCAGAGAGTACTTCAACATGAGTTCGAGAGTCGACCCAGAGCAGACTTTAGAACGGATCCCTTCGTAGACGGAGATTTGAATGAGTACACCAACGATCAATCGAGGAGTTCCCGACAAAGGGACGACATCCGAGAGAACCCACAAGAGAACTGTACGTCGACCGGAGGGGTAACACTCACTAAACTCTTTATCGTTCTTGTTCCCTCTTCGGTTCTACCGTCGGTAATATAAAATATTGGAATAAAGTCTTTACTGTATGACTGTCACGAAGGTATAAGATAACTAGTGTACCTGTTTGGAACCAGATTATACCCTCTCACTTGAGTGTTTCCACCCTGGTAGTCCTGAGTCCTTAGTAACCCCAGTAGAACTTTCGAGCGATGGTGTACTAGGTTTATAAATGGGGATTACTCTTGTAGGTAAGTATCTTTTTGTCCTCTTTTTCGACGAAAGTCGGAATTATACCGGTAAAAGTCCGAAGAGTCCACCGTGATCACCGTTTCTTGGACGAACGGTTACGTCCTCTGTATTCTCTACGCCCAAGCTAGGAACCCAACCCTTCTAGGGGACCTCCTCCCGTACCGTTGGGTGACCTCATAAGAACGGACCTCTTAGGGTACCTGTCTCCTCGGACTGTCCGATGTCAGGTATCCCAACGTTTCTCAACCTGTGCTGACTTCACTGAATCATGTGTGCATATACCGGCGAAAGAGAGAAGACCGGTAGCTCTAAAAATTTTTTTAAATTATCGCAGGTCAGAGTCTTGTAAATTTGTATAGAATAACAAAGATTAAGTTCATATAAACAATTCTTTATCGGTATTTTGATTTTATTTCCGTTCAAACAGAAATTGATGAATGTAGTAACAAACTTGTATGGAAAAAGGACTGGTATACCTTTAGATCCATTTCACCTCTTTTTAATTAAGATTCACATGATCATCGATCTCTAACGGGGTATAGATTAATACTAAATCAGTATTGATGAACGTAAATTAAACGCGAGAAAAATAATTGGTGTAGAGGGACTTCGACATTCGTGAATAGTATGGTAAAAGACCGACGATAGAAACGGGACCACAGGTCCGAGGTATCTCCCTTTACACTTTAGGAAAGAGAAGAGTGACATTAGATAGTCAGTCCTGGACGTGACGGTATCGATATACGAAAAACCTTTACTTTTGGTGAAAAAGAGTATACATTGTCTTAAATTAGGAGTATTGTAGAAATATTTTACAATGGGGTAAAATATCTACTTCCTCGACTCTGACCTGTCCAATTCAACTAAGGGACTCCAGTATGTGGATCGTGTCTTCGAACGTCATGATCCTGTACTTGGGTCCAGTAGACTGGGAGTCCCCTTTAAAAAACTTGAAATTAACTTTATGTCACTGGGTAAATATTTTCCTGTATTTAGTATTCACATTTGGGGTTAATTAATAATGTATCACTTGTACGGACACATTCGTATAGGGTCTAGTTTTTTCTCTTGAGTCGTAGGTCTTTCGGGGAAAGACAGAGGATCAGTGGTGAGGGCGTCTCCAGTAGTCATGGAACTAAAGATAACCGAACTTTTCCAATCAGAAAACCTTAGTGGGTGATACTTAAGTCAACACACCCCGCAGAAGGAAACACTCTAAGTGGTACGACAACTAATCTCGACATCAAGTAAATAAAAATACCGATAATATAGTACGTGAGGGAGGATACTAAATTACTTTTCCGACGAAGTGTAGACATTATTAGAAGATTTTTTAAGTATCGGAATCATATTAGTACTCTTTTATAGTCGTTTGGGTTTAACTCCCTACGAGATGTTTTACGTACTGGACATAAGAAGTTTTGAGAGTTCCAGTACCTTTTGTTCCTTTATGACTCTTTACCATTGTCAGACCTCCTCTGATTTCTCTGTACTGTTGAGTTACGGTACACGACAGGACATTATCTAGAACCTTGTCTTACTCCTGTAATCACCTTTTTGACCACTATAGGTTCATTTTAGACATCGAATCAGTTATCAATTATTATGTCATGGTCACTATCAAAGAATCAAAACTGTTTACGGAGTACCAATTACTTTTAACAAATAGTCTTCGACCAACCTCACATATACTACCCCTTTTTTCTAATATACCTTTGAGAGACTTAATATAATAATTTGTCAAGTAAGTCAAGTCGAGTCAGTGAGTCAGTGCAGGCTGAGAAACTCTGGGGTACCTGACGTAGTACGGTCCGGAGGGACATGTAGTGGTTGAGGGTCTCAAATGCGTTTGAGTACAGGTAACTCAACCACTACGGTAGGTCGGTAGAGTAGGAGACAGTAGGGGAAGAAGAGGACGGAAGTCAGAAAGGGTCGTAGTCCCAGAAAAGGTCACTCAGTCAAGAAGTGTAGTCCATCGGTTTCATAACCTCTAAGTCGAAGTCGTGGTCAGGAAGGTTACTTATAAATCCTGACTAAAGGAAATCGTACCTGAACAACCTAGAGGAACACCAGGTTCCCTGAAAGTTCTCAGAAGAGGTTGTGGTGTCAAGTTTTCGTAGTTAAGAAACCACGAGTCGAAAGAAATGTCAGGTTGAGAGTGTAGGTATGTACTGGTGACCTTTTTGGTATCGGAACTGATCTGTCTGGAAACAACCGTTTCATTACAGAGACGAAAAATTATATGACAGATCCAACCAGTATTGAAAAGAAGGTTCCTCGTTCGCAGAAAATTAAAGTACCGACGTCAGTGGTAGATGTCACTAAAACCTCGGGGGGTTTTATTTCAGACAGTGACACAGGTGACAAAGGGGTAGATGAAGGGTACTTCACTACCCTGGTCTACGGTACTAGAAGCAAAAGACTTACAACTCGAAATTCGGTTGAAAAAGTGAGAGGAGAAAGTAAAAGTAGTTCTCCGAGAATTCAAGAAGAGAAAGACAGTATTCCTACCACAGTAGACGTATAGACTCCAGCGACTATAAAGAGGACCGTTAGAACTAAGGTCGAACACGAAGGAGGTCGGGTCGTAAAGAGTACTACATGAGACGTGTATTCAATTTATTCGTCCCACTGTTATATATCGGAACTGCATGAGGAAAAGGATAAACCTTGGTCAGACAACAAGGTACAGGTCAAGATTGACAATTTGTTGGAAAGACATTTAGATTTTAATAAGTGTTTATTTTTTTAAATTTTTGTACCAACCTTACGTTTGATCATGTCGGTGATACCTCTTGTCACACCTCTAAGGAATTTTTTGACCTTCATCTTGACGGTATACTGGGTCGTTAGGGTGACGACCCGTATGTGTGGTTCCTTTGGTCTTAACTTTCTCTGTGTACATGGGGTTACAAGTAGTGTCGTGAGAAATGTTATCGGTCCTGTACCTTCGTTGGATCTACAGGTAGTCGTCTACTTACCTATTCTTTCGACACCATGTACATGTGCTACCTCATAATGAGTCGGTAATTTTTCTTATGGAAACTTAGTCAAGATTACTCCACTTACTTTGACCTCGGATAATATGTCTCACTTCATCGGTCTTTCTTTTTGTGGTTATGTCATATGATTACGTATATATACCTTAAATCTTTCTACCATTGCTGTTGGGACATACGCCCTGTCGTTTTCTCTGTCTCTACATATCTTGTCAGAAAATCTGAGACACCTTCTCCCGCTCCCACCCTACTAAACCCTCTTACCGTAACTTTGTACATATAATAGTATACACTTTACTTAGTGGTCAGGTCCAAGTTACGTACTTTGTCCCACGAGTCCCGACCACGTGACCCTACTGGGTCTCCCTACCCTACCCCTCCCTCCACCCTCCCCACAAGTCCTACCCCTTGTGCATATGTTTTTTTTTTAAAATTTTTGTCTGTTTGCTAAACTCATCTATACAGTGGGTTCAACATGTTTACCGGTTGTTTATGGACTTTTCTACGAGTTTACGTAATCGGTAACGACCGTCCTCACATTTCACCATACCGATGACACGTTTTGACCGTGAAAGAGTTTGTCGATGTGTACTTAATGGGATACTGTGTCGTTAAGATGACGGGTTGTTATAAATCAAGTCCAGTACACTTCACAATACTGATTAAAATAAAACTGCAAGGTGTTGGTCCTAATACCTTAAACTGGGGGGTTTAATACCTAAACTGTTTCTAGACGTCTCTCTACCGTTCATTTCAGTAACCACACCTCCTCAAGAGGATCCAAAGACCGAAATCATTACCTCACCTACTCTCAAGAGGAATAATTCTGACCCTTCTGACCTCTTTCTTCTCCGAAACCCTCTCTTACGTTAAGTCCTTAAAAGAAAACCCAACAATTCAACCTCTCTCGACGTTTCCTTACAATTTATGTTTCAATCTGTATACTCTGACCTCTCTAGACCAACGTTTATAGTAGAAACCCCATTTCAACATAGTCAGAAGTAATTCGGGTGTGACAGGTCTTTGTACAAGATAAACGATACGGACGAAATCCCTCCACTACGAAGACCGCGGTACTCCAAGTCAAATTACCAAGAGAAAGAGACGACATAACACTGATAAGTCTACCACAACAGACGTTGAATTTCGTGTCACAGTACCAGTGATGTAGACTCTACTGACGAAAGACTTCCGCAAAAGTTGGACGATTATTACCACTAAGAAGTAGAGATACGAGTCAGACTCCCTTCTTAAAACGACTGACGTCAAACTTCGACGGTAGTCAAAATTCCACTTACATCTATTTTACCGTATCGGGTGAACCCCCACCCCGAATCGAACTCCCAACTGAAGGATGAGGACCTATAACGTCCACCTGGAGTGTCGGTGACACCCATCACAGGGGAAAATCCGTTTAGGTAGTGGTCGTGTCAGGGAGGGTGTCCTTTTTTGTCTCTGGGAATTTCTTCTCACTGAGAAGTCAAGACTCTGAGAGAAATATCTTAACTTACCGAGGACCACAACAGTATTGGTCACACTTGACAGAACGTGTCCCCTCCGACCCTTTCTACCAAAATAGTAAGGACTTTGTCTCTAGACCATCCCCTCAACTTGGTTTCACCTTTTTCGTTGACCGAATCCTCTCCACACTTTGATTGGTGATGTACAATAACATTTGACTTTCTTTTAAGGATATTTCTTATAGTAACTATTGTAAACTTATTCCCGACAGATGTATGATCTATTATTACAACATAGTTACGATTTGAAGGACGTACACATACTTCATCGAAGTCAACACAGACTGAGAAACACTGTGCACCTTGCATGGACGGTCTGAGGAGACAGGTACCCTAAGACGTCCGTTCTTATGACCTCACCCAACGGTACGGGAGGAGGTCCCCTAGAAGGACTGGGTCCCTAACTTGAGTACAGAGATACAGAGGACGTAACGTGCGTATCTTACTCTCTGACTCCCTCTCCAAAACCTACGGTTCACACGGTTTTACAATTGGTAATTAGTTAGATGTACTTTCCATTTTCAAGTGATATGATATGATCCTGTAAAAGACATTGACACTTTCCAAAAAGTTTTATTTTACAACCTCCAACTTTATTTCGTTTCGTTCTTCAACCGAATCCTTCGGTCCTTTGGACCCAAGCCCTTTCTCTCAGACTATTTTTGTAGTTCCCCAGATCCCATTAACGAGTCTCATCGACAAGAGACTAAAAACAAGAACTATATAGACGTCCACTCGAGTCACACTCGCTCGTTTGGGTTCCACAGAGTCTTAACTTATCGAACACTCCCACGTCAAACCGACTGATAAAGTGTCAGATGATCACTCGCAACTTGGACTACATGAAAAGATTTAAGAAAAGGTCTTTGTATCATAGTCCTTCCGATTGACAGGTCTTGAACAAACACACACACACACACACACACACACACACACACTACACACGTAGAGACAAAAGTAAAAAGAGTCGGAATATCTATTTTTAGTTAGTTGTTTTATATATTTTTAGTGTGTATATATTCTACATGTTGTATCACACAACGATACGTGTACATAACGTTTTACTCAAGGTGTTGGTCAGATGAATTGTACAGATAGTAAAGTGGAAAAAAACTCCCCCACCACGTCATTCTTGTGAATTCTAGAGGAAAAAAAAACCATTTAAAGTTCATATGTTACGTTATAAGCGACACACACACACGAATCAGTACAGACTGAGACGTTGGTGTACTTGACATCGAGTATTCTGAGGAGACAGGTACCTTAAAAGGTCCTTTCTTATGACCTCGTCCAACGGTAAGGGATGAGATCTTCTAGAAGGGTTGGGTCTCTAGTTTTGGTGAGAGGCCACAGAGGACGTAACTGTCCGTCTAAGAAATGGTGACTCGGTGAACCCTTCGGGTAATAACCGATACGGAAACAACTTTACATTAAGGTAAAGAGAAACAATTATACACATTATGTGTGTGCACTTTGAGTTTCGTGTTTGAGAAGGACCCATATGTTTGAAAACTTAATAAAAGGATCTCCACCGGTAACTTCGGATCTCTCATATATTTCGTGTTTCTAGTCTCTTGGACGTCATCTTGGGATCTCCCAGGTTATCAGTACCTCATCGGTTATTTTCTCTGGTTTTTCCTTAGGACTTATCCATACCTCTCTCAACTGTTGAAAGGTTTCTTCTTATACGAAGTTCCTCTTCCCTCACCGGATGTCAGATCTCGACGGAACTGGTTATACAAATCGGTGATCGGTATTGACCTAGAAATTTGTTTTAAATTTTAAATCAGGAAGCAGTGTTATCGGTGTAAAGTTCACGAGTCCTCAGTACATCCGAATCACCAATGACATAGCCTGTAATCCTTATATACTGTCAAAGTAGTGACCTGTTTGAAGAAAACCTACCGTGACCCGAATAAATTGAATATGTGTCTCATGTAGTACTCTATACGACCCGACCTTCTTCGTGTTCGACCTTAGTTCTAACGACCCTTTTTATAGTCATTGGAGTCTATACGTCTACTGTAGTGGAAATACCGTCTTTCACTTCTCCTTGATTTCTCGGAGAACTACTTTCACTTTCTCCTCTCACTTTTTCAACCGAATTTCGAGTTGTAAGTCTTTTGCTTCTAGTACCGTAGACCAGGGTAGTGAAGTACCCTTTATCTACCCCTTTGTCACCTTTGTCACAGTCTGAAATAAAACCCCCCGAGGTTTTAGTGAAATCTACCACTGACGTCGGTACTTTAATTTTCTACGAATGAGGAACCTTCCTTTCAATACTGGTTGGATCTACCGTATAAATTTTCGTCTCTGTAATGAAACGGTTGTTTCCAGGCAGATCAGTTCCGATACCACAAAGGTTATCAATACATACCTACACTCTCAACCTGACACTTCTTTCGACTCGTGGTTTCTTAACTACGAAAACTTGACACCACAACCTCTTCTGAGAACTCTCAGGGAACCTGACGTTCCTCCAGGTTGGTCAAGTAGGATTTCCTCTAGTCAGGACCCACAAGTAACCTTCCTGACTACAACTTCTACTTTGAGGTTATGAAACCGGTGGAGTACGCTTCTCAACTGAGTAACCTTTTCTGGGACTACGACCCTCCCTAACCCCCGTCCTCCTCTTCCCCTGCTGTCTCCTACTCTACCGACCTACCTTAGTGGCTGAACTACCTGTACTCAAACTCACTTGAGGTCCTCTACCACTACCTGTCCCTCCGGACCGCAGGACGCTAAGTACCCCCAGTCTTTCTCAGCCTGTACTGACTCACTGACTTCACTTGACTTGACCCGATTTTTTAGTTTGTTCTATTCCTGGTATTGCACAGGTCACCTTAATCACTACCCCACCAGTAACCATTAGAACCGCTCTCGTCAAAATCATCTCAACTACCCTCGTTTCCGGTCTTACTCTTCAGTTACCTTGACTCCTCTACCTCCATCATTCTAATCTGTCGAAGGAGTCCTTGGACCCCCACACCTTTGGTGTGGACCACATTACTGACTTACTCTTCCGAACCTACCCCTCTACCAACTAAATGTACTGTCTCATGTTTTAGTAATTTCGGTCCAAAGACTCTTCGATCTCTCCGACCCTGAGTTCCGAACCCACCGTCCTGACCAGAGTCTTTCCCTAATAGAAGAAGGTAAAATTGTCCTCGTCTACCGTCTTGGCATCCATCCAGACATCTAAACCACCACCCTTCAAGTCCATTAAAGGTAGACTTCGAAATTTAAAACATAAACTTAAACTCATACTCAAGTAAACGAGTCTCATTTCACACTCCACCGACATACGGATCCTCCATACTTCTCTTACTTCCGAACTTTAATGAAGGCACCTTTCCTCCTCTCTCTCGTTACCGATCTCGGAACCAAGAGTTTGAATTTACACGTCATCTTACGGGACCTCCCGAACAATTTTGTGCTTCTCACGACCCGGGGTGTTGGGGTCTCCCAGACTGAGTCATCCAGACTCCACTCGACCTTTAAACGTAAAGATTATCCGAAGGTCTATCACGACTATGACGACAAAGTCCCTGGTGTAAAACTCTTAGTGTCCCAAACGATTTGCTGTGACTACACCTGGTTTGTGAAACTACCGCAACCATCCCGTCTCACACCCCTACCAGTCTTTCCACAAGTCAACATCTCTTACAGTCTCCCGACTGATCTCCTTGTTATCATTCTCACAACCATCTTATCCTACAAATTAATCTTCAAAACTGGTTCCGTAGTTCTGTGTTATCTATAACTTCACTAATCATTCTGTCCGATGCAACATACTTAAAGTTTCGTCTCTTGATTATTGACTGAAGTTTTTTGAGAATTTGGGAAGTGGGTGTCCTTCCTATCTTTTCCTAGACCGACAACCTCTAATCCCCTCCTAAACATTCCTTCTAAAGAAAGTTCTCCCGACACGACACTCGAGGGGAGGGGTTCCGCCGCACCTTCCACGAAGAGGGTGATGTAGTTCAGTCCTCTCTCCTTGAAAGTTCTCTAGTGAATTATGCACCGGGGACGTCACTCCCTCTGTCCTACTTTACCGTAAACTGAGAGTGGACGTTTTATCTTTTCCGACCGTCACGAGATTTTTTCGTTTTGACGACGACATAACTCTATGTGGACGTGAGGGTCTCCGACGGTCTCGGTCCGCACACACTCCATATGGGGTCCCTAGTCTGCTCCGGGTGTGTAAGTACTCTCCAGACGTTCGACCTCCAGGAAACGTTACGCCCCGGAGTGTTTGTAGGTACTTTAGTGTTTTCGTAGGTGCTTTCTCAGTTAAAATTTGTGGACGACCACTTTTCGGTTAAATGTTGTCATTGTCCTTCCTTGAAGGACAGAGGGAATGGAGAAAAAGTAGAGGAACCAAACCGAGACTTGATCACAACGGTCGATGTCTTTTATTTTTACGTCCTACGGACCAATTTATACTTAAACTTTATTTGTCACTTGTGGAGAATTCAGACACTGAGTGAAGATAATCAAGGTACTGAAGATAATCAGGTTGGATGACTAATGTAAACAAATACGTTTTCTTTATTTAGGTCTTTGGACATATGGTTTGACGATTGTCACGAATAAAGACCATAGTAACACTTGAAAATGTAAGTCGAGAGTTAAAACAAACTCAATAATATTTATAGTTAGTGAAACTATTAGTCTTAGTTATTTATAGAAAATTTTGGAAAAGTGAATCATAAAACACTTATACAAAGGTGCAATCTTAAGAAGAGTTTCTTAAGTTCTGGGACTAAAGAATATATCCAAAGAATATAAAATAATTATATTTATTATAATGTTACTTTACGAACGTCAAATTAGAACACGTTTAGAAATTAATAATGGAATCCTATATAAGGACCTTTACCTTAATGACTCGGGTTTCAATTACACATGAAAATTTGAATTGTTTGAAGTGAGAATTTTCCGATAAACAGATGGGTATGGTAGAGATGATAACCATTAATAGTTATACATAGAGTAACAAAGATAACAGAAAATAATAATTACTTTTTATAAAAAAGTTCACAAAGAACTGGTAAATATAAAAGTATAATCAGACTACCTAGATTGTTGACCTATAATTGAACTACCACAAAAGATCGTCCCAAAAAGACGTGTAGTACAACTGAAAATAGTTGAGGTCAAGGAACATTCTACGTGTGAGTGTGTGTGTGTTGACAAACTGACGAGTAATGGGTCAGTTATTTACGAACAACTTACGTATTCATGTACTGACTTAATAAATTTCCTAGACCGGTTTCCTTTGAGAAGACCCACAAAATAATAACTGAAAAAGTACTAAATAAGTGAGTGAGTTGTTTGTCAATACCTCACGGATGACACATGTACCGAGTTACGATACGGTAAATTTTTATTATTACTTGTAGTCCTTATCAAAGTTATTTATTTGATTTTGATCAATTAGTGTTTATAGAACAGATATATAGTGGAAGTCTCTTTACTCAGACAGTTTTAACCATTAAGATCCATGAAACTCTAAATATGTGAATTTTTAACATTTACCGACAACTACCTTTATAAAGACGTTCCATGACATACACGGACACCAATAATTTTAGACCACGAGGTATCTACCTTGATCTTTACCTACCCTACGTCCCTACGTACTTACTCAAACAGTAAGACACGACATACACCGTTTACAGAAGAAGTAAGACACTTTGAAATAACTACCCCTATGGGACTCTTTGAAAACCCACAGTGACGAAGAGTGAACACTAGACGACAACGACAGAGACGGTAGTAGTGGTATCGGAGAGGTAGGCAGGACTGAAGATTAGAGACGACAAAGACAACAGTCACTGAGACGGGTAAAGAACACAGAAAGAAGACAAGAAACAGGTTACGAAGAACCGAAAGTTCACACTTTTTACTAAAATATATATATATATATATATATATATATATATATATATGTGTGTGTGTGTGTATATTAGAGGTCGATAATTATCACACTGAGAGGAAAACCCAACGTTGGGTTCATTACTGGAGCATGAACCTTATTAAGACAGGGAAAACCGGTACAATAAACCAAGTCCTACGGTTTCCCATCGGAAAAGTGATATTTTTACAAAAACTCGAGAAAGGACACTCAACGTCTTCAGGTCTACGATGTGTTGCTAGCATAACATCATAACGACCATAGTATACTGATACTCCAAAATCTGTTCTCCTGGGGTTGGTACTCAAACCAGGGGTGGTTATCGAGAAATTCCGACTATCTAAAAATTGGGTGAAAAAGATAGTATGACAATTTTCCTAAAAGTCTTCTTTCGGTAAAGACTGTAGGGGATTAAGTACAAGAAATCTCTAAAAGAGTAGTTATAAATTTGGGTAGTCGAGGTGCCTCGTTCTTCTCCAAAGGGGACAGGGGTAGGACGACACCACCAATATCCGAAGGTCCCTTTACTTAGGATCTAGAAGAAGTCGTGTACAAACCTCAGGAGAAAGAATTCGTCTACTCCTCGGACGTAAAAGCATAGTCATTACCTCAGGACTTGGACTTTAACGTTGTCCCTTCTCTCTTTTCTTGGTTTTATTACAAAATCCATCCAAGTCTGTGTCGACTACACTCATCCTTTTTTTTTTTTTTGTGTTGACACAACAATCTTCTTTTAGGAGGTCTAATCCCCGGAACCACGGACACTGACCTTTAAGACTGTTTCCTGTAAACTCGTACCATCTAAGAAAAAATTTAATTAAAAATAACCGTATATGAACGAAATGTTACAACACAATCAATTATTGACGACATGTCATTTCACTTAGTCGATATACAATTGTCTATGGTGGAGAAAGTTCACAGAGCAGACACGGTGGAAATTGTCGGGAAGTCACAACAACTTTGTGGAGTAAGAAGACTGTCACATGACACCCCTACACCCCCATCCCCTCCCCCTTGTTAAGTCCCTGGCGACACCCTTTTACGGGTCTCGCTCCACTCACGCCTTCCGGCTCCCTCTCCTCCCTCCCCGCCCCGGACGAGGTCGGGCTCACGCGCCCCGGTGCGCCACGTCACCGGCGTCCCTACTTGTCCTTCACGAAAAACGGTTGCTGACAGTGGTGGAGGTTTTGTTGTTTCTTATTTCAGAAAGGAATGTCTACTAAGGTGGACGGAAACTGTGGTCCTCGGTGTGTAGGCCGAGCGGTCACAAAGTAACTTTACCGGCGGACACACCTCAAGTCTCCCCTTTTATTACTTCATCCAAAACGGAGAAGGGAAAATGTCATCGGAGGTGTTCTCATATGTAAACTATTCCCGGTTTCAGACAAACACTTTTTCTTGGAGACTCCCCTCTATGTCGTGGATTCTGGTTTCTGGAATTAAAACGGAGTTTAAAACCGATATGACAAAGATATCTCTGGTTTCCCTTCGAAACCGAGGGGGTGAGTCGATAATTTCAAATCACGTAACTTTTGACAGAAGTACGACACTATGGGAAAGTCCCTCCTCTTATCCCAGACTTGATTAGGTACTTTCAACAGTACGATACTTGATCATCAGTTCGAAAAAGGAAAGTTAACTTAGATTTTGATATGACATGAAGTGTGAACTAACCAGGAAGTCTACCTTCCTAAGTTATAGGGACGACCTTTAGTCGAGCAGAAGAAGTGTGTCACGACAACTTGCACCTTTCTTGAATAAAGACTCCGTATTAATGGTCGAGATTGCATACTTTTCAGCATTCCAATAAATTAAAAGAAGGAAAAGAATTTAAGACCAGTTTGAGAAATTTTACGATTGAAAATAAAGGGGGAAACTGTTCGAACAAATGGTCTGACACAGAGGTACGAACCCGAACGACAAACAGTTGTCTACAACCCTAGATATGTACGAGTGGTCGGAAAGAAAGGAGTCCTACTATCTGTCTGTATGTCGTATTTACATAGCTTCTGTTTTTTTTATAGAAGACTTACGTCGGCAGTCGCTCGGTAACTTATAGGACATCGTTTCCATTGCCCAGTGAATAAATGGTACTTCTGACCCTGCTCTTGAACTCCTTAAACCCGTCACGATACGGTTAACAGATTCGCTTTCCTGCGAAAAGGAAAGGGTGAGTTTCTCACTCGAAACAAACAAACGTGTACAAAATCTAGTTATTGACCATTATCATTTCCGTCTTGTTTTCGAGATTATTGGTACTTGGTAGACGTCACACTTAGCTGTAAAGGGTTCAATTTGTGATGACAGAACACTTACTTATGTATGTCACATATACTAAAAAAAAATTAACTTTTTTTTTACGGAACTAGATCGATGTGGTTTTCCCCCGTGGTCCCATAATTTCTTCAGTAGTACAAAAGCCTCCGATATTTACTTTAATTCACTTCAAACCTCTCCCAAAATCATATTAATTATACACGTGCTAAAAATTTGAAACAATAAAATTTTTCAGTCAACCCACCAAAGTTCCTAAAACCATTTTGACAAAACTATAGAGTCACCTTAAAAGATAACCAAACCCCACTAAAGAAACCTCAAACTACCGTATTTACATTCTTCCTTGTATAAAATGAACTACTTTTTATTATATTTCATTTGAGTGTATACACAGCGGAATTTTAAGATAACTATAATTATGGGTACTATAAAAAGTAACTTTAAAACGATATAAGACACAAATTTTAACTTCAAATAGAGGAGAAACAACAGATCCTGTCATTTATATTCTCATAAACAAAAATACATACACACAGATCCACCTTTTATAAGTCGTAAGACATAACCGAAAGACTGTCTTCCCATGTCTTTCACTCCTGTACCTCCAATACCGTTTATCATCGATTAACTCGTGGTAACGAGGTTCTTAGGTCTTCCTTATTTATTTCTCTTATCTTTCGTAAAAGACCTTTATAAAAATTTGACATGTAAAACCAATAGGACACACAATAAAAACACTAAGGTCATTTTTCTTAAATCACCTTCTTTTATCCCTCTCTGTTATAAGAATTACTTCAACATTTATATATGTTGTGTTGGTCTACGAAGAAGACGAAATTACAGTGGATATTCTTCATTTTTCGTCAAGGTAAAGATTAAAACAATCACTAATTCACGATAAATACAACAAAAGGTAGTGAGACTAGGACAAAGGGAAAGGGAGGGGGTACACTTTATGTCTGCAAAATATACATTAGTTTAGACTTGACCAACCAATCGATTATTAAGGAGAATTTTTACCTTTAGTCACGGACGTACTAGGAGAAAAAAGACATATAGAGATGGCAAAGATTTCTACCGACGTTAGACTTGTTTTACCCAACAGAAAAGTATCTGTCAAAGAGGAAAATAAGAATCTGCAGGTCAGTATCGATTAAGTTTTTTCTATTTTACTATTTAAATCACCTTTAGTACAAAATATCAAATTAAAAATGGGTCCGAATCCAGAACGAGTAATAAAATACGAAACACTACTAAATACTTTAGTATATAATACGTTCCGTTCCGTTAAATGTTCGACGATAATGTAGGGACATTGAAAATACTTTATACACTGATTAATCATATAACAAATTGACCCTCTTAATCTAATTTTTTTGTTTACAGAAAGTCCAAATAAACTTTGTATACCTGAAATAAGTTGACTTCATTTATAAGTTCACGTTATTTAACAATACACATCCCGACCTGTTATCGACATTTACATAAAATTTTATACCGTTATGATTTTTTTTCAATAGTTGTGGTTTTTATACCGTTATGATTCTTCAAAAATAATGAAAATAAATAAACTTTATTTTGTCTTATCCTAATAACTTAAAGTACGGAAAAGGAATAGTTGTCATATCACTAATCGTACATATTTTTACAGGTGAATTTCCGTCCCTTTCTTTCAAAATGACAGCTAAAGACAAACACCCCCAAGAGGGGTGTACAAATCTCTCCTACAAACGGAACTAGAACTTTATAAATTTTACAGTAGTTGTTTATGACGAGGGAGATTGACCTATAAAAGTTTCGACAGTAAAAATTTTATCATCAACAAATTAATTATTGTTAACGGAATATAATACAGACGAAATTCCTTAATTATCAGAAATTACCGTGACTTTTTCTATTCAGGACAAAAGTCCCATTACGAAACATTGAACGGATACATATTTTATAGTGTATCTATAAGTATATTTGTAAAATAAAGAGACACACGAGAAGTCCTCCAGGACGGTGAAACTGTTTCCCAGTCATACTGACCGATTTAGTCCACAATGTGTAAAAATCTTATTGTCCTTGGGTCTGATCGATTGTAGATTTTTACGTCACTTAACATCACGACTACTGGCCACAAAGCAACACCGGAGTCAGACACAAAATCCTCAAGAACACAACCGAAGGTTATAACAAGGGAAAACCTCTTTATACGTATACCACCACAACCATATTCCAATCTTGTCCGTTTTATTATCCTTCATCCAGTCAAAAACCAGATACGGAAAATCAAGAAAACAGTCGTAAAGAGTACTGTTCTAAGGTGTAGTCATTCGGTATTTCTTAAAAAAGACGGAAATTAAAAAAGGGGGTTTTCAGTCAAATAATTACGAATTTTTAAACAGACAGGTGTACGAGTTACGAATAAAAACACCACAAAAGTTCAGTGGAGAGGTACCTTCGTTTAATCACCGGTTCATCTCGAATACTTTCTTGGACCTTGTGTCTTTCCAGAGGTTTCCTCGATAAGAGGAAATCCCTCCGATAGAGGCCTAATTTTGTTTTTTCTTAGTTTTAGTGTCGACGTTCCCAGGGGCTAGACAAGGGACCGTACTACACAAGTAACTTTTGATATATCTCTCCAAAGTACAATCCATTCATTAAAGAAAAATGTCTAACCAAACGGATGTGTCCGTTTTAGACACCCTCAAAAACCAGTGTTCAAAACAAAACAAAAAGGTACTAGGTCGAGCTAAAGACATGCACCTCACTTTCCCTATAAAACTGGAGACTAATATTTCGGTCCTTTCTTCATATCTTTTTGACTACCTTAATACCCCTTTTCTCGTAAGTTTTGTTCATTAGTTTTCCGTTTTAAAAGAAAAGTTTACTTTGAGATGGAATAAGATTTTGGTCTGTAAGTCGAAATCTTAGAATGGGGTTTCTCGATTAAAGTCTCTGACTTTTCACGTGTAGGACGGGTCGAAGAGCGTCGAAGAAGATTTTCAACCCAAAACTACAAACTCCGTCATTTGATTTTGGAGACTTGTTTTAAACTAGGGTGTCTTTGGTATACCTCGATGTACAGAGAAGACATTTTCTTTGTTCTCCTTTTCGACTCCGTTTTGAACTCCTGACTAAATTGAATAAGCCGTCTCGACGTCAGAAATTTAAGTGTTACCTGAAAGGTCGAATTGACCGGAATTACGTCGACAAATAATCTGTAACGTCACAATAAACAGTCACAACGAACTCACTACATTAATTCTCACCCTACTAATCTTACTTTAACTTCTCCAGAAGGTTTGAAGTCAAATTTTTGTAAAGGGGTTTGACTACACCTCTGTTATTGTTAGAGAGATAAATATTTTAACTTAAGAGAGTCAAACCTATCACTCTTGTTTCCACGATTAGACATCAAGACTTTTTCCGGTTAATACGGGAAACGTAGTCTGTTCTAGATTATACTAAGATTTATTAACGGTTTAGTCTACGTGTAGTTACATCAAAGTAACAAATAAGTTTGGGTAATTAGGTCACAAATACAGTGTACTTTAACCCACATAAACATTATTCAAGTGGATATATTTTTACGAAGAGACCACCGAGTCTACCATTCCTTAGACGGGTGTACGCCCTCTGGGTCCAAACTAGGGACCCAGACCTTCTAGGGGACTTCTTACTTTACCGATGGGTGAGGTTATAAGAACAGACCTCTTAATATACCTATCTCCTAGGACCGTCCAATGTCAGGTACCCCAGTGTTTCTCAGCCTGTGTCGACTCGCTGATTGTGAAAGTGAGAGTGTGGCTATATCTTTACCAGGTGGAGTTGAATGTTTTTGCACTTCTCTGTAAATCCTAGACAAACTTTGGTAACTCTGACAAGACTTAATCTTACTCGACCAATCCGTTTCGTTGGTTTCGACCTCATGAAAGTTTTGTGGGAAACATTGTAAGTTTTGTAAAAAGAATTAGTAAAAATGTAAAAAGTAGAGTAATCGAAGGAATAGTGTCAGACTCTTTCATCTATAAATTGGGGTATAAGATCCACTCTTTTGACTCCGGATCTCTTCTTTAGTGCTCTGAAAGTACTTCAGTATACCGGTCAATCGTCACTTTGAGGTCAGTCACACTGAAACAAGTTCGTTCGCACTATGTTACCCGTTGGACGTCTGAAGACGTCACCCGAGTGTCTCTTCAGAATAAACCGGGAACGCACCACAATTTATGGACCAAAATTTAATCAACGATTGTACTTTTTTAACTCTCTCTAAAGTGAAATAATTTTTTAGTCCTAAAGACCCAAACCCCCTCTTTATCGTTTTCTAAACCGTTGGTCTTTGGTAAAGAGGTTCCGTTCGGGAGCGATCCTGACTCGACACTGAAGGGGTGACATGTCGTGAGTGGATGAGGTGAAACGGTCAGACGGTCCAATGAACAGATCCAGGACACTTATAAACTTGAGGTATAGGGGGTGTGATCTGGTAACTAATCGTCGGAAAGAACTCATACTCCATTTTAAAATTTGACTTTTTTTTAACCGTTGGGGATCAAATCTAGAGACAGAAGGGGTGGTCCATCTCTATAGAAGTTCCGCTTCATACTTCACAGTAAAGAGAACCGCGGAGGCGTCCAGGATCGTGTTACCTACTGACCATGTGTCACACGAGAGTCCTTTAACGATCTTACCCCTCCTGTACCGTCGACAGGATAGAGATCTCAATAGTGGTAGGACTGGACATCTTTTCAAGTTATTTAGCCCAAAACTCTTCCCTTAGTTAAGGTAATCTGAACTCTTAACGTTTGGAATGAGGATTAACTTGTCTTTGTACTTTTATACGTAAAACGAATAAACTAGACCTCCGATGTAGACGTTCTAGGTTCTGTTAAGACCTATTTTTATATAACTCTACTACAAGACATAAACACTCTACTAAGACTAAAACATCTATATTGGAGATACCTGACGAATGAGGTTGGACCTGAGTCAATGAGTCTCATACCCTGTCAGTGCACTCCACGGACGAAGGAACACTGATGTCGGACTTTTCATGGAAAAGTCAAAAGGTTTGAAAAGGGAGTCTTTATTAAATCGTTAAATTCTACGGTCAGTCGTGTTACGGTACAGACATAAACCCCCACCTCCCCTACCCTAACATCTTACAGAAGTACATGTCGTCGGAAAGGAGAGACTTGAAAAGGTCGTCAATTCTAGACATAATAAGACTCCCATAGGTGTCAGTGTCTTAGTCTTTTATAATGGACCATAGTACGATAGATACCTATCTTTTACCACCAGGTCTCTCTGAACAGACTCCACAAACCAAGGGCCAAGCACCTAAGATAAACAGAAGTAATCTACTGTTTAGAGGAACTCTCGTTGCTGACCCGTAATCAGTAGAAACACGGGAAAGGTCGTGTATCATATTACGTAGAACGTACATAATTATCATCCACGATTCAGTTGAACTCAAGAGTACTTTCGGTACTGTAAAAGTCTGACTGAACCCTACATCTCCGATACTACTAAAGGAACAGTCTGAACACCAAATTCTGTCTTTTTGGAGTCATACCGACGAGTGACCCTAAAAGTTCACTCGAGGTCGGTTGGTAAACCACCGTTCGTTTCACCGGTCGTTTCCGTACGAAATCTTTTCCTAAACTAAGATAAAAATTCTCGAAAAAACCTCTACATGTCCTCTGTCTTTAAACAAAAAAAAAAATTAATCACTAGGTTATTTATAAGGAAATTTTCTATGATATGTGTTTTAAACTTCGGAGGTTTGACTAGACTGAGTAATCTAAATTACTTTAGGTCCTCTTTCATGTAGGACTTAGGGCTCCGGAACGTATAATAGGAAATGGATTAAGAAATGTTCACTTAAAAGTCGATCATTCACGGTCTTTATCCGGGTAGACGTCTTTCACTCGTGTAAAAGGAGGTGTTATACTGTTACGATAGACTGTCGATAATCTTGAACTTTAAGTCCCCGAACGTTTCATTAAGAAGTTCACATCGAGCAAAGGTTATTTTCGTAAGTCACAAGACCAAAAAAAGTGAAGTAACTTTAAGTAAATTTTAAAGAGAAGGTACCTTTGTGAAAACACAAAGATATTAGTAATACACACACGAAAGACCAGAATATGAAAATTTTTATTAAACAAAATAAAGAGTTTCTAGAAAAATTTTAAATCATAACTTTGTTGTCTTTGTACTGTACATATTTACGACGAAACAAACAATTTCATAATATTTTGGTAAGGTAAAAATAAGAGGCATTGTAAATCCAAAACCTCCAAGGGAGAGGTTTAAGACAAAGGTCATCCTCGACGACTCTCTAAGACTCTTACGTTGAGTCACGATGCCATACGTATGTGTTCAACTGAGCGAAGGTTTTACCGTCGTTAGGTCTCTTCGGTCTCTCAAGAAAAAGAAAAGTTTCTTTCATAGTGAGATAGAGTCCAGTTTTATTCGACCCAAGGTCGGAATCGAGACGGGAAAGACTAATCCCTCTTGAAGTCTTCAATGAATCGGAGAGGTCCGAAGTAGATATTTTACTTCCCAGTAGTGTCCCTGGTTTGGGTACCCCAACAACACTTGTAATTCATCCGATTACGTCCATTTGACAAAAGGTGTCACGGGTCGTGTCATTCGTCGTAAACGTCTAATAATAATAATAGTCATTATTACAAAATAAGAATCGAGTCAGGACTCACCATTAGTCTTGAGACCATGTCTTTCAGTCCCTCTTTTCCGTTATCTAAAGACCGACCACGATATTTTTCTATGCTCCAAAAATCTTCATGCCAGTCAGGTATCGAGATGAGAGTAGGGGCCTCTTCACCGTTCTCTACTTGTCCTGACGTGTTTTGGTGGAAACTAACGACGTTTTGTTTGGATTTAACGAGGTCAAATGTCGACGATCTTGGATGCCCTACCAGTCGATGTCGTTGGGGACCGGATGGACCTGGGGAGAACGAATGAAATTTGAGTGAAATAAATTCCGTCGTTCCTTCATCATAACGAAGACATGGGTACTTCGATAGTTTGTGAGTTGTATTTAACAAAGACCCTTCTCTAATAAAATCCTTGGATTTCCCGTCAGAAGTCGACCGACATACACATTTGTAAGTAGTAAAACGACGACGACGATTCAACGAAGTCAGTACAGGCTGAGATACGCTGGGGTATCTACCGTCGGGTGACCCGAGGGAGTAGGGACCCTAAGAGGTCCGTTCTTGTGACCTCACCCAACGGTAAAGGAAGAGGTCACGTACTTTCACTTTTCACTTTCACTTCAACGAGTCACCACGGGCTGAGAATCGCTGGGGTACTGACGTCGGCTGGTCCGAGGAGGCGGGTACCCTAAATGGGAATTTCTGGTCCCTTTGTGAAACGAGAGTGCTTGATATTTTGTGAAGTTCTAGAAAGGTAAATGTTTTTATTTTCAACCAAATCTTAAAATCTTTTCAGAAGTAAACGGTTGATCAGATACACTTTTACTTAAATCTAAACCTTTTTAGTGACGTTAACGTTCACCGGAACCAGACAGACCCGTAGGACGGAGGAACAGACGTAGAACTACTGGAGAGATGTATGTACAGGAAAGTTTACGTTTGACCGTGCAGATCGGGAGCCTGACATCTAATCTGGGACCCACATGGAACACGGACCTCCTCCGTTACCGTGGGGCGAGGTCGTGAGAACGGACCTTTTAGGGTACCTGCCTCCTCGGACCACCCGATGTCAGGTACCCCAGCGATTCTCAGCCCGTGCTGACTCGCTGAAGTGAAAGTGAAAAGTGAAAGTACGTAACCTCTTCCTTTACCGTTGAGTGAGGTCACAAGAACGGACCTCTTAGGGTACCTGCCCCCTCGGACCACCCGACGGCAGATACCCCAGCGTGTCTCAGCCTGTACTGACTTCACTGAATCGTCATGGAACACGGACCCACCACCCCTCCCTCTTTGTTCTCTGCACTGTTCTTCTTGATTCTCATTATATCGTCGGTCAATAATCTGTAAAACGAAATCGGTCTATGACGTCACTTACCGAAAACACTCAAGAATGAAGTTATTGGGAGATTTGGGTGAGTACCATCCTTGATAATAGAAGTAAAATGTCTATTCTTTCGGCTCCGAGTCTCTCTAATTTACTGAAAAGATTTTCAGTATACCGACCATTCACTGTCTTTACCTCCAAATTCTGGTCTGATCAACATGAGAGTAAGAACACGAAAATTGGTGATACGGTATACAAGAATACTATTATATTTTTACAACCCTCCAACCTCCTTAACCCTTAACCCTACCTACATATATGTGATAACTATGATACATATTCTATTGATTACTCTTGGATGATATATCGTGTTCCTTGAGATGAGTAACTTGACACCACTGGACTTACCCTTTCTTCAAGTCTTTCTCCCCCTATATACATATACACACCGACTAAGTGAAACGACATGTCATTTTTGATTGTGTTGTAACAATTCGTCGATATGGGGTTATTGTCAAAAAATTTTTCTTTTATGTATATATTAAATTCACTTACCGTTTTTCTTTTTTTCCTAGGGGAAGGGGGGTGGAGAGTCCTTTCTAAGTTTAACCAAGTGTTAAACTTAGAGAGTAGAAACAGAACCTTGTGCAACTGGAGTCAGGGGTACCAACTCACTCCTTCCCTGTTTCACCACTTTTGAACTCCGATCTTCAGAACAGGTCCAGTACGTACGTACGATTCAACGAAGTCATCACAGACTAAGAAACACCGGGGTACCTGACATCGGACGGTTATAGGAGACAGGTACTCTAAGAGGTCCGTTCTTATGTTCCTCACCCCACGGTAAAGGAAGAGGTCCCCTAGAAGGGTTGGGTCTAGCTTGGGTCCAGAGAACTTAACGTTCGTCTATCTAAGAAATGGTAGACTCGGTGGTCCCTCCTGATTCAATTATCTTCAGTTTGGAAATCTGTCTCAGACTGAGTATTATAACGTATTAAAACGTTAATATGTTCCATGAACTATGGTTTTTTTTTTTTTTCGTCGAAGATAACAGTACCACAACGGGTGACCAGCGTCAACGGAAGTCTTTATCACGGTCGGATGTGTACGAAGACTTCTTGAGTTTGTCTCCGGAAAAAGCCCACTATTTAGGGTTTGTTGAACGACATCAAAAGGAGTTCATCCCTCGGTACCGGGAATCCGGGTCAGTGTAGTACAGTAATACGGGTTCGTCTCCCTCTGTCTCCTCTCTGATCCTTGGGCACCGGGGTCCTAAACCCATATACGACCCCGTCTCCCGGTCCCTTCTTCTATGAGTTTCAGTGGTTCCTCCTTGAGAGAAACCTTAACACTAAAGGGTAGGTGTCCGATAGACCTTAGTCCTCGACAGTATACAACAGAAAGAAGAGTCCGGAGAATGTCCAGGACTTGTAAAGTCACAGCGACAACTTTACAGGGAACGAGGACTCCGTGTCCTACCCATCGCGTCTTACCAAAGTTAATACATATTTAGGGACGTACCTGATACAAGGGACACATCCTAACCTCACCTCTCCTGACGACTCCCACTGACCCCGTTGAAAAATAAAACCACTTCTTTGGAAGGTCTCCCTACGACACACCTAGTACGTACACTGTTTAACGACATCGTCACAATTCACCACCGGCACTCGAGGTATTCCTGTCTCCGACTCAGCCAAATGGTGACATGTGGATCGGGACCCGAACCGTGTAACATCCTTCCAAGTCTTTTCGACCCCTTGGTCTCCTCTATCCTATCAAACGTTCCTATGTCAGTCTCGTGTAAGTAAATAGGAAGGAGGCGATTTGTCACCCGTAATTCAGAGTTGTGGGTACCCAATGGAGTTATGGTTGAATCTGTTTTAGAAAGGGGTTTAGAGGGAAGAAAGGGTAGTCTATTTCTGTCAAATCCGGGTAGTAGCAAAGAAAAGTTAAGTCCAATGTTGAGAAAAAGAATCAAGAAAAGAAGAATGTCCAGAAACTAATGTCGACTTTAAATACATTTAAAGTTCACGGTGAGGATAAACAGAGACCCAATTGGATTACCAAATACAATTAGAGTTAGTCTAGACGGTCAGTCCGGAGAATAGGGAAAACGGAAAGTGGATTAAGGACCCTCGGTTAAAGGGAATTCTTGGACCGACATCTCCGGGTCAGATAAAGAAGTAGGAAAAGGAGGGAAGTGATAACTTATAGATAAGGTAAGCTAACAAGGGTCTTTGTCACTTACCTACTAAAGCACACAAGGACTGTGTACCATTGATACACGTTGGTAGTACTTGGTAGATTGACGAAGGTCTTTCCAGATATACGTGTCAACGTACGTCATTGTCTTACCTAGAATGTTTGTATTGTACTCACCTTCTTGTCTCCGCTTTTATGATGACACGACGTTCCAAGGTAAATATATTTCAAATTTCGGTCCGTTTTGATTTGAGAACTTAGAACCCCTTATCACCGATCCTCCCCCTTGACCTCCCCGAAGACCTCCCGGTCAGTTCAACATAAAGAACTAGATCCACAACCAATGTTCTTGTATAAGTTAAAAACTTTTAAGTAGTTTGACTTGTGAATACTAAACACGTATAAAGACATACTTCTAACATGAAGTTACTGTAAAAGGGTTTTATCCCCGAATAACTCGGGGGTGATACATCTTTAAGGGCACAACACACCGTGACCCCTAAGAAGAGGGAAGGTTTCTCCAGTCTTTTATTTTAGACTTTATCCGTTTCATAGGAAACTACCAATCTTATAGACGTCGGTTTCGGATCAGATAGAAAGCTCAAGAGACTTCTGAGAAGGTTCCGATGGAGTCGGGTGGAGTAGAAAGGAACGAGTTTACGTAAAGAAAAGGTGATTTGCGACAATTTATAGTAAAGAAGGGAATGTAACAACAAATGGGTAAAGGTCACTTGAACGGACCTTAGGGGTCGAAGTGAACTTCGGGAAGTTCTCGTGTCTTGATCAATGTGTAAAGAAACATTTAAGGGTGTCGTATCGTATCACGGTCCGACCCGTGTTCACGGGGTAAGTCTCGACGTCAGTTTTATCTGAGGTCATGGGTCCGTTCTCCCTCTGTGTTTCGAACAGGTACTAGTCCTATCTAGACTGAAAGGAAAAAGAAGATAAAGATCCGAGTGAATTATATAAGAGACGAAAATTAAACTCAGTACTTGGTCATCAAAATGTCTAAAGTACAATCGCATTACATCAGAGACGGAATTTAACTCTGGACACTGAGTTTATGTATAAGTCCAAACCACTCCGACAGAGAAATTTCTTAGTCATCTGAGACGCGTCAAAAACTATATTGTAAGTATATCGTAGTTGATAAATACTCACCCAGAATTTCTGGGTACTGTACATCATTAAACATTAAAACGACTCCGTATTTAAACTTAACGTGTGTGAAGTTCCGACTACACTATCTCGTTAACCGAATCATTGTTACGTCACCAGGAATCCTCTTTTTATCTTCAAAATACCTCCTTTAGTATACGGTTAATATATTAACACCTTAAACACTTAACCTCCCCCCAATCTCTACTTCATAAGACCTACGGAAAGGACTTACAGTTCCCAAGTAACATGAATTGTTAAAAGAGTAGTGTTATCAGTCTGTAAATCAGAACTCTGTAAACAAAGAGAAACCGTAAGCAAACTAATTTTACATGAATTTACGTTCTGTATATTACTTTACGAATAACTCTCCACCCTTCTCTAAGTCTTCTTTTACTCGTCTAAAAAGTATTACTAACCTCTCCTTCTCACTCTCTCTCCCTGTCTCAGTCTCTCTCTCTCTTTGTTCTTTACTGTGACTCATTTCTTTAACCCCTAGTTCCTAGAACCAAAAAAAATCAGGGAAGAGACGTAACTTTAGACAAACTATCAACTTGAGTGATCGAAACACCGAAACCCGCCAACGAGTACAAAGATCAGAAGTCAATGGGATAGACATTTCGCTTCTCCAAGTTCTTCTAATAGAGAATCCATAATAGTCCGTACTGCAATACCCTTAAATACTGGTTTTCGACGTAAAGACGAAAGTAAACTTCGAGACAAAAGTCACTACGGGAGGTCTTCTCTCACTATTCACATTAATGACTCATAGGTGACCCGATTTCAGGAGTCTTGTACTCCGACTTAAGTGTTCATCGAAAAGTGGAATCTTTTCGACACCCGTCGGGGAATCCGTGTTAGTCTAAATTTATTTGTTGGTTTACTTGTTTGCTGAGTATGTAAAAATAGTTAAACATTAAAAATTTTTAAAGTAACCTAAAAGAAACCTAAAGTTTTCTCTTTGGAAAAAAGACAGAGACTATAACGAGGACTTTAAATTATATAACAAAGTCCTCGATCTTTTCACCTGGTTTCACGCGAAATAAAGTCCTCCGAGTCGTCTACTTTACGTCACTAGGTCTTTCCAACGGTGGAGTCCTCAATCTCCACTTTTCCACTCTTACCATGGGGTTGAACTTTAGTGTTTGATCAGTCTTGACCTTTTCTGTCATCTTATAATAACAAAAAATCTACCTCGTCCTTTCACTTCGAATTTCTTCTCTTTAATGAAGGTAAGTTGAAAAAATTTTTATATTTACACACATAAAATTAACCTCCGACTAATGAAATGTCATAACATAACCAAAAAGGTATGTAGTTGTACTTTTGAAAATAAAACTTTTATGTATAAGTCATGTGTGACGTACGGTTCACGACTCCTATGTCGTCTTGTTCCGTCTGTTTCCGGATAGGAATACCTCGACTGTACTGTCACTAACTCTCTCATTGTAATAATTCACTGTGTTTATTTATACAGTTCAGAATCTTTCCTCTCCATGTACTACGGGACCCTCGACTCTTACTTCACGAACTGAACCGATCCTTTCAATCGTTTACGGAAGGACTCACTCAGTGTGATACCCCTCTTAACTTCCTACCCAGCCTCGACACGTACGTACGTTCAGTGAAGTCAGCACAGGCTGAGAAACCCTGGGGTACCTGATATCGGGCGGTCCGAGGAGACAGGTACCCTAAGAGGTCCGTTCTTATGACCTCGCCCAACGGTACGGGAGGAGGTCCCGTAGAAGGGTTGGGTCCCTAGTTCGGACTCAGAGAATACGGAGGACGTAACCGTCCGTGCAAGAAATGGTGATCGCGGTGGACCCGTCGGGCTCATCCTCGACTGGCCCACTGTTTTCCCAATGTAGAAACTTCCGAAACACCGTCGCGTCTCGTATTGACCATGGTCCTTGACTTCCGTCCTGTAAGACCGACCTCTCCTCTCTTAGGTCTATTTCCATCAGGTTCTATTCGGACGTCGACACCCGTCCTCGTTCCGACACGACTCAGAAACAAGATTCTCATTATCCTTCGACAACCTATCAAAATTCGTGTCCTTCCAATACCAGTCTAAACACAAAAACTTCTTATCGAGACAGATGATACCCCAACTCTTTCGACACACCACTCTCTGTTTCGACCCCTTCATCAAACCCAAGTCAACACTCTCTCGAACTTGTACTCCGATTCTATAATGTGAATCAAGGCACCTGTCATTCCTGAGTAACTTTCCGTTCTAACTTGGTGGTCGGAGACCCGGTGGGCTCTACTACCAATATTCTCTCAGGTCACACTTGAGTTGTTTATAAGAATTATAAACCATCTGTGGTACCTTCCCATCCACTCTTTATCTACGGGACCAGGAGTCGTAAGTATAAACCTTCTACCATCGACTGGGTCTATTAGCGAATTTTAAGGACCGAAAGTATATTATTCTACACACTATGATAAGGGGGCTTGTGAATTCAGTGACTTCTGATACGGTTGTTATATTACGAGAGAGTGTGTAGAGACTAAGTTGTTCACAAATACCTCGGGGACCATCTTTGGATTATCGCTCTAAGTATCAAAATCACTAGGTAACGATACATTGTTTAATGGGGTTTTGACTCGTCGAATTTAGATTTGTGTAAATAATAGAGTGTCAAAGAGACCCAGTCTTTAAGTCCGTACCTAACCGACGTTGACTCCATAGTAGGTCCCGACCCTAGCGTAAACTTCAAACCTGACCTCTCCCTACACCAACAACCGTCGTAAGTCAAGGATCTCCGAACAACGTGACTCCCGAAGTCAAGGAACAACCGACAACCGACCTCCAGTGGGAGTCATGGAACAGGACACTTGGTAAGGTAGTACTGTCGAACACCGTCGGTCACTTCGTTCTTGCTGAGAACTACGAACGAAAGTCCCTGAAACGCCAGAGGAGCCCCTCTACTCTAGACCTGGATCCGTTGTCAATCGTTCGTAACATATACTGTCTCATATTGATTTACGAGTTAACATATTATCCGTACCTTCTCAGTGTCTTATAACCACCCCTCCCAATCACTGTGTCCCTTCCCCTTCCGCAAGGTCTATTCCTCATATCACACACGTGAGCACCTATCGGTCCTGTCATACCATACAAGTCTCTTGTCACTCTGGCCGTCGGACCCACTTATCTCCCACTCAACTCCCATATAACGTTTTGTCCTCTTGATTTGTTGTCTGGAGTTCCCACGGAATCTCTAGACTCTCTCTCAGTCTCGGTAAACTCTCTTCTTTGCAGTAGAAAGGTTACTTACCAGGACAATCAGGGGTTCAACCACTGGTGTACTGACCCGGAGTCTCCGTGTGTACAACTGTTCATACATGAAACTGTTCTTAATACTAAAAATCGTTAATATCATATTAAAATACATTTATTAGAAACGATGAAAGTCCGACAAAAAAAACTTGTGAAAGGAAAGTCTTGTTTTATTAAGTCGGTATCGAGAAGGAAATTAATAAAATGTAAAGAAAACAACGGTTTATATTCACTCTTTCGGAAAAGACCAGTACCACCATATACTAAAAAGACATTCTAGTTATAATCATATAGAAAGAAAGTACAGACCAGGGGATTAGGACTCGTCTCAGTAGGGTGAAAGTTCTGTGTTCTAACTTTTGATTATTTTATCGATAGCAATGATTTATCAACTTTTACTACCTCAACCACGTAAAATAAACATCAAGAGATATCCCTAATTTTCACTAAACCCTTTTACTAAACGAAACAAGGTCGAGACTCGTGTCACGGTACATCGTAGACTATTTACACGGGTCGTCTACTGAATGACTCACGTTACGGTTACTAAAAATTTACACTGTTCCTTAAACTGAACTCGACCATGATAAAATGGGTCAAAGGAACACGTTTTACTTTTTAGGCAGGTCTATGGTTAGCATAAACATAGTAAATTTTGACGAGACTCCCTAGTGGTGGAGGGTCCATCTCCGAGGCCTGTTGTTATTCGGTCAAATAGTTTCTACCCTAACTCACGAGCAACAAAAAGATAATCCCTCCTTAATGCGATTCGGGTCGTCGTCTGTAAAACACAATGGTACCGTCGGGTATAAAGGACGTCCCAACACTGGGGATTACTGATGTCACCCTTCCGTCCTTTTTATCTCTGAGAAACTTCTAATCATTTATTGACGTAATGAATACGTTTGACAAAGACTCTACCGGGGTGTCATATCTCCTCTTTACTCCTTGGAGAAGTCTAACTCGTTTACCAATATACATTTATGGACGTGACCTTCTTTCGTTTAGTGGAAAGTAAACTAATAAAGAAATTTTCAGACAAACCAGACTATTACTTTCATTATATTTGACCTGAAGTATGACTCTTTTATCATAATAACACGTACTTTTATGGTTGTCGGTAACTACAAAAGGAAAGTAAGAGTTGTTGATTAAAAAAGGGGTAACCGAGAAGTCTATATCATACCAGGATCTTACTAAAACGTTATAAAGAGATACCGAGTGTCTGTCCTTTTTTATTTACTCGTATAAGTTCAAGTACATCCGTAACTCTTACGTCAGGTTGTGGAGAGGAACCACTTTCACCAAATCATAATAAAAACTGTCTGAACTAAACAGAATTAATTGGACTATGTAAAGACTTGTTCTTCGACTTTTATTCTTTCTTTTGGTTCGTAGGTAGACTCAGATGACAAACGTTCACTAAAAGAGTCGTGTATCAAGGAAATTTCAGTGTGGATGTAAATATGTATGTTCTTTATGAATAACTCACGGATGATATGAACATGACAAGTTCCGTGACAAAATACCACTTTTTACTTAGACTTGAACGTAATACACCCAACAACAACAAGTCAACGAGTCAGCACAGGTTGAGAAACACTGGGGTACCTGACGACGTGTGGTCCGAAGGGACAGGAAGTAGTAGAGGGATTCAACCGAGTTTGAGTACAGGTAACTCCGTAACTACGGTAGGTTGGTAGAACAGAAGACGACGGGGGAACAGGAAACCGGGAGTTAGAAAGGGTCGTAGTCCCAGAAAAGGTTACTCAGTCGAGAAGCGTAGTCCACCGGTTTCATAACTGCGAAGTCGAAGTCGTAGCTAGGAAGGTTACTTAGAAGTACCAATCATCTAGTTTATGTTTACCTAACACAAACGAACCAAATATCACACGACGAGAAGTTTAATCAATAAAACAACCCTTATTTCTCCCTTTTATACCTTATTTCACTAATTGGAGCACAGACCCCACGACGGTCAGGGAAAGAAAAGGACCACACAAATATAGTCTTTGTAAATAAAAGACCCCTCAATACACGGTCCGTCTCGAGGTCGGTGGCCCCTACCTCGAGTCCTGTTCTGAATCGGAAACGGGAGTTCCTATTGTATCATGTCGACGCCAAGGTCGCCGAGTGAAACTGAACCGTCAAACGGGACGACCATAAGATCATTAGTCGTTCCCGACGTGACACCTCTCGTAAAGGTCCCAAAATCTAACTAAAGACGACTGAACAGTCACTGGAGAGTGGACCAAGAGAAACATAGTTCCCGTGTCTAGAACTGGTACGTTACAATTGAAGGAAAAATAATGAATAAGGAAGACATTATTAAAAAAAAATGAGATAAACACGTGTAAGAGTCCGAAGGGTCCCCCGTGATCACCATGTCTTAGACGGACGGTCACGTCTTCTACGTTCTCTCGACCCAAGCTAGAGACCCAGTCCTTCTAGGGGACCTCTTCCCTTACCGTTGGGTGAGGTCATAAGAACGGACCCTTTAAGGTACCTGTCTCCTAGGACCGCCCGACGTCAGGTATCCCAGTGTTTTTCAGTTGTGCTGACTCACACGTACGTCCATGTACGTGTAAGAGAGGTCAGTCCTTCTAACAAGTCTCGAACTGTGAAAGATCCACTATAAAAAAATTAACCTCATTATAACAATAAAATACGGTGTATAATGGGAAGACAGGGGAAGAAGTCTCTAAGACTATGTCGGAAAGGAGTAGGGAAGGGGGGTTCAGTTTGTAACTCTGACTGACCCTCCTGATCTCTAGGTAAGAAATTAAAACCGAAATTGTCGAGGACCATCTAGATCTTACTTAGACGACTTACTCATCCGGTTATAAAATTCATGAACTTTAAGGAACCGACTTTCACGATTTATTTTAACGTTTACAATGGTGAAATTCTCCGTCCCAAAATTACAATTCGTGTGTATACTCCACCTACAGGAAAATTTATTATTAAAAAAATTTTCGGGAGTCGATAGTTGTGTTAGGTTTTGACAACGACACGAAACCGGTATTTCAATTCGTCAAAGACACCCTTGTTAGGTAAGGAGCATGCTTATTTAGACAAATGTAACTAAGGAAGAGGTAGGGTATGTAGGACTTCCCAACGATCTCTCCCCTGGTATCACGTTCTCCCCACGGGACCTTTTATCCTTCCCAACTAACACTTGTGATGACTTTTGTCACTACAACACAGAGGTACGATTCTTCGTCTTCCCACCATTCGGAACTGAACCGACTGAATTGACATCGACTAACACGAACAGTTATAGTAATACTCGATAGGTAGACCACCGAAGACTTCGACGGAGGATGACAGATCAACATTCCGATTCTTTATTTGTGGGGATAAGTAGTTCACTCCCCGGTTGTCTGGTATTGAGACAAGAATAGAAAGTCTCTGTCGTTTATTCGTCGTAGTCAGTACCACTTTTATAAATACTTTCAGAAAAGGTTGAAATTCTGAGAAACATAAGTACTATTCGAGAACCTCTCGTCAAAGATTTTGAGTGAATCATAAGACGGGAAAGAACGGAAGACCGAAAGGCATATTATTAAGGTGTGTTGAAGGATCTAGTACCGGAATCGTCCTTCGGTCTCGGAAATAAAGACAGGAAAACGTTTAAGAGACTCTAATGATCCGAATTAACGAGTCGTCGACACGTCGACAGTTTGTCCTAAACCTTTTGTGATCCCTGGCTGTAGTCCCTCTCCCGTATACCTTCCTCGACCCGATCGTCCTCCCTACAAAACAGAGGTGGAACGGAGATGGACAAGGGGAGTCCATAGGACGTAGAAAGGGGTTGTGGAGTCATGTCGAAGTTCGGTCGCATCACCTCACCGACTTAAACCCAACAGGATCCCTCATTTTCGTCTCTTCCGCTACCGTGGGGTGAGGTCATGAGAGCGGACCTTTTAGGGTACCTACCTCCTCGGACCACCCGACGTCAGGTACCCCAGCGATTCTCAACCTGTGCTGACTCGCTGAAGTGAAAGTGAAAAGTGAAAGTATATGACCTCTTCCTTTACCGTTGGGTAAGGTCACAAGAACGGACCTCTTAGGGTCCCTGCCCCCTCGGACAACCCGACGGCAGAGACCCCAGCGTGTCTCAACCTGTGCTGACTTCGCTGAATCTTCGTCGTCGTCGTCGTCGTCCCTCATTTTCCCTTTCCCCCTTCCCGTTGAGCCGAAGACGCGGAGGGTCACACAATCAAATACCCCGGATCGTAACTTGAGTGAGGACAGACATCGAGACTGTGGTGTTTCTGTAGTGCATACTTCGGTCCGCACTCCGAAGGGTAGACAATGACGGAGTCTTCATTTTCTAATCGATCTCTTACTTCTTTACTCGTCTATAGGAATCGTCCGGTGTCTAAGATCTCGTTTCAGAAACCTTTAGTACATACCTACCTAACCTCTCATCAGAAGAAGTAGACCCGGTCTTCGCGAGTATTACGTTTTCCCTGGAATCGTCACAAACACCGGGGTTTCTTAATAAAACGTCCGGTAGGGGTGCTGTTCGGACGACCACCGTAGACTACCGTTAAGATCCCCCCGCCCCGAATACCTTTCTTTTTATCCCGACACCTCTCTTTAACCCCGAGTCCTTTGTCTTCTTCTACCCACTCCGTTATCCTACCTACCTACGTCGCAAACTGCGACGTGTCCCCGAGGGCCCTCTGCTCAGGTAAGTGACTGGCCCCACTCAGTCGACCGTCACCAAACTTTGGCTCCTCGTCGACACTCCCCTAGTAAACGACCGACTCGTGGTCCCGGACATTTCCCGTGAAACCTTCATCGAGTCTTCTCCTATGTCAGTGACCCAGTCCTGACCTCACTGCACCCCCGTCTCTGTCTAAACGAAACGTATGCTAGTTTACAAAGAAAAAAAATTTAATTAAAAATAACCTTATATCAACGAAATGACACAACACAATCGAAGGTGACAAGTCGTTTCACTTAGTCAGTGTATAGGCGAGTGAGAACCTGGAGTGAGGGTAGGTCCAGGGGTGTCTCGTGTCTCATCCCAAGGGGTGCGGTGTCTCATCCAAGGGTTATCAATACATAAGATGTGTATCAGAGTCATCACATTTGTACAGTTAGGGTTAGAGGGTTAAGTAGGGTGGGGTGGGGGACGAAACAGGGGAACCACAGGTATGTAAAAAAGAGATGCAGACACAGACAAAACGTTTCTGCTAGTAGATATGTTTAAAAGGAAAATTCTTTAATTATAATTGCAGGGGTAAAATGAACAAAATTGACATACCTCACAACTTTTACTGATATTACAAGGGATATAATTTTTTCTAAGTCTGATATCTACGTTTGTACGACTAGTATCTTCCTTAAAACCTTATACGTCTTAAAATACGTCTTTGATTAGATGGAGGGTGTTTATTGGTGATAATTGTAAACTTCACGTAGGGAAACCTGAAAGGTGAGATTCGGGTATACATACTTCACTTTACTTTCAGTGAGTCGGGACAAGTTGAGAAACGCTGGGGTACCTGACATCGGGTGGTCCGAGGAGACAGGTACCTTAAGAGGTCCGGTCTTATGGTCTCAACCGTCAGCAAGGGAACAGGTCCCCCAGAAGGGTTGGGTCCCTAACTTGGGTCCAGAGGGCGTAACGTCCACCTAAGAAGTGGTAGACTCGGTGGTCCCTTCGGGGTTCGGGTAAACATATAAAGATATGTTTAAAACCTAGAGACACGAAATGTCAGACGAAAATAGGACGTGAAGTATTGTACACTAATAGGAGAAGTGAACAGACTTAGGACGACGACGACGACGATTCAACGAAGTCAGCACAGACTGAGACACACTGGGGTATCTGCCGTCGGGTGGTCCGAGGGGGCAGGGACCCTAAGAGGTCCGTTCTTGTGACCTCACCCGACGGTAAAGGAAGAGGTTACGCACTTTCATTTTTCACTTTCATTTCAGCGAGTCAGCACAGGTTGAGAAACACTGGGGTACCTGACGTCGGGTGGTCCGAGGAGGAAGTACCCTAAAAGGTCCGTTCTCATGACCTCACCCCACGGTAACGGAAGAGGAACAGACTTAGGATGAGTAGGGATTCTCAAGTCGGATTCGGAGTGAGAGAATGTCGTTGAAGAGGACTTAGGATTTGTACCATGTCAGGGATATGAGTCCGGAGGGTACCGTGGGATAAGAACTGTAAATTGTCGTAAGCTAAATAGAGAAGTAATAGAGAAGACACTCTGATGTTCGGACAGAAGCACCGACCACATAGGATTCTCAGACCGGGTATGTCCGTTTTTGATTTTTTATATAAACAAATCATACGTTTACTCTCGTAAAAAATGGACTTTGAATCACCTGGATATTGATTCTGACTGTCTTTCTAAATTTTTAGGGCTCGACCCTTGGATCCGACACCCAGTTCTCTTCTGTGTTGGTCTTGGTCTCACTCGTGAATTGACTATAGACCCCGGCACGACTTCCAAGGAATGAAACATCAGCTCAATGAAACAAGGGGTGGCGGATACTTCGACACTACACCCCTCTTCCAAGGTCTTCGTGTTGCGACCCGATTCCCTTTCCGACACCACGTCGTTCGGTGGTGTTATATACGTCGTGAAGGAGGAAGATGGGGAAATCCACCACCACAACCACCCTCCTCCTCATCTCTCCCATCGTTCCGTTTTCGTACCCCTTGGACCTGTGTAAGTAAGGTAACCGAAACGAAGTCGTGACTCCGCGACAGTCTCTTGTAAGTGACCCAGAAAGTCGGGGGTCCATTCCTCGATGATCACGTCGGTCTCTCTTCAGACACACCTACCACTCTTCTGAAGTCATCGAGTTCGTGAACTACCTTAGGACCGTCTGACGTATCTCCTCCTGTGACTAGATAAGGTCCTTTCGCTCCGATGGACTGAGTGTAGAACGAATCGTGGTACGACGAGATACAAAGACATTTACCAGGTCAGTAGTCGATCAAAGAATAGTATGAAAACTACTTCGACCTCTTATCATCTGAGTAGACTGTCATTAAAGTGACTCGTCTTAAAAAAATTTTCAGGTTAGTTCAGAGTGTTTCAGTTAAAGACAATGTAACCAGGACGTTGTTACTTCAATTCTCTTTTAATAACAAAATTAAAAACTACTTCTCTTTCTTAATATTTTGAGGATTCACAAACTAGTAGACTATTCTGTGAAGAGACTGTAAAAATTTCCGGTTCCGAAGGGTCCACCGTGACACCATTTCTTGGGTGGCCGGTTACGTCCTCTACGTTTTCTGCAGCCAAGTTAGGGACTCAGCCCTTCTAGGGGACCTCTTCCTTTACCGATGGGTGAGATCATAAGAACGGACCCTTTAGGGCACCTGTCTACTCGGACTACTCGATGTCAGGTACCCCAGCGTTTCTCAGTCTGTACTGACTCGTGTGCGTGTGTGTGTGACTTAGAAATGTCTCGGTCATTTCGTGCAAATCGGAGGTTCGTCACATACAAAGGACATGTAAAGATGTCAATTAATGGAAAGAAAAAATGTAAGTATTAGTTCAAATTCTGATATGACTGTACAGGACATTTAGATTTTTATTAAGGTAAACCTTAGGAGAGATGTTTCTGATTGAAGGAATTCGAGTTAGTTTTAATGAGGTAGGTAAGTCCTAGGATGCTACACACTCGAGACACGTTCCTCGTGTCACTGTCTACTTCCTTCGTCCTGGGGGACGACGGTTCGATGAGTGGTAGGACGAGGTTTCCAAAACTCCCGAAATTCCAGTTTTAAGAAGACGACCCGAAAGTACCGGAAAACGGAGACTTTCCCTATACTACAGTAGAAGGGACCGATAAGAAAGGAAAAGGAGAAGAAGTTCTGTGTTGAAGACAAGGTCGGGATAATGTCTGTAGCGTACGACGGAACGGAGGCACAGGACTTCGCACAACAGGAGATGGTAGAAGAGTTCCGAGTCGAGTTTTAGAGGAGGTGCACAGAAGAACCGAGATGAACGTTTTATGTATGGGTCTCAGACTAGTGGAGAGTGGTGGAGGCGACGATGGTGGGATTAAGTTCAGTGGTAGGACAGAGGGACCTTGATAAACATTCTCAGAGACGAAGCTGAAGACATACGGTCAGACGAGAAGTGTGTAATTTCGGTATAGTACAGTGGAGAGACGAGTGTTGGGAGGTAGTTGAGGACTAGAGTGAGTCTTAGATTAGGATTTAGAAGTGGTACGGAAAGTTCATGGTGTACTAGACCGGGGAGCCAATGAAAAGACTGGAATGAAGAGTGGTGAGAGGAGGAACGAAATGAGATCTTCTAAAGCTGGGATTATCTAGATTGTGAGAAAACTATTATCTATAAAAATTAAGGAGGAAATCATGGGACTTTCCTCTCCATATTTATTACATTGAACGGATACATGTATAAACATTTTACAGTTACGGGGGTTTTACTGTATTTTCTTTACGTTCCTTTATTAAATGTTATTTTATCATGTATAAAATCATACATTTAGGACCCCGTGTCGATGTGAACTTTTATACTACTTCATCATTCTTCAAAACATGGATATTACTTTTTCGTATTACTTTCACCGTCGAGGTTTGCGACTGACTATTTCCGTACAGCATCCCCGATAAGATTACAGGTGTGACGTGCCGAGAGTCACTATAAAAAAAGACTTTACCCTAAAGAAAAAAGAATCTTAATAAAAAGCGTAAATAAATACCGACGTCACCCAGAAGCAACGACACACCCGAAAAGAGATCAACACTGTTCGTCCCCGATGAGACATCAACACCACGTACTCGAAGAGTAAAACCACCGAAGAGAACAACGTGTCGTATTTGAGATCCCGTCTGTCCGAAGTCATCAACATCGTGCGTCCGAGTCATCAACGTACAGGGCCCAAGGTCTCGCGACCGAGTCCTCAACACCACGTAGTGCGAATCAACGGGGTACCATACATCCTAGAAGGATCTGGTCCCTTGTTTGGGCACAGAGGACTCAACAGTCCACCTAAGAGTAGGAGACTCGGTGGTCCCTTTGGGGACTTTACCACTTATAAAGAACTATTTCAAGATTCAACTTAAAAGGTTAGTAACCTTGGTAATTTTTTGTTTTTGTGAGTGCGTGTAAAAGTTTTACGGGAGATCCCCCGTGACTACGGGGTTGACTCTTACCGAGTCTGGCAACTGGAACGAAGAGAACCTAATTGGTTTCGAACAAGGGTGGAGTCCCGGAAACGTGAACGACAAGAGAGACGGACCTTCCGAAAAGGAGTTTGTAAATCTACTAAGGAAGAGAGAAGAGAGTCTAGAGACAAGTTTACTGTGATGAAATCCCTCGGGAAAGGACTGGTGAGACAGATTTTATTATGCGAGATAGAAAAGTGTGAATTTAAAAGAAGGATTACGACATTAACTGTAATAGAATCCATAGACAAATGTATAAATGATGGACCGAGAGGGTGATCTGAGATCACTGATTTTCCTTAAGAGGTACTGAAGTCTGTGAAGAAAATGTGTCGAGACAAAGGGTCTATGACCCTCTCAAATAATTACTTAGGTCCAAAAGAGACTAAGGTCCTACCGTCATTGTTAATTCGAAGGATTGGTAATTTATTAGTACCATTCTCGATATGGTAAATAACTGGTTCACGATATATCAAACATGACACGGTACAAGATTGTTATCGTGATACTTCATAATGATAGTAGGGGTAGAATGTCTCCCCGTTTGACTCTGGATCCAATGAAGTAAACAAGTTCTAGTGTCTCTACCACCATTCATCGTCTCTGGTACTAAAAGAAGTAATGTAGAACGTCATTCATCCTTGCGATTCTCGATTAAGTCTCCGTCAGGATGAGCATTGGGGAGCCGGTTGGGTGCAGTCCCTACCCCTGACTATGGGTTGGACTACGGAGATTTCACTACGAGACGTTCCGGATCGAACGTCTTTACAGTCGTTCGAAGCATGGGTGGATCGGAAACGGTCCTCACAACCACCCAAGTTGTTGTTTACAATAAGGGAAGGGTGGGGTCACTGAGAAGTTGAAAAGACGAAACAATATGGTTCTTTTGTTTCTTAGTTCTTCTGACTAAAGAGACGTACCCATGAAAGACTTGTTGACACACAACAAAGGAGGAGGGTTCAAGAAAGTACCTTCCCCAAAATTGACGAAAATTTGTATTGAAAGACGACGTATAACGATAATAAACAAATATGTATAGGATACAGAGGATAAGTAAACTTCGAGGATCTTTCGTCCCTGGCTTAGAATCAGTTGAAACATGAGAGGAGTCATTGGAAACCGGAAGTTTGGTCTGATTCGGGGACTAGGAGACACCTTGAAATATGCAGAATGATCTGCCAAGGCTCTCGGGGTACACCACGGAACTGTACGTCATCTACGAGTTGTATATGAAGAACAAACGAAGGACATAGAACCAGGAGAAATGTCGTTTTGTCTTCTAGGAGAGTGACACAAAAACGGGAATGCGGAATTGAGAAAGCAAGTAACAAAGAGAGAAAGAAAATACGTTGTTAGAGAGGGGAGCCCCAAGTCTCTCTCATCTTTAGAGGGAGAGAAAGAGAGAGTGAAAGAAGTCCAAACTGAGGACATCAGACTTAAGACGCGTGTATATATGGGTGAGGAAATGTAGTAGTCACAGGAGACTCCCATTCTTGTGCGAGGGTCCCGACCTTGGGGGTCCATCCCCGTAGTTACTATGGACTGTGAATTTAAAGACAATAGTCAAAGGGCACATGGAAGAATGTGGAGAACAAACGTGTGATGTTGAAATAGTACTCGATTCGTACATCATATTCTTAAGAGTAAAATGTCTATTCGTTCATCAGAACCCCTTAAAATTACTATAAGGGTTTCAGTGTGTCGTTTAACTCACCGTCTCAGTCAAGTCAGTGAGTCAGTACAGGTTGAGAAACACTGGGGTACCTGACGTCGTGTCGTCCGGAGGGACAGGTAGTGGTTGAGGGCCTCGAACGAGTTTGAGTACAGGTAGTTCAACCACTACGGTAGGTTGGTAGAGTAGGAGACAACGGGCGAAGAGGAGGACGGAAGTTAGAGAGGGTCGTAGTCCCAGAAAAGGTTACTCAGCCGACAAGCGTAGTCCCCCGGTTTCATAACCTTAAAGTCGAAGTCATAGTCAGGAAGGTTACTTATAAGTCTTGACTAAAGGAAATCCTAACTGACCAAACTAGAGGAACGACAGGTTCCTTGAGAGTTAAGGTCGAACGGTGACTCACCGTCTTGATCCTAAGTTTGGACGCAAAAACCTAGAGACCGAGTTTTCCATGAGAAAGACCCCGTACACTCACCTCGTCTTCTGGGACCCCTGGAGGAACGGAGGTCTGGAGTTTAGGTCGAACGACAGGGGGTCGTGAAGTGTCCCTCCCTATTTACCCTTCTTGTCAAAGTAAGAAGTAATCCAGAGACAACCCGCCACGGGTCAAACAAATGATCCTTGTGTTTTGGTATTAATCCTTTGACCAGGTCCAGAGGGTCCGTCTCTACACGACTATAAGAGTGGTATTCGGACTCGAGTCGGAAAGACCTGGTCCGAGATCAGATTCTCGTAACGTGACCCCGTCTGGTGTTCCCTGGAGATTGTAGACGACTTGTGGTTTGGGTTCGAGAGAGTCTGTAGGTAATGAAGGTAAGGCCCGAAGAAAAAGGGGTAAACTTTTAACGATTGTGACAGTTGTAAGACTTCAAGTAGGGGTAAGTGAGGAGAACCGTCGTACACGACTTAAGTCGGACACAATTAGACTCTTCCCCGGTCGGGGTTGGGTTACTGGGAGGAGGTTGAACAGAGTTACGTCGAAGTAATATCAAGAACACGTTTCAACTCACAGTTTTAAAGGAGGACTTTCTTTAATTTCTAGATTTATTACCTTTCAAGTACCTAATCTTTTGAATTATAACGATTCTACTGTTATGATAGGTTTCACTAGGTGTCTAAGTTATATTAAGGAATAGGTTTAGAGTTATGGAAAAAACTTCTTTACTTTTACCACTAGCATGTTAAGTACACCTTAATGGTTCTTGGGATTTATAGGTTTTGTTAGGACTTTTTCTTTTTTTTTTACCTCCTGAATGTGGTGGGTCAAAGTTTTACATGATGTTTAAATGTCCCTGACCGTATTCTTATCTGTATATTTATGTACCTTATTTTGAGTTCCAGGTCTTTATTTGGGTATATAGATACCAGTCTACTAAAAGGAATGTTCCTCCGATCCTGGGAAGTTACCCTTTCTTAGTAAAGAGGTTGTTTACCACGATCCTGTTGGTCTATAGACAAACGTTTTCTTAACTCGGGGATAGAGTATGGTATATGTTTCAATTCATTTTTGTTTAGTTTCCGGATTTACATTTACGACTTTGGTATTTTGAATCTTCTTTTACATTCCTATTTATAAGTACTGAAAACCAACTTCGTATTCGCTGTTTTCTCTTTTTATCTGTTTAACCTGATGTAGTTTTAATTTTTGATGACACATAGTTTCCTGTGTTAGTTCTCCCACTTTTCTGTTGGACGTCTTACCCTTTTCATAAACATTAAGAATATAGACTATTCAGATCACAGATCTTATATATTTATTCTTAGGTTGAAATTTTTTACCCGGTTATTGAACTTATCTGTAAAGAAGTTTCTTCAATATTTTATCACAACGATAAAATCACAAGTCAGTGGGTCCACACAGAACTGAGAAACGCTGGGGTACCTGATATCGTGCGGTCCGGAGGGACTGGGAGTGGTAGAGGGCTTCAAACGGGTTCAAGTACATGTAACGTAACCACTACGGTAGATCGGTAGAACAGGAGACTACGGGAGGAGAGGAAGACGGGAGTTCGAAGGGGTCGTACTCCCTGAAAAGGTCACTCAGCCGACAAGTGTAGTTTACTGGTTTTATGACCTCAAAGTCGAAGTCGTAGTCAGAAAGGTTACTCATAAGTCCCAACTAAAGAAAATTCTGACTGACCAAACTAGAGGAACGATAGGTTCCCTGAGAACCCTCAGAAGAGGTCCTGGTGTCAAGTTTCCGTAGTTAAGAAACCACAAGACGGAAGAAATACCAGGTCGAGAGTGTTGGTAAACACTGGTGACCCTTCAGGTATCCGATCTGTTATACCAGGAAACAGTCGTCTCATTACAGAGACGAAAAGTTGTGTGACAGATCCAAACAGTATCGAAAGGACGGTTCTTCGTTAACAGAAGACTAAAGTACCGACGTCACTGGTAGGTGTCACTAAAATCTCGGGGTTTTCTCCTTTAGAAAGTGATGAAGGTGAAAAAGGGGAAGATAAACGATACTTCATTACCCCGACCTTAATTTTTTATCCGGTTTCTTGATTTGTCTGTAAAGAGGTTTCTTCTGTATGTCTACCGATTGTTTGTGTACTTTTCTACGAGTTGTAGTGAGTAATAGTCTCTTTACGTTTAGTTTTAGTGTTACTCCATGGTAAAGTGTGGTCAGTCTTACCGACACTAGGTTTTCAGATGTTCGTCATTTACTACCTCTCCGACACCTCTTTTCCCTTGGGAGAATGTGACGACCCCCCTTACGTTTGATCATGTCGGTGATACCTCTTGTCACACCTCTAAGGAATTTTTTGACCCTTATCTTGACGGAATACTGGGTCCTTAGGGTGACGACCCGTATGTGTGACTCCTGTGGTCTTAACTTTCTGTGTGTACATGGGGTCACAAGTAGCGTCGTGACAAATATTATCGGTCCTGTACCTTTGTTGGATCTACAGGTAGTCGTCTGTTTACCTATTCTTTCGACACCATGTATATGTGTTACCTCATAATGAGTCGGTAACTTTTCTTATGTAAACTTAGTCAAGATTACTCCACCTACTTTGACCTCGGATAATATGTCTCACTTCATTCGGTCTTTCTTTTTGTGGTTATGTCATATGATTGCGTATATATACCTTAAATCTTTCTACCATTGCTATTGGGACATACGCTCTGTCGTTTTCTCTGTGTCTACATATCTTGTCAGAAAACCTGAGATACCCTCTCCCTCTCCCACTCTACTAAACCCTCTTACCGTAACTTTGCATATTATAGTACATTCTTTGTTTAACGGTCAGGTCCAAACTACGTCCTATGTCCTAAGAGCCCCGACCACGTGACCTTACTAGGTCTCCCTACAATGTCCCTCCCTCCACCCTCCCCCTTAGTCCTACCCCTTGTGCATATGTGAGCACCGCCTAAGTACGACTACATACCGTTTTGGTTATGTTATGACGTTTCATTCATTTATTTATTTATGAAGACAATAATTTTTTTTTCATTACACCGACCTACGGTACTAGAATCAAAAAAATTATGAATCAAAATTCGGTCGAGAAAGTGAGAGGGGGAAGTGGGAGTTCTCCGGGAAATCAAGGAGAAGTGAAAGACGGTAATCTCACCATAGTAGGCGTATAGACTCCAACAACTCCAAAGAGGGTGGATAGAGTAGGTCGGGTCGTAAAAAGCACTACACGAGTCGTATATCCAATTTGTTTGTCCCACTGTCGACTATCGGGACAACATGAGGAAAGAGTTAAAAATTAGTTAGTCAACAAGACATGTCCCAAGATTGACAACGAAGAACTGAGAGTATGTCCAAAGAGTCCTCTGTCCATTCTACCAGACCATAAGGGTAGGGAAATTCTCGAAAGGTGTCAAACAATACCAGGTGTGTCAGTTTCCGAAATTGCATCAGCTTGTCTCCATCCACAAAAAAAACCTTAAGGGAACGAAAGAGATACTAGATAATCACTTACAACCATTAAACTAGAGACTAATAAGAAGGAAAAGATTTAGGTCGAACCGTGTAGACCTTCAAGAACCAAGCGAGTGAATAAAGTGACGACTTCGTACGACTTCGGATCGTACGTTCTAAAATTCATGCTGGAATGATCGTACCCTCTACTCCCGTTAACAGACTACCAATCGTGTAAGAAATCATGATGGGAAGAACCCTTAACTCTGCTCCTAACTAGAAAAGATCAAGACACCGGTAACGAACCAGAAGGTCTAAACCACTGTATAACTTACGTTGTGGAACTACCGTAGTAGGAAATCCTAAAACTTATCAATATGACCTTAAGAGAAAGTAGGTGCTCGAAATAATTGTCGTCACGAAGGATTCCGGGTGAACTGAAACGAGAGGTCTTACAGACCGAGACGTACTGACGGGTGTGGTAACATAATTAGACCAAGAAAGCACATAAGAAAGGTAGAAAAGAACTAGAGAAGTCGTAGATGTTCCAGAGATGGTAAAGTCGTGGATGATCTAGAGATGGTAAAGACAGGAAATAACACGGGTAGAAACCCGTTTTATCAGGGAACTATAGAGGTTAAAAGGACTTTTCTAGAGATCAGAAAGGGAAAGACAACAAAAGAAGATCAAAACACGTGACAAGCAACTTCTTCCGGAAAAACAGAGAGGCACGACAAGAAACCTTGTGACGATAATCAACCTACATTAAAAGGGAAAGAAGGGACGAAAAGTGAAGAGAAGAAAGAAGTCGATAAACAATTCGGAGGAGTCTATTGATGAAACGGAAGAACTAAAAGAAAAAGAAATCCTACCAAAACAAGTGACGGAGGATATACTATAATATTTTAGTATATAATAGTAATATTTTACTATCACATTAGTAATTCCTCTACGTTCATTTTTACTATAGTGAAGTGTTGGTAATCCCACCGATATTAAAAACTTTTTTCCTTTATTCACAACCGTTACTAGATTTCTTTAACGTTGGGAACATGTAACGACCACCTTTAAATTTTACCATGTCGGTGACACCTTTAGTCAAACCACCAAGGAGTTTTTCGATTTGTATGTTAATGGTATACTAGGTCATTAAGGTGAGGGTCCATATATGAGGTTTCTTTTGTCCATGAGTTTGTTTATGGACATGTGTTTACAAGTATTGTCGTCATAAGTGTTATCTGTTTTCCACCTTTGTTTAGTTTTACAGGTAGTTGACTACTCACCTATTAGTTTTACACAACATAGGTATGTTACCTCATAATAATTCGGTTATTTTTTTTACTTCAACACTGTGTACGGTATTGTACACCTACTTGGATCTTTTATAATACGATTTACTTTCTTCGGTCTATGTTTTCCAATGTATAATATACTGATAAATTGACTTTATAGGATTTATCCCTGTAGGTATCTCTTTCTTTCGTTTAATCACAAACGGTCCCTGACCCTCGTTCCTCTCCTTCTCCGTACGTTACACTGACAGACACTGTCCCAAAGGAATACCCCATTACTTTTCAAACCCCTGATTTACCTCCACTACTAACGAGTTGTAACACTTACATGATTTACGATGATTTAACATATGAAATTTTACGAATCCAGATGGTTTATCGGTTTTGTTAGAACTCTTTCTTCTGATCACGACCTCTTCAGTGTGAGGGACTGGAGTCTGATATGATGTTTCGATGACACTAGTTTTGTCATACCAAGTCCGTGTTTTTTGTCTGTGTATCTAGTTACCATGTATTATCTCTCGTATCTTTATTTGGGTGTGTAAATACCAGTTAATTAGATACTGTCATCATTAGATAAAAGGTCATCAGTACATACCTACACTCTCAACCTGATACTTCTTCCGACTCGCGGCTTCTTAACTACGCAAACTTGACACCACAACCTCTTCTGAGAACTCTCAGGGAACCTGACGTTCCTCTAGGTTGGTCAGGTAAGACTTCCTCTAGTCGGGACCCTAAAGAAACCTTTCTTACTACGATTTCGACTTTGAGGTCATGAAACCGGTGGAGTACACTTCTCAACTGAGTAACCTTTTCGGAGACTACGACCCTCCCTAACTCCCGTCCTCCTCTTCCCCTACTGTCTCCTACTCTACCGACCTACCGTAGCGCCTGAGCTACCTGCACTCGGACTCACTTGAGGCCCTCAACTACTATCTGTCCCTCCGGACCACACGACGTTAAGTACCCCAGCGTTTCTCAGCCTGTGCTGACTCACTGACTTGACTTGACTTGACTTAGATACTGTCTCCTCTGTTCTTATATATCATCTCTTTTCTGTCAAAGAAGTCATTTACCAAGACCCTTTTGACTTGTCGTTTTCATACTTTAATCTTGAAAGAGATTGTGAATATGTCTTTATTTGAGATTTACCTAATTTCTGGATTTACATTTTGGTCCATGATACTCTGAGGATCTCCTTTTGTGTCCGTCTTGTGAGAAGTTGTATGTAACGTCGTTATAAAAAACCTAAGTAGAGGATCTCATTACCTTTATTTTTGTTTTTATTTGTTTACCTTGGATCAATTTGAACTTTCGAAAACGTGTCGTTTCCTTTGTTATTTGTTTTACTTTTCTGTTGGATACTTGACCCTCTTTTATAAACGTTTACTACGATACTTGTTCCCGAATTAAAGGTTTGACATGTTTATCGAGTTTGTCAAAATATATATATATATATTTTGTTTGTTGGGTTATTTTTTACCCGTCTTCTGGATTTATCTGTAAAGAGGTTTCTTCCGTAGGTCTACCGGTTGTCTGTGTACTTTTCTACGAGTTACAACGATTAATAATCTCTTTACGTCTAGTTTGGATGTTACTCTCCATAGTGGAGTGTGAACAGTCTTACCGGTAGTAATTTTTCAGATGTTTATTATTTACGACCTCTCCCACACCTCCTTTTCTTTGGGCACATGTAACGACCGCCCTTACATTTAAATATATCGGTGACACTTTCGTCATACCTCTAAAAAAATTTTTTTGTTTTTATCTGAATGGTCAACTAGGATGTTAGAGTGAGGATAAGTATATAGGTCTCTTTTGAGATTAAGCTTTTATATGTACGTAGAGTTACAAGTATCTTCGTGATAAGTGTTATCGGTTCTGTACCTTTGTTGGACACAGATAGTTGTCTACTGACCTATTTTTTCCATACTATATACATATATAAACACGAATATGAGTCAGCAAGTCAGTGCAGACTGAGACGTTGGGAAACCTGACATCGGAAGGTCCGAGGAGACAGTTACCCTAAAAAGTCCTTTCTTATGACCTCATCCAACGGTAAATGAGGAGGTCCCCTAGAAGGGTTGTGTTCCTAGTTTGGACGTAGAGGAGGTAAAGGACGTAACGTCCACCTAAGAAATAGTGGCTTGGTAGACCCTTTGGGGTATCATATATCATGTTACCTTATAATAAATCGGTATTTTTCTTACTTTATTACGGTAAACATCGTTGTGACTACCTGGATCTCTAATAATTCACTTCAGTCAGTCAGTCTCTTTCTGTTTATAATATACTATAGTGAATATACATCTTAGATCTTTTACTATGTTTACTCGAATAAATGTTTTGTCTTTATCTGAGTGTGTGTATCTTTCGTTTGAATACCAATATTTTTCCCTGTAACCTCTACTCCTTCTATTTAATCCTGAAACTCTAATTGTATATAGGTGATGATATATATTTTATTTCTGGATGACACATTGTGTCCCTTGAGATAAGTTATAGAACATCTTTGGTATGATCTTTTCTTAGACTTTTTATAATATATGTACTTAGTAAAAAGACATGTGAACTTTAATTATATTGTAACATTTAGTTGATATGAAATTATTTTCTATTTAAAAGGTTTCTCTTTTTAACTAATCCAGATACGATACACTTAAAATTAAGTTAAATGTTTTAGGACGAGGGTAAGATACGTCGTAACTGTGATTCTCCCGAAAAGAAGTTCGTGGTTCCTCGTACCGTCAGGTCGTCCCCTATGTGTGTCATCGAGACAAAAGAACCGGAAAACATAAAAGACTTGTATGAACCGTCTAAGAAGTACTAGACTCAAAGGGAGTTAAGACTAACTCCCCGTCTTAAGTTAGTAGAAACGAGACATGTGTATTTACTATCACAACTTAGTACATTTACCCCTATACGGTGTGAGTCTCACGTACACATAGGGGAGGTCTGAGTGTGTAGTATCCTTAGAAACTCATCGTGTTGTGGAGGGGTATGGTAAGAAGGGTATTGTCGAAAGTTCTAAACTCAAACGGAGATAGTCTTCTCAGTGAAACCTCAAGTACCCGAATCCCTACGGGGGAGGGAACCTTCGTCCCTTCTTGTACAAGATAGGAGTTGTTATTCCAGAGTCGATTCAGAGGAATACAGTCACTTTACTCTCTAAACATTTACTAGTAACACAACTTCTGTTCTTTAGCCTAGGGGTGAAGTGACTTCTTATTACAAATAATGTATGATTTCTCGTGAGTTCCTCTACCGTCGACTATGTCATCAATATACTTATACACGTGGTAATTTTTAACATTGATTCGGTTCAGGGACTCGTGGTCATTACTTTGGGTTACTTTAGTAAACACCCTCCTGACCCAATGTTAAGGTGTAACTCTTCCCTAGACACCGTCGTGGACTTTACCACCGGCTTTGTCGATTCAACTGGTACCCAGAACCTTGTCCTTCTCGGTCCTCTGGGTCCCAGACACCCTAAGTGGAAGGAGGTGAAACCTAAACCGTTCTCATCTGTACCACCGTATCTATGTTTACTACCATTTAAGAGTTCTGTAATAATTTTTCCTTTCGTTTATACAAACCTCTGGAGTCTTGATTAAAGACTCCTTGTGTTTACCATTATAAGTGACAATAAAATGAAATTCGTTTTAAAATAACTTACAGATGGTACATGTCATTCGTGAGACGACTTGAGAAGTATCCCTAATAGAATAAATTAAGACCGTTGGGACATTCCATCCACAACCATAATCGGGTCTAAATGTCTATTCCTTTGACCCCGAGGTTTTTTCTAATTCAGTTGACGGGTACCCAATGTATCCAGTATTTAATATCTGGGTCTTTAGTTTGGATCCTGACAACTGAGGTTCCGTCTATTTATCCCTGAACAAAGTCAGGATTCCAGAATGAACCACGGAACGATTCCTACTCCATCTCCTCCCTCCCCTTTGGTTGGAAACAACTATTGTATGAAACATAGTAAATCAGGAGATCCGGACCGATGGGAGGTTTACACTTGACCTCCAGATTTAACACGAGTCACTGATGGGAAAGACCCCCCCCCCCCCAAGACAACCAAACCGGTAAAATAACTCTAGGTAAAACTATGAGATTCCAAGTTTATCTCGTGACCTTTTGATGACCACCGACTCTACCGCCCCGACTGTTATCTCTCCCCTTCAGGGACTTTGACCTCTACCCCTTATTATTCCTGAATCCACCGACCGAGTACCTTTATTGGTCCAAATAAGGAGAGGAGAATCAGTAGGTTTGGTAGTGGTCGACGAGACGAAGGACACCAGACTGACCGCCACTTACCTGGTGACAAACGTCAATGACCTGTATTGGTATTTTTGTTGTCAATATAGTCATCGATTACAGTAGTTCGTCGTGGGACATATAAAGAACAGGAATGTACGAACCTACGTTAGATTAAATTAGGACGTTATCGGAAGACGTCATCCTTGATAACATGGGGATCTGGATGGGACGGGGTAACAACGACGACTCCGTTCACTCAGGGCTTCTTCAGTTCACTGGACGGGTTCCCGTGTTTCGATCATTGACCATCTCGGTCTTAAGTTCGTGTTAGAAGATGAAGTCTTGATCACGAGGCTCCGAGAGGACGAGAAACCCCTAATATCTACAGATGACGGAAGGTATGACGGTAAAAAAGTAACGGAAGGTGGAGTAACTCCTAGAAGAATCGGAGTTTCGGGATTCTCCAACGAGGCTCACCCGAGTGACCTGTCTTGAGTCTCCACGTCTTTCTGTCTACGACTACATCCGCCCCTCCGACACAACCCCCTTCAATCTGTTAAATGCGACTTTTAACGGTCGAAGTCTTGACGTAGTCATTCACCTCAACCCCTCTTGCCCATCCCACTTAATTTACTTTAACCATAAGTAGAAGGGATTAAAAAAAAGTGAAAACGGGACTTTCCCGTTAATTCTTTTGTTTACTAAACACCTCTAATCGACTGACCATCGAAACGTATAATTATATTACTGTGAACCGATATGGTCCGACTGTAAGATAAATTCCATCGAAACAGGAAAGTCCGACTTCTTGACTAAAGTCTCTTAATCGAGGACGTCTAATTTTTATTTTATTTTAATCAGACGGGAGGTGGAGGTGGGACGAACACAGGGGTGGTTCTTTTTAACCGGCTTCCGTTTTCCTTACACTTTCCGACGTGAGGTATGACGACTGTCAGTAACCTCACTTTGGTTGGATCCCCGGGTACCTCTCCGCTTTACCACTCGGATCCGACCCCACCCCCACCCAGGGTAGTCAAACATTCTTCTAGGGGTAGGTTGTACTCAGTTGTAAATTAACGTAAGTCGTTTACAAAGGACCCGGGGTACAAACGATCCCATGACGTCTACATCTCTTTCAATCACGACCCGGGGAAGAGAGTCCTCCACCCGGATCACCCGTCTTCCTGTGCACTATGTCCGATATTACAACAGACTCTCCGTAACCCCTCAACTGTAGACCGAATCAGATCTTCTTACCTATTATTAACCTGTCGGTACCAGGTCCCTCACCAAAGATAGATCTTCGTCTCCTACCACCGAGGTCGCACGCCATCCGAGACGTTACGGGTACCACCGGGTGGGGTATCCTTTGGACTCGTACGGACGGACACGACACACGAGTTCCTTACTAGTTAGGTAACTAACTAGTTAGGTACGTTCCTAGACATCGAGCTAGTCATTCGTTTTAGAGTTTTGTCTTTAACTTAGAATGGAGTACGGATGAGGGTGAGATGGACGTCAGAGAAAATCCCTCTTTCAACCTGAAGGGAACACCGAGTCAACCATTTCTTAGACGGACGTTATGCCCTCTGGACCCAAGTTAGGGCCCCAACCTTTCAAGGGACCTCTTCCCTTTCCGATGGGTGAGGTCATAAGACCGGACCTCTTAACATACCCGACATATCAGGTACCCCAGTGTTTGTCGACCTGTACTGACTCGTCGAAAGTGAAACCTTTCAATTCTTGTACAGGAAAACTGCGTTTGTCTAGATCAGATCTAAAGACAGAGACGGAGATGGTTCGACACAATGGAACCTGTCCATTAAATTGGAGAGACTCGGAGTCAACTGAGTGAAAGAAGTCCACTTTTCATCCCTATTTATTATCATAGATGGAGTGTCCCGACGGTACTTCTAACTCCAGGACGAATACATTGTATCGGTAGTCGACGACTTCGGAGGAATCAGAATTCTAGAACTATTGTAACCGAATTTGAGGGTAAGGGAGATGGGGTCTGTAGACACTAAAAGATCACCCAAACGTTAACGTACCGTTGGAGACAGAGTCCAAAGAGGGTGAAGACTAAAGGACAAGAAGTTTAGTACCGGTAAACTCCCAAAAAAAAAAATTCGAGGGAGAGACATAATTAAGTTTGACTCTTAGTTTTGAGAAACTAAAGTCATTGTTGTTGTGTTACTATGGGCGGGGGGGGGGTCATAATTGTTGTTGTTTTTGTTACTCAGTGTCGCAGACATAGAATATTATATGAAATAACTTCGAATAGTTTCATTTTCAACAACGTCGTGTCGTTTGTGGAACTTTACCTTTTCTTTTCAGGAAACCGACGAGGAGGTTTAACGAGTCGACGGAAGAGTACAGAGAAGAGACGGGTTGGAGAAAGTCTTTGTTTTCTTGGTTTAAAAAAGGTAAAAGACTACATTTTGTTGAGTGGAAAAAAATCAGGACTTGGGGGTTCGAATTAAAACCCGAAAGAGAACAAAAACTTGTTCGTTCACAGACCGACTCCGAATCTTTACTAGAGGATCTTCCTGAATTAAGTCAAAAACCTGTTCAACGGTAGGTGAAGGGACAAAAATACCTCACCTCCCACTAAAAAAAAGAGTAATATGTACATTTCTCGAAATATGTTTAGAATAGGTATGATTCGTGTGTTACTTTATTATCGACAACAATAACGTTATTAAAATTATAAAACCTGACTAAACCCGTATTTAATCATTAATACTTACTATGTAAATATAATCATATTTCCAGTTTCCTCTAATAGAGATTTTCTCGGAAACCTCTAGGTCATGAAGAGTTTTACACAAAGAACCTTGTCATAAATGTGTCCGACAAAATCGAGTAGGTTCTTTATTCCAAAGGAAGGAATTAATATAATCTCAGTACGACGTATGTTATAGGATAAGAACCTTTAGACTTTAAGTGTAATCGGGTAAATTCCGAGGTTCTTCAGGACTTTATTTCTATTAGATCAATTGAAACAAATCGAAACAAAAGAGGTCGATATGTACTGATGGTTTAAAAAACACAAATTGTTTGTTTACGACGTTAATTATACAGTAATTTAAATAAAACCCCATACAATTGGACCGAAGTCGGATAGTAAAACGTTTACTAATTGCACTCTATGTTATTCCTGGACTTGGTTCTGGTGGGTCGATCGATCGTCAAAGACTAACACTCTGTCGTTCACCTTACCTCTAACACTTCTCACAGAGTCTTTTCTAGATTGATGTGGGTGGCATAAAAGTGTGATAAGTGGATGAAGTCAAACTATGGACTTTCAGAAAAGGTTTTTCTTAATACAGATGTAAGGGACAGATGGGAATAAATCGAGGAGGATAGTCCGAAGTTTAGGGTGGTAAATTGATTTTGACAGAATGCTTTCAGTAGTTACTTGAAGTGCAATTGTTTAAGTCACCAGTAAAGAGATAGGAGTAGAATGTACTGAAGGACTGTCGTACGTTGTGTAGACTGGTAAAGGAAAAAGAACTTAATAAGAGAAAAGGACCAAAGTATATGACACCTTAGAAGACCAAAGGGAGATCGTTGGGAACGGTCCCAAGTAACAACGAAAAATAACAGTAACAATAACAAACAAGTCACTGAAAAGACTTATTTTAGACATTTCAGATATCAGTACACACTGGTGAATTCAGAGAAAAACCAATCCAATCACCAGTCGATTACCAACCTATCTCTACAACAATTTACAGACCTCTACGATTCTTGGGATTAGAAACAACTCTCCGATATACATGTATAACCCCTTGTAGTAGTTGTATGACCGTCCGTCAACAGTTGAGACGGAATCGGAAGTGAAGGAGAACGTATATCGAAGTTTCAACAGGTATCCACTCTCTAATCCCAAAAGAGTCCACTCTAGAATCCCGGAAGAGTCCACACTTGTATGCGTATTCGACACAAGTACACGTGTACCGGAAGATCTAAGGGTCCTTATACAATCCAAAGAAGTTTCCGAGATTACCTGTAGAGTAAAGGGTCTCAAAGGAAAATTCGAAAATCAGAAAACAAACGGGGGTCCAAAATATATGAGAGAGTCCTTCGACAAAACAATTTGTTAACGACGACTGACAAAAACTGTTTATGGGCACCCCCTTTTCGAAAACCTGATCCGTCTGAACTCAGGTCTACTATGAGAGAAATCAGATATAGGACTTAGGGTCGGGAGAAAGGACGGTGGTGGTAGAGAGTGGACTTAATAACAGTATTAGAGGACAATGAGGACTGAGGTAAGAACGAGAAGATATTAGGTAAGAGGTGTGACACCTAGAAAATCTTTAGGAGAAGTTTACTTCACAAGGTTGACAAATTTTTGAAAATCACCGAAAGGGTAACAGAAAACCTCTTTCAGGTCCGGGACGCATTAGAACAGAAACGGACGGAGGAACGGAGTTGATCAAAAGGGGGATTTGATTATTGGAACAAAGTTAAAGAACTGATGTAGTGTGAGAGAGGGTGATATCTCGAAGTGTGATGTCCAAGATTGTAGAGTCAAAGAGTCCTGAAAAACTAAAATCGTGATTTTCAAGGTATAAAGTCCTTAGAGAGTTAGGACTCGTGTGGTTCTGTCAACCAGTGGGATGAAATACTTCACTTTCAGTGAGTAAGTACAGGCTGAGAAACACTGGGGTCCCTGATATGTCAAGTACCTTAAGACGTCCGGTCTTATGACCTCACCCATCGGAAAGGGAAGAGGTCCCCTAGAAGGGTTGGGTCCTTAGCTTGGCCCCAGAGGACGTAACGTCCGTCTAAGAAATGGTTGACTCGATAGTCTTTTTAGGATAGACTAACGATTAAATTGGTTTGAATAGAGAGGTCGGGGAAAGTTCCCCGGTTCCCAACCGAACATAGTTGTCCTGTAAGAAGTCTTGGTCGAGACCAAAAGGGTTCTTCCCGTCGTTGGGTCACAGCATCGAAACACCCTTTTTGAGTAACGTTCGTCGTCGAGAAGGAAAAAAAAAAAAAAAGCATGTGTGGAGATTAATCTGATGACAAGAGGGTTAAGTAGTACATCTACATAGGACAAACGGGAAATTAGAGTCAAATTTATAAGAAGGAAATCACTCCGGAAGAAACTTATGAGTTAACTTCATCCCGGAGGGACAAAAACGGAGGGTAATAAAAGACGATAAGAGGAACCGTGTTGAATGGTACTAAACATTAATACATAAGTAAACAAACAAATGAAAATGACGTACAGAGAAGGTGATCTGACATGAGATACTCCCATCATCAACAAGAACAGAATAAGTGGGTACATAAGGACCGTAGGTCGTGTTGTGTATCATCCTCGAGTCATTTTTGATCAATCTTCTTACTTACTTACTTACTTATCTACGAGATGGTGTTATCTAACTAGACGGTGAAAGATAGATTACGATTTCGTAAACATAAGTCACCTCCAAAAGGGAGACACCGAATAGACCTAAGGGGTCTACTCCAATTACGTGGGAAGAATCTATCACTACAAGACACTGAGGAAGTATTAAATTTTTTAGGATTTTTACGTTTCTCCCTTCGGTCAGGTCACCTTTGACACCGTGTTGGAACTAGACTCGTCCTTGTCCCGATCGGGTATGTCACGGAAGTACACTTCATCTCTTTTCACAGGGAAGTTGAAAAAAAACAACAACAATGAAATAAAATGAAGTGTTATGACATAACCAAAACGGTATGTGACTGTACTTAGGTGGTGCCCACATGTACGCAAGGGTTTGTACTTGGGGGGAGGGTGGAGGGAGACGTATTATAGAGAGACCCAGTAGGGACACGTGGTCGGGGTTCGTACGACACAGGACGTAGTCTGTATCTGACCGCTAAGCTAAGAATGTACTTTCATATGTACAAAGTTACGGTAAGAGGGTTTAGTAGGGTGGGAGAGGGAGAGGGAGACTCAGGTTTTCAGGCGATATGTGTAGACACAGAAAAAACGACAGAACGTGTGTCCCAGTAGTAACGGTAGAAAGATTTAAGGTATATATACACAATCATATGGCATAACCACAAAAAGAAAGACCGAATGAAGTGAGACATATTAGCCGAGGGAAGTTGAAAACGTTCAACCGAAAATCCTTCGGTATATTCCCCTTCCTTATTTCTTTCTGACCGAGTCAGTAAAGGTGAGTACAGAATGAGACGTCGGTGTACCGGAACATATGAGTGTCTGATGTGTTAACATTCGGTGTCGGGACTAAGACTCCCTTTTAAACAATCGTGTCACTCCCCTTCTCACTATTCCTTCTTGTCGTCTCGGGGTCTTCTATGTCACGGACGGAGACCACCTGTGAACCGAAGAATACGTTCAACCGAAAATTTTTAGGTAAATTCCTCTTCCTTATCTCTCTTTAGTCGAGTCAGTAGAGTTAAGTACAGTCACCAATTTGTAGTTCTCGTGTATAAGGTCTTAGGGTGTTTGGACCCAAAAGTAAGATCGAGAGGAAAAGTGATCGACACACTGGAACCTCTTCACGGAAGTAGAAGAGTAGACATTTTACCGAGTATTCCAGTAATACTTGGAATTTGTTCTAGTACACATATTATATACGAAAAACATCACAGAATATGTACCAACACCAAATCTGCGATTCAGCACAGGTTGAGAACGTCGGGGTGCCTGACATCGGGCGGTACGAGGAGACAGGTACCGTAAGAGGTCCGTTCTTATGACATCACCCAACGGTAAAGGAAGAGATCCCCTAGAAGGGTTGGGTCCTTTACTTGGACCCAGAGGACGGAACGTCCGTCCAAGAAATGGCTGACTCGATGTTCCCTTCGGGTAGAATATGTGTCGTTCAGAATTTATCAGTAATAACTATGACTACATATTATAAATATATTCTATATGTTTTATGATCTAAAGATTCTTTTTCAGTCTTACTCGAAGTTTCAATCGAAACTTGTCCACCAGGGAAGAGGACCGTCGATCGAAACTCAAACGTTGAACCCAAAAATAATTTTCTACCTTAACCTTTCGAAGGGTCTAACATGTCGACCGGACCAGGGATCGGTCCGACCACTACAACATCCCACTGCTCCTTTCACTGAGTCAACAGGGTCATCTCCTGAGTAGAGGACACTTTGTCGTCCCTACCCCCGCCCCTACGACTTGTTCTACATTTATTCCGGGAGGGTCTCGGTACGGTACGGTTTATAGACTCATAACATGTCCACCGGCCCATGTCCGGACAGGAGTCCTTCTTTCGTGTATTCGTGGTCCCTACTGAATCGAGAGAAACTTACCAGGTCCGAAGGTTCCGTCGAGAAACGGTCCCCTTTCGTGTTAGGTCTTGAGACCATGGGACCCACCACAAATCCTCCGTCTGACCCACCCGTCGTCCTTCCGTAACCCGGATCTCCTCCGGTTCCTGTGTCTCTCCTCTCTCAGTCGGGTCACGACCTCGTGGAGAGACACGGTGGTTGAAACGGAGGGTGGTTCCTTCTGTAGATTTGGGTCCCTTTTACTGAGTTCACTTGTCGGAAATTACCGACTTTCCCTTTCTTTCCTACCCTTTTATCGAACACCATGGTTCGTGGTCCCATAAACTCAAAACTTTCTCTACGGTGTAGGAAATGGGTTCTAGTGAGTCCGTCACCTTTAGGGGTTTCGGTTCAACCGAATTATTATGTTACCTATCACTGTTGTCATTATTGTTAGTGTTGTTGTTACTATCAATCGGCGAATACTTATAGTATCGGACCGGGACGTGATATACGGATGTGTCTGATGGAACAAAACAGGAGGTTAGTTGGGTCACTTTATCCTTGGTGACGGTAGGAATAAAATGTCCACTCCTTCGACTCCAAATCTCCGTTTCGTCGTATCGGGTCCAGTCCGTTGTCTTGGACGTAAACTTGGTCCCAGAGAGACTGTGATTTCAAGGATTGGGGTGTAGTCTTGTATACCGGATTGTAAGGTGTTTGTACCTCAAGTAGTCTGTAGAGGTCCTCCTCTTAAGTCTCGGAAAGTAGTGGTGGAGGGACGTGTCGGACCTGAGACTCGAGACTCTCTGGGTAATTTTTTTTTTTGTTTTTGTTTGAACAAGTCTAGATAGTAAATGGTAGTACATTGAATGATCGGGACGTTGGAACCCGTTCCCGAATCGTGTCTTGGACTGTGTGTCGTTCGTGAAGTCTTACGATGACCATAATAATAACGATGATCGGAGGAACTCGGACAAAGTGTACCCGATTTTTACCCTATTATCCCGGGTGTGATAGAAGGAGTGTCCGAATACCACCCCAGTTCACTCTATTACTTATTTTTCCTGAAACATTTGACTCTTCCAGTCACACTTACGTAATACGAGAGTAATTACCTAAGTAAACAAGGAAGTTGTTTGAACAGGATTTACTAGTGATTCCCGACCCCATCTGTGATTCGACTTTATCTCCGAGACGGAAACATGGAAACGTACGAGGGATTTATAGAATTATTAATACTGAAACACATGGTATCCCGTCTCGAAAGGTGACGGAAAAGTGTCTACTCCAATCCATGATACGGGGGTTAACATATTATTATATCTAAATCATCGTTATCCGTAAACACACTAGAACTCGTTCAATGAATTGGGGAGGTACTATTCAACTTATTACCGGGGGTCTTATAAAGTCAGGAATAGGGACCCGGACATATATAATGGAATAGACCTTTTTCCTTGAAACGGGAAAAACATTAATTCCTAGAACTCTAATCTTCTACTGAGACTTACTAGATCCACCCGGGATTTACGCTAGTTTACATAGGAACATTCTCTACCCGTCTCCCTCTAACCTGTGTCTGTTTTCCCCTCTTCTGTTACGCTAGTACCTCGCTACCGTCGAATCCTACTACTCCGGTTTTCGGGTCCTTAAGATCGTCGGTGGTTTCGGGATTCACCGTTCCTGGAAAACTCCTGACCTAGTCGACTGTAGAACTAAAGGTGGGATATGATGACTAAAACCTGGAGGCCGAAGGTTGTAATAAGACACTCTCTAGTTAAGGAAAACAAAATTCCGTTGTACAAACTCCATGAAACAATGTCTCGGTATCCTTTACTGATTATATGAGAGGTACGGACAAAGGAGTGGACTTTTTATCCCAATTACTATTTTAGGTAAAGTATTCCAATTAACCCAATGTACGTGTACTGAAAGTTTGTTACGTACAGAATAACTTTAGTGGTATATTGATAATCGATAACAGAGAAGATAATACCAACAACGGTAACAACAATAGTAGTTGTTAACGTATAAATGATATTCGGTCCAGGGTATGAATCCAGAAATCTATTTAAGAAGTACGTTCACTTTCACGACCTCAACATTGAGTTCAAAGGACCTAAGGGTTTGACACGTAAATAAAAAGTGCAAATTAATATCAATTGTAATGGTGTATTTCCAGGATCCTTTCTTCAAATAGAGGTCGGAAACGTCGTTGAGATAAGATGTGGACCGGGAGTTGGATAATAAGGTCTTAAGTCCCGAAGAACCCGTCCTTGAGATGGAATCCTCCCGTCCACGAGGAACCTCTTGCTCACATCGGATCGGGGTCAAAGCTCGAGGGACTACCTTTAGGACCTCTCCTTACTCTATCTCACTTCATGGTAAGGAAGGGCTCTGTCTTTATCGTAGAGGATAAGTGTCTTGGTTTCCATAGTGACAAAAAGAGTAAAGATGAGACTCGTAGACCGTCTACAATCGTAAGGTATTTATAAACCACTTAATAACTTAGAGTGACCCTGTCGACCTTTTGTTTTAAGATAATGGGTTTGTCTCCAAACCTCCGGGTGTCTACAAGGTGTTCACGTGACTAGTACCGTGATCCTCTTTACTCTACAACATGGATTTCCCCATTGAACTCCTCTCAGATTCCTTCCCGATGAATCTGTTTCACAAACAACCGACCCATTTCCCTTGGATGTTCCCTACCACTTTTTAAGACCCAGATAGATCGGTGTCGTCCCTCGACAATGGTGGGGATCGGTCTTCCTCGTTCCCCTCCCTCATCTGTACCTTGGGTCACATTTGACATCGACACCCTCCCCTTACGTGTTGTCTTGTACACCGAAAACCACTTCCTAACGTCCGAGACGGTTGGATATCGAGTCACAGACTCAAATAAGTCCGACGACAATTTTTTTTTTATAGTACTTGACCGACCGAATATCTGTTTGAATAAAGAGTCAAGACCTCCGACCCTTCGGGTGGTAATTCCACGACCACCTAAGTCACAGACTATTCCTGGACGAAGGAACAACTGTCTGACACCAGAGAAACGACACAGAAATGTACTCCCTTCTCTCTTCGAGAGACGTCAGAGAAAGTATTGTCGTAATTAGGGTAAGTACTCCCGAGACGAGAGTATTGGATGAGTGGTGGGTTCCCAGGGTGTAGGTCTATGGTAGTGTAACCCTTAATCCAAAGTGAAATCCTTAAGCCCCCTTCCTCCTGTTTGTAAGTCAGATATCGTGGGTTTATCATTCCCTTGGTCCTCTTATTTCTGGGACAAAAGAGAGAGGAAGGTGGTAAGTAAGAAGACGGTCCCGAAAAGTAACTGGTTTGGGTTGGACTTCAGTCTCCCGATCTCTCGGGTCCACGTAGGGTGAACCCAGACGGAGACTCTCGTGTCCTGGTTCTACCCCTTCTTACCTCTCACCTAGACCCGATAACAGGGTCCCAGTAGATCGTTCTGGTCACGATCCAACGTTTATTCTGAAAATCACTAAGACACGAGTAAGGGACTCTAAAAGTACGAACATTTGTTGGGTCGGAGTACTACATAAATGACTACACGGACCACGAACAATCAAAGTAAACAATCTTAAAGATTGTATCGAAAAAAAGGGGTAACAGTTACCTAAACTCTTCATTTTAGAGAGATCGTAACGAGTTAAGAAAATTAACTACAAACACTGGAAGAGTAAAAATTAATATTTAAGGAGTTGGGTATTTACTTAATTATATCCCCTGTTTAATTATTTAAAAAACATCATAAGGATGTCCGATATGAATCTGTAAATACGTTTTAATCTTGATTTGAAAAAGACCTTCAAAACCAACTACGATTTAATCTTTACCCTTCCAAAAAGAGGGAGGGGGGCTCTCTAACTTGAATTAACGGACGTCTATACAACCGTTTCCTGTTTTTAAAGACTGAACAGACGACGTTCATCATGTCCGTAGGATAGGAAATACACGTCCCGACCTCTCCATACCGGGAGACGGAGACCCGGAAGTTCCAGTAGTTATATATGTCAACTCGGAACTTGTTCCGTCTCCAACCCCGTGACGGGGAGGTGTGTCGTTTTTTAGACACACATTGAGTATCAGTCGGGAGGTGTATATACGTCAGGGAGACACAGACTCCTAAGTTGGTTGACACCTAGCACATCACCACCTCATAAATGATAACTTTTTTTGGGTATTCATTCACCTGGGCGAGATAAGTTTCGACCTAACAAGTTTCCAATTGACATGAATGGTGTGTGTCAAGTCTTCCTAAGTGGTGGCCTATGGACCCTAGACGTCAGTCGGTCTAGGCTCAACCAAGGGTCGAAACTAGGAGGGAACGAGTCAAAGAGGAGACTATTTCACCTCCACCTACACGGCACAAAGACTTAACGACAGTCCTACTTTACTGCAGTACGGCAACTCTGGACACACACAGCGGATCCCCGCACCAGTGACGCGAAAGTTTCTACGACGGGGGAGACACCGTCGGAGAGAGAAGGGGGTGGGGAAGACCAAGGGTCGGTCGAACACAATGTAGGGTAGAGGATCATATATAGGGTTGGAGGTATCGGTGGAGACCGAGGGAACACCCGTGGTCGGGAGACTTGCGTAACGACCGTGAAACCGAAAGTCGGCAGAACGTACGAAAGGTTAAAGACGTCAACAAAACCGGAGTCCCGGGGTAAGGGGGTCCCAGAGTTCAGTCCTGAGAAACGACATCGGAACCGGAGGGTCTTGGGGTAGAGGAACGGTCCGGTCGGAGATATAGGGGTCTTTGGTTTCCCTTACCTACTACCCCACGTTTATCCCAGAAATCGTTAGTACGTCAGGGTGGGTCGGGACTGTCTGTCCTTCCTTCGAAACCACTTTACAGGTCCATGATCGTAGTCAGTCGGGACCCACACTTAAGGTCAAGACGGTGAATGATCCTCGTCCTAGAATACATTCAGAAAGTCGTAAAAATACGAACATAAAGGAACAGACATTTTACCGTTTTCTATCTTGGACGGAAAACCCCGACAACCCTCCTAATTTACTCCGTGACAAACCTCTCACGAAGTTCGTCATGAACACCTACTGTTAAAGTGGAGCCGGGGTGGAGTCGTGAGGTCGTCACCTAGGACTTCCACATACGTTGTTTCGAGATCGAGACGTACTTCCGTGGGTGTTGTCTGTGAGAACGACGTCTCGGGGGAGGTAGAAACCCTGGGAGAAGGAGGTAGGACGGTCGTTACGATGGGAGGTAGGTTAGGGAAGGGTGAAGGACGTTGTCATTGTGACCGGGTCTCGACATTCCTAGTCAATAGTTGACTGGTTCGTAAACCAGTTCAAAAAGTGAGGAAGTAAAAGATAAGCAGAAGGAGTATAAATACACTTCCCCGGTTTCCGTCCCAAATACTCAAAAAATAAAACATAAAAAAACCTGTTCTCCTCTCTTGTATAGAAAAGAGGAATCGTCCCAGTCGGACCATCGGGTCCTCAACGGTTTACCTAGAGGTCATATTCCCCGGCCGGTCCGGAAGACCTAAAAGTATGGTAGTAACGACCTGGACAGACCCATCGGGGTCCGAGTAGAAGCACCACACTTCGACACATAGGTAGATATCGTTCGGTACTCCTCAGGGGACACCAGCAGAAGATCGAAGGGTGTAGATCGTCTACCCCTTTTCGGGTCTCTTGTCTTCGTTCCACTGGACGGGTGGTAGAGGGTCAGTGAGTCAACGGGATTTTGAGAATCCACAAAGGGTAAGATCCTCAGTGAGTACCGTACACTGTCGTGACTTAAGTTCTCACCCCCGAGGAGAGGACCACGGTGGAGAGTAGCGGATCGTCTAGAGCCCGTCCCTTGAACTGGAGTGACTCGGACTAAAGAGATGACATTTGAACCTTCCTACCGGCGGAGTTGGAATGTCCTGTTACACCTGGGGTCAAACGGACACAAACTCAGTTCCAACCAGCACCAATAGACACGTGGACTTTCCGGGTCTCCAAGGGTTGGCCTTCCCATCTTTACTCTGGGGTGTAGTGAGACGGTGGGGGGTACCGAACCTTTCAGTGAGGTTCCGGTGAGGGAAAAGAGGGGTAGTCCTAGGAGTCGTCCCGAGTACGTACTCCCCCGGCAGTCGGGTCCACGGTCGAGGACCCACTTTTACCGTGTCCGGAGGTAACTCAGGAGTGACCCGGGTTCGGGTTTGACACAGGAAGAGTCTGTCGTCCTCCCACTCAGGTGGCGGAGGGGGTCTCCTGAAACTAGATAAGACACGTCAGTTTGACCTGTCGTACGGTCTCCGGGACACCCACGAAGAGAAGGGACGGCGTAGGGGTCGAACGCCTCCCTGGGGAATCACGGCCCAGGGTACGACGTACGAAGTATGTGCAATGGAGTAAATTAGGAGTGTTCCTAGGGGAGGAGTATGACCGAAGGAACGGTAAGGGTGTGGACGTCGTACAAGGGTGGGAGTTCGGAAACGTGAACGCCACGGGAAACGGGCCCTGTCAGAAAGGAACCCATAGATGGACCAAACGAGGGAGTGGACGAAGTCTAACAAAAACGTTATTCCGGAAGGGGTATGGATACTGACTAGGTACAACTATGTACCGTCTTTAGTTGTGTCATAACATTAATACGAAGTTAATTTTTATTTCCTTTTTTATTCCGGAGGGGGTTGATGGGATAAATTTTAACATTAGGTGGGGGGCGGTGGTGGATTGTTGCAAGATCGGGGGAGAGTATGTACGTATCGTAAATAGTGGTACATTGTACCATGTGTAAATGAACAAAAAACTGCTGTTTCACTCACTTCAGCGAGTCAGTACAGGCTGAGAAACGCTGGGGTACCTGACATCGGATAGTCCGAGAAGGTAGGTACCCTAAAAGGTCCGTTCTCACGACCTCACCTAACGGTAAAGGAAGAGGTCCCCTAGAAGGACTGAGTCCTTATCTTGGACCCAGAGGGTGTAACGTCCGTCTGCGAAATGGCAGACTCGGTGGTCCTTCTAATCCATTTACTGATTTGTTTGAAGGAGGAAGTAGGGTCGTGATCCACGACCTTCCCGAAGTCTCTACTCTAGACCGACGACGGGAATCCGTTGAGGACCCTAGTACTCCATCCGGGGACAGGTCCTCCCTCTTCTCACTTTTCCTTCCGTTGTTCTCCAGCAAAACTTCAGTCTATTTTAGTTGACGTTTAAGACTTAATGAGTGATACGATGAAACTTGTCAACGAAGTGTAGAGACTTGGAATCAAAGGAACAGACATTTTACCCCTATTATCATTACGAGTAAAATAAAGGGTTAATACAAATTTAAGAAGTCACAGTCTTTTCTCCACTGAGTATCATTCGATCGATTTTTACCCCTCTAGAAAAGTATCGATGACAACCGACTTAACATACACGGGGAGAGACGGTGTCAAGAATACAACTTCGTGATTGAGGTTACACTAACATAAACTCCTGTCCCAGAAATCCACCATTAATTCTAATTTACTCCAGTATTCCCATTCCGGGATTGGACTATCCTAACACCGGAATAATTTTCTCCTTCTATAGGAAAGAGAAAAACAAAGAGAGAGAGGTGGAACACTCCTGTGTCGTTCTTCAGTCGGTAGACGTTCGGTTCTCCTCTCAAGAGTGGTCTTTGACTTAGTCAGTTGTGGAACTAGAACATGAAATGTCGGAGACCTTAATATTCTTTATTAAAGACAACAAATTCGGTGGTTAGATACCATAAAACAATACCGTCGGATTCGACTAAATGTATCGTCGAACGAAACGTTATACCTCTATATGAAGTTACTGTCTTTACCTTCTACCTTAGATTTTTTGGTTTGAGTAACTTTATCTCTCATTTTACCACCAATGACCCCTTACCCCCATCCTCCTTACCCTGTCTACAACAAATTCCCATGTTAAAACGTTGTTCATCACTTATTCGGGATCTCTAGATTACATGTCATGTCACTTTATCTGTTGCTATAATAAACATTAGTAGTTTGAACGACTCTCTGATCTTCAGTTAATAAGGTTGATAACTTTTCTTTCCTGTCCATTGTACTGTCTCCACGATTAATAACGATGTACTGTTAGTATAATGTTGTATTTTGAATAGTTTAATTGTACGACATATGGAATTTACGTGAGTTATAATATACGGTTTATACAAAGATAAATTTTTTTTTGTTTCTACCTTTTTGTTCGAAATAAGTTTCTTTACGTGTCTTTGTCAGTTGGACCATTGAATTCTATTTCGTAACTATTATCAGTTTTACAATTTTTAACCACATATGTTATAGACTCACGAATCCGATTTAAATGATACTTACAATTCTATTAAAATATAAATAAAAGTATATATACATACACGGAAGTGTGTGTCTTTCGGACTCAGTTTATAAATGTCTTGAGAACTTCGTTACCGAAACTTGGGAATCCAAGTGTCGGTGGTAAACGTTTGACAACGAGATCTTTTATTGTCCACTCACCTTCGGGTTTACGAATTTTATAGATCTTTCTGACCGAGGTCATCTAGTGTCCCCTTCCTTTACGTCCGAAGAAATTAAGTATACACCCATAAAAGAGTTATTTAATTTTGTTCTTCAAAAGACTCCTACTTAACTTAACGTAGAAAACCTTCCCAAAACCCGTTCACTTATCTTTTAGTCAAGTCAAGTCAGTGAGTCAGTATAGGCTGAGAGACACTGGGGTACTTAGCGTCGTACGGTCCGGAGGGACAGGTAGTGGTTGAGGGCCTCAAGTGAGTCTGAGTGTAGGTAGCTCAGACACTACGGTAGGTCGGTAGAGTAGGAGACAGTAGGGGAAGAGGAGGACGGGGGTTAGGGAGGGTCGTAGTCTCAGAAAAGGTTACTCAGTTGAGAAGTGTACTCCACCGGTTTCATGACCTCAAAGTCGGAGTCGTAGTCAGGAAGGTTTCTTTAGGGTCCCAACTAGAGGAAGTCTTACCTGACCAACCTAGAGGAACGTCAGGTTCCCTGAGAGTTCTCAGAAGAGGTTGTGGTGTCAAGTTTGCGTAGTTAAGAAGCCGCGAGTCGGAAGAAGTGTCAGGTTGAGAGTGTAGGTATATACTGGTGTCCTTTTTGGTATCGGAACTGATCTGCCTGGAATCAGCCGTTTCATCACAGAGACGAAAACTTATATGGTAGATCCAACCAGTATTGATAAGAAGGTTCCTCATTCGTAGAAAACTAAAGTACCGATGTCAGTGGTAGACGTCACTAAAACCTCGGGGGGTTTTATTTCAGACTGTGACAAAGGTGACAAAGGGGTAGATGAAGGATACTTCACTACCCTGGCCTACGGTTCTAGAAGCAAAAGACTTACAACTCGAAATTCGGTTGAAAAAGCGAGAGGAGAAAGTGAAAGTAGTTCTCCGAAAAATAGAGGAGAAGAGAAAGACGGTATTCCCACCACAGTAGACGTATAGACTCCAATAACTATAAAGAGGACCGTTAGAACTAAGGTCGAACACAAAGAAGGTCAGGTCGCAAAGAGTACTACATGTTTTACTAGTTCTAATATAAACATTTCCTTATATGATCTTACTGTAAGACCTTAAAGAAAGAGGTTTACTATGTTTAACCATCGTCGTAGGAATTCGTAGTGAAAAATTCCAGGCAGTTAACGACCATATTGTTTTGTGTAGATAATTTGGCAACTGTAAAGTACGGGAGTTTAGTTAACTCTTTTTATGGAACGTTATATAGGTATATAGTACTTTCCTCGACATAAAAAAGTCGACAAAAGGAATTCGGTCACTCGTTGAGGGAAAACAAAGTACTAAAGAAAGACAACAAGAGAAGTATAGGTCAGAACGGAAGGATCTCAGGGAAGTGTATAGTCGGTCTTTTTAAAATTTCTACTGGAAACCTGTAAACTATTTCTGTTCTACGTGACCCCCGTAAACTGTACTTTTTGTGTATGGGGAAGGATGGACGTGGGGAAGGATAACTAAGGATGAAATTAGGATGTAAAAGGGAGATAAACAGGAAATTTTATAGAAGGACTTTTTGACACCAATTACACAGACTCTGGTAGACAAAGGAAGCGGGGATAAGGGTCGGTTAAAGGTCAGATGCAATGAATGACCAGTAGTGAAACTACACACCAAGTATCTGAGTCGAAACTTCCCGTCACTGGACCCCTTAGTACTCTCAGTAACTCTCGGTTCTGTAGACTTCAGTCGTGTTGAGTTGTCGTCAAATGAATGACCGGAAGGTACCCGTTTCGTGGTGTGAACCGGGTCACCTCTGGTGCCTCTTCTTGTACTCGAGCGTTAAGTCAAGTTCAGGGTTGAGCCGGGGAGTGAACGAGACACTGGGGTTCGTTCAGGAAATGACACGAACGTGTAGTTAAAGGAGTAGATAGTTTACACCCCTGAGTCTGTGCACTGGAGAGTTCAGGAAACGTCAAGAGAATGACATTCTCTGTTCCTACGGTACCTTAAGACGGAGAAATGGAACGTAGCACCTTGAAGGGACCGGATGAATTACCGTCCTTTTTTTTTAGTGAACCTGTTGGTGTACAAGTCAGTCGCATTCTATCCTTTTGTGGACACGAGTTGAGGATGAGAGAAGATAGGAGATCCAAACGGAGTGTTGAGGAATCTAAGAGAGCACAGGTAAGGAAAAGTAGGACGTAGGAATCTGAAGTCCTCCTTTGTCGTCTGAGACTCCTTTCTCAGGTATCTATACATGCACACACACGATTCAGTGAAGTCAGTACAGGCTGAGAGACGTTGGTATACCTGACATCGGACGGTCCCAGGAGACAGGAACCCTAAGAGGTCTGTTCTTATGACCTCACCCAACAACACGAGGTCCCCTAGAAGGACTAGGTCCCTAGTTTGGGTCCAGAGGACGTAACGTCCGACTAAGAAATGGTGACTCGATGATATCTTCGGGTCTATACACACGTCCCTCCGAATATCTACTTAGAGGGGATGACTCGTGAGAAGAGAACCCTTCCAGACAGAGGTTTTGTCGAGTCTTCTTTCAGTGACAAAATAGATGGGGTTCCACCGTTTAATGAAATTTTATCCTTTTTCAGAGAAAGTAAAGAGTCAGATATCATCGAGTCAAGACTTTCAGAGGAGGGAGACCCTATAATCACTTATTATCTTAATTCACGATTACTCAATATCTCTCTCCTCTTTATAAGAATTACCAATCAGAGTGGAAACATAATAAACACCAGTAACCCAAGTAAGGAATAATTATAATCTTAATCAATAGCAATTTATTCCAATTCTTATCATTGGAAAGATCCGAAAAGTAAAGAAGAACTTCACCCTGAAGGAAGACCACATAATGTAGCATATATTTGAAACGGGGTCCTTAGCAGTAGTGTGTCCAGTGGGGTAAGAAGCTCATGTGTACTTAGGAGACTTTATTCCCGACGATAATCTTTATACACCCACTGATACGACTTATCTTGGAGGAAAAGACTAAAAGGGGGAACTCTCCCTTAACCCATATACCGTAGTGATTTTGGGGGGTAGAACCACGGGATCACTACACTATACTTCTCCTTCCTTACGTAAAGTAAAATGTTTGAACAAAGAATTCTGAAATTGTCACTGTTTTCCCCTCCACTACTCTAGTATACCTTATAACTTCCTGTGAAACGATTTACTGGTAAACTCTCCTTTTTCTTTAAGAAAAGTGCAGTTTAAAAATTGATAGAAAGATGAGACCAAGTTTTCTCCCTTAGGGTTCGACATGCACTGACACTCATAAGACAGACGACAAACGTTCCTCTCATCTTTACCCGTTCAGAATACACGATAATGTAGTTATATCTGTATATTTATACCTATTAACACGAATGACCCCATGTAAAACCCCACTGATTAACTAAGGAACTTAAGAAATTATAGACCTAATAACTCTCACAGAGAACCGTAACTACTTTAATCGGTGGGGGTATATCGAAACATGGTACCTCATGTGATATCTCCGATTTGAGAGGACTTCAAACTGGATAAGTAGTTTGTAACATCCAATTCGATTCTCTGGTATGTCGTCGAGGTGCACTAACTCAAATGGTCAATGTTCTTGGTACTCGCAAATCCAATATCCTAACCGATACTCGGTCCTACGTCTTAATTACCTTTCACAGTAACGAAATAGACGACACTATTGTAGGTTGGTACGTAACATGATAGGTCTTTCTGAAACAAAAAAAAAAGAAAAAAATTTTTATTTAAATAAATAAAATTAACCTCCAATTAATGAAATGTTATAACATAACCAAAGGGGTATATAGTGGTCCATAGACAGTGTCCATGTGTGCACAAGGGGTAGGACTTGGGGGGAGGGAGGAGGGAGGGGCATGGTAGGGAGATCCAGTAGGGTCACGTGGTCGAGTTCGTAGGTCCTTTATTATTACCATTATATTAAAACAAAACCGAAGTCGGGGGGGGTTTTTTGTGGATTTTAAGTAGACAGATTTGAAACAAAGTGATTGTAAATGAGTACATTACTTTTAAAGGGGTGGTCCAAACCGGGTACCTGACAAGAGGTGATGTCGTCAGGGGTTGGAAAAACCGTGGTCCCTGGTGAAAACACCTCCTGTCAAAAAGGTACCTGATGTCCTCCTCTCCCCACCAAAACCGAAGTGGACGACGAGTGGAGGACGACACACCGGGCCAAGGATTGTCCGGAACCTGGTCTTGGTCAGGTACCGGGTCCTCGGCCCTCGAGACGAGATGATCTCAAAGAAAAAGAGAGGAACCAACAATATCATTGACTTGGATATTATCGTCTTTTCTAATATTGTACGAAGAAGTTTTCAAGAGAAACAGTGAACTCTATCAGTAGGTGTGATGAGGGAAACATATGGGAAACCTTTTTGGTTTATTATATCTCGACCCTTTACCAACACGTGGGTTCTCTTCTTCTTCTCTTTTTTCCCCTCTTATCTCTCCTTATTAAGTTCTGGACTCCCAGTAAGGTAATGAGGGGTGGTTTGTGTGTATGTGTTCTAAAAAAATTTTTACGAAAATAATACGTTTGTTTTCCTTAGAATAATAGATGGAATAAGTGAAATTTCTTCCATTTGAGACCTTGTTTTGTACAAAAATTATAAGTTTGACGGATTGTCTTCGTTTATAACATATAGAGTGTGGAACAGAAGTTTCCCTACTACATAATAAAAATATAAATGGTAAATCGTGTGTAAAAGGGTTCTGAAAATCTAGAAAAGAATGATGAGAAGAGGGTCGTCAGGGGACCTGAGTCGGATTATGGAGTGAAACCCAAAGGTCTTGTTTCTTTTATCACCTGCACCCGGAGGTACTATCTAGTAGGGTCTGTAGACTTTTCAGAAGTCATCGTCCTTCCCGGAGAGTTAGAAGGAGTGGTACCGGTGATGAGTAACTCGTGGATAAAACACCTATAATGATATACACTCCATAAATTGTATATAATAACTTAAATTAGGACTGTCGTCGGGACTTTCTATCCATCATAAGGACAACCCAACGGTAAGGGATAAGGTCCCCTTGAAGGACTGGGTCCCTAGCTTGGACCCAGAGAATACAGAGGACGTAACCGTCCACCCAAGAAATGGTGACTCGGTGGACTCTTTGGGTCATAAAGTCAATTGTGAACGAAAAGATTGAAATACAGAATTTAACAATTTACCGTTATTCTTGTGTCGATATCCCTTCTTCCATACTTCTTTGTAAATAACATTAACATCGAGGTCTCCATAATTTATTAAGTCCATAGGGAATATCTTTATACCTTTTGTAGTTAGCCTTTTGAACGAATTTACTACACTGTCCGTTTTAAGATTCTACTGGGATTATTAAGGATATGAGACTATGAATGTGAGAATATATTCGGACAGGGGAACTTACATCCACCTCGAACAGTGAAAGAAGACTGCTTATCTTGTCTGTTCCCATCACCCTAAAACGTCTACATTTATTCCGGAGATCAGTCAGTGCACTCAATTAATTTTCCTCTAATAGAAGCCACCCGAACTGGATTAGACCACTCGGAAAATTTTCTCTAAGGTCCGGAAGGGACTTTTTGCTCTGAACTTCTCCTGTCCAAGAGAAAGGACGACCGGAACTTCTTCTTTCAAGGCACTCAAGATGATTTTGTTCTTTTGCTTAAACCACTTGTTCGTGTACTCGCATCTTCTGTTGAACCTTGAAGTCTACTCCTAGACCAGGGTCGATTATGAGACTAACGTCGGAACACTTTCGGACTCGAAAGGGTCCACCATGCCACCACTTCTTAGACGGACGGTTGTGTCCTCTGTGTTCTCTACGTCAAAACGAGGGACCTCCTCCTTTACCGTTGGGTGAGGTCATAAGAACGGATCTCTTAGGGTACCTGGCTTCTCGGACCACCCGATATCAGGTGCCTCAGCGTTTCTCAGTCTGTGCTGATTCGTACGTACGTACGGAAGTGTTTTTGGACTCGTCTCCTGGGTCGGTACGACAAGGGTCTAATGACTCGGTACCTTTGACGCTCTATTATGTACCCACAACAAAATTAGGTGATTTAACATACATACATCCACGAGTCAGTGATTCAGTATTCAGTGATTCGGACGGAGACATTGGGGTACTTCACATACATCGGGTGGTCCGAGGAGACAGGTACCCTAAAGGGTCCGTTCTTATGACCCCATCCAACGGTAAAGGAGGAGGTCCCCTAGAAGGGTGGGGTCCCTAGTTTGGGTGTAGAGGACGTAACCATCCACCTAAGAAATTGTGACCCGGTGAACATACACACCGTTCGGTGATACAATCAACATTAAATAATGTGTCGTTATCTTTTACTTGTGTTTCAAGTACTCGGAATGAGTAGAGGAGAAAATTCTTTTGTCCTTGTGATTGCGTAGAATGCCCGATCATTTCATTACGAGTTTTAAGAGGTTCGGTCCGAAGTCGTTATGTACTTGGCACTTGAAGGTTTACAAGTTCGACCAAAATCTTTTCCGTCTCCTTGGTCTCTAGTTTAACGGTTGTAGGCGACCTAATACCTTTTTCGTTCTCTCAAGGTCTCTTTGTAGATAAAGACGAAATAACTGATACGGTTTCGGAAACTGACACATCTAGTGTTATTTGACACCTTTTAAGACTTTCTCTACCCTTATGGTCTGGTGGACTGGACGGAGAACTCTTTGGATATACGTCCAGTCCTTCGTTGTCAAACTTGACCTGTACCTTGTCTGACCAAGGTTTATCCTTTTCCTCATACAGTTCCGACATATAACAGTGGGACGAATAAATTGAAGATACATCTCATGTAGTACTCTATGCGACCCGACCTTCTTCGTGTTCGATCTTAATTCTAACGGTCCTCTTTATAGTTATTGGAGTCTATACGTCTACTGTGTTGGGAATACCGTCTTTCACTTCTCCTTGATTTTTCGGAGAACTACTTTCACTTTATTCTCTCACTTTTTCAACCGAATCTCGAGTTGTAAGTCTTTTGCTTCTAGTACCGTAGGCCAGGGTAGTGAAGTACCCTTCATCTACCCCTTTGTCACCTTTGTCACAGTCTGAAATAAAACCCCTCCGAAGTTTTAGTGACGTCTACCACTGACGTCGGTACTTTAGTTTTATCTATCGTATAAGTTTTCGTCTCTGTAATGAAACGACTGATTCCAGGTAGATCAGTTCCGATACCAAAAAGGTCACCAGTACATACCTATACTTTCAACCTGACACTTCTTCCGACTCGCGACTTCTTAACTACGAAAACTTGACACCACAACCTCTTCTGAGAACTCTCAGGGAACCTGACGTTCCTCTAGGTTGGTCAGGTAAGACTTCCTTTAGTCGGGGACCGACAAGAAACCTTTCCTACTACGATTTCGACTTTGAGGTCATGAAACCGGTGGAGTACGTTTCTCAACTGACTAACCTTTTCTGAGCCTACGACCCTCCCTAACCCCCGTCCTCCTCTTCCCCTGTTGTCTCCTACTCTACCGACCTGCCGTAGTGGCTGAGCTGCCTGTACTTAAACTCACTTGAGACCCTCTACCACTACCTGCCCCTCCGGACCGTACGACGCTAAGTACCCCACGTCTCAGCCTGTGCTGACTCACTGACTTGACTTGACTTGATCAGTATGGAGTTCTTCACCAACTTTTCAAAGTCATCGCAAAATCGATAAAGTCAAAATAAACCTAACACTATTCTTGTACCCGAGACCTCACTCTATTTGAACTCAAGACTGTGAATGAGCGACAAACTTAAATACATTCAGTAATCTAGAGAGGTTTAGAGAAAAGAGTGATAACTACGGTAAAAGGTTTGTGCCGATACAAAGACAACTGTAAATTGTTAATTTCTATACTTTAAGGTTTCTTGAACTGAACGAAAGTATTCATTTATCCCAGATTAACCCCAATTAGGTTTGTGACTTAAGAGGTCCGATCCCACAGTTACCCGTTTTCGAAACATCTTACTTAAGGACACGGTAAGAAAATCTGTTCCACCTTTACTACTCTTAACCCTAACCATATTTACGTAAAGTCCCTGAGATATCAACGCGTTAAAAATCCGAAGACCTTAGATGGACTGACGACTGACGATAATTGAGGGATAAGAAAATGGTTCCCATTTATTTATTTAGTAGGCTATAATCGTCCCCCGTCACCGGACAAGTTTCAATGGCTGAGAGACTAATCGCGGACTCAGATCCGGTTTTGAGTATAAGAGACCAGGAGGAACGGGACGAGGAAGCTGATATAGTAGGACGAGAAGGATCTTAAAGAGGAGTAAACGACACTCCGGGGATCTTTTATTAGACGTGTGAACCAAAGAAAGAAACAACAAAACGGGTTCCGGACATAGGAAATTGAACTAATGTAGAACAGACGGACTATCTTTCATTAAAATCGTTCACGAACCGAGCTTACCAACGGAGGTTACATCTGACGGTCGTGGGTGAGTGTTTAGGGTCTCACGTTAAGTAGAGGTACTAAAAAGTGAAGGACGAATTGGGTTCTACGTATGGACCGAGTGCACGTGAAAGTCATCTTTTCAGTTCCATCCTTTTTTTTTTTTTCTATACTACTTTTTATATGAGTGAACCTTCATTTTTTCTTTGGGGTGTTTGCCACGTCAATCTCGAATCACCTAACGACCTTCCTGTCACAAAAAGGAGAACTGTTTTAGGACGAGTAGAAAGTTCCGGGTCGAATCAACTGTGGAGTAGATCCTGAGTAAGAGACAGGATGGAGTCCGTCTCAAAGAGAAAGAAGGAGGGGGTACAAGAGTAACGTAAAACTGATGTCGAGAAACAACCATAAATAGTTTACAACGGAACATCATTTCAGGAAGAGGGGTTGTGTCTCCGGCATATGAGAGTCTCTTTTGTCTGGTCGAAAATGAATAGAAACGTAGTCGGTGGAAACACGTCACGGACCGTGTTTCCTCCTTGAGTTAGTGAGAAATGACTCAACTTAAATTTTATTTTAATAAAATTGAACCTTTAAACGATACCGTACAAAACCTATTTTAAGGAAACGACTAATTACTTTAACAAGTATAAAAGTCTCAATCTAACCACACCCCGTACTAACGTACGTACGAGTCAACGAGTCAATACAGGTTGAGAAACACTGGGGTACCTGACATCGGGTGGTCCGAGGAGACAGGTATCTTAAGAGGTACGTTTTTATGACCTCACCCAACGGCAAAGGAAGAGGTCCCCCAGAAGGACTGGGTCCCTAACTTAGGTCTACAGGAAGTAACCGTCCACTTAAGAAATGGTGACTCGGGAGGGAAACCTATATATAAGGGTGTAGGATAAATTCACATTTCTTTTAATCGTCAGTATAGACACATTAACACCTATCTACTTCTTCTATTTTCCGTTATCCACTAGACGTACAGAATCCTAATGTTCACTTCCTGTCCCTACTGACTACGGTTCCATTTAGTTCACTCAGATTCACCACCTCCTTCGTCTCGACGGTAGTGTCTAAACCCATGACGAACCTGAAGCATAAAACGTATATGAATGTCCACACGGAGTGAGTCACATTACCTACGTAAGAGGACTGATCTATACATCTGTCAGTGAAATTCCCGTTCAAGTCAAGTCAAGTGACGTCAGCGAGTCAGCACAGACTGAGAAACACTGGGGTACCTGACGTCGTACGGTCCGGAGGGACAGGTAGTGGTTGAGGACCTCGAACGAGTTTGAGTACAGGTAGCTCAACCACTACGGTAGGTTGGTAGAGTAGGAGACGGCAGGGGAAGAGGTCGGAAGTTAGAAAGGGTCGTAGTCCCAGAAAAGGTCACTCGGTCGACCAGTAGTCCACCGGTTTCATAAACCTCAAGGTCGAAGTCGTAGTCAGGAAGGTTACTTATAATTCCTTTTCTTCGTGAGTGATTAAGTAAGTGAGTGAGTAAACAAGGATACCTCGTGGAGAGGACACCAAACTATTTCGTTCTTACTGACAAATTTCCCTTACAAACGAGAACCTAAAAGGATCAGTAGTCGAAAGGAGACACGTCACGACAAGGAAGGCTCTTCGGGACACACTTCGTGTCACTCCTAGTACTACTACATATTCTGATCAAGGGACAAGAGTCGTCTGGTATAATTCGACCCTAAGCAATCCCTTTCGAACAACCTTCTCTACCATATAGGTAAAAGTTGTAAAATAATCTTTATGTCACCGAAGATTAGTATGGGTAAACAATCGTACGTCAAGACATCCCATCTCCAGTTGACTTAAGAGACGAGTCCCATAGTACTTAGACTTTAGTTCCGTAACCGACACGACTGAAAAGTGAGACTTTTCAGACCCTTGTTAGACGAAGGTCCGAATAAGTCTAATAACCGACTTAAGTCAAGTAACTCCAAAGTCCTGACTTCAGGGGTAAAGGAACGACTTACAGTCGGTCCCTAGTGTCAGTCGAGGATCCCGACGGGTGTAAGGAACGGTACACCAGGGGAGGTACAAGTTTCGTTAACAGTACAGTTTACGAAGAGTTCGAAGTTTAGAAACTGAAGGAGGAGACGTTGGTCGACTTTTTTGGAGTTGAAAATTCCCCAAGTGGACTAATCTAGTCTGGGTACCTCTTATTAGAGGGGAACGGTAAATCACGTTGTATTTACACCCGTGCTATAGAGTACTATCGGTGTTTGAGGTGTGTGTGAATTCCAAATACGTCCCGTACATGTGACCCCCGTCTTTCGAATTCCCGGTAAAACCCTCGAATGTATGGTCTCCACCTATAGTTCGATCAGGAACTCGTATCGTCCGACATTGCACGATGTCCTGGTGCTACCTCTCTAAACCTTCCACGTAAAAAGGATCAGGGTTGAGGATACGAACGAAGGAAGTAACAAAAGACTATTACCGAGAAGAAAGAAATGTAATGGCTTATGGTTTGTTCTAGTTAACCTGGTCAATCACAGCTATAGTCCAGAAACCCTCACCAAAAGAAAAAACAAAAAAAAAAAAATGAAAAATAACCTCATATCAACGAAAGGTCACAACACAATCAAAGATAACATGTCGTTTCACTTAGTCGAGACACACCCTCACCAAAAGACACACTGTTTAACCTCCTCACGAAGGGAGCCATTTATGGATCTTCCGTCCGTGACGTAAAAGAGAGTAGTGAGGGTGAGTGTTTGGTTCAGTTTTGTTGTTTGAAAGGGGTTAGTAGCATAAAGACTGTGAAAAGAAAGGAAAGAACCATCGGTCCGAACCCTTTCTCAACAGACGTAAGGGGAAGAGATAGAGGACCGAATGTTTACTGAGGGGGTAGGTGACGTTGGATTGGTGACGGGGGTGGTAAGGTAGACCAAACTGGGTTGTTTCATCTCACTAGACCTAAGTTTGTGAGGAGTCAGTAAGTGAACCACACACTAAAACCTGTTTAATGAATTGAGAGAACTGTAGTCAAAGGAGGAGATATTTTTCCCTACCATAGGTACGACATCACAGTACTACTTCAAATCGCCAGTCAAGTCAACGAGGCAGTACAGACCGAGAAACACTAGGGTACCTGACGTTGTGCGGTCCGACGGGACAGGTAGTGGTTGAGGGTCTCGGATGAGTTTGAGTACAGGTAGAACAACCACTACGGCAGGTTAGTAGAGTAGGAGACAACAGGGGAAGAGGAGGCTGTGTACCTACGACAATGAGAAAGTACTAAGATTCGAAGAACCATCGTCTTTGGTATAAAATTCCCGTGTCCGAAAGACTACGTCGAAAAACCGTGACCGTGAAACTCTTTTATCCTTGTTTTATAGGGTTTCAGGTTTACTTAGGTCCTTCTATAGGAATAACTCTTAAAGTGTAGGAATAGAAGGGGTAAAGGAACGTGCCACGAACTACGTATTATCCTTAAGGTAGTCACAATTACCATCTTTACTACTTTAATAGACAAAAGAAGTAGAGGCAATATAAGAAGAACTCCCGTCTATTAAAAAAGAACAATGATTCTAAGGTACACAAAACAAGAGAGTTTTCCTTTATAATTAAAATAGCACTGAAAAAGTTTTCTACTCGTTAATAAACCACTACCTATTAAGGAAGTAAGTAGGTTTAAGAATCTGAATCCACTTGGGACTCCCTTCCGACTTGAGTTTACAGGGTCATTCTTCTAATCGAGAAATTACAAATTCTCCGTCGTCCCTTTTGCTCTAAGGTGTTGGAAGGGGTCATTGAACTAAGTCTCAATCTAATCTATCTTCCTTCTGTTATTCCTAATAATTTTAGGGAGTACGAGATGAATTCAGATAAAGGTTTACGATTACCCCAGACTTCCTTCAGTCCGTTGAAGGAAAAAGGAAGAAAGCACACACACACACACACACACACACACACAAATTACCCGTCCTCTTACCTTTTCTCTAACAAACAGGACGGACTTCATCCCTTCCTTTTACCCGAGGGGGTCTCTTACCCAGTTTCTAAAGAATATCGTCTCACCGATTGTTTATCTCGCAACCGAAAGTTTTTATACCTAAGACAAAGTTTAAATTTGAGGTGACAGACTAAAATCCATTGTTCAATAAATTGGAGAGACTCGGAGTCAAAGGATTAGACTTTTTACCCCCACTATTATCATGGAGGGGTTGGAGTACGTTTCTCAACTGAGTAACCTTTTCTGAGACTACGACCCTCCCTAACCCCCGTCCTCCTTTTCCCCTGTTGTCTCCTACTCTACCGACCTACCGTAGTGACTGAGCTACCTACACTCAAACTCACTTGAGGCCATCAACCACTACCTGTCCCTCCGGACCTCACGACACTAAGTACCCCAGCGTTTCTCAGCCTATGTTGACTCGCTGACTTGACTGACTGATTGACTTTCCTACCAACCCAAAGGGACCACCGAGTCATCATTTCTTAGACGGACGTTGCGTCCTCTGTGTCTTCTGCGTCCAAACTAGGGACCCAGTCTTTCTAAGGGACCTCCTCCTTTACCGTTGGGTGAGGTCATAAGAACGGACCCTTTAGGGTACCTGTCTCCTCGGACCACCCGATACCAGGTACCCCAGTGTTTGTCTGTCTGTGTTGAATCGTCGACTTGTTGTTGTTGTTGTTGTTCCTACCAGTAATTCTAATTTCCTCTCTCTCTCTTTTTTTCTAATTTACTCTTTTACGTATATTTTGGGAATCATGATTATTTACGAGCAACAAATATAGTGTTCATCTTAGTACCAGTGGTACTTCAATAAGGGTAGAGAACCGTTTGTTAGGTGTAATATTACGAAACGACTATTTTTATTCATGAGGACACACTCGTAGTGTAAGGTTTCTGGGGGAAGTGAATCGTCAGTAACCCAATTTTGCTAGCAAAACCCTTTGGTTTCCATCCAGACACAATCCTGACGTAAACCTGTTTTCCAGGTACAATTTATAGTACAATCAGTATTATTTTACACTACGAAAGGGGTTACCCAATCACTATAAAACCAACCCACTTAACCTTTTTCTTGATTCCGTAACAAAACAAAAACAAAATTCCTATTCGTGAAGGAAGCTCCTGACTTTCTACGCACTAGGACTACCTCAGGGATAATCCCCCGGATTAGGACCGTTATTTCATAGAGGAAGGAAATCCCTTTTCGGTTTTAGGTCCCGATTAGGCCACAAGTCAATAGACTCAATAAGTTCCCGAACCTTATCGTCAAAGACTAAGTCAGCCAAAACCTACGTCGGACTTTTAAACGTAAAGCTTGTTCAAGGGTCCACTACGACTTTGACGGTAGACCTCTGTGAACCTCTTGGTGACGGAAGCTTATATCACTCCCTCATTGTCGGGAAACGTGGACAGACCTGAAGGGACCACAGAGTCACCATTTCTTGGACGCACGGTTATGTCCTCTACGTCCAAGTCAGGGACCCAGCCCTTTTAGGGGACTTCCTCCCGTACCGGTGGGTGAGGTCATAAGAACGGACCTCTTAAGGTACCTGTCTCTTCGGACCACCCGATGTCAAGTACCCCAGTGTTTTCTTAGTCTGTGCTGGTTCGCTGATTTGTTATTGTTGTTGTATTGACTAAATGTCACAACATATATCGCAGAAAACGAAAACGGTTAGGACAAGTGTAGGCAATAGTGTAACCTTGGAGTGACTACAGGGTAAATCTGTTTTTCAGAACACCTATAGTTAACAAGTACTCTATATTCTCTAATTCGTCCTTATGTGTTTCAAACGTAAAAAGTCATATAACACCAGGTATAGATTATTTACCTATAGGACAGATACCCCTCTTTCGTCCGGGACTTCCGTTTGAAGATGTTTCTCTACTCTTTACGCCCAGTGGACACGAATATGAGAAGGGTGACGTAAGTGCTCAGAGTCGTCTGAAAAGGGTAACCCGGGTTTAAACGAGAGTCTTGGGAAGACTGGTTCCATGAGGTCCGTCGGTGATGGTCGGTTAGTCCATCACAATGTAAGACAAGTAAGAGGTTTCCCTTTACTTCTACTTGATTTATCCGACAATGACTGACACACTTAATGGTTGACATCGAATTTGACTTCTACATCAGTGTCCTGTGTCAGTAAAATCGTTGGAAGGTCCATGAATTCGTCGGTCACTTCAGGAAAGTTCCTTTTGTTTCGATAAGACCATTTGAGGGTCAGGTCGTTTAAAGTTCTTGACCGGTTATAGTTCTATAGTAAGTAAGTAAATAAGTTGATAGTGAACAACTTTGGGTGAGAACACGGTTCGTGACACGATCTCTGAAATCCGATGTACCTACCTGACTTGTGTCTCGGACGGACCAAAACCTCTCTTCTATTTTCTCCACGTTTTGAGATGGAATCCCGACGTTCTCTGTGTCCATTTCCCGTACTCTACAGTAAAAGTCACACTTGAATCTAGACGGACGCAACATGGGTAAAGGTACAGATTCAGTGTCACAGAGTCTCTTGTAAGCTTCAAGTGAGGGATTTTGGAGACGGGAAACCATTAACAAAGACTTCGTATCCACATCACTAACCGTCCACTGGTAATTCGAGGCAAGGAGCAAATTACAATCCGTTCTGACTCTGATTTACCCTATCGGGAAACAGAACTGAAAGTACTAAATCGACGTTGGTAGAGTCAGAGACCATCATGCTTTAGTGTCCGAGTATTATAAGGGTGGGGAGATCAGACTTTGTTTTCAACCTAGACCTATCCTCAGAAAACGTTCTTACCTCCCTTTACGTTGGATCTTTCCTTTCACCGAGACCCCCCTTTACCCGGCGAGTAATAAAAACTTCCGGTTTTCAATTTTTAAAGAACAAGTGTTGGACCTTTACCAAAGCACGTCATTATCACATCGTGGTCCCGGATATTTTGTTTACCGCGTCCGAAGTCTTCACAACCGTTATTGAGTTGATAACAATTTCAGGGCGAGTTTTGGGGAGAGGGAAAGAGAGAGAGAGAGTGTGGGTGACGACGACGACGATTCAGTGAAGTCAGCACAGGCTGAGACACGCTGGGGTCTCTACCGTCGGACCCTAAGAGGTCCGTTCTTGTGATCTCACCCAACGGTAAAGGAAGAGGTTACGTACTTTCATTTTTCACTTTCACTTCAGCGAGTCAGCACAGGCTGAGAATTGCTGGGGTACCTGACGTCGGGTGGTCCGAGGAGGCGGGTACCCTAAAAGGTCCGTTCTCATGACCTCACCCTACGGTAACGGAAGAGGCGAGTGTGGGTGATGACAACTAAGTTATATGCATGAGAATACAAATATAGAGAAAACATAAAACATTACTCCTCTCTGTGTGTTCAAAACGAAGATCTTAATATAGTTTGTCGTACTCCTTAGTTCTTCGGTACCTTTGTCGTACATACAATATACATTGATATTTTTCATTAACTTAAAAAAATTTTGGATTTGTTATTTTTTTTCGTTGATTCCCAAAAGAATACTTGACAAAGTGTTGATGTTATTACTAAACGAGTAAACATGGAGTAAGGTATATATATATACCCGAAAGGACTACCGTGTCACCATTTCTTAGACGGACGTTACGTCCTCTACGTCCAAACTAGGGCTAGGGGACCTCTTCCTTTACCGTTGGGTGAGATCATAAGAACGGACCTCTTAGGGTACCTGTCTCCTCGGACCACCCGATGTCAGGTACCCCAGCTTCTCAGTCTGTACTGAATCACTGATTTGTTGTTGTTTTTTCTCTCTTTCTCTGACTCTCCCCATATATAAATTATATATAATCTCAGTGGGACTTTATTCGGAATCATCGAAAAGGGAACTAAGACTCTCAAACGAAAAGACATTTGAAACACGTAAAAATGTACAATTATTAGAGAATGTGTACATGTCGTTTCAGGACAATGTAAACACTGGAGTAGTACAGGATTGTGGAAACACTCTGTCTATTTCGGTGGTTCAAAGTTTATTCCTTTGTCCAAGACTTTCCATTTTACCGGACAGGTTTCAGTGTATCAGTGGTTTTTAACTTCAGACCTGTTACTAGAGATCAGAGTCGAAGAACTTCGTTACGAAAGGAGTAAGATGACGGACCCCCACACATAATTATCATAGACAATAGGTAGGGTAACTTATTCACCCTGAGGGGACGACCGGTAAGTCTAGCGAGACAACCCTGGATACGAAATAAGGTGGGAGGTGGGACTTACTTTAGGTCCCGATCAGGACACTGAAAACCCCAGTGAAAACCCATAACTTTTCAAGAGGACAGTGAAGGTCACCGTTTTATATAGGGTAAAAGTCATTTCTCAGGTCAGGTCAGGGTGAATTCTAATTTCGGAGTTATTGGGTTCCCAGGTAGTTGTCTACTGACCTATCTCTTTTACACTCTATGTGTGTCTCTCCTTATAATAAATCAGTACTCTTTTTTCCTTTGGGACGGTAAACGTTGTCGTACTTATCTACAACTTCCATAAAACGAATCATTTTATTCAATCTATTTATTTTCATGAAATAACATTAGTAAATTGTTATACACGACACGACACGCTTTAACGAATCAGCACAGACTGAGAAACGATGGGGTACTTGACATTGGGCGGTCCGAGGAGACAGGTACCTTAAGAGGTCCGCTCTTATGACCTCACCCAACGGTACGGGAGGAGATCCCCTAGAAGGGTTGGGTCCCTAACTTGGACACAGAGAATGGAGAGAACGTAACCGACCGTACAAGAAGTGGTGATCGTGGTGGACCTTTCGGGTAGTGTTGTACACACAGAGTCTAGTAGTGTAACATGTGGAACTTGAATGCGTCGCAATATACAGTTAATATAGAGTTATTTCGACCTTTGTTTTAAATTTTTAATTTTTGTACTTTGTTCAGTTTCAAAGTGAAATAAAGTTCACTTTGACAAAGGTAAGGTTGAGTCGATCTCACCCTTCCCCCTACCACCAGTAGAATAAGGGTTCAAGGTACGGAACGTGAAGATGAGGGGCGGGGCTGGGACAAGTTGATTGGTACCGAAGACTGACTGAGTCTACAGTTTCGTCTCCTTTTCTTCATTCCCCCGTTCTTTCTGGAGTGAGTCCATCACATCGGTACCATTAGGTCCCAGTCACGAGAAGCTCGAGTCGTCCACAAATTTCGACCGAGAATGAGACACCCGAAGAAGCCCCCAAGAAGGAGATATGACAGTTACAACCTCTCCCTAATTATTAGTTTGTGGTCAAAAAGGTCGGAAGAATCAAAATCCAAGAGTCGACGTTGACTCTGTTTTTACCAAAATAACATCGTAAGTTACATTCTTACTAAATAAGTAAGTATTACAACACCGATCCTAGTGTCCGAAACCTCAGTTTCTTCGGACCGGAACTTAGGTCTAATATGGAAAGTGATCGACACACTAAACCCCTGTCGAAAGAACGGAAGAGACAGAGTAAAAATTTTTAGATTTTGAGGATCTCCTCTTGTATCCGTTTTGTGAGGCTGTATTTAGTGTCGTCCTAGGAGATACTAGGTGGAGGGTCTTATGACCTTTATTTTCGTTTTTATTTGTTTACCCTAGATTAATTTTAATTTTCGAAGACGTGTTGTTTCCTTTGATATTCGTTCCACTTTTCTGTCGGAAGACTTACCCTCTTTTATTATCGTTTACTTCGTTGACTGTTTGTTCATTAGAGTTTTTATATGTTCGTTGAATACGTCGAGTTAAGGTCTTTTTATTTGTTGGGTTAGTTTTTTACCCGGTTTCTTGATTTATCTGTAAAGAGGTTTCTTCTGTATGCCTACCGATTGTTTGTGTACTTTTCTACGAGTTGTAGTGAGTAATAGTCTCTTTACGTTTAGTTCTGGTGTTACTCCATGGTAAAGTGTGGTCAGTCTTACCGACGCTAGATTTTCAGGTGTTCGTTATTTACGACCTCTCCCACACCTCTTTTCCCTTGGGAGAATGTCACAACCACCCTTACGTTTGATCGTGTCGGTGATACCTCTTCTCACACCTCTAAGGAAATTTTTGATGTTTATCTTGACGGAATACTGGGTCGTTAGGGTGACGACCCGTATGTGTGGCTCCTTTGGTCTTAACTTCCTCTGTGAACATGGGGTTACAAGTAGCGTTGTGACAAATATTATCGGTCCTGTACCTTTGTTGGATCTACAGGTAGTCGTCTACTTACCTATTCGTACGACACCATGTATATGTGTTACCTCATAATGAGTCGGTAATTTTTCTTATACAAACTTAGTCAAGATTACTCCACCCACCTTGACCTCGGATAATATGTCTCACTTCATTCGGTCTTTCTTTTTGTGGTTATGTCATATGATTGTGTATATATACCTTAAATCTTTCTACCATTACTATTGGGACATACGCTCTGTCGTTTTCTCTGTGTCTACATATCTTGTCAGAAAACCTGAGACACCCTCTCCCACTCCCACCCTACTAAACCCTCTTACCGTAACTTTGCACATGATAGTACATTCTTTGCTTAGCGATCAGATCCAAGCTATGTCCTATGTCCTACGAACCCCGACCACGTGTCCCTACTGGGTCTCTCTACTATACCCCTCCCACTACCCTCCCCCTGAGTCCCAACCCTTGAGTACATGTGGACACCACCTAAGTACAGTCACATACCGTTGTGGTTACGTCATAACATTTCATTTTTTTTATTTTAATTTTTTTATTTTTATTCAGATATTTTACCTGTAATATTATGAAGTGGCCGTATCATTCTAATTAGTTCTATTATAAATAATTCACAGTCGCATATAATTCACCGTATTTATCGGTGAGTTATTCATCATCATCGACAAAAAATATCTCCATCTATTACAAACGGAAATCGTAGAGGATGTGGGGAAGGACGGAGAACTATGGGACTTCGAATATCCTAAGAAGGAAAAAAAATTCAGTCGCACGCGACCCAGAAGTAAAGTCGAGACTCGGAGAAGCAGCGTGGTACGCCTGAAAGAGACCAACACCACACCCCAGAAGAGAACGACGTCTCGTGTCCGAGATCTCGTGTGTCCGAGCCATCAGCACCACACGTCCGAGGGAATCAACGCCGTGAGTCCGAATCAACGGGGGCGTCGTACACCCTAGCATCACGGGGTTGGTCCCTAACTTGGATGTAGGGGACGTAGCCTTCCACCTAAGAATTGGTGACCCGGTGGTCGCTTCAGGGTCCTAAGGAGAATGAAAAAGTGACATTGACTTTAGGAAGGGATCCAATAGGACCACGAAGGAACCATCGAGTCGACCATTTCTTAGACGGACGTTACGTCCTCTGGGATCAAGTTAAGGACTCAGTCCTTCTAGGGTACCTCTACCCTGTCCGATGGGTGAGGTCATAAGAACCCGAAGGGACCACCGAGTCTGTCATTTCTTAGGCGGACATTACGCCCTGTGGACCCAAGTTAGGGACCAAACCCTTCTAGGGGACCTCTTCCCGTACCGTTGGGTGAGCTCACAAGAACGGACCTCTTAGGGGTACCTGTCTCCTCGGACCACCCGATGTCAGGTACCCCAACGTTTCTCAGTCTCTACTGACTCACTGATTCGTGTGTTCAATAGGATGTATTCGGACGGTCGGAACGTTTTCCTGAGAAAAGATCCAACCTTCCTAATTTATTCCCAAAAAGACCACCGAGTCTACCATTTCTTAGACGGACGTTACACCTTCTGGGTTCAAACTAGGGACCTAGTCCTGCTAGGGAACCTCTTCCCTCCAATACGTAGATTTCACTAATGTATCGTATACGTAACCATTCACGAGTTCTTTAACCTCCACGATAATACATCACAATAATAATACTAGAAAGGGTACAGGGACGAAAATTTTTTACGAGGAGATGGGTGTTAGACTGAGTAACCTTTTCTGAAACTACGACCCTCCCTAACCCCCGTCCTCCTCTTCCCCTGCTGTCTCTTACTCTACCGACCTACCGTAGTGACTGAGTTACCTGTACTCACACTCATTTGAGGCCCTCTACCTGTCCCTCCGGATCACACGACACTAAGTACCCCAACTTTTCTCAGCCTGTGCTGACTCGGCGACTTGACTCGACTTGACTGGGTGTTAGGGTTGAGGAAGTAAGAGTCGTTTGGTTGAATGAAAGAAGGGATTACCCAACGAACTCTGGGAAGTTTCATGTAACCGAATCCTTGTTTCCAAGACTTTAGTTTCGTCGGACTGAAGCTCAGTGTAAGGAATGATCGACACACTGAATCCTATCCCGTCAGTTGGAAAAACTTGGAGTTAAAAGAGTAGACATTTTACCCCTGTTATTATCACAATACAAATCCAAATATTACTCCTAATATTCTATATAACGTACATTTCGTGAACTGGATTCAGAACCTCGTGTCATTCATGAGTCATTTACAACAGAGAATAACGAAAATGATAATACGTACGTTCAGTAAACAACTGATAAATGGTACCCGAGGAATAACACGACCTTGATCTCTGTCTTTCTACTTTCCACTTCTGGATCAAGGACGTAAGTTCCGTGACTGTCAGATATCGTCTTAAGGAGTTTGAACGTGTACTCTAAGTGGATTTGTCGAAAATTTTGAGAGTCAGGTAAATTCAGTCTGTATACAGACCCACACACACTAGACTTGTAGTCGTACAAAAGTCCACCATGTTGATACACCTGACTTAACTCTTGGTGACCAGGTCTCGTCGTCAACCGTTTACAAAAAAACCTTTCCGAGTCTCTCAGTCATGAAACACCCGGTACGCGAGAGACAACTTTGAGGACTTGAGACACCGACTTCGTGTTTTCGTCGGTATCTACCACACTTACCCGTACTGACACAAGGTTACTTTGAAATAAATGTTTTTGTCTTCCGCCCGGTATCAAACGACTAAGGACTACATCTGATAACTTCAATTAGTTTCTAATGTAATTTTGTACCACCGATGTTACTATCCAGGTCGTCACGTAAGAACTTCGGCACTTCAGATTTGACCTAGAACTCCTCACACATCGTCGATCAGTCCTCTCCACCCCTTCCTCTCTACCTCCTTTCTGGAGGGTTCTTCTCTTTCCTGTCGTCATCGACAATCCATTCGGACCTCTTGACCACCTGGACTTTTATCAATCGTATCAAACTCACATGTTATCAACGATCCCCTCTCCAACATCCATTTGGACCTCTCAATACTTGTTTATATGTCCTCGGTCTCGTACTACTTGAAATACACAGTCCAATTCCTCAGATTTGAACTAGAACTTCTGGTACCCCTGATCGACGTAATAGACTCAATGGAACAGCTTACTCATGAGACCGTCCACTCCTACTTCCTACGTCTCTACACAGTACCGCCTGATCATCGTCAATCCCATTCTAATATCACTAGAACATTCTACATTACTCAATGATTTCATTAACGACACCCCTACTCTTCACCTCCTTAAGTTTTGTGCACTTCTTGATCTGAGCGGTGGTCCACCACCACACTAACTTAACTCTCCCCCGTAAAATCCCTCTTCTCACGTAGTTCTTACCTCGGATCGAAAGACCGAACACGTCAACTCTCGTAGACTACGATGAAAGCGGACCTCTTAGGGTCCCTGCCCCCTCGGACCACCCGACGGCAGATACCCCAGCGTGTCTCAGTCTGTGCTGACTTCGTTGAATCGTCGTCGTCGTCGTCGTTGTCGTCTACGATGAAAGACTCTATTCCCCCGAAGGGTCCACCACGATCACCATTTCTTAGACGGACGGTCACGTCCTCTGTATTCTCTGGACCCAAACTAGGGACTCAACCTTTCTGGGGGACCTCCTCGCGTACCGTTGGGTGAGCTCATAAGAACGGACCTCTTAGGGGTACTTATCTCCTCGGACCACCCAATGTAAGGTATCCCAACGCTTCTCAGACTGTACTGACTTCACTGAACCTTGTGTGAGTAGACTCTATTCCTCATGATCTTCTCCTCGTGACTACTTTTCTACTGTCTTTCTGGTACTCACACCAAAGCTTGTACACTTTGAACACTACGGTCAACCTGCAAGTACGTCTTGATAGGTTAGTTGTTAGAACTCGTCTCAACATTCCAATCCTACCCATTATTTCTGCCCGTCAGCTGTTGTATGTCTACATTAATTACGTCACTAAAACGTACTCAAGTGGGTACGTCACACTTATTCCTTTTATTCCCTAATTTTTGTAACACTAGACCCATTGTATGGACCCTTCTCTTTCTACTTTTTCCAAGACTTGTGACCGGTGTCACGAGGTTCTTTCGTCTCTATCGTTTCAGTGTCTATCACGAGAGTAAATATCTCCTGAAAGCAACACAGTTTTTGACACGACTCGTCACATATATGTAGTAGAATAAAGGTCGTTTAGGGGTTCTATCCATTATACTGATGGAGTCAAAATTCAAACTCCTTTGACCCTGAGACTTCTTGTGTTTCGCCCCGACTGAGATACAGAGAGACTGAGTTTCCCTGTACGACAATCGATGATATGATAGACTGAAGGTATCCTTTGGTTTCGACTTCTCTCAAAGGTCTTCCCACCTAATCGGTCACCGTTTACGAAGTCTCTAGTTTCTCGTACTCCCGTTTTTAAACACAGGAAACCACAACGGTTTTTGTTCGGATGTCCCTCACTTACTCACTTTACTTCCACTCTTCATTCTTTTATGAAAGTTCCATTTACTGAGGTAGTTCTGGAACAAACACTTTTGCTCCTCTTCCTCCTATCTCCTTCAGTACCCCAACACTCTCTTTCAAACAAAACAAACAAACGAAAATTATACCCTCTCATCCAACTTTGTGATTTAACCTTCCTTTGTTTACTCTCTTTCGAACTTCTGTCTTCTCTACCCAATTGACTACCGAGTTCCAGGGTCCTTTCAGTTTGTTCATTACCGGTCTCGTGTCGTGACTGAGGTCTCTCCTGATCCCAGTGGTGAAGGTACCCCTACCCCTTCTTGCTCCTTGCCGATGTACTCCTAAGTCCTTTCTTAGCGTCCAAAACTCCCTTTAGGATGGGTTACCAGAGATAACGGAGACTTTATCTTCTAGATACGGAGGTCTAGGTGTGAGGTGGGATAAGGTAGGACGAGACCTTCGTTCTCCCACTGGAGGTACTGTGAAGTCCCACTCAAACCAATTACTTTCACTGGTCGTCCTCTGTCTTCTTACACTCTTCTCACTCCGAACCCATAAACAAGGGAATCGGGAAGGAATGACCCAACGAAGTGCGACTGACAGAGAGACGACGACGACGACGACGATTCAGTGAAGTCAGTACAGGCTGAGACACGCTGGGGTCTCTACCGTCGGGTGGTCCGAGGGGGTAGGGACCCTAAGAGGTCCGTTCTTGTGACCTCACCCAACGGTAAAGGAAGAGGTCACGTACTTTCACTTTTCAGTTTCACTTCAGCGAGTCAGCACAGGCTGAGAATCGCTGGGATATCTGACGTCGGGTGATCCGAGGAGGTAGGTACCCTGAAAGGTCCATTCTCATGACCTCACCCCACGGTAACGGAAGAGGCACAGAGAGAGATGGTTTCAGGTATCGTGGGTAGTCCGTCGGTAAAGGTGTATCAACGACAGGTGTTCAAGACCACTGACGACGAAAGGATCGTGTGCTTTTGGGTCCGTACATTGTAAGGGGTGATAACGATCGGGGTCTCAGACATGATACAGTGTAACCAAAGGACTTTAAAACGGGGCTGCAAACATTGACTAGGGAAGGAATTTAATTAAAGCTAATAGGTCAAACCTGTACTGTAGACTAAGGAAATTCCTGGGTCTGACCATCTCCTCTGTCTCAGTAAACGACTCTTACTCTCCTCACAACACTACACTCTTCATCAAACTCCTCCTTCTTCCAAACTTTATTGAAGGTACTCCTTTTCTTCTCCTTCGACTATTCTCTGTGACCGTCTTTACGACCCCTCACGTCTCTTCAGGGCCACGTCCGGCCTTCGACGGGAGTATATCTAGTCTCTTTCGTCACCCAACCGAACTAGGTACCATTCTTAAAACGGTTTTCACTTTACTCAAGTCTCATAACCATTTCTCATTAACATTTCGTTCGACCGAATCTCTGCTCTCCTCAGTATTTCGATAGACCAACGACTATCCGATCTCTTTTACCTTACTGGAGTAAAAGGGACGACGACGACGGTTCAACGAAGTCAGCACAGGTTGAGACACACTGGGGTCTCTACCGTCGGGTGGTTCGAGGGGGTAGGGACCCCAAGAGGTCCGTTCTTGTGACCTCACCCAACGGTAAAGGAAGAGGTTACGTACTTTCACTTTTCACTTTCACTTCAACGAGTCAGCACGGGTTGAGAATCGCTGGGGTACCTGACGTCGGGTGGTCCGAGGAGGCGGGTACCCTAAAAGGTCCGTTCTCATGACCTCACCCCACGGTAGTAAAAGGGATGTTCATGCGTTAAGTTCTCAGTAAACTTCTTCCCAGTAAATACCTCAAGTCTGGGAGTGTAGACTCAGTGAGTCCGTCCCGGTCCGATCCTACTCCCTTCGTTCCCCGGATCCTAGGTTTACATTCCACGTGAGTGACAGTCCACCTCTAGGACGCGGACGTACTGGGACTCTCACTCATAGAGGAATGTAGAACGTGGGAATCACGGAGGGAAAGAGTGGGATCGGTGACCGTGTGTCTTAGGCCTAGGTCCTCTATTGGTAATTGGAAAACCATATAAAGGAAGGTCAGACAAGAGAATTAGTAAACAGACAAACTGATCCAACTCCAGTATGACGAGTATGTCAAAACATAGGTCGAAGTAAATGACCTGTAATATTACTTTAACGTAGAAGAAATTTGGACGAAACTAATACAGAGACAAGTAGCCATTACGTATGAGTGACGTCGTTTTGGTCTGTCATGTCTTTTCGTTTTTCGTCTTTTTTTTTTTCTTAGGAGACATTATCCACGACGTATGACTCTAACTAAGTACTTAGTTTTTTATAAAGACAACATCTTTATATGACGGTCGAACACCTTCCGACACGTTTCTTTCAAACGTCACTTAGTTCACAACCCTTCAACCCTCTTCCTAAACCCCCTTCCTTCATTCCGTGTGTTGAAACTCACCTTTTGTGTGTGTGGGCCAACCTCTTTATAAAACGAGGTTTATAGATTCTCAGATAAGGGGTAAGTTTCACTTTTTTTAAAGTAGACACCACTTTATTGTATTATTTTCTTTTACGACGAACAAACTTATGACACATTATTACTGAACCTTCCGAAAGATTGTGAGACTTTCAATCAAAAACGTACACACCACCCCTGTTGCCAAAAGGACACCAGGAGGTTCACTTTCTGTGTACAGAAAGGGTCCACTCTCCGTCCTACAGACCAGTACCGATATGATTTACACCGATACTAGTAGGAATCACTATACACTAGAGGTAAATATCTTCATAAAACCTAAGATCAAAAGGTAATCTTTTGAACCTACTTAGGACTACCGAGAAAATAATGGTTCCCTTATAAAAAAATTTTACAGGAACAATGGACCGGGATCCGAGTGAAAAGTCGTAAAAGAGAAAGAGGATTAAGGAAGTTCCGGTAGTAGTGGTGACTGAGGTAATGGTGGTGGTGGAAGTGGAGGTGATGATGGTGGAGAAGGAAGAGGGAGATTGAGATTGATCATCCTAATCAGGGGGACGGGGTCTATACAGGGGTAAAAGGTCGAAGGGATAGAACAAGACGAGTCTAACGGAGATTCCGGAGTGGAAGGGGGTTCGGATGGACACCTTCAGACGGAAGGGGTTTCTAGGTTTGGTTTACTGTAAAGATCACACTTCAGAAGAACCTAGATCGGGTAGTCTTCATAATACTTAACCCAAAGACTATGACGAGTCCAAGAATAACTTCACTCCCTATGTTAAAACTCATCTCAGTTATGTAAAAAAGAATAATCCTATAAACTACAGTTCCATATCTCTATTTATCCTTTAAGATTGGATATTCTACGTGAGAATATCTATAAGACTATTTACTACACATTTGATTCGTCTTACAGTGAAACTTCCTAACTATCCAGTACTCCTTCGTTTTTAGTATACGGAGTACCCCCACCTATCATATCCTGGTCAATTTATTTTCTAGTCTCAATCCTGGGTGTGTACCCCTACACTCACGTCGTTCTTTTTGATTCTGTATAGTCTTCTCTCCCATTATTACTCAATATAGGAGAGGAAAGTGATTAACATCCATATCATCCTTTGTGTACCTCAAACCTCCCCTCCTTAGACTCTCGACCCGTTTCGTAAAATATTTGTGACAGAAGAAATCAGAGTTTTCGGGAAAAACAACCTGAACCGGTTGGATCTACACTCAGCACCCAAATAGTGAACGATCGAACCAAGCGAACCCGTTTAGGGAAGTACGAGAGGTTCAGAGGCTAAAGAATAGACATTTTATCCCGTTTGTCATTACGACGAGGTCTCCCAAGTACGTTGTCAGTCCGCTTTTCTACACACGTTTCCTCGAGACATGTGAGACTTGGTGGGGTCTTTACGGGTAATAACATCTTGTTCCATGTTCACTTTCTCTTGTGAAAGACAGTAATGAAATAAGTAAGACAGTTGTTTATAAAGAGACAAACGGTCCTTGACTCTTATATCTTCGAAAGAAGTGGTTCATGTCAGATACTTACGTTCCCGTATTGACCCTCAACGGTAATGTCCCCTGGACCCGTGAACCCCCGTAAGAAAGAGTCAATTATTGAACCTTTGGACGGATACCCTAAGACGAAGAACTCCTCGATACCCTTGGTTCTTTTGAGTTTTCTTTCACTTCAACAGGGTTGTGGGTCCCGGTCTCGAATGGGTCTACTCAGAGGTTTCTCGTACTGGTCTCTCAGGTTGGAGACTGAACAGAGGGTGGGTAACCTACTCGGACCTGTGGTCTGCACATATCGTACTTGTACGACCAGACAGACAGTACACCGTACATGGGACTAGTCGGAGTGTAGATGTTATTACGTAGACACGTGGGTTGTGACTATGTCAACAAGAACTCCTACCTGAACCTAAGCTCTTTCTATTGTCCGGTAGAAAGGAGTTCCGTCAAGGAACGTTTTCCTCTCGGGATTAGGAGTCGTCATAGTCACTTTTATTTTCATTTGTGTTCAACTATTTTCGGACTTGGACCTTAAACGAGTATCTGACTGACCCTTTAGCAAAAGACCACGACAAAAATGAGGATCGATCCAAGCCTGGAGACGAAGTCCATCTTCCCTGGAGGACCGAGGTTACGGCACCAGAGGGAAAGAAAGAGAGGGACAGAGAGGGGGAGGGAGGGAGAGAAGAGAGAGAAATTGTCGAAATAACTGTAAATCATTTGACTTGTATAAGTTGTAGCTGTGAAACTATTGATAACTACACATATATGTGTGTTCTTTGATAGTGATGTTAATTCTATTACTTGTGTAATCGTGGGCGTTTTAAAGGAAGGGAAACGAAATAAGTAGGGACAGAACGGGGAGAAGTTAGTCCGTTTGTGAAGAGAGAAAGACACTGATCCGTGATTAACACCAAAAGATAAGATCTTTAAGAAACCCCCAGAAAAAAACATGGAAGGTACAGAGATAGAGGAAGACACCAAACATAGTACTTAGTACACCTCCATCGGAGTAATGGTGGGTCTCCACCATAGGATCGAGGGACGACCCGAAAGAGAAGGTGGTGGAGGCACTCCCTCAACCCCACGGAGTATTGTCGTACCCTTCCTACCTTCAGATCCGAGGGGGTAAACCGGAAACGGGTCCATCCTCAGTTGTCAAAAAAGACTTTACAAACCGACCTTACCTCACCAATAAGAGATCCACAAAAGAGAGAAGGATCTGACGGTGGAAGAGTTTTTGGGTCAATCTCTTTTCGGTCCCTGGTGTGTGAGGATACAACGAGGAACCCAGGACACTAAACTTCAACCAGACTGAAGAAGGTACGTTGAAAGTCTCAGAATATATATATAAAAATTATATATCACATGTTTCAAAAATCGACATGAACCGTCCTCTTTACTCCCCTTTTTGTAGTTTTTCCGAATTCCGGAGGTTAAGTTCGGTTGTTCTTCGATACGTCGACGTTTCAAAATACGAGTTCTTTAATTGTGTTTTAACTATAAAATGTTTCAGAAGAACCGTTCATCCCACGAACTACCTAAACCCTCCGTCTTCTCCGACCTCCATTTCTCTCTAAAATTGTTATCAGGGTCCATACTTAACTATTACCTTAGTCGTTCTAACCACTGTCACAATTCTTGACTGTACTCCCGTACCGACACTTTTTATAAACCCACTTCTTATAACAAATACCTCTTTTCCAAGTCTTAAATCAACCTCCACTTTAAAATCTTTTGGAACTTATGGAGTGGTTCCTCCAAAGGAACACTTTAAGAAGTGAAAAGAGTACAGTATGCTACTTCTTAATACTTTGACTACAGTAAATCCCAGAACATAATCAGTTGAGTCCAACGATATCGTTTTATGGTATCTGACCTACCGAATTTGTTGTCTTTAAATAAAACAGTTTCAAGAACTCAGGTCTTTAGGTTCTAATCCCACGGTCGTTCAAGTCAAAGACCATTCTCGAGAGAAGAACTGTACACAAACTGATGAAAGAGGGATATACGAGTGTGTTGGAAAGGAGACACACACACACACACACACACACACACACACACACACATACCTCTCTCTCTCTCTCCAAAACAAAGGGGAAGAGTATTCCTGTGACCAGGATAACCTGATTACGGGGTGGGAAGTCAAGTAAAGTCAGTGAGTCAGTACAGACTGATAAACGCTGGGGTACCTGACGTCGTGTGGTCCGAAGAGACAGGTAGTGGTTGAGGGTCTCGAACGAGTTTGAGTACAGGTAACTCAGCCACTACGATAGGTTGGTAGAGTAGGAGACAACAGGTGAAGAGGAGGACGGAAGTTAGAAAGGGTCGTAGTCCCAGAAAAGGTTACTCAGCCAAGAAACGTAGTCCACCGGTTTCATAACCTCAAAGTCGAAGTCGTAGTCAGGAAGGTCACTTATAAGTCCTGACTAAAGGAAATCATACCTGACCAACCTAGAGGAACTTCAGGTTCCCTAAGAGTTCTACAGAAGAGGTTGTGGTGTCGAGTTTTCGTAGTTAAGAAGACGTGAGTCGAAAGAAATATCAAGTTGAGAGTGTAGGTATGTACTGGTGACCTTTTTGGTATCGAAACTGATCTGCCTGGAAACAACCATTTCATTATAGAGTCGAAAATTTATACGACACATCCAACCAGTATTGAAAAGAAGGTTCCTCGTTCGTAGAAAATTAAAGTACCGACGTCAGTGGTAGACGTCACTAAAACTTCGGGTTTTTCTATTTCAGACAGTGACAAAGGTGGTAAAGGGGTAGGTAAACGGTACTTGGTCTACAGTACTAGAATCAAAAGACTTACGACTCAAAATTCGGTTGAAAAAGTGAGAGAAGAAAGTGAAAGTAGTTCTCCGAGAAATCAAGGAGTGAAAGGCGGTATCCCCACCATGATAGACGTATAGACTCCAATAACTATAAAGAGGACCGTTAGAACTAAGGTTGAACACGAAGTACGTCGGGTCTCAAAGAGTACTACATGAGACGTATATTCAACTTATCCTTCCCACTGTCATTATTAGGAACTGTATGAGGAAAGGGTTAAACCTTGGTCAGACAACAAGGTGCAGGTCAAGATTGACAGCGAAGAACTGGATGTAAGTCTAAAGAGTCCTCCGTCCATTCCATCAGACAGTAGAGAAATTCTTAAAAGGTCAAACAACACTAGGTGTATCAGTTTCCGGAACCGTATCAGTTATTTCGTCTTTATCTACAAAAAGACCTTGAGAGAACGAAAAAGGTCCTAGGTCGCCTACAACCGTTAAGTTAGAGATCAAGAAGACGGAAAAGATTTAGGTCGAACTTGTAGACCTTCAAGTGTCAACCACACGACAACTTTGGACCGAATCTCTTAAAACTCGTAATGAAATGATCGTACACTCTACTCACGTTACCAAGCCATCAAACTCGTAAGAAACCGTAACGGAAAGAAACACTAACCTTACTTTTGACTGGAAAAGGTCAGAACACCGGTGACGACTCAAAAGGTTTAAACGACCGTATAACTCATGTCGTGAAAGTGTCGTAGTAGAAAGTCCTAAACTTTATCGAGGTGACCTTAAGGTAGTGGAAGTGATCGAAACAAGAATCTCTACGAAAGATTCCGGGTGAACTGAAGTGTAAGGTCCTACAGACCGAGATCCACTCATTAGTGTGGTAGTACCTATAGACCTAGCACTTCTAGAAAAAACACGTAAAGAAGACACATAAGAACGGTGGAGAAGAATTATAGAAGACGAAGACAATCCAGGTATGGTAAAGACAGGAAATAACACGGGTAGGAGCGTACTTTACAAGGGAACCATAGAGATTAAAAGAACTTCTCTAGAGATCTCGGGGTGGGAATACTGGAGTAAATTGGAATTAATATAGGGATTTCCGGGATAACATAGAGGTTTATGTTAATTTAACCCCCAATCTCGAAAACGTATACTTAAAACGTCCCTGTACTTGTAAGTCAGATATTTACCTACTCAACATTCTTATGCCGATTTTTATAGTACTTTAACAAAATACCCGTTTCTTAATATAAGTACCAACTGTTACTATTGATATTAGTGACAATTGTTTGTACCTAGTAACAATACTCCTTTACAAAAGATCGATCCTTCTTCACATTATTTATGAGGGTTTCATTACCTTTATTTTCGTTTTTATTTGTTTACCCTGGCTTAATTTTCGAAAACGTGTTGCTTCCTTTGATATTCGTTTCACTTTTCTGTCGGAAGTCTTACCCTCTTTTATTATCGTTTGTTTCGTTGACTGTTTCTTAATTAGATTTTTTATATGTTCGGCGAGGCCGTCGAGTTAAGGTTTTTCTATTCGGTGGGTTAATTTTTTACCCGGTTTCTTAAAGAGGTTTCTTTTGTATGTCTACCGATTGTTTGTGTACTTTACTACCAGTTGTAGTGAGTAATAGTCTCTTTACGTTTAGTTTTGGTTTTACTCCATAGTAGAGTGTAACCAGTTTTACCGACGATAGTTTTTCAGATGTTCGTTATTTACGACCTCTCCCACACCTCTTTTCCCTTGGGAGAATGTGACAACCACCCTTACGTTTGATTATGTCGTTGATACCTCTTGTCACACCTCTAAGGAATTTTTTGACCTTTATCTTGACGGTATACTGGGTCGTTAGGGTGACGACCCGTATATGTGACTCCTTTGGTCTTAACTTTCTCTGTGCACATGGGGTTACAAGTAGCGTCGTGACAAATACTATCGGTCCTGTACCTTTGTTGGATCTGCAGGTAGCCGTCTACTTACCTATTCTTTCGACACCATGTATATGTGTTACCTTATAATAAGTCGGTAATTTTTCATACGAAAACTTAGTCAAGATTACTCCACCTACTTTGACCTCGGATAATATGTCTCACTTCATTCGGTCTTTCTTTTTGTGGTTATGTCATAGAATTACGTATATATATCTTAAATCTTTCTACCATTGCTATTGGGACACACACTCTGTCGTTTTCTCTGTGTCTATATTTCTTGTCTGAAAACCTGAGACACCCTCTTCCGGTCCCACCCTACTAAACTCTCTTATCGTAACTTTGTACATATAATAGTATACACTTTATCTAGTGATCAGGTCCAAGTCACGTACTCTGTCCCACGAGTCCCGACCACGTGACCCTACTGGGACTCCCTACCCTACCCCTCCTTCAACCCTCCCCCCAAGTCCTACCCCTTGTGTACATACATATGGGTACCTACTAAGTACAGTTACATACCGTTTTGGTGACGTTATAACATTTCATTAATCGGAGGATAATTTTAATTAATTAATTAATTTAAATTTTTATTTTTCTTGGTACGTTTTGAAGTGATTTTTTTTCTTCACACACCTCTTTTCCCTTGGGAGAATGTGACAACCACCCTTACGTTTGATCATGTCGGTGATGTCTCTTGTCACACCTCTAAGGAATTTTTAGACCTTTATCTTGACAGAATACTGGGTCGTTAGGGTGACGACCCGTATGTGTGGCTCCTGTGGTCTTAACTTTCTCTGTGTACATGGGATTACAAGTAACGTCGTGACAAATATTATCGGCCCTGTACCTTCGTTGGATCTACAGATAGTCGTCTACTTACCTATTCTTTCGACACCATGTATATGTGTTACCTCATAATGAGTCGGTAATTTTTCTTATGTAAATTTAGTCAAGATTACTCCCCCTACTTTGACCTCGGATAATATGTCTCACTTCATTCGGTCTTTCTTTTTGTGGTTATGTCATATGATTGCGTATATATACCTTAAATCTTTCTACCATTACTATTGGGACATACACTCTGTCGTTTTCTCTGTGTCTACATATCTTGTCAGATAACCTGAGACACCCTCTCCCACTCCCACCCTACTAAACCCTCTTACCGTAACTTTATACATGTTATAGTATACACTTTGTTTGGCGGTCAGGTCCAATCTACGTACTATGTCCCACGAGCCCCGACCACGTGACCCTACTGGGTCTCCCCACCCTACCCCTCCCTCCACCCTCCCCCCAAGTCCTACCCCTTGTACACATGTGGGCACAACCTAAGTACAACTACATACCGTTTTGGTTATGTTATAAAATTTCATTTTTTTTTTTTCTTCACATTATATATTTTTATTATACACATCGTTAAATCCTTCATCAAATCATACCGATGGTAGAAAGTCTGAGACTTTATCATTTGTATTATCTTAGATAATCAACTGAAGGAATGAGTATAAAACACAAAAACTCTATTTTCTCAACACGAAATAGTCATTACACAGTGATTACAAAATACTGATGTCTTCAGTACACTTAATAAAACCTTTATTTCACGAAAGTGGCTATACTGATTACGACGTCCTTACTTTAAGTAACTTTTACCTGTAATAGACTACTGACAGGACAAATTACATAATTTATCCAAAATGAAATGTAACTCTATAGTATCTAAGTCTGAATTCGTTAATCAGATATTATAGTCGAAGTAACTCTTAATCGTGAATTAACACTCTGAGAACTCCGATTATGGTGAAACATTAATCGACTACTTAAGAATCCCTTTAAGAATCTCTGGTTACACGTATTTCAAGTATGTGTGCCGGGAGTAGGAAAGTAAGTAAAATCGGTGGAACGAAATGGATATCGTGAAAATCTTCCGACAAAAGGACTGAAATAGGGTCTTAGAGAAGAACCGGAGTGATTCCACGGGGTTTACAGGTGAGACCGATGAACACCCTAATATGTCAGTTGACTTTGGTCAAGGAGAACTCCTGGGACTCGGTCACTGAAGGTTCAGTAAGGGTAAACAAGACTAGTAATCCACCGAAGAACAGGGTTCTCGTGTGACTTAGGTCAAGAGAGAGGGTGGGGTCCAGAGCCACGGTCTGTTCGGATCTTGACTTACGGAGATTGGTTCCTGACCCTTAAGTTGAGGTCCGGGGTTCGGTCACCCACGAAGGAGGTTGCTCCGGACCTCTTCCCCTTACGGAATTTGTTCTCACCCTTCTGTCCCGTCGATGATGACGACTTTCCTTCCTCTGTGCTAATCTTCATACGAGTAATCCATATCTTACTGGCGTCCCTAAACCCATGAATGACGACAGTAGTGGAGGCCGTCGGAAGGACTCTGTTACCGTCTGGGATCTTTCTCACGACCTCCGTGTCCACTAAGACTACCGTCCCCGAACCTAGAACTCCCGAGACTAGAGCAACGGAAACTAAATGACTTACTGGAAACTGAAGAGGAAGGACGAGGAGGACAGGGGTACGGGTAGGGGTGCATCTGGAAAGGAAGTTTCACGTGACCCCCGACATACAAAACGATCGACCTTGTACCCAGAGACCTTACACCTTAGGGTGGTAAATTGACGTGTAAACCGAAGATGAGTTTCATTCTTGTTCATGAATCTACAGAATCTCTAAAACCCTGATCCCCTAAGATAATCATCTCATATATGATATACACACACATATACATATATGACATACATACATACATATGACATGATATATATTTTTTATTATATGTAATACGTTTATTATATGTAATACATTTATTATATGTAATTTATATATCACATATATAATTATATTTATATATCATATATAATATATTTAAAAAACATTATATATCATAAATATATCATAATATATACATATAATATTTAAATGTACACACAACCACGAGAATTTCAACTTACTCTGTAAAAGATAGGATTAAAACTACACAAAAACGAAACTACAACAAATTTAACTTACTCCTTTGACTCTTTAAAGGTCTGAAACTTAAAGAACTCGTACGGAAGTAATATACGTCCAGCCGAATACAAAGTACCAATTACCCAGTCCTTTTAACCTTATGACGAAGGTGTAGTTCTTTCTTTCATCTTTTATCCTTACAGGAACCTCGGTAAGATGGTGTTCCTCTTCCTTTGATTGTAGAAAAAGTCGTGAATACACGGACCGTGAGTTGTGTGTAATAGAGAAAATAAGGAGAGTGGTTGAGCCCCTTCATCTTTACCTATAACGGGGGTAACATTCTACTCCTTTGACTTCGTACTATCTTAATTCATTATACGGGGTTTAGTATCTCGGTCACTCACAGATTTACCCCTGATTCTTGAGGTCCTCTGAGGTTTCGACAATGGAGTAAGTCGGAGGTTCTTTGTACGAAAGAAAGAATAAAAATAAATAAATAAATAAAAAACGGAAAAAAAAAAAAAACGAAAGAGAAAATTTGTCGGACAATGTAAGAATACACTTCTCAGAACAACGAACAAACTTTTGACTCGAGATAAGTGTGGAGACTACACTGACTCGACTCCGGTAGTGTTCGAATCTCGTAGACCACGTTAGACGGTCTAGACCCGGTTATCTCTTGAAGAGTCTCCGGGGTCGGTACACTTTCCCCGGTTTAATCGTCACCTCTTACGGTTTCCCACTGACCCGGACTACCCTTCTCCCTTTCTTTGCGACTCGTCTCGTCGACCTTCTCGTCCCAGACTTCTGGGGTCCGATTGGTCCGGTCCGTTCTCTAAGACGTCCCTCTCACCGTCGATTCTACGTCTCCTAGGTTCCTATCTTCATCTATTTACCCACCCAATCTATCGTAGAGATATCTCGAGGGACCAGAACTTCACACCCTCGCTGTCTCTCTCACTTTGGTTCCACCTCTTTTCCTCTTTCTGTCTCTATCTATTCGTCTCTCTTTGTTGCTTTTATATAGGTCCACTGCGAAATCGTCGGGTGGACCAGATGTTTACAACATCTCGCAAAGTTGTCAGGGTCTTTACAGTACTAGGATTGAGGTCTCCTGTCGAAGGGGTACGTCTATGTAGGTAATCTCAAAGGTTTAGAACTCTTCTGAGAAGACTGAAAGGAAGACGGCAGGGATTGGTCTTTCGGACTTGTTGTTACTCGAACGTTTAAGGTCTACGAATCTATTTTGTCCTTTAAAACAGAGTGGTGTTTCTATAGGACCGACTCAAATACAAATGGACTGATGGATTGAAACGGTCGAAGTTTTTATTGTAGTACGTTGTGGACCACCCTTTCGTAGTCACACATACCTCACCTCCTCCTCCCTCCCCCTGTTCTTCTTCCGTTTCTTCACGTGTAAAATATCAACTTGTAGAGGGAGGAAATTACTAAAGGGACGCAACAGACATGGTTCGAGAGTATTAGTAACATAGTTATCTTACTTTCTTGTACGTTAAATGTACAAGTGCACAAAAAGAAGTGACCAAGAGTCATTCAGACGTCTATAAGGATCTCTACTGTAAGAGTCCTCTGTCCTACAACGGATTCTTCCTGGGTCCGTGACAACTCGTCTTTTCCTCCGATGACAGTTATCCGTTACGATGTCGACCTTCGGGTCGGGAGTTTCTCGATCGTTTCGTCTCACACCGGGAGAGGGTGTCGACGGGAGGTGAACCCAGAAAAGACCTGGGAGAACCGTTTAAACCTTTTTCCTGTAGAGGACAAACGAGAATTCGCTGTGCCAAAAAGTCCAGTATAAAGTGTAAAATAAGACAATTCTGTCCCTAGGTCTGTACTCCACTTTCACTGTAATCTTCATGTACCACCCCAAAGGGTCCAAACCCTCGTTCCGGAATTTGAGACAGGTTTCGACCAGGAAGTCCTTGCTGTCACAAAAAGGAGGGTCGGGAGGGTGAGAATCGGGAGGTCAGTGTCTCTTAGACTCGTCGACAACCCAAAAGAACCGACAGTCCAAGTCATAATAAAACATTGGTTACAGCTCTCTCGAAGGAGATGAGTGATCCCCTGTCCTCCAACATGAAACGGTCGAGTATTCACTTATGGCGGAGGGAGGTTAAAGTTTTAGGGTCTTGAGTCGTTCCAAGAGAGGACAGTTTTACATAAGACAAGAGAGATTTTTTTTTTTTTTTTCCGTACTCCCGGGGTTACCCGTTAAAACCTAAGAAGAGTAGACGGATGTTAATGGACATTATTATTACTGCGTACTTACCTTTGTATTACCCGATCGGACCTTGTGACCTCACCCACAAATTAACCGGGACGGTAAGAGTTTTAGACTCTATTTTTATTCTAACGAATTCTTCCGGGAGAGGTCGACCCGTGAAACCCTTCTTCAATCAATACGGTGGTTAAGGGTTCGTAGTAATGTACGGGAAGACGGTTAGGAATTTAACCGGGTAAGACTCAGACCCGTCAGTCCGACAAGTCGAAGGACCTGACTAAGTCAAGTACCTCCCGATCAGAAAATTCGGTTCAGATAAAAACACCACCAGACCGTCGAGACTTTACAAAAACGAGGACTTTTCCGGACCTTGAGAAAACAAAAAGAAACCGTATCTACGTCGGGACTATCTTACAAACGTCCATTGTTCCTCTGAAATCTCGTCGTTCAGAGTTTCAGATCCAAGAGTTTCACCTTAACCTCCTTGGGACCCCCAGGGGCTCTACGAAAGAAGGAAAAAGGTTGATGCATGGAAACCCACTGTCCAAAATGAGTTTGGTGTATCGACGTCTGACTTACGTCTGTGTGTATACTCTAAGGTCGACAGAAGACAATTCGGTCTGTAATTTCTTAAACCGTTTGTACATTTACTTACTGCAAGAGTAATTTAACTTACACCAAAACCTTTTATATCAATAAAAAGTATTTTTATAAACACTACCAGAAGACTAGAAGAACATTTACTATATTATGAATCTATAAAAAGTGACAAAGTCGAAATTATATATTGTACTATATATCGTTATTTATACTGGGTGTTTTTGGTTTTAGGGAACCTCAAAGAGTTATTAAAAATCCTCACATTTCCCTAAGACTCTGTCTTTGTAGACTCTTGGTACCAAAATCTCCCAAATCCCTTTCAAGATCTTTCCACTCCGGGAAGTGGTCCCTCTGTCCACAGGGAGACAGGAAAGAACCGAGGACGTAGGTCACAAGACCCGCGACATAAAGAGAACGAAGACAACCCACACAGACCTCGTGTCCCTGTAAACCCTATCAACAGTCTTTCTGACGGTTTTTCGTTATTCGTGGGTTGAATTTCATTTGTGTTACAAAAAATTCGTATCACCGAGTCCAAAACCTGAGTCTGTCTAAAACAAGTTAAATAGAAACGTTAAATAATGAATTTACTGAAACTTGTACAATGAATTAGAAAGATCTAGATCAAAAAAGACACACACATTTTAACCCTACGGATAAGGTTTCCCAAAAATACTCTTAATTTCCTCTACTGTGTATACTTTTCATACTCCGTGTATCAATTTACGAGTCTTTTATCATCGAAAATAGTAATAATAAGTTGCACCGTAGAATTCTCCCGTGTTGTCAAATACCCCTACACATTTATGAGAATATTGGATAGGTTGGTGAATCTTAGGGGTCACGGGAAAGAGGTCTGAGAAGAATGGTTGACGGTAGGGGATTTACGTATCTAAGAATGGTTGACGGTAAGGGATGTACGTATACATGAGTACACAAACGTGTACACACACATGTGTCCGAGTGTTTAAGTGACCTGTTTATAAATGACTTCTGGATAATGTACAGTCCGTGAGCCCTCACTCCTATCTTGTCTTTGTGTTCTCTGGATTAAGGAGGAGAATTCCTCGAATGGTAGATCGACCTCTCGGTCTCTTCCTTTGTTCGCTAACGTTGGGTTGCGAGTAAGAGTCTAGAGTCGGGTTGGTGGTAAGGGAGACTTTCAGAAGGAACGGAAAAGGGGGCCGTAGTCGGTCGAAAGTATTTTGGTACACAAGAAAGGGTAACCTCGTCGATAGTGTTCCGTACTACTGTAATTACCCTAACCAACTGACTTTAGACAGAAAGGGTATTCTGACATTCGAGGGACCTTCGTCTTTGACACACACAAAAATGAGTGGTGACGGGTAATGTCAACCTCTTCTGAGAACTCTCAGGGAACCTGTCGTTCCTCTAGTTTTGTTAGGTAGAATTTCCTGTAGTCAGGACTTATAAGTGACCTTCCTGACTACGACTTCGACTTTGAGGTTATGAAACCGGTGGACTACACTTCTTGACTGAGTAACCCTTTCGGGGACTACGAACCTTTCTAACTTCCACCCTCCTTTTCCCCTACTGTCTCCTACTCTACCATCCTACCGTAACACTGAACTACCTGTACTCAAACTCGTTCGAGGACCTCAACCACTACCTGTCCCTTCGGACCGTACGACGTCAAGTACCCCAGTGTTTCTTAGTCTGTGCTGACTCGCTGACTTGACTTGACAGGTAATGTCACGGAATCTGAATTAGTCAAGTCAAGTCAGCGAGTCAGCACAGGCTGAGAAACGCTGGGGTACTAAGCGTCGTACGGTCCGGAGGGACAGGTAGTGGTTGAGGGCCTCAAGTGAGTCTGAGTACAGGTAGCTCAGGCACTACGGTAGGTCGGTAGAGTAGGAGCCAGCAGGGGAAGAGGAGGACGGGGGTTAGGGAGGGTCGTAGTCTCAGAAAAGGTTAGTCAGTTGAGAAGCGTACTCCACCGGTTTCATGACCTCGAAGTCGAACTCGTAGTAAGGAAGGTTTCTTTAGGGTCCCAACTAGAGGAAGTCTTACCTGACCAACCTAGAGGAACGTCAGGTTCCCTGAGAGTTCTCAGAAGAGGTTGTGGTGTCAAATTTGAATTATCAACGAGTTATTTACACTCAACTTACTCCCTCACTCCTACACCTACGAGGATGACGGAAAGTCGGTTGGGAGGAGGTGAGACGGGGTCTTTGTGTGTCCGAGTAGTATAGGTGAAGACGGTAAGGAGATGGAAGGAGGGACGGACTTTACAGAGTCGGGTTATCGAAATGTGAACGTCTTAGACCGAGTCCTTTGTAGACGTGTAATTTACACACTTGATTCAGTAGGGGTTGGATGGTCCGGGTTCGTGAGGAACTGACCGGAAAGAAAGAGAGAAAGGTAATTTACATACACGATAACATATTATAATCTCTAGTATAAAAGTATTCGTCCAGAACAAAGGGGACTCTTTTCTTCCTTTGTAAAAGGTATGTATATCACATCACCGAATCATAGACTTGAACCGGACTGACCGAAGTTTACGACCAAGACTATGAATGATCGAGACATGGCAACCCTCCAGTGAAGGGTGGGAGACCGGGAGTCAAAAGAACAAACTTTATAATGTCTCAACCTACTGTACTGGAGACCCCAGTAAAGGGTGAGATTCCTAAGATCCGGGAGACGTACACATACGTTTCAGCGAAGTTAGTATAGGCTGAGAGACACTGGGATACCTGACATCGGGCGGTCCGAGGAGTCAGGTACCCTAAAAGGTCCGTTCCTATGATCTCACCCAACGGTAAAGGAAGAGGTCCCCTAGAAGGACTGGGTCCCTAGTTTGGACGCAGAGAAGACAGAGGTCGTAACAGTCAGTCCAAGAAATGGTGATTGTGGTGGGTCCTTCGGGTATCCGTGAGATACTCTACGATCTCTCACCCACGAGGAAATAAGGACACATCAGAACTGTGTGACAGGGTACTTTTTCCCTTTTCGCTTTTTTCTGTCTATGCCAGGGTACCTGGTAGGTTTAGTTCTCTTTTTGTTTCTGAAATGATTTTACACTTCTCACCAATTAAAGACCCACCTTAACGTCCACTGAGAAGAGGTAAAAGACTCCACAACCGAGAGGTGAGACACCAAAGATCGAAGAGGAAGGGTGTGAATAATTTTAGTCGAGGGTTTGGGTTGCTATAACGGATAAAAATCCAAGACACGTGTAAAACCCAGACGGACGCCAGATTCACCCTCCACACATTTGTCGTCAAGGCGCTCGAGGGTGACGTCCGGTCTGGGACACGACCCGAGTCTCGTGACCCTTAAGCCCCTACCGCCCGTGTACCCGTGGCACCCCTTGTCTCTCACCGTCCCGGGGGACCCCCGTCTTTACCGTCCTGAGGAGGTAAGTCCTGGTGTTAAAATGTGAGTAGGACTATGTGGGTAGTCTCTGTCTCCGTTCCAACGACCTACTTGTAAAGAGGTGTGTCTTGGTGTATAAAAAAAGAAGCACCCCCACCAAAAGGGAAGACTTAAAACACCCGTAAAGGGGAGTAGCCGAAACGAGACATAGTTCAAACGAAGAAAGCAGGGTTACTTCGTTTTTTGTCGACTTCCCCTACTAAAAAAAAGTAACCGAAAATGGTCAGACCGGACCGAGGTTATTGTGGTGGGTGGAGGTTCCTTGACCTTTGGACTTCACTTGAACTTGAGAATATAACACGAAGAGCGAAAGGTATTTCACAATACTTATTTTTATTCGACGATAGCAACGTTACTTGGATGAAGGTCGTATGGTACCCACGAGTAATTCACAATTTAATAGTATACAAACCACTACGCCATTCGAACTAAATATGAGTAATAATAATAAAAACGGGAGAAGGAGTAGGTACCTCAACATAGTACACCCAACCCGGTGGGGTAATAATTCCCTTTAATCACTCCCTTTAATCACTGTCCGACGTGTGTAAAGAGAAGTGGATCGTGTGGTATTACTGTTAAATGGACAGTCGGAAGGACTGTGATTAGAAACGGACACCGAGAAAGACCAGACTGAAAGATTTAGGGGAACATCAATAAATGCAGAAACTTCCGACGAAGAAATCCCTCTAACTTTTTACTACCAGTACCCGTTATATAATAAAGACCTCACCTTTTTTGTCGGAAAAGTTTCGAAAGAGAGTGAGGGTAGTCTCGAACTTGATATAACACGAAGAGGGTCCATAGTCGTTTATACACCCACCAACGTACCTCCGACGAAATATCTCACACCCCTTAACGAACCAGTGCGGATAGTTAGTCGTTCCCGACATGAACTTAAAGAGACTAATCGATGTCCGTAAAACCCCCTTATAAACTCACTGGTTCAAAGGTTCTGGGTGGGAAAGAGACCTCCAAATAGAGGTGTAGAATTTTGATTCTCAATTGTTTCCTGGATAAACTACTAAAAGCATACGAAGTCTACCAGAGTAACACATCCGATCTTCCTCTTCCGTTTTTCGGGATACCGGAATAAAATTTTTCCCGAACATTTGTTTGTCCAACCTAAACCACGGAAGTTGCCACACTGGAACCCGAGAGAGACCCGACGACAAATCCCGTAGACAAAGTTTGAAGAAAAGGAGACGGGCCAAGGACGTCTGACAATGAACATCGATAGGTCACCACGACCTCTGTCCGAAGACCGTAGGTAGGTGACCCGAAAGTATCGTAGGTCTGCTCTGTTTTGTTCTCGAAAAGTACCTGTTTCTGACCCGGGGTAGAATAGAGAGAGGAGAGGGGTGTGGTGTGGAGTCCGACTCACGGGTCGAGTATTTTCTTCTTTTCGGAGTTCTGACCACCTAACTTAACAGACCTAGGGTTTACTTCTGTGTAGTCAACCTCCCCGTGTTCGTACTCCCACTCCCGTTTTCCATCTACCACATTTTGTTCCTAGTCGTACGTTCAAAATTCGGGAACCCTTGTGGTATACGAGTCCGGTCACTGGAGCATCATAACACTACGAGACAATAGACCTCTCGACTATACTTGGATAGTTTCGTTGTGAATATATATGTGAACACCTAATCCTCCATCTTATGGGAGACTTTACTCGTCCTCCCCGGTCGGTCTGGATCGAAGTGTGGGACCTAGACGGTGGAATGATTTACCCATTGGGACCTGGCCACTGTTGGAACCGCGGAGAACCGACATTTGACTTCCAGCATTGTCACGTACGAAGTCAGTGAGTAGTACTCCTAATTTGCCCTACTACACTTGTACATCTCGTACGTCTTGTCACGGGTCGTATGGTATTCCCGACTCATTTGTGTCCGATAACATCTGTAGTGACCTAGAAGATTGGAAAAACAATTTTTTTTTTTTAGTCCGACATTGGTAAGTGAACAAACAGTACCCTCTCCATTTCTCTTCTCCTCTTTTCGCACCAGTTTAGTTTTGGGTGTCTGAGGGTCCTCAGTTCCATAGTGCAGTTACGTGTTTTTCCCCAAGATAAAACTCTCGTTTTCATACGTTTAGACACAAACCAGAGTGGAGTAAAAGAGACCCACAAGGTCTGGTAAGGACAGGTCGGTTCTGTAGACCCACGAAGACTCAAAAAGAATTACACGGTCCCATCTGTCTACGACCAGGAACGACTGTTAATACAGTGAGAACAACCGTGGTCAGTCCTTCTAACTAAAACTTTGAACACCGGATTACAGGACTCTTACGGACGTTCACTCCCCCTAAAAGTCCGATATGAATAATAATCAAATCGGGGTCCCGTTTGCACTAATTTATTGTTAAGTAAAATGTTAATGATCTCCTCTTATAATTTGTCATCAATTAGATTTAACAGTAATGTAAATTTACTTATGTACTCTTCCAAAACAATTACAGGAGAATTCCAGTTGTATCTTTTGTGTCTTTTACGTTGTTTCGAGAATTACTTTTAATACGGGTAGGGTCTGCTAAAACCTGATAATTGGATAGTTACAGAAAGGTGGGTTCTTTTGACTGTAGAATTGGAATTTAGACTTTAGTCCGACACTAAGACCCGACTCTTGAAAGTAAAGATACAGGACTCACGAAAGACTGCGGGTGAAAGTAGGAATGGTATGGTAACAAATCGGAACGGGAAAGTACAGGTCGGAGGTCTAAAGGGTTTCAGTCACAAAGGGTAGAGACTCGCGTCTACAAGAGACCGTATTTTACTCCAGTACACCGACCCTTCCAGGGTCCCGGACAACCGTCAGTGTGCACTGTGAAAATTCTGAGTGAATTCTGATACAAACCAAACGAGTCGGTGGTCCCCTTCTTTCCTCTCTTCAGGTCATAGGTTCGTAGGGTCCCACTATCAACCTATAATTTCCACAGGAACTCCCTTTTTATTTTGGTTTAGTTTTCTTTACATTTGTAGATAACCGAAATCCAGGTAGTCGAAGTCCCAAACTTTGCGGTGACGTCAACATGACCTCACGCGATTGAAAATTTTACTCGTGGATTGGAAACTCCCGAAACAGCACTCTCGTAAATTAGGTTTAAGTATAAAGTCAACGTATTGGTTTCAGGTAACGAGTCTGTAAGGACCGGGTTCAGTTTGTGAACGCCGTGATAAACTCTCAAATGCAAACGGCCTACCGACTTAGATTCCTCTAGAAGTAATTTCAGTTACCTCTTCTTTTAATTCAGTAAATTTAACGATAAAGACCTCAACACCTTGAACTTTCACAGGTTTGTTCTTTATAAGGTAATAAATACCGCCACTGAGCTAAACACTGGTGACTTCACGAGTCGATCACGAGAAGGCAGAAGGGGCATCTCGGACACGACCTCCGTCTCGACCCCTACCCTTTCCATCCTGTACTTTATTTGTCACCGAGACCCCGGGTTATACTTAAGAAGTATCAGTTTCACACCTCTACAATTCTCCATTTAGTCTCTAACACTCGACTTTAAGACTTTGGTAGAGAACGGGTTGTCCTTTCTACTGAAAAGACCTCAAAGTGAGAAGAAAATCCGGAGGAATAATCTTACCGGGAATCTTGAGTACTTAACCTTCTTGAGGACCTCTTCCCTTACCAATGGGTGAGGTCATAAGAACGGACCTCTTAAGGTACCTGTCTCCTCGGACTACCTGATGTCAGATGTCCCAACGTTTTTCAACCTATGTTGACTCGTTGATTGTCAAAATCCTGGGTGCTCTGTAAACGATCTTTATCGTACCAAGGAAACCACCTTTGAACCCCAACAGACCGTTACTTTACCGTGACAACGATCCGTGACAATTCAGGGTCAATGACTACTCTTTCAAATTGATCGACGAGGGGTAAAGAAGTCATGACTCGATTTGTGACCTGTCGACAAAACAATAGAGAACTTTAAACCTTGAGCGTCGTGTAAAATACTATGGTTAAGGTCAGATTGGATAGAGGAACCTATCGTCTCTAAGAATTAGATTCTAATTACACCAGATGTTTGGAGAACTTTAACGTACATAATTACTGTAAAACACCCATCCTCATGTAGAGGAAGAAAGGACCCTCTTATGTATCGAAAGTAACCTAAAGGTTTTCCTAGAACCGGTACTTTTCTAATTGTCTTTCAAGTAGTAGACTTCTTTCAACTTCATTGGATAGTGTAAAGGAGAGACGAGTCTTCCGTAACACAATTAGGTCTTTCTGGTGGTGAATACGGTAACTAAGACTAGAATACCGGAGAAACAAAGATTCTCTGAGAGGGGAACGTACAGTGGACGTATACAAGGAGAGGACTATCTCCGGGGTCAGTCAGTTCAGTCCGACGGAACAACGAAACCAAGGAACAAATTTAAAGAAAAACAGGTACGGATCTCGGAAGGGACCACCGAGTCTACCATTTCGCAGACGGACGTTACACCCTCTGGACCCAAGCTAAGGACCCAACCCTTCTAGGGGACCTCTTCCTTTACCGTTAGGTGAGGTCGTGAGAACGGACCTTTTAGGGTACCTGCCTCCTCGGACTATCCGATGTCAGGTACCCCAGCGTTTCTCAGTCTGTACTGACTCTCTGAAGTGAAAAGTGAAATCTCGGAAAGACCAGGAGAGGACGGAAAGATCCGACGACTCCAATGTTTGAGTACCAGGTGAAGACTGTCGACCTCCTCTGAGTCCCTCTAGACGGTACCTACACCTTTGAGGACACTAGGTGTGAATCTCTGTTGTGTTCCGGAGAGGGGGACGGTAGAGTAGTAAGGTATCGTTCGTCACTCCAACCGAAGGGCGGAGACAGTCTAGCGAAGACGATCGATCAGACGAGTTTGAGGATAGAGAACATTCGAGTGAGAGTCGAATTCCCATTACTTGGACCGGAAAGAAGTAAAGATCAATGGACAGGGACATATGGACGACGGGTCTGGTAGACCACGGACGATGTCGGTGAGACAAAGGTCCACCAAGAGGGGTTCCCCTATTCACTACTCAATTCTATTAAAAAATTTTGATGTTCATTATCTATGGTAAATAACTTACGAATGATATACGGTCCCGGACCCAACTCACGAAATATGTGCAATAGAAGATCTTAGGGGTCTTGTTAGGACCCTACTCACTTGACCACCCCAAAAAAAGAACAAAAACAAAACACAAAAATGTCGATCCCGTCGAACTTAGAGTATCAATTGTTTAGGTTCTCGACCTTAAGTTTGGGCCGGAGGTTTTCGATACGACCATAAGAGACCTGTGGAGCATAACGGGAGGGTCACTTTGGGTTCACATTCGCACGAAGGTCTCCATTTTACCGACGACGGGGAATAAACCGATTTTAGGTAAAGATTTCGAGGAGACGATTACCTAAACGACGGTAGTCGGAGGTGAGAGGCTCGACTGTGACTTCAGAAGAGACACCAATGAAACACGTAAAGGTAAAGTTAAGAAAAAGGCCTCAGTTATGACTAGCAGTGTTTCCAAAGGAGTTGATGACCTAGAGCTCACTGACTGAGTAGGTTTGTGTTAATAATACGGTAGGATAAACGGGTAGTATTAATCGGTAGGTAAAATTTGGAGGTTTTACGGACGAAGTCGTCAATTATCGTTACCTTTTTATTTACTTCCGTATATGCGGTCACACACACACACCAGTAATGACGGAATAAGACACGTAGTCATGATAACAGGTCGAGTCTCGACATTAGCGTCTATTCGTAGGGCAAGGGGGGTCGTGTCAGACCGTCGGCGGACGAGGACGACAAGTCGGGCATACACGAATCACTTACGTTTAATTGTAATTATAGTTAGTCGGATCCGGTTTAGTCGGAGGAGATTCATCCCTTCACTTAGACGTATTTTAGTTTACTCTATTACATCCACTTTCATGAGACTTTTAATATTTCGTAATATCTTTAGTTCCATAAAAATGTTATTTTAGTATTGTATACTGAGTTGGTTGAGACTTAATAAAAAATTTGACCAAACTCTAATCGACGGGGTAAACGTTTACAAGTTATTTATAAACAAGTTACCATAACGACTTAACTCCATTAGTTCTCAACTTACATGCACTTTTGTTTCTGCAGGTACTCTCTAACTTGATGATGTTATCCAATCTTTCGCATATTATTTACTTCAAATTTTCTTCTACCTACTAAGTGTATGTTTTCTTATATTAAATACAAAAGTAAGCACCTATCTTCTGAGAGAACTTTAGAGAAGGAAAAGTTCTAGTCCACTAATGTCGAATGGAACAACACTTTTAGAAAATGTTCAATGATATGTTGTTCTCGAAGTGACCTAAATTTAAACTTCGTTTGACACGCTAGGATTAATTTGTTGAAAATTATGATAAGTTCTACTTTTTCTACAGTCGAGTACAGTTTTATGAAGCCACCACCCTCAGTCCAAACACTACTTCGAAAAACTACAAAACAGTGAAAAAAAGTAGACGGTAGTAAATGGTCAAATATAGATTAAAACGTCGTACGAATTCCTCCAGAGACCAAATGGAGGTCTGTATGACAAACATTGTAACTATTTAAAATAAATAAATTTATGTCGGCAAATGAAAGTCAAGATTTTATCACGGGTACTCTTTATTTCACATCCGTGTAATCACTAATTCCGTGCGCAAAAAGAAACAGAATACCATATAAATGGGTAGAAAATCTTCCTTTTGTTTTCTATGGACCTGTTAACTGACTTTAAACAGTCACTCATTTGTTTAGGAACACGGACCGTAAACCTTTTCAACTTATCGAACCAGAGACCCACACAGAATTCTTAAACTAAGGCATATACTTAAGACTTTAACAAGATCTAGAATAGTGAACCTTTGACACTTACTTTTGACGATTATAAACCTTGTAAATTCAATTTGAATTTCTTCGTTCGATCCGTCGGATCACTTTTCACCATTGTCGTCTTATCTACCTTGAACGTTTTCGGAAGGTCACCGAAACAAACGATTCGTCTATTTGGTCATCGAACGATTCGTCTATTTGGTCATCGAACGATTTGAATACTTGTCTCCTTTATGGTTCACGTTAAAGTACTCAAAGACCTTTATGTAAACGATTCTCGTAAAAATTCTCCTTAAAATCCATTATTACTACTAACCCCTTAATTATATCAAAAAAAAAATTTCTAATTCACACGTAAAAGAATAGATAAAGAAATTATAATTATAGTTACATATTGACGACAGTTTGTCTTTTAAGCTGTGACTCCTTTCTAGTCCTAGAATACTAAAGGGTCTTATTAGTTAGTGTAAGTATATAATCATATTAGTTTCCGAAAGTTTATTGATATACAGAGGTCACATTGTAACAAAATTTCAACAGTAAAAATTTTCTGTCCAAAAGGGGCACGTGGTCGGTCCAAGTACAGTTACATACCGTTTTGGTTATGTCATAACATTCCATTTTATTTCATTTTTATTTTTAAAAAATTTATTTATTTATTTATTCTTTTTTATTTTTATTTAATTTTCTGTCCAAAAATTGTATTGTAACATTTAGTTTCACGACGTGAGTTATACGGTCGTTTAAACCTTTTGCGTCGTCACCGGTGTCCTGACCTTTTCCAGTCAAAAGTAAGGTTAGGGTTTCTTTCCGTTACGGTTTCTTACGAGTTTGATGGCGTGTTTACGTGAGTAGAGTGTGCGACCATTTCATTACGAGTTTTAAGAGGTTCGGTCCGAAGTCGTTATACACTTGGCACTTGAAGGTCTACAAGTTCGACCATAATCTTTTCCGTCTCCTTGATCTCTACTTTAACGGTTGTAGGAGACCTAGTAGTTTTTTCGTTTTCTCAAGGTCTTTTTGTAGATAAAGACGAAATAACTGAAACGGTTTCGGAAACTGACACACCTAGTGTTATTTGATACCTTTTAAGACTTTCTCTACCCTTATGGTCTGGTGGACTGGACGGAGAACTCTTTGGATATACGTCCAGTCTTTCGTTGGCAATCTTGACGTGTACCTTGTTGTCTGACCAAGGTTTATCCTTTTCCTCATACAGTTCCGACATATAACAGTGGGACTAATAAATTGAATATACGTCTCATGTAGTACTCTTTACGACCCGACCTTCTTTGTGTTCGACCTTAGTTCTAACGGTCCTCTTTATAGTTATTGGAGTCTATAC
>SJYO01029184.1:8394187-8423910 GCA_006410555.1 Capra ibex | reverse complement strand
GACTTCCTCTAGTCGGGACCCTAAAGAAACCTTCCTTACTACGATTTCGACTTTGAGGTCATGAAACCGGTGGAGTACACTTCTCAACTGACTAACCTTTTCTGAGACTACGACCCTCCCTAACCCCCGTCCTCCTCTTCCCCTGCTGTCTCCTACTCTACCGACCTACCGTAGTGCCTGAGCTACCTGCACTCAGACTCACTCGAGGCCATCGACCACTACCTGTCCCTCCGGACCGCACGACACTAAGTACCCCAGCGTTTCTCAGCCTGTACTGACTCGCTGACTTGACATTTAGTTGATATGAAGTTAAAGTTTTTACTTTTCATTTGTCAAAAATTCAATAACACGATATAAGCAAATCTGGTAAAAGTAAGTAATATGATACCTTCAACCCTCTAAATTACATTGAGTCAGTACCTAAAATCCTTATATTATATCATATTATACCCCGAAGGGACCACCGAGTCTACCGTTTCTTATACGGACGTTACGTCCTCTGGACCTACACTAGGGACTCAACTTTTCTAGGGGACCTCCTTTTGTACCCTTGGGTGAGGTCTTAAGAACGGACCTCTTAGGGTACCTGTCTCCTCCGACCACTCGATTTCAGGTACCCAATGTTTCTCAACCTGTGTTGTCACTAATAATTGTGAAAGTGAAAAAGTATTATACTGATGTATAGTAAGATCAGGGTATAGACATTTGATTACAGTTTATATCACAACTAAAGTTTTAGTCATTTTACGGTTCAGTGAAGTGTTACTTTTCTTTATACTTTTCAAATTTTCGAATAGTGAATAGAGGAGGGATCAAGAGGGTTCCATAACGGACCATACTTCTTCTGTAAAATAAACAGAAAGGATACTATCATATATAACGGAGTTGGTATCATCCTGATGGTCTTGACACTAACGTTTGTCTACTAAGACAACGGATTTCTTGTGCTGTGAAACCAAATGTGTACTGTCTGATACCGAACCGACGGTATATTTTTGGACGTTGGGTCTCCTCATTCGTCCGGTCTACTTCCGACAGTCTTCGGGAACAAACGTAAAATACAAGAGAGATACTGAACTGTTTGTCCACCTCTGGTGAAAAGATACAATATGAAGGTCTTTGAAGACAAATAAGTGTCGAGAGAGGAATTGTGTCTCAATTCTGTGAGAGAAGAGGACCAAAACTCTTGTATAAGGACGAAGAGATGTAGAAAAAAGAGAAGAAAGGTTGAACACCTCTGAGAAACTCCAAGTACGGAACTTGTAGACGAGTAGAGAGATGGTTGATGAAGTTCCAAGAGTGGGTGACAATACCAAGGTGGATAGTGGATAAATTTCCCCTTAGAAGATCTGACACAGGTCGGAAGTACAGACGTCAGTTGAAGTGAAAGGACAGAAGTCTACAGATCACTTATGTACGAGTCAGTACAGGCTGAGAAACACTGGGGTACCTGACATCGGGTGGTCCGAGGAGACAGGTACCTTAAGAGGTCCGTTCTTATGACCTCATCCATCGGTACGGGAGGAGGTCCCCTAGAAGAGCTGGGTCCCTAGTTTGGGCGTAGAGGGACGTAACCGTCCACCCAAGAAATGGGTGACTCGGAGGATTCTTCGGGCGGATCACGTCCAACGTTGAGTTTATTCGTCAGTAATAGAGATGAGATGAACGGATTTTGACCTGTGTAGAATGAGAGACGGATGAGAAAAGGGGTTTAGGGTCAAGTTGAAGGGACAAAGACAGTTCCAATTGTGACGAGAGGATAAATGGTGGTAGTTCTAGAACTGTTGTAGAAAGTGAGTTCGGGAATTCTTATTTAGGATAATAAGTAAGTCTTCTGACACACATTTTTTCAGTTTGACCTGAGGAGAGAGTATGGTGTGTGTTTTTATTTCAGGGTCACCTAATTTATTAATTTACATTATAGACTTTGGTACTTTGAACATCTTCTTTTACATCCACCATGCAAGAATCTTAAAAAAAAAAAAACTATACAGAGGAGTCCGTTTCCTTGTTTTCGTTTTCATTTGTTTACCCCAATATCGTTTGACTTCTCGAAAAACGTGTCGTTTCCTTTGACAGTTGTTTTACTTTTCAGACGGATGACTTACCCTCTTTCATAAACGCTTTCTATATTTTGTAAAGGTAGTGAAGTCTTTCAAGGAAACACGAAGAAGGATCAGTTTAGAGAGATGGGTTCCATTGACGACTAGACTAAAAAAGGTGGTATCTAATTTAAAGTACAAGGTCTCAAAGTATATGTAACTTAGTACGTCCTATATGAGAAAACATGAGTCGTATTACGATGACTCTCAATAACCACAGTAGTCCCTTGGATAGTGTAAATGTTCTAGAGACACATCTTGTTTTTTATTTTGGGTGTTAACGTTAGGTACTCAACAGTCCCACGTTTGAGACGTGACACGAACTCACAGAGAGGAGAGAGGAGCATAGGTTTACGGTGGGATAAGTATAAGAAAATTCTCTGGAACAGAGAGAGAGAAGGAAAGGAAAGAGTGACTATGGTAAGACGGTAGTAAGACACTATAAAACCAAGGTCGTTCCGTAACCTGTTTTAGAGCATACTGTTGGATCTCTTGTTCCACCACTATATTCCCGTTCTACCACCAAATCAATCGATGTAGACGTTGACGACCCCTCGATATCGATCTCACATGTAGCCTACCTCCTGTTAAACCCTCCTCTCCGAGAGATAATCTCACGGGGTCTTGTGAGAAGTACTAGAACGGGATAAGTTGAACAAAAACATTCTGAATCTACAAACAGTTCAAACATTTTACTGTGTTTCTATTTTCCTCTCTCATTGTATTGTTTACTGTCTTGGCTCAAAGTTTTAGAACTGTACGATATTCCTATCCAGTTTTGGTTTTTTCTACTTTCAATTGTTCCTATTTCATTTTCTTAACGTAAATCCAAAAATTTTCAGTTAACGGTTTTATGTAGTACTCCTAATAAACAGGACTGTCGTGAGGTTCGCTCTTTATAGAGTTCATCTCACACTCAGTGGTCATAAAACTATTCTTGTTTTTGTTTATCTGGTTTCCTTTTTGATTATTACGTCAGTGTCGAGTGTAATTATCTCCGTATTCTCCTTTATCGAGATTAAATTATGACACTAATTTTCGCACCCAGAACCTCCTTCTTTTATGACAAAAACGGTCCACTTTAATTTCTACGGAGAATCTGGAGGTTGACCTCTACACTGTATTCATCAATCGACGTTCTTTACCCATCCGATCCCTATACTTAAACCCTGAACAGTCGTTTATCTACCATAAATCTCGGTACCCTAATTTACTTTAGTCTTTCTACCACTCATATCTGTTACTTTTGTCTCTTCTCTTCCATAGACATAGGCAAATGATCCCGACGGTATCGTTTCGGACTGTCTACCCCACCGAATTTATTGTTTGTAAATGAAAGAGAGGTAAGACCCTCGATCTTCATGTCCTCGTTTCACGGCCGTCCCAACCAAAGGGGGCTCCGGAGGAGAAACCGAACGTCCACCGGTAAGAGAACGACGTAGAAGTGTGCCGGGAAGGAGACACGTGCACACGGGAACCACAGAGACACACCGGTCTCAAGAAGATTATTCCTGTATTCAGTCTGACCTAATTCCGGATATGGTTTCCGGAGTAAAATTGGATTAATAGAGAAATTTCTAGGATAGAGGTTTGTGTCAGTATAAGACTCCACGAACCACAATTTCGAAATTGCATACTTAAACTCTCCTGTGCTAAGTCTTATTATTCTCGGTTCCTGACTGACTAAGTAGGAGGTTGTAGATCTTCAGTCCGTTCGTATATTGGGTCGTTAGGGTGACGACCCGTATGTGTGGCTCCTTTGATCTGAACTTTCTCTGTGCACATGGGGTTACAAGTAGCGTCGTGACAAATATTATCGGTCCTGTACCTTCGTTGGATCTACAGGTAGGTGTCTGTTTACCTATTCTTTCGACACCATGTATATGTGTTACCTCATAATGAGTCGGTAATATTTTCTTATGTAAACTTAGTCAAGATTACTCCACCTACTTTGACCTCGGCTAATATGTCTCACTTCATTCTGTCTTTCTTTTTGTGGTTATGTCATATGATTACGTATATATACCTTAAATCTTTCTACCATTACTACTGGGATATACGCTCTGTCGTTTTCTCTGTGTCTACGTTTCTTGTCAGAAAACCTGAGACACCCTCTTCCTCTCCCACCCTACTAAACTCTCTTATCGAAACTTTGTACATATAATAGTACACACTTTGTCTAGCGGTCAGGTCCAAACTACGTACTCTGTCCCACGAGTCCCGACCACGTGACCCTACTGGGTCTCCCTACCCTACCCCTCCCTCCACCCTCCCCCAAAGTCCTACCCCTTGTGTACATGTGGGTACCGACTAAGTACAGTTTACATACCGTTTTGGTGATGTTATAACATTTCATTAATCGGAGGTTAATTTTGTTTATTTAAATTTTGTTTGTTTTTCTTCAGTCCGTTCCTTCTTTCTCCTCAGTAGTTTCTTCTGACTCTTTCACAATAAGTGAGTGAGTCAGTACAGGTTGAGAAACACGGGGTACCTGACATCGAACAGTCCGAAGAGATAGGTACCCCTAAGAGGTCCGTTCTTATGATCTCACCCACCGATACCTGAGGGGGTTCCCTAGAAGGGTTACTCACTAGTTCGGATCCAGAGGACGTAACGTCCGTCTAAGAAATGACAGACTCGGTGGTCCCTTCGGGTTCATTGTCGGTTTATTCCCCTTTTTTTGTCGTCTTGTACTTAAAGATCTCTGGATCCCTTCTTTCTCCAAACTCTTTCCTCCTCATTAGTCGGCATTCTATGACGATTTTCTACTTATTTCTAGTTTTGACTCTTCGTACCGTTTCTATCACCAGTAGTAACCGGAACTATTAACGTTAAAGTCAACTCACCACTTTAACCCTTGGACTCTTATCTCCTTCCCTTACTCCCTTATTTATATCGTTAACCTCTGTTGGTAAGACTTTTAAGTAAGATACTTATCCCTCCCTTTAACTCCTCTTCACTCTTTATTCTTTTAACGTCCGTGTCCCGGGAAGTTTTCCGCTCTACCCACCCTTAGATCAAAAACTTGAGCCTATACTCTTTCTCGTATAACGGATAATGATATTCTTCCTTCCGTTTCACCTATGTAGACCTAACTACCTTAACCACCACTCTTCTACTCCATCAAGACTAGACTACTGTTTATAACGGTGTAGAGAGAGAGAAAAGGACGACATGAAGGACGGAGTATGAGGGATTAGTTTAGGAAAGATGGGTAGGTCCGAATCGGAGAAGAAACCTTATTCGTGACGTAGACCTTGGTCTTTGGGACCTAAGTTCAAGGTCAAGAAGGGTGCTCTTCGACACACTGAAGTCTGTTTAGTGAATGGAAGAGACTCGAGTAAAGGAGTAGACATGTGACTCCATTTTTAGAGAGATGTATGTCAAAAATTTACGTTTCTACTTTTACGTCATAGTAGATATTTAGGATGGAGGAGATTATTCGAAGGTACTAGTGAAAATCGGAAAAACCTTAGGGAAACCCAGAAATAACGAGTAGACGATAGACTGTGAGAACGGATTAACAAGAGTCCACATAATAACAAATAAACTAGTAATATAATATGTAAAGACGTCTCGTCCTTGACCCAAAGAATACTTAATATAACTCCCTCATCCACCCTTCTCCTTCCCGGATTAGGTAACTCGTAGACGAAGAACGGTCCCATAAATCCATGTAATAGATTAAATTAAGAATATTGTTAGACTTGTATACCTGTAATAAAATGTTTACTCATTTGATTCAGGGTCTCCTTAATTCACCACAGGGGTTTAAGTGGGTCGATCATTCACCATCTCGGTATTAAACTTTAGGTTTGAGAGTCGAGGTTGGGACATCAGAAATATGATGAGGTAGGGTGTCAGAGACTACGGTCCGTTAAAACCGACGTCAACCCCAAAAAAACGTTTCCGAAATTAATGACTCTCCTTTACTGTAAAACTAATCATGTACAAAAACGTCAATATTACGGTTTGTTTGTCGAAGACGAAAAGAGTCTCTTTAAATACTATCACGACCAAGTATAGGTTGAGAGACCTTTAACCATTAGAACGATGTTTATTTTGATAAAACTAAATTAAACGAAAAGACTATGGTAGTAGAATTCTTTCAGTCTTTACTGCTACTTAGTACTTAAAAACTGTGAGTTTTCCTAGAGCCTTTCGTAGATAGGGTTGGAGGAACGAAAATATCTTCTCTTTTGACCCCGGGTCTCTCCCGTCAACTGGACCACGTCTCGTGTCTCATTTTTCACCGTCACGGTTCTGACTGGGAGAAATCATGGATCGAAGTGTGTGAAAGGAAGTCAGACGATTGGGGAGGAATATTCGACTAGGAAATAGGGATTTGACCATCGGGGGTCTTGGGTCTTTATAAAAAGTAAAGACACACCTCAAATTTCCCGTTTCGGACTTTCGTACGAAACGACCCAATTACAGACTTCTCCGATCCTCTCCTCACGGTCCTTTTGGTCCCTTCAGACATGAACACTGTAAATGATCCCAAAACAAATTCCTAACAAAATAACGAAGACTCGTTATTTTAAGTTACTTAATTACACACTTGAGAAACCTTCGTTCCATTGTAAATGAACGAAATTCCAAAGTAGTCACTGGAAAAGAAGAGTTTTGTCGGGACTCTTTACCCGTCGACGTCCATCTAAAATTCCAATAAAATTTAGGTCGACAGGAGGGACCTTATAACCTTGTTGAGGAGACTAGTTAACGGAGGGAAAGTTCAAATATTTACTACACGTCCTTTACAGAAATGCCTTCTTACTTGGTTCCCCTGTAGATCTACTTCTTACCTGCTACGGTTTCCCGAGTCAACGACAAAGGTAGATAGAGTCCTCTACTCGAAGAGGGACTGGCGATAGACGGGAACTCACTTCTGTCTAATTTTAACCAACCTTCTCCAAAGGAAGGAATCAATCCTGATGGACACCGGGACGACCGAGATATCGATTCGTCAACACCTCCCGCCTCCACCACCCTCTACCGTTCGTGAAGATATCCTAACACTTGAACCGTTTCTAGTACGATGTCAAAAGGGTTTTGGTATAACTCTGTATCTCAATTAGTAGAGTGTGTGACGTTAACTTTAGAGTCCTAAAGTATAGACCTCGGTTCCTGTCTCATGGTAGGTGTCTAGACGAACCTCTACACCAATGGGTCACAAACCTTCCCTTTTTGTTACGTTTCGGGTCGTTTATTTATGAACGTGTGAAAGAACACAAAGTAAGTTTCTCGGAGTATTTTCTCGTCTATCGAGGAAATGTAGGAGAAATTACAAAGAGTTCAGGAAGATTTTTGGTCCCAGGTCGGGAAGCTTGGAACCATTAAACTCGGCGGGGGGTGTAGTCAGTAACTTAGACATTAATACCTCGTGGATGAAATACGACACTAGACACAAACCACGGTTCTCTGACGGTTTGTGTCTGTTTACCCGACTTGTTTAGCCTCTATTTACCCTCATGTTTGGCCTGTATTATACTTTGGCAATCCCTAAGTTAGACTTCAGGTCAAGTAGTTAAAAGTAAGTACTGGACGTGGTTGGGACCTATTTGGGTCGTTGATTGACAACTGAAGACCGAAGATACTTTGTACATAAGTTTAGGGAAGGTTTCTTGGAGTGAGACGGAATGAATTTATAGCTGGTTGTAAACTCGTAGATCTTGTCGTCGGTTTTGTGTAACAGAATAAAAATTATCTATCGTAAAAAGAGACCCGAATAACTCTTACTATGAACTTTGACGAGAATCGAAAAAGGACCATTACCTACATGGTGTATTGGTCACGGATTTCGTCGGTCACTCGAGTTCGGATAACTTAGTAGAAGACACGTTTCTACCAACAAGACGCGGGGTGATTTCTACCAACAAGACGCGGGGTGATAGCTGGACGAAGGTAAACGGACTCATACAGGTAATGCACCGTCGCATGAGTCTTTTCCGATAAAATTCCCTGTCTTCTAAAAGAAAAAAAGGAAAATTACTTATTCGAAACGTTCTGTTTTGGTTCCACTGAAGGACGAGTTGAAAACAAAAAGCAAAAACAACTTCGTATAACTAAATTGACGACCCTTGTACAAGATAGAGGGACTTCTCGAATGTCCGACCTTCGGTATCTTTCCCGCGATCCAATCTACACTCCTCCGTTCCGAATATCGAGACTGAGACGGTGACCCATCGACACGTTGGACCCCTTTTATCGAGTAGTAGAGATCCGAAGTCAAAGGGAAAGAGATCTTTAATTTTTCTGTCCTGTCCACTCTTCTGTCCCGTCCTGCCTTCACTTCTCCGTCAAAAAGATGAATGGTCAACATACCTAAACTCTTTCAGTGTGTGTGAGAGACCCGGAGTCAAAGGAACGGACTCTTTACCTCTCTTGTGGTTATAGACGAAGTATCACAAAATATCCCTAATTTCTTCTATTACACATCTACTAATCATGTCACGGACCGTGCATCACTGACCCTTGATATTTATTAAGAATCACAAGGTCCAATTTAATTTAGTACTATCGGTGAAGACCGAGATTCAAAGACGTTTGTGACTTCTAGTCATTTTAAAATCATATTAAAATTCACTTGCAAAAAGAAGTAAAAAACTAATAAGCAATTGACCAATATCGTACACTTCGTCAAAGACAATTATGTTCAACTAAATATACTTTAGAATAGTTATCATTGGGGAAACGAAATACAGTATTTTAACAAAAACTTTTTTAAGAAGAGGGACTTTGAGTTTCTTATTCTTTCGTTTATAAACTATGAAGTACAGATGTCTTCTTTATGGTCGTCTATCTCTGGTTACTAAAAGTGTAGTCTACCATGGGTAGAATTGGGTATTCTTTCTTTTCCCATTTCCCACTTCCTAAATGACGCAAACACTCCTTAGGTTTCTAAAAAGAGACGTCAGAAACATTTACATTCTAATATCAACTAGCGAAAGTTGACACCGACAAAATAACCATAAGTCACTCGTCACACACCAAACCCTCTGTAAGTAGAGGAATATATACACCCTCTTCTCTGACTGACTCCGTTCGGATACCTTGAAGGATCTTATTTTTAGGAGTTCTGTTCGGGTCATAACAAAATTTTCCGACTCGGGGACATACGTGTATGTATGTGCGTACGTACACACACACACCTCCCCACAAATACTCTAATGACTTAAGTCCGACAAAGGATCACTTTCAATGCGTCAGCACAGGCTGAAAAACACTGGGGTACCTGACATGTCTTAAGAGGTCCGGTCTTACGACCTAATCCATCGGAAAGGGGAAAAGTCCCCTAGAAGGGTTGGGTCCCTAGCTTGGGTCCAGAGGGTATAACATCCGTCTAAGAAATGGTCGACTCGGTGTTCCCTTCGGGATACATTTGGGAATTATCAGTTAACGTATCTTATATCTTATCCTGACACTCTTAATAAAAAACTAGGTCCATTAATTAATTTTCACGAAATACTGTTCTGTCCTCAGACACAGAAGGAGACGTATCCTGAAGGGACAAAAAGGAACAGTTGTTTCAACTTCAGTTTCACCGGTACACTCTAACACCTTCTCGAACTACACTTTTCCACTCTAGATCACAACCACGGTCCTCTAGAGTAAAACGGGTGGATCCACCCATAGTAAATTTGATTATCACATGTATACACCATTCATTATTGAGAAGTCCAAATTCACAGTTATAACGGAAAATCCTCATTGTAATCCTTTTATATTGTCTTTGTTTTAGATCTTATTTATCTATTTTTAATGTTCTTTCGTGTAAAGTATATTTGTCATGATTATTTGTTTTGGAGTATTTTACTTTTGACAGGTTTTTATCTTATGTAAATGAGTCTTTCATCTCTAACGAAGGATCTCTACAAGTTCAATCAACTCGGTAACCATTTCTGTGACATCTTTCCTACGAACGTACTCACTCTCTAACCAATTCATTAAAGATCTCAATAGGGAAAATATAAGAGTTAACAAAAAGGTCACTACGACTAGTTCTTGATCCTTTTATTTTAGTGTATGGAAGTGAGTAATTAAACAAGCTCGTAGGCAAGTAATTGAATAAAGTGTTTTTGTGAACAACTCATGATACACGGTTCATGACACAATTCGTGTTCTATATATTCTGTGTCTTTACATACTATGTCTTTACATTTATCTATTAATATTATATCCTATTGTGTACGTTTCTATCTACATATTCACTTTCGCAGTACCTCCACAATATCCCTTCACCTTAGATCCTTCTAGACTGTCTCCTCTTTCAGTAGGGACTCATTTCAAGATGCCCTACTTAACTTTAAACGGACCTTCTGTTCCACCAATTAACCCTTCTGGTAAGATTTTTTATTTATCTATTTATTTACTCCCCCCTTTATGCAAGTTTCTATGCCTCGTTTAAATATTTTAAAATCCATTGAACAGTAACGACATCGTACCGCAGACAGTCCTCTCACCCCTTCTCCTCTACCCTCCTCCTTCCTTCACACTTTGACCGATCTAGAACTCCCGGTAGGTTCCTCGGACTCGGAAATACTTCCGGTGCTTCGACCCGTACTCAAACGGAAGGAAGACAAGGACGGGAACCGAAACGGACGTGTTAAGAACGTAGACTCAACCTTTAGTAAGTATCGCTTTTGTTCTACTTTTATCTCCAGTCAATAAAAGACGACGGTGTTTCAGTCGAATTAAAGGTCTTAGAGTAATAGAATAACGTGATATAGACAATAGTAAAACTAGGTTTACACTGGTTTTCTTTAGCTTGTATTTTCCAAATAGTGAATGTTGTTTAACTTGTCGTAATACACAAAAGATTCGATAAAGTTTACAGACACCTGTCCTTTACTTTATTATAGACATCGACAAGGAAGTATCTTTCGGACAGAGGGTCAACTATACTATACAAGAAAAAGTCAATTTTTGTTTATCTTAGTAGAATTGTTGTTGTTATATTTGGAAGGTCTAAAATCGAAAAAAAAAACCAAGGCTGAAAATTTCTTTTCGAAAATAGAGAAATCTCAGTATGTTAAGTTTACTCTAAATTAAAAATATTTTAGGGGTATTAACCGCGATAATTAATCTACCAGTTAGTCTAAACCCCTCTTGAGTCTGAATACCTGAAAATTTTTTGTTGGACGTTACAATAATAAAAGTTCATAACATGAACTCTTAGGACATTCACGAAAATTTGTTTTTAACGTGTAAGAACAAACTTACGTTTACGACGACATTGCCGTCAAGAACTTTTGTTAACCAGACATAACCCACAAAATATAAGTATAAATAATTAAAATAAGACTTACGTGTGTCCCTCACAAGGCCTAGTCTCTGTCAAGTAACAATAATTCAATTTTTCGTTTATTACTGGAGATAAGGGGTATGGGACTAAAAATGGGGACCCCATTGTACTATTTTCAGTCTAGTTTAAAGGATGTGTACGTTCCAGACATAGTGTCCACTCCTTGTCTCTTTTTACCTAAAAGAGACAAAATTTATGTCTTCTTTCTCCGTCGATGGAGAAGGAAGGGAGAACTTTCCTCCCTCACTTTGGCAAAAGAAACCTCTGTTTTACTTTTCCTAAGACCCAAGAATGAGGTCGGAAAAACTTATATTTACGTAGAAAGGTTCCTGGTCTATACAGAGATTGACAATACTGGATCTTTACAGAGGTTCCAGGGACCGGAGTAAAAAGGAACTTTACATTTGTAAATGGAGGTCTCAATCTATTACGGGGACCTCAAGATAGTGGTAAAGATGTCAATATTTAAGGAAAGGGTTCCGAATGAGAATCGGGCTCTAGGGTTCAAAAGGTGGTGTAAATAAATATTCCGGACAGAGACGTCTAGGTGTTTTTATAAAAGAAGTATGTGATATCAGTCGGATGTGACAGTTACTCCGATTGTAAATAAACACAATTCCTACGTACGAACGAATCGTTGAGAAAGGGACACGAGTCATTTTTATTTGAAGTCGAGTCATATAAGAGTAGTATTGTTTAAAATCAAGTTGTTTGTGACCGACTCACGGATGACACACGGTCCGGAATAAGATTTCTCCATAAATTGATGTTCATCTAAAGAAGATCTCAACCGTAAAAGGACAACGGATATATAGAAGGGGAAGTCAATCTTACTGAGAAGAGGTCAATCTACCTAAGAACAAAGTAAACGATAAGGTTTTCAAGATTTACTAGTGTCATGGTTTTTTACGTTAGACTTTTTTTTAACACTCGTTCTAAACCTTGTAACAAGAAACCCCTGATAATTTAAGTTAGTAAAAAGAAACATGAAACGGTAGAAAGGAATAGTGAATATTAGGATTGACGATTAGAAGTTCTGTAAGTGTATAGAAGGAAGTGATTTGAGTTCGTGTAATTAAACGTACGATCTGATTAAGTTTACTGAAGAGTCGAAATTCGGTTCCTTTCAAAAAGAGGTTTTATAAAGGTTGACAGTTTTTCAAAACAAACGGTCTAACATTTCAAGAAAATAGTGACCAACAAATTTTCATAGACAAAAGAAAGTATTAGACGAATGGAAATGATTTTCTTTTAGTTTCTTAAATATAACTGTTGTAGTATCCTTCAGTGTTTCACTGGGAAATGATTGTACAGAGATCCAGTAAAGAATTCGAGTAGAACCTTTTCTATCATCAAATTATTCTTTTTTATTTTTATGTTGGTTTTTCTATCAAATCAGGTCAATTTCCTTTTTTGAACTTTAAGGATCGTATCACTTGGTATCGTCTAATAAAAAGGATTTCGAAACTTAAATCACGTTTTTCTCGAACTTTGTTACAATCACTATCGTATCAAAAACAATGGAAGGTCAGTTATTTTGTCGACCCCTTAAATTATACTAAAAATTACAAATAAACTAGGTAAATATATAAAGGTAATATCGAGTCTGGTTTATTTATTGAACATGGTCTTTCATTAATTATTATCATACACATCACATATAAAAGAGGTGGTTTCTCACAGATACTCAAACTCGGACCCAGTTGGTCTAATCCTTGTGTACCGACTCACAACTTCTGTACGAAGTTGTGTGTGTATCTCGGGAAACTGTTCCGACCCTCTGAATGACTAAGGTCTTTAAACACCATTTAACACAGGTTAGTAATCGACTGGATATTCGATTGATCACCGTTGGGTGAGGTCATGAGAACAGACCGTTTAGGGTATCTACCTCCTCGGGCCATCCGACGTCAGGTACCCCAGCGTTCCTCAACCTGTGCTGACTCACTGAAGTGAAAGTGAAAAGTGAAAGTACGTAACCTCTTCCTTTACCTTTAGGTGAGGTCACAAGAACGGACCTCTTAGGGTCCCTGTCCCCTCGGAGCACCCGACGGCAGAGACCCCAGCGTGTTCACCCTGTGCTGACTTCGCTGAATCGTCGTCGTCGTCGTTCGATTGGTTCGTCACTGAAAACACGGGTGTGTATTATTTCTGATGTCTGAAATGTATTAAATAAGTCCTTGTAGAGACTTGTTTGTTGTTGTCGTTGTTACTGTTTATCGTTATTATTCTTTGGGACTCTACCCATCTTAGACTAAAAGTCTGAACGGTGTCGTATAATACATTTTATAAGTCGAAAATTGGTTTTTTACTTCATATTTTATTTTTATTCTTATATGTCGGGACCCCCATCTCCCTTCCTTTGTTGTTTTTAACAGGAACTCTTTCGGTTCTGAAGTCTGAATAATCTAAACGAGTCAGCACAGGCAGAGAAAAGCTGGAGTACCTGACATCGGACGGTCCGAGGAGACAGGTACCCCTGAGAGGTCCGTTCTTATGACCTCACCCCAACGGTACGGGAGGAGGTCCCCTAGAAAGTTGGGTCCCTAGTTTGGGTCCAGAGGGTGTGACGTCCGTCTAAGAAATGGTAGACTCGATGGTCCCTTCGGGTTTCTGAAATTTATTCCATAAAATTTGTATAAGTTTCTTGATTTATTTTCGTCAAGATTTCATGACTTCTTCCGTACTCTTATTACAGAGTGGTTTATCTTTTATAACAATTTCTCTATGTGTAATATTTTTCCTTGGTTTATCTTTAAGACCTTAACTTTTCGTGTTATTACCTTTACTTTTTGGATGAACGTCTTGGGTTGTCATCAGTCGTCTTTCTTAGTCACCTGACCTTCTATCCAGCTCAGTCTAATAGGTGAATTTCTTTGTCTCTCCTTTTTCTTACTCCTTTTCACTTATCTCGAAGTCTCTGGATACCCTATGGTAGTTCGTATAATACTATATCTTTAGGGTCTTTTTCTCTTTTTTCTCTGTCTCTGCTGTAAACTTCTTTGTTACGGACTTTTGACGGGTTTAAACTTTTTTATGTAATTAAATGTATAGGTTCTTCGAGTTATTCGAGTATTTCTAAGTATGTATCCGTGTACTATTAGTTTTACAGTTTTCTTTCTCTGTTCCTCAGAGAACTTTCGTCTTTCTTTACTGGGTAGTACATTTTCTCTAGGTGTCGTCAATCTCTCGACTAAAGAGAAGTCTCTGGTACCTCCGGTCTTCCACTATCCTTGCTGTTTCAATTTCAAGACTTTCACGATTTTCTTAAACTATAGTTCTTTTTTGATAGGAAATTCTCTCTTTACTTCTGTTAGGATCCATTTGTTTTGACTCTCTAAAGTTAAGATCGTTTGAACGGGATGTTTTTAAGTCCGACTTTCTTGATATTGAGTTTAGGTGTTCTTTTTTATTTCTCGTTACCATTTCCATCGATGTATTTTATCATATTTAGATCAAAACATCGAAAAAAGAACATAAGGTAAATTTTCTGTTGACGTATTATGTATTTATGTAGACACAATTACCTATGTGTTACATAATTATATATTAAACATACTCCTATTCTCGTGTTTTCTTACCTCTTCCTTACCTCAATATGTCCTCTTTTATGAAACATGTGATAACTTTAATTGAAACACAGTTAGACTAACTCTAACAATATTCAATTCTATAATAATTAACGTTAAGGGTTCATTAGGTGATTCTTTAAATAAAATTGTGTATATTATCTTTATTTTATATTTTAAGGTCTAACTTTCTTTGTTTTGTTAGGGATGAACGTCTACTGTACTAGAACATATTTCTTTTAAGATTTATTAGATGATTTTTTGATAACCACATTACTCAAGTAGTGTTAACGTCCTACGTCCTAGTTATATGTTTTTTTCAGTTATAGATATGTGGACGTTACTTCTTAGATTCTTATTTTAAATTTTTAAAACAAATGTTACAGTATTTTTTATAAATTTTTCATAAAACCTTATATAAATTGTTCTCATTATTTTAATTAAGGGATTTGTGATAGTTTCTAACGACTTTCTTTAATTTGTTACAGATTTGTTGACTTTTTTTAGGGTACAAGTAATTAACCTTCTGAATTATAACAATTATATCGTTATAAGGGATTTAACTATATATCTAATTTTTGTTAGGGATACTCTTAGTACCTCTTCCTTTACCGTTGGTGAGGTCATAAGAACGGACCTCTTAGGGTACCTGTCTCCTCGGACCTCCCGATGTTAGTTACCCCAGCGTTTCTCAACCTGTACTGACTTCACTGAATCGTGTGTTCGTGTACTCTTATGGTCAACCAAAGAAACACCTTTGACTACTTTCACTTTCACAGTCAGTCAACACAGGCTGAGAAACGGTAGGACACGTGACATCGGGTGGTCCGAGGAGACAGGTACCTTAAGAGGTCCACTATGACCTCACTCATCGGTAAAGGAAGAGGTCCCTTAGAAGGTCTGGGTCCCTAGTTTGGACCCAGAGGACGTAACGTCCGTCTAAGAAACGGTAGACTTGGTGGTCCCTTCGGGGTAAAAGTCACGATTTGGACCCTAATAGAACCTGTTTGGTCCTATTATCCAGTGGGATCTTTTGTTTTACATGTGTCAACCCGGATACGGTACTTAGATCTGACGAGTACCTGACCCCGTACGGACTTAGACAGGTTCGGAGACCCCTAGAAGTTTCGTAATTTCTTCTTACCCCGTAAGCACCCAAGGTCAACAATTATTGAGAGGGTGGGGGACGTGTTCTAGCTGTTCATCCCTCTAGTATTTACTAAAGTCTCCTACCTGATGATGAGATACACTATGGACGGAAGAACATCAGTATAAAAACGGAGGATTTAAACTCTTACCAGTTACTATTCTTACTTTCCGGTTCACGAACATGTGTTTTTACACGTGTATAGGGAAAACTCCTTCTAAAAATAAGTTTTACTATATATATACATATATATGTGTATATATATTATCGTATGAATGGTACACGGTCGTACGATAAAATTCCTTTCAATACTGGTTGGATCTGCCGTATAAGTTTTCGTCTCTGTAATGAAACAGTTGTTTCCAGACAGATCAGTTCCGATACCAAAAAGGTCATCAGTACATACCTACACTCTCAACCTGATATTTCTTTTGACTCGTGACTTCTTAACTACGAAAACTTCACACCACAACCTCTTCTGAGAACTCTCAGGGAACCTGACGTTCCTCTAGGTTGGTCAGGTAGGATTTCCTCTAGTCAGGACCCACAAGTAACCTTCCTGACTACGACTTCGACTTTGAGGTTATGGAACCAGTGGACTACACTTCTTGGGGTACGACCTAAGTACCCCAGTGTTTCTCAGCCTGTGTTGACTCACTGACTTCACTTGACTTGACTTGGTACACGGTTCGGGAGAAGATGCGTCACGTTTATATTTAAGTAACATAGGAGAATATTGAGATACTTCATGTATGACAACAGTAACAGGAAAAAATAACAGGGGTAAAATATGTACTCCTTTGATTATGTGTCCGTCCAATTCATCGAATGAGTTCCAGTGTGTCGATTATTTATAAGTTCAGTCCCTAAGTTTGAGACCTTTGGACCGAGGTCTCAGGTTTCAGAATCGATGATACGGTTTGACGTAGGACTTTATTCTGTACTCACCTACTCACCTGAACAACTATTTCTCACCTATTTCTTTCGACTCGTGACTTCTTGACTACGAAAACTCGACACCATAACCTCTTCTGAGAACTCTCAGGGAACCTGACGTTCCTCTAGGTTGGTCGGGTAGGATTTCCTCTAGTCAGGACCCACAAGTAACCTTCCTGACTACGACTTCGACTTTGAGGTTATGGAACCAGTGGACTACACTTCTTCACTGAGTAACCTTTTCCGGGACTACGACCCTTTCTAACTTCCGTCCTCCTCTTCCCCTGTTGTCTCCTACTCTACCAACCTACCGTAATCGCTGAACTACCTGTACTCAAATTCATTCGAGGACCTCAACAACTTCCTGTGCCTCCGGACCGCACGACGTCAGGTACCTCAGCGTTTCTTAGTCTGTGTTGACTCTCTGACTTGACTTGACCTGTTTCTTCACGTCTGTGTGATCCTGTTTCGTTCATTCTTTCCCGAACTTGGACTTCTTTATTAAGTCTATTTAATCCTTTTAACGGAAGAGTCAGAAGATTACGATTGACTCAGTAGTGGGTATCAGTGTGGGGTGGTCTCCGTCCCGAATCTTCTAAAAACACACCTAGGAGAAGAGGGATGTAGAGATTGAGTTCTACGGACATAAACCCCGAAGATAATTTTCTCCCTAACACAGTAAAGGTTTCTCAATTTAAACTGACGAACTTATGTTTTATAAGTCACAAAAAGTCTCACTAACTGTAGAATGTGAGTAACAAACAGAACTGACATCAGTTAGGTTCGTCTTTTCAAGTCTTCTACCGTACCTGTCCCACTGTCACCACCCCCGCCCCCTTCCCGAACCTTTCACTTCACGTCACTCCTAGCTGGTGTTTCGTGTAATGTCCTTTCGTATTTCCGATAAAGGTCGTCCTTAAGAGTCTTTGTACTATCCTTTACATCATGTTTACTACCGTATTAGTGTGGGTTACTTTGGTCCTCGTCCACAGACCATCAGGATATCAGTGTTGTTGAATTATTCTAATATCACGTATCTCCCGAATTCCTAACGTTCCGAATCCTATTCATCCTAAGTCAAAAGTAATCTCTATCCATTTATCCTCTGTAAGAAAATGTTGACTTTCAGGGAGAAGTAAGTTGATCGTAAATGTGACTCACGGAGGATCCACGGTCCCAGACAACATCACAATTTCTATGTCTTTACTTTCTCTGGCAGTGTTAGGTACGGTAGTACTAGAATTATTCATTTTATCTGTAAAAATTTTTCGTAGTGTCTACTTATAGATTCAATATTTAAGTTTATTCAGCAACTTCCTTTTCTTGTCCTATAATACTTTTTTTGATTTGATACTTCCGACTAAACTATCCTCGGAGTCTCAGTCAAGGAGACTCAGTCATTGTGAATTCGATTTTGGATTTCCTACTCATCCTTAACCTGTCCTAAGCCTCCATCTCAACCTTCACTTGAAGGTCCATTTGTCAGAAAAAAAAATTAAAAAATTAAAAACTTCCTATTAGCGAAATGTCTTAAAACAACAAAAGACAGTTTGGAGTTGTCCATTCGTCAGAACTCCACCCTCGTCCGAACCGTCTTGAGATCTTTAACTCTGTCGGTCATACCGACGTCTCTTCATTCTTACCAGTCTCACCAAGTTCTACTCTTACCGATCTACCCTTGTCCGATCTAGTATATCTAGGAACATCTGGCTCCTTTCCTCAGACCTAAAATGAGATTCGTGTTACCTTTAAGTGACACCTCCCGAAATCCAAAATTGTACCCCTCCCCCGTCACTGTGATTGGTTGCACATCAAATTTGCGGAGGTTTGACATTGTTACACCTTCAATTCCTCGGGTTAGAAGGTGTGGGTGTTTTTAGACACAAATTGAATGTCAGTTGTGACTGACTTAAACAAGGGTCTAAAAGTGTAGATCTACGTACCCAAATCTCGTCCTCAGTCGTTTATAAAAGAGATTCCCCGGACTATCATTAATAAAATCTGTAACGTCCAGTGTATCAGAGAGAGTGTTGATAAGTATAGACGGTAACATCACATTTTCGTCGGTAGCTATCATTATGTCTTTGTTTACTCACACCGACACAAGTTATTTGATACTTTTGTCTGACACCTAGTCTAAATCGGTGTCTGGTATCTAACGACCGGGATCGAATCTTGTTATTATCATACAAAACACACAATGTCCTTTTCTCAAAGTCTGTTTATACAGACTATTTGCACCGAAGGGACTACCGAGTCACCCATTTCTTACGTGGACGTCACGTCCTCTGTGTCTAAGGCAGGGACCCAGCCCTTCTAAGAGACCTCTTCCTTTACCGTTGGGTGTGGTTATAAGAACGGATCTCTTAAGGTACCTGTCTCCTCGGACCGTCTGATGTTAGGTGCTCCAACGTTTCCCAGTCTGTACTGACTCCCGGATTCGTTTGTGTTGACTATTTGTCTCCGTTTGTAAGAAAGATTATGATGTTTGACTTAGGTCGTTGAATCTCTTTTTTAAAATGTGGTCTGGGTTCTGCCCAAATAGAGCTCTTACGTTCTAACTAAATTGTAAGTTTAGATAGTTATCTTAAGGGGGATAATTGTCTTACCTCCTCTTTTTATACATTACTAGAGTTGTCTATCTCCGTAAACTGTTTTAAATTATAGTCAAGTACTAAATTTTTAAGAGTCGTTTGAGAATTCACCTTTCCTTGAAGGAGTTAGATTATTTTCCTTAAATGCATTTTAAATGCCGTTTATAGTGTGAACATTTTTTTTTTTTTTTTGTCTAAGTGACGAAAAGGAGATTCAAGTTCTTGTTCTGTTTTTTAAACTAAGGATCGTGAATAAAAGTTGTGACAAGTCCGTGTGGAGTCTCTACAGTGTCCAAACCAAGTCTGATGGTGTTATTTCGAAGATGAGAATCACTTCTAACAACTTTACTGTTCTTTCCTAAATCTTACAATGTTCTTAAATCAGTTATTTCGTCGTCGTCCCGAACTCATTTGACTGAGGTGAAAGATGTCTTCAAGGTGATCCCCGTTTTACGATAGTTTGTCGTAATGTACGATGTCTCTTTACCAAGTACTTTCCTTCTCAGTAAGCTGGACCGTTTAAAGTCAACAGAATAAAAAAATTTAACGTGTCGGTTGGGTTAACAGTCGTAGGTGGTGGGACTAGTCAGTCGTCGGTAGTTGTGACTCCGTTTTAGGAAGTGGTCGTTTTTCTAATACTGAGAAACTTCCGAGTCCCACTACTACTGTTAAAAAAAATCGTTATTTCATAAAATGTTAATTCCGTGAAAAAATCTGTATTACGGTAACCTGTGAATTGCCTGATACCATATCACATCTATGTCGAAAACATACGTGAAATCTTTGTTTTTATAAGTACACTGAGTGAATAACCATGTACTGTATCAACACATGTAAAATTTCTTAAGACTTTGTAACAGTTTTCTTTAATTTCCTTTGTATATTTAACTCTCTATATGGTACTAGTACCTGATCTTCCGGTTTTAAACTATTCTATGACTCAGAGGGTTTTAACTAAAAATCTAAGTTATGTTAGGATCACTTTTAATCTCGTACCTAAAACACTTCACTTTAAACGAGTCAGCACAGGTTGAGAAACACTGGGGTACCTGACATCGGGGCGGTCCGAGGAGACAGGTACCTTAAGAGGTCCGTTCTTATTACCTCACCCATCAATAAATGAAGAGGTACCCTAGAAGGGTTGGGTCGATAACTTGGGTCCAGAGAACGTAACGTGCGTCTAAGAATTGTAGACTGGGTGGTCCCTTCGGGTCTTTTATAATCACTATGCATATAGACTATATCCCGAACATAACTCTTACACATTTCTTGAGATTGTCAAGTTATTCTTCTATCTATGACGGGGAGGGGTTTACCAGTTCTAAGTACTTATCTCCTGGTTTTTTCTTCTATATTCTTATCGTTTATTCGGACACTTTTTTTACGAGATACAATAAATAGAAGTATCTTTCAGTTTAATTTTGGTGTACGTTATGGTGATGTGTTTGTAACTTTACCGATTTTAGTTTTCTGACTGGTATCGTTCATGACCACTCCTACACCTTGTTTACCTTGAAAGTGTGTAACGAACACCCTTGCCATTTAACCATGTTGGTGAAACCTTTTGAGGAACCGTCAAAAAAATATTTTAATTTGTAAGTGATTGGTATCTCAGGTCTTTCATATAACAATCCATGAATGGGTGATCTTTATTTTTGAATACAGATGTGTTTTTGAAGATGTGTATATAAGTAACGTAGTAATAAGTATTATCGGACACGTCAGGACCATCTTGACCGAAGACCCCCTCCCTCACCCCCTCAAGACTGAACAGTTAAAGTAAACACATTTATAAGGATGGTACCAATTAAAGTTCGATGGTAGGACATCGTAATGGTTTGTACCTCAACTCTTGTTTACACGTGGTAGTCGAGGATCTTAGGTTATACTCGGTCGAAGTCGTATAGTGATTAAAAATCGAACTTTGACTTTTGCTGGGTTTACAGATAATCATTAACTCACCTATTTGTTTAGCACCATATAAGTTACATTACCTTACGGTAAGTCGTTACTTTTCCTTATTTGATGACTATGTACCATGTTACACCTACTTAAAGTTTCCACACGACTTACTTTCTTTGGTCTGTACTTTCTCATGTACGACATATTAAGATAAATATACTTTAAGATCTTTCACACAATCAGTGAGTCAGTACAGACTGAGAAACGTTTCGGACGGTCCGAGGAGGTAGGTACCTGAAGAGATCCGTTCTTATGACCTCATCCAACGATAAGGGAAGAGGTCCAGTAGAAGGGCTGGGTTCCTGTCTTGGGTCCAGAGGACGTAACGTCCGTCTAAGAAATGGTAGACTCGATGGTTCCTTCCCTATATTTTTACGTTTGATTTAGAATCTACTGTCCTTCTGTCTACCAAGAAGTTCAGACCGGTACCCCACCCTCCCCACTCCACCAAAAGTCACCAATAAGTCCATTTATATAAATAGTTTTGAGTAGTTTGACATAGGAAATTTACCCACATTAAATAAGATACATTTAATATGGAGTTATTCAAGTAAATTTTCCAATAAAAGATCAAAAAACGGATCATTGATCATTTTATAAGGAGCTCAAATACAGGTAATTAATCTAAAAAGTCGTGACCTTCCTCTATTACAATGAACGTTTTTGTCTGTAAATAGATACATGAGAATGAAAGTCTCGTAAGTAATTTTGTAATTTTTTGGTCATCAAGACCGTGAGTCTTTCTCGGGTGAATTAGGAATGGAAAAGATGTGATTCAACAAAAGGATAACAAGAGGAGGAGACGAAGGGTCGACAGAAGTACACCATATACGTCTCATCTGTACTACAAGAAGTACTTGCCGGACTCTTCTGCCATAATAAGAGTGTACCATTATCATTGTGATTGGATTTTATTTTAGAGGTTCTAAGTCTACGGACTCGTCTTTTGATTAATAAATTGGGGGTCTTTCGATCATTTTATTAAGTATAGTGTATCGTTCGTAAATATATTGTAAATGATACACAGTCCGTAACAAGACACTCGAAGTATAATTTAATTCTGCAAACTAGGAGGTTTGAGAGACTTTATCCATGTGGTAGTAATAGGGTTAAAATGATTATTCCTCTGACTTCGTGTCACTAATTTATAAAATAGGTTCCAGTGTGTTGATCATTCACATTCTCAACCCTAAGTTAATGGAAACAAATGTTCCTTGAAAAAAGAAGTTTCATATCTTGAAAATATTATTTATGTTGTCATTCAGTCAAGACACCGTTTCTTTTACCTTGTTTTGTAGTAAGAAAAATAACGATGGTATTTTTTCTTCTTAAACTTGTCATACATATTATATTGAGGTTAAAAAAATGACGTATCGTGTGTGTTTACCTATCTGACTATTTTTAGGTATCTTTCCTGAACTGTCTATTTCTTTTACTATTGTTTCTGATAGAAAACCACCGTTTTAATATATACTATAAAAAGGAAGAAACACGAAAAGACATAAAAGGTTTACACGTAATGTAAATATTAAACTTTCTTTTTCAGTCACACAAAGTTGAGACACACCGAAAATTTATAAAGGACCGTAAGATACTATAACTTCTTAGATACGTCAATCGGTTTTCAAAAGAAGGGTGTTTGATATGTAGTGTCATTTCTCGTTCCTTGTAAGTTCAAAATGGACCACATTATAGACAAAAAATATATCCAATCAAAGTATATGATAAAATATGATTAGTATTACCGAAAATAGAACACTTATAATTGATTTTACCGAAAACTCGCTTACGACGTCTGTTGTCATACTGCTAGTTGAACAAAACGGTATGTAAAACCTTCTCTACCTAATTAACTTTAAAATATACGTTATCGTACCCTCATTAATATCCACGATTCGGTTTAAATGAATACTATTACCTGAATTAACCTTTTCAGAAATTACATGTTAAAATTATTCTCGTAATTTCTTTAACCCTTTAAACTTCTTGTAGATTAGTAAAGACGTAATATTAACATTTACTCACGTCTACTGGATTAGACGAATGCATTTACTATTAATAATTAAATGGTTAACATGTTTACTCGAGTTTTGTACTTGATGTTATTAATGTTATGTTCGGTTATTGAAGGAACAGACGGTAAACGTGTTTACTAATTTAATATACTCCTTACAAAAGAGATATGAAATTTTCGATTACATTTAACTTCTTGGGTCCCTTTAATAATCACATTAATTTTGATTATCCAATAGTGTTTATACCTTTTGTTTGTCGACCTAAACATTTCGAACTTCTTTCTTGTAAAGTAAGATGAAATTTAGGATTATAGTACGTAGAAAGTAATATTGACATCACTTATTATTTAGTGGCTTTTTTATTTTAACGAAAGACATCATCTAATGGTAGGTATCATGACCAAAATTTTTTTGGTAAAACGTGAATACCGAAAGGAGTTCTTCCTACAGGAGGGTAAAGGTAGAGTGGTGTTTATTAAAATGTGAAACCTTTACTATGAGACATAACAGTCAATTGATTTCCGGGATTCACCTTTGGGTTCGATCAAAAGTTTTACAAAAGTTTACGGTCGAACACAAATCATGGATTCAGCATAGGCTGAGACACACTGGGATACTTGAGATCGGACGGTCCGAGGAGACAGGTACCCTAAAGGGTCCCCTCTTGTGACCTCACCCAACGGTAAAGGAGGAGGTCCCCTAGAAGGGGTGGGTCCCTAGCTTGGGTACAGAGGATATAACGTCCACCTAAGAAATGGTGACTCGGTGGACCCTTCGGAAAATTTACGGTCTATGGAAGACTGTAAAGTGTAGGGGGGGGGGTTAAAAAAACCAGACGTGTTTGAGACTTACTCTTAGTGTTCTGTTGTCTTTCGATAATTTACGATCTATAGAAAACAATGTAACACTAAAAGTAAGTTTCTCAAACACGTCTTCTTTTTTAACCCCCCCCCCCCCACCTTGCCCACTTTGTAGTCTTTTCATGTCGCAAATCCAGAAAATAACAACTCCCCACCTCTATTTCGTGTTTTAGAGACAGTCACCTTGTCACTCGGGTCTACCCCGCGTCCTCCGGGTTCGAGACCTCCCGGGGTGGCCGAGGAGACGTTTCGTTTCTCGGTGGTCACTGTGGGACTGACGGAAACTGGGACGCGAGGTCGCTGGGGACCGGGATTAAACGAAGAACTTTAGCGGGGTCACTCCGGTGCCTCGGAGGGCGGGCAGGGGCTCGCGCGCGGTGCTTCCCGAGGGCTCATGCCACCATGGCTGCGTCCTCTCAGATTCTGAAACTAACGGAAGAGGCCTTGTACCAGAAGGTTGGACCCGTGCTACGTCTTATCCCTCCCGAACAGGCGTCCGGTACAGGTCATTGGTGTCGGTGTGGAGGTGGGAGTTGGTGTCGGTAGTGGTGGTGGCGCGTGGACCTTCAGTCTCCTCGCGACATCCGGGTCTAATGTCTTCGGTTCCGTACCGGAACTCCTAGCCAGGTTCCCGCCGACCCCCGCCAAGAGGGAACAAGGACGGGCGGGGGGGGTGGGGGAGGGGGCGGGCCCGCGGTGACGACGAGGGACCGGACGTGGGAGGAACTAGTCCCGTCGTCGGGTCTCAGGAGGAAGAATGATGACGTCCTTGAGACCCTTAAGTGAGAAGAAGTACTCTCCGAAACCTTACGTCTAAAACGTCTAATGGTCTTCGAAACCCCTAGGGTCTATATAGTAGCCTGGAGAGAGACAGAGTCAAAGGAATAAACATTTTTCTCCTGTTAATCTCTCGGACGAAACTCCCACGAAATTCTAAGTCACTACACCTGAAGGGACCAGTAGGTCACCAATTCTTCGGCGGACGGTTACGTCCCCTGTGACCAACTTAGGGACCAGTCCCTCCTAGGGTGCACGACGTCCCGTGGATTGGGGGTACGCAATGTCGATGACTCGGGGACTAGATCTCGGGTAGACGACGTTCGTGACTCGGACCCGAGGGACGTTACAAGATCAAAAGGAAGACAATAACTAAATGTCGTAATAAGGTGACATCGACCTTTTCTATGAAACGTACGAAAGTTATAAAATTTTTAATGACCCTGAACAAAACACCAGATAGGACCTATCACAAGGTACACCTGAACTCCTCTTACAAATAAGACGACAACAACTCACCTCAGAAGATATATAAAGACTATACAGAGTAACCAAAAATCACAATAAGTTCAGGGTACTAAACAACAAGTCACCGATTCAACACAGGTTCAGAAGCTTTGGGGTACCCGACATCGTGGGGTCCGCAGAGACAGGAAGTGATAGAGGGTCTCTAAGGAGTTTGAGTACAGGTAACTCAGCTACTACGGTAGGTTGGTAGAGTAGGAGATAGCAGGGGAAGAGGAAGACGGGAGTTAGAAAGGGTCGTAGTCCCAGAAAAGGTTACTCAGTCGAGAAACGTACTCCACCGGTTTCATAACCTCGAAGTCGTAGTCAGGAAGGTTACTTGTAAGTTCCAACTAAAGGAAATCATACCTGACCAAACTAGAGGAACGACAGGTTACCTGAGAGTTCTCAGAAGAGGTTGTGGTGTTAAGTTTTCGTAGTTAAGAAGTCACGAGTAGAAAGAAATACCAGGTTGAGAGTGTAGTCACGTCCTGATGACTTTTTTTTTTTGTGTCGAAACTGATGTACCTGAAACCAACCGTTTAACTACAGAGACGAAAAATTATACGACAGATCCAAACAGTATCGAAAGGAAGATTCTTCGTTTGTAGAAAATTAAAGTACCGACGTCAGTGGTAGACGTCACTAAAACCATGGGTTCTTTTATTTTCACAGTGACAAAGGTGAAAAAGGGGAAGATAAACGGTACTTCACTACCCCGATCGACGGTACTAGAATCAAAAAACTTACCACTCAAAAGTCTCACTTTTCGGTTGAAAAAGTGAGAGAAGAAAGTGGGAGTAGTTCTAAAGGATATGTTGCAAAATAAATGGGTAAGATGATGTCGACCCGTTAACGTAACCAATATTAAAGAACGACAATATTTGTTTCTACATCTTTTTATAGAGGACTATTGTGTCTAAAGAGTATTGTATATGGATCCTCACCTTAACGATACACATTTAAAACGTGTACAAGTGACACGTTTCACGGATAAAGGTGACCAGTGAAGTGACCGGTGACGGATAAAGGGTTTTACATGGTTAAATGTGAAGGTAGGGTCGTATATTCTCAAGGTCATGAGGTGTTGGACTGATCAAACATACCAGTCTGAACAGTCAAAAGAGTTAGACCATCGACCCAATACAGTAGAATAACACCAAGATCAAAAATAAAAAGACTGATCTCATTTAATTTAAACAGTGAAACAGGAAGAAAAGAAAATCAAAGAGAGTATAGGTCGAGAAAAGGAGGTAAGTACGGTACAAGGAGGGGGAGGGTATACTAAGTCTCTCAGTTATGTCACCGATTTTCACGTACAAACCTTAGTCTCAACCCAAGAAGAGAACGTGATAGTGAAAGATTGACACGCTACAGACCGTTCATTGAATTGTCTTGAACTGGATTTGTAAATTATTAAAGAGTGATAATAATTTACGATTGAAATTTTAGTCTTTTTAATTGTAATTTTACGGTCGAAGTAAAGGTTGTAAAGTAAATTGTTTGAAGTTTTTTTTAAATAAAACGTCATTAACATCAACGTTTTTTACATGGCCCTCCACGATATGTGGAAATTGGGTCCAAAGAAAGGGTTCCTGAAATTGAATGTATCAATGTCATGTTATAATTTTGGCCTTCACACGGTAACATATTACATATATATATACAATAAAATACTGTACACATCTAAGTATATCAACGGTAACGTCAGTTTCATATGTTAATAAGACAATGGTGTTCCCACAGGAAGTACGGAAATATTGGTGTGTGTGTCGTGAGGATGGTAAGGATGGGAGACCGTTCGTGATATTAGACAAGGGATAGAGATATTAAAACAAGAAAGTTCTTACAATACACAATATATGTCATACGTGAGAAAACACTGACCGAAAAAAGTGAGTCATATTAAGGGAACTTTATATGGGTTTAACAACGAGTATAGTCAAGTCAAGTCAAGTCAGCGAGTCAGTACAGGTTGAGAAACACTGGTGTATCTCACGTCGTGTGGTCCGAAGGGACAAGTAGTGGTTGAGGGTCTCGGACGAGTTTGAGTACAGGCAGCTCAACCACTACGGCAGGTTGGTAGTTATAAAGAACTCTCAGGGAACCTGACGTTCCTCTAGTTTTGTTAGTTAGGATTTTCTTAACTAACGTTGGTGGTAAGAGGAGACAAAGATACTCAAACCGAAAAAATCTAAGGTGTATATTCACTATCGTAAGTCCTAAACAGAAAGAGACAGACTGAATGAAGTAAAACGTATTACGGGTGTTCTAGGAAGGTACAACAGTGTATATATACACACACACACACACAGGTACACTTAAGTTAAGTCAAGTCGCCGAGTCAGTAGAGACTGAGAAACCTTGGGGTACCTGACGTCGTGCTGTCCGAAGGGACAGGTAGTGGTTGAGGGCCTCAAATGAGTTTGAGTACGGGTAACTCAACTACTACAGCAGGTTGGTAGAGTAGGAGACAGCAGGGGAAGAGGAGGACGGGTGTTAGGGAGGGTCGTAGTCCCAAAAAAGTTTACTCAGTCGAGAAGTGTAGTCCACCAGTTTCATAACCTCAAAGTCGAAGTTGTAGTCATGAAGGTTACTTATAAGGTCTGACTAAAGGAAATCCTACCTGACTAACCTAGAGGAACGTCAGGTTCCCTGAGAGTTCTCAGAAGAGGTTATGGTGTCAAGTTTTCGTAGTTAAGAAGTCGTGAGTCGAAAGAAATGTCAGGTTGAGAGTGTAGGTATATACTGGTGACCTTTTTGGTATCGAAACTGATCTGTCTAGAAACAACCGTTTCATTACAGAGACGAAAAATTATACGACAGATCCACCCATTATTGAAAAGAAGGTTCCTCGTTCACAGAAAATTAAAGGACCGACGTCAGTAGTAGACCTCACTAAAACCTCGGGTTCTTTTATTTCAGTCGGTGACAAAGGTGACAAAGGGGTAGATAAACGGTACTTCTTGACCTGTACCTTGTTGTCTGACCAAGGTTGATCCTTTTCCTCATACAGTTCCGACATATAACAGTGAGACGGATAAATTGAAGATACGTCTCATGTAGTACTCTTTGCGACCCGACTTTCTTCGTGTCCGACCTTAGTTCTAACGGTCCTCTTTATAGTTATTGGAGTCTATACGTCTACTGTGGTGGGAATACCGTCTTTCACTTCTCCTTGATTTTTCAGAGAACTACTTTCACTTTCTCCTCTCACTTTTTCAACCGAATTTCGAGTTGTAAGTATTTTGCTTCTAGTACCGTAGGCCAGGGTAGTGAAGTACCCTTTATCTACCCCTTTGTCACCTTTGTCACAGTCTGAAATAAAAACCCCCGAGGGTTTAGTGACGTCTACCACTAACGTCGGTACTTTAATTTTCTGCGAACTTCTTTTCAATACTGATTGGATCTATTGTATAAGTTTTCGTCTTTGTAATGAAACGGTTGATTCCGGGTAGATCAGTTCCGACACCAAAAAGGTCATCAGTACATACCTACACTCTCAACCTGACACTTCTTCTGACTCGTGGCTTCTTAACTACGAAAACTTCACACCACAACCTCTTCTGAGAACTCTCAGGGAACCTGACGTTCCTCTAGGTTGGTCAGGTAAGACTTCCTCTAGTCGGGACTCTAAAGAAACCTTTCTTACTACAACTTCGACTTCGAGGTCATGAAACCGGTGGAGTACGCTTCTCAACTGAGTAACCTTTTCTGAGACTACGACCCTCCCTAACCCCCGTCCTCCTCTTCCCCTGTTGTCTCCTACTCTACCGACCTACCGTAGTGACTGAGCTACCTGCACTTAGACCCACTTGAGACCCTCGACCACTACCTGTCCCTCCGGACCGCACGACACTAAGTACCCCAGTGTTTCTCAGCCTGTGCTGACTCGCTGACTTGACTTGACTTGACTTGACTACCCTGGTCTACGGTACTAGAAACAAAAGAAA
>SJYO01029184.1:8162503-8393444 GCA_006410555.1 Capra ibex | reverse complement strand
TAATAATAATAAAAAAATTAGAAATTAAGAATGTACGCAAGGGTTTGTACTTGGGGGGAGGGTGGAGGGAGGGGTGTTGTAGGGAGACCCAGTAGGGGTACGTGGTCGAGGTTCGTACGACATAGGACGTAATCTGACTTACAACTCGAAATCCGGTTGAAAAAGTACGAGGAGAAAGTGAAAGTAGTTCTCCGAGAAATCAAGAAGTGAAAGACGGTATTCCCACCACAGTAGATGTATAGACTCCAATAACTATAAAGAGGGTCGTTAGAACTAAGGTCGAACACGAAGTAGGTCGGGTCGCAAAGAGTACTACATGAGACGTATCTGCAATTTATCTCACTGTTATATGTCGGAACTGTATGAGGAAAAGGATAAACCTTGGTCAGACAACAAGATATAGGTCAAGAATGAAAACGAAGGACTGGACGTATGTCTAAAGAGTTCTCCGTCCAGTCCACCAGACCATAAAGGTAGAGAAAGTCTTAAAAGGTGTCAAATAACACTAGGTGTGACAGTTTCCGAAACTGTATCAGTTATTTCGTCTTTATCTACAAAAAGACCTTGAGAGAACGAAAAAACTACTAGATCGTCTACAACCATTAAACTAGAGACCAAGGAGACGGAAAAGATATTGGTCGAACCTGTAGACCTTCAAGTATCAAGTGTATAACAACTTCGGACCGAACCTCTTAAAACTCGTAATGAGACGATCGTACACTCTACTCACGTTAACACGTCATCAAACTTGTAAGAAACCGTAACGGAAAGAAACCCTAACCTTACTTTTGACTAGAAAAGGTCAGGACACCGGTGACGGCTCAAAAGGTTTAAACGACCGTATAACTCATGTCGTGAAAGTGTCGTAGTAGAAAGTCCTAAACTTTATCGAGTTGACCTTAAGGTAGGGGAGGTGATCGAAAAAAGTATCACTACGAAAGATTCCGGGTGAACTGAAGTGTAAGGTCCTACAGACCGAGATCCACTTACTAGTGTGGTAGCACTAATAGACCTAGTACTTCTGGAAAAAACACGTAAAGAAGACACATAAGAACGGTGGAGAAGAATTATAGAAGACGAAGACAATCCAGGTATGGTAAAGACAGGAAATACGGGTAGAAACGTACTTTACAAAGGAACCATAGAGATTAAAAGAACTTGTCTAGAGCTCAGAAAGGGTAAGATAACAAAAGGAGATAAAGAAACGTGACTAGTGACTCCTTCCGAACGAATAGAGAGGAACGATAAGAAACCTTGCGACGTAAGTTTACCTATTAAGAAAGGAAGAGAGGAAACGAAAAACGAAGAGAAGAAAAGTATCAATAAACATTCCGGAGGAGTCTGTCGGTAAAACGAAAAACGGAAAGAAAAAGACCCCTACAGGAACGAGGAACAGAGAACATGTTACAGTGCTTGGAGGCAGGTATCACATACACACATTTATATATATACACACACACACACACACACACACACACACACACACATACAGTGTAGAAATAGGTAAGTAGGTAACAGTTCATCCACCAAAGATACTGCACCGAAAACACTTATTACGACGTTATTCGTACCCACAGATATATATAGAAACTCTGGGACTAAAATAAAGGAAAACTATGTGTGGGTCTTCTTAACGACCTAGTATACTATCAAAATAAAAATTAAAAAACTCCTTGGAGGTACGTCAAAAGGTGTCACCAACGTGGTAAAATGTAAGGGTAGTTGTCACATGTTCCCAAGGGAAAGAAGGTGAAGGAGCGATTATAAGCACAGAAAACAGAAAAAGTATTATCGGTAAGATTGTCTATACTCCACTATAGTGTAACACCAAAACGAAACGTAAAGGTACTACTAATCACTAAAACTCGTGGAAAAATACATGAACAATCGGTAAACATATAAAAGAAACTTTTTGCAGATATATAAAAGAGAAGGGTGAAAACTCCCCCTCAAATAACGTTACAGACCTCTTCCTTTACCGTTGGGTGAGGTCATAAGAACGAACCTTATAAGGTACCTGTCTCCTCGGACCATCCGATATCAGGTACCCCAACGTTTCTCAACCTGTACTGTCACTGGTAGTGAGTGAGTGAGTGACTTTATAGAAAACATAAAAATTTAGACGGGTAAATTTTTAGTCTAATAAACAACAACCAAACATACTCAGTAACTCAACATACTCAATAAATATATAAAACCGATAATTGAGGAATAGTCTATATACTAAACGTTTATAAAAAAGGTAAGAATCCAATGGAAAAGTAAAACAATTAACAACAAAATTTGAAATCTTGAAACAAATAAATGTGTTTTGAAAATGAACCTCGAACTATCTTTAACGTAAGTTGGACATCCATTTAAACCTTCTCTTCCCTGTAGAAATGAGAAAACGTAGAAGATCAAATACTTTTATCATACGGAGTGGTAAATGATACCCGAAGAGTCCACTGAGTCACCATTTCTTGGGTGGATGTTTACGTCCTCTGTACCCAAATTAGGAACCCAGTCCTTCTAGGGGATCTCATCCTTTACCGTCATAAGAACGGACCCTTTAGGGTACCTGTCTCTGTGGTCCACCCGACGTCAGGTACCCCAATGTTTTCTCAGTCTGTACTGGATCACTGATAAATTGAGAAACTAAATAAAGTACTCGTAATACAACAAAAGTAATATATTTAGGACATGTACAAACCAATCTAGATGCAAATTCATAAGATGAAAAAATCACTAATATTTGACAAAATGTAAATTTTAAAGGTACAGGTATACAAGTGACTATCATATATCTTTAAGTTAATTAAAAAGGTACAATTAGAACATCGTTGGAACAATTTGAGTGAATCAAGATCCTCAAAAACACACAAGAATCCCTAAAGGACATATTTGTTACCACAGTAGATGTTTATCCCTGTTAAAATAAACAAGGAAAGACTGAACGTGTGAAAATTAAATGAAAATAATAACGTCACCAATCCTGAGGGCCGTGATACAACTTCTCCTCACTACTCTCGTCTGTAGAAACGGAAAAAGGGTAAGAATTTTTCTTTCTTTCACTTTCACTTCAACGAGTCAGCTCAGGCTGAGACGTTGGGGTACCTGACATCGGATGGTGTGAGGAGGCAGGTACCCTAAAAGGTTCGTTCTCCCTTTCTTAAGTCAGAAAGTGACTTAATTTATATAATGGACATCCAATAAAACGTCCATAAGAAATAATTTAACTTCCTAAGACAAAGTCATGATGAAACGACTCTCAAACTTACCCATAACTTAATCCTTTGCAAAAATACTATTAATGATACACGATACGTGTCAAGTATTACTTTAGAAAACTAATTGAGTAAATTAAGAGTATTTTTAGAATACTCAATCCTTGACAGTTATCGTAGAAGAAAAGTTTCTATTCTTTTCACTCCATGTCCTTCCCGTTTATTTAATTTGTTCAATTTTGTCGATCATTCGTCGTTTCAGTCTTAAGTCTGGTTCGATTAAAGTCTTAGATACGAGAGTCAGTTACGATATACGATTAAAACCTGTTAAATGTAATCGAAACCCCTGAATCCAAAGAAGTAAACATTTTACCTCTACTACTTAAGATTGATTAACTCTTCTAAGTCACTTTATCATGTACACGAACTGTATACCATTTTTACGAGTTACCTACAGTCGATACAGTCAATGCATCGGAATGACAGTCGAGAGACCTGACCTCTCTATCCATCTCAGACACCATATACTTAGACCAGATGTCTTTATCTCAAGTCCGATATGATGTTTCGATGTCAGTAGTTCTGTCATACCGTGTTTCTGTCTTTATATCTAGTGACTTTGTTTTATCTTTCGGGTCTCTGTTTAGGTGCGTGGATACCTGTGGAATAGAAACTGTTTCCTCCGTTTTTATATGTTATCTCTTTTCTGTTAGAGAAATTGTTCACCACGACCCTTTTGACCAGTTGGTGGACATTTTCTTACTTTGATCTTGTGAAAGATTGTGGTATGTGTTTTTATTTGGATTTCACCTAATTTCTATATTTCCATTCTGGTCTTTGATATTTAGAGGATCTCCTTTTATGTCCGTTTTGTGAGAGACCGTATTCAGTGTCGTCCTAGGAGATACTGGGTGGAGGGTCTCATTACCTTTATTTTCGTTTTTGTTTGTTTACCCCGGATTAATTTAAATTTTCGAAAACGTGTTACTTTCTTTGATATTCGTTCCACTTTTCTGTCGGAAGTCTTACCCTCTTTTATTATCGTTTGCTTCGTTGACTGTTTCTTAATTAGATTTTTTATATGTTCGTTGAGGACGTCGAGTGAACGTCTTTTTATTTGTTGGGTTAGTTTTTTACCCGGTTTCTTGATTTGTCTGTAAAGAGGTTTCTTCTGTATGTCTACCGATTGTTTGTGTACTTTTCTACGAGTTGTAGTGAGTAATAGTCTCTTTACGTTTAGTTTTGGTGTTACTCCATGGTAGAGTACGACCAGTCTTACCGACGATAGATTTTGAGATGTTTGTTATTTACGACCTCTCCCACACCTCTTTTCCCTCGGGAGAATGTGACAACCAACCTTACGTTTGATCATATCGGTGATACCTCTTGTTGCACCTTTAAGGAATGTTTGGATCTTTATCTTGACGGTACACTGGGTCGTTGGGGTGACGACCCGTATGTGTGTCTCCTTTGGTCTTAACTTTCTCTGTTCACATGGGATTACAAGTAGCGTCGTGACAATGTTATCGATTCTGTACCTTCGTTGGATCTACAGGTAGTCGTCTGCTTACCTATTCTGTCGACACCTTGTATATTTGTTACCTTATAATGAGTCGGTAATTTTTCTTACGTAAACTTAGTCAAGATTACTCCACCTACTTTGACCTCGGATAATATGTCTCACTTCATTCGGTCTTTCTTTTTGTGGTCATGTCATATGATTGTGTATATATACCTTAAATCTTTCTACCATTGTTATTGGGACATACGTTCTGTCGTTTTCTCTGTGTCTATATTTCTTGTCTGAAAACCTGAGACACCCTCTTCCGCTCCCACCCTACCAACCTCTCTTATCGTAACTTTGTACATACACTTTGTATAGACTTTATCTACTGGTCAGGTTCAAGCTACGTACTTTGTCCCGTGAGTTTCGGTCATGTGACCCTGTTGCGACTCCCTACCCTACCCCTCCCTCCACCCTCCCCCCAAGTCCTACCCCCTGTATACATGTGGGTACCGACTAAGTACAGTTACGTACCGTTTTGGGTGATGTTATAACATTTCATTAATCGAAGGTTAATTTTATTTATTTATTAAAAAAATTTTTTCTTTCTTTATCTCATTTGGAAAGACCGATTCGACCTTTTACCAAGTTGAGTAAGATTAAATTCTGACATGTTGTATTCACAAATCTCTGTCTCCTTGAACTCTAGTGGAGGAGGGATTGGTGAGAGTGTCACTTCGAAATATAATATGAATATGGGACATATCTTAGAGGTCCTGACCTTCAGTGGAATTTTTGGGGTCCCGTATGTTTATTTTCTATATCCTTCATGAATTACTCTTCACATTATAGTACCCGTAAATAATTTTTCGGAGAATTACTTTCACTTTCTCCTCTCGCTTTTTCAACCGAATTTCGAGCTGTAAGTCTTTTGCTTCTAGTACCGTAGACCAGGGTAGTGAAGTACCCTTTATCTACCTTTGTCACCTTTGTCACAGTCTGAAATAAAACCCCCCGAGGTTTTAGTGACGTCTATCACTGACGTCGGTACTTTAATTTTCTGCGAATGAGGAACCTTCTTTTCAATACTGGTTGGATCTATCATATAAGTTTTGGTCTCTGTAATGAAACGGCTGATTCCAGGCAGATCAGTTCCGATACCAAAAAGGTCATCAGTACATACCTACACTCTCAACCTGACACTTCTTCCGACTCGCGGTTTCTTAACTACGAAAACTTGACACCACAACCTCTTCTGAGAACTCTCAGAGAACCTGACGTTCCTCTAGGTTGGTCAGGTAAAACTTCCTCTAGTCGGGACCCTAAAGAAACATTTCTTACTACGATTTCGACTTCGAGGTCATGAAACCGGTGGAGTACGCTTCTCAACTGACAAACCTTTTCTGAGACTACGACCCTCCCTAACCCCTGTCCTCCTCTTCCCCTGCTGACTCCTACTCTACCGACCTACCGTAGTGACTGAGCTACCTGCACTCAAACTCACTTGAGACCCTCTACCACTACCTGTCCCTCCGGACCACACGACGTTAAGTACCCCAGCGTTTCTCAGCCTGTGCTGACTCGCTGACTTGACTTGAACACGTTCCGTCCCAGTCATTCTTTTCTATAAGTCTTGAAAGGAAAGAGTTAGAAGTGTGTTCATCAACAATAAAACTATCCTTAACCTGTGACATGACTTGTCCGACGTAAACAGACAGTAATGTAAAAAAGGGGGTTAAATAAAAGTCCACATATAACTAATGACGAAAAAAGAAAAACCTCCCCCAGACCATTAAAAAATAATATCAAAAGTTACAATGGATATTTCATGTTAAGAAGTCTCTCAAAGGTAGATACTGATTTGAGGAGACGTCGGAAAAAAAAAATTAATTAAATAAAAAATTAACTTCCTATTAACGAAGTGTCTTAAAACAACAAAAGACAGATTGGAGTTGATTTGAGTCCTTCTTTCACTCCCCTTTTTCAAACTTACGAAAATCGTTTAGGGTCCACACACAAGTCACGAGGACTTCCCGTAATTGTCCGTACGACTCACTCGTCTCATAAAGTTAGTTTTATGTGTCACTCGTGAGTCTCATATCGTCCTTTTCTCTTTTTTTCCGTATTACACTGATCTTTAGGAAAATAAGGTTCCCATGACAGTTGAGTCTGTCGTCGAATCTGTGGACTCAAGGGTGCTACGAGAAGGGTAGCATCGGTCTTCGTCGAAACCCCTGAGAAAACCGACGGCAGAAAAAGGTCGGTCCTTCGAAAAGAAGACAAAGTACGATGATGGTGGACGACAGGACAAGGATGGTGTGTCTTGAGAAGAGGGGAAGAGGTCTGTTCTTGATTAGACCGACGTTTCGGGTGCTATCTTTGCAGAAAGTGACTCAAATTCGTTACTGTGTTGAAAAATTCCGAAGTAACATTTTCGTGTCTGAGACTTTTTATCTTCACAGAACAAAATTTACGGCCATTTATTTCATGAAAAGGAAAGCCGTACACTACTACTTCCCCACTTACGTACTAAAAGTGGTACCGTTCTCCTTTGTTACCGTACCCACTTGGAACCTAAATAAAGATAAATTGTACATCACAAATCATATAGTCCGTGACAAAATTCACGAAATGGTCTTCTTCAGAACGATAGGAATATTATTCGATGGACACTCCATCCAAGATAATAACGAGGGTGAAATTTCTACTCTCTTGGTTTTGTGTTTCTCCAGTTTATGGTACGAGTTCCAGTGACGTCACCTAATATAATCACAAATTTTATAATCCACGAGGAGGGACAACCGTAGTTAGAGTCGATACAATGAACACCACGGAAGGAAAGAGGTAAATGTAAGTCCAACCGGTGCATTGAACGTAACAGGACACTGTATACTTGTCTTCATTTTACAAAACTTGTTTTCGGAATTTCAGTCGAGTCTCGAGTGACACAAGTAAAAGGAGAAATAGGTATTCGGGTTGTCACAAACTCTCTTCCCTGTAAGAAAGTATACCCTAAGCTCTTACCTCTGTCTACCTTGTCTTGCTCGACTGGGTGTGTCATGTGTATTATGTTGGTTCTTGATTTGGAAACACTAACATTTGGTGGGTTTGGGAACCTAATAAACAAGTATACAAACAGTAGAAACGTACGCACGTACACACGTACGATTTAGAGAAGTCAACACAGACTGAGAAACGTTGGGGTACCTGATGTCGGGTGGTCCGAGGAGACAGGTAGTCTAAAAGGCCCGTTTTTATGACTTCACCCAATGGTACGGGAGGAGGTCCCCTAGGAGGGTTGGGTCTTTAGTTTGGGTACAAACTCTCTTCCCTGTAAGAAAGTATACCCTAACCTCTTATTTCTGTCCAACTTGTCTTTACCTCGACTGGGTGTCTCATGTGTATTGTGCTGGTTCCTGATTTGAGGGAGTACAGAGGACGTAACCGTCCACCCAAGAAATGGTGATCACGGTGCGAGTAGAAATCGTTACATTGTATGTCGGTGGTCTAGAGTAACCGTAAATCATTATTTGTAAATAAAGAACGAAAGTTCAACCGACCAGTTACCCCGGCGGACGAGGTACACCGAGTAACTTCCCGGGTTCTACCTCCTGGTGGTCGATAATCACCAAACAAGAAGAGTGTGTCACCGTCTTAGTGTTCTCTCGTTCAGGTTGACGAGCTCGCATAAAATAAAAAATAAAATTAACCTTAACTTAATGAAATGTTATAACATCACCAAAGACGGTATGTAACTGTATTTAGTTGGTACCCACATGTACACAAGGGGTAGGACTTGGGGGGAGGGTGGAGGGAGGGGTAGGGTAGGGAGCCCCAGTAGGGTCATGTGGTCGGGACTCGTGAGATAGAGTACGTAGCTTGGACGTGATCACTAGCCAAAGTGTATACCATTATATGTACAAAGTTACGATAGGAGAGTTTAGTAGGGTGGGAGCAGAAGAGGGTGTCTCAGGTTTTCAGAAAAGAAATATAGACACAGAGAACGACAGAGCGTATATCCCAGTAGTAATGGTAGAAAGATTTAAGGTATATATACACAATTATATGATATAACCACAAAAAGAAAGACTGAATGAAGTGAGACATATTATCCGAGGTCAAAATGGGTGGAGTAATCTTGAGTAAGTTTACGTAAGAAAAATTATCGACTCATTATAAGGTAACACATATACATGGTGTCGAAAGAATAGGTAAACAGACGGTTACCTGTAGATCCAACAGTTCGTATAAAATTTGACAACTTCACCGTAGTACAGGAGATTGTAGAATGACCAATTTCGTTCAGTGTACTGGTTCTGGTTTTAGTTCTCCACCTCCCTTATATTAGACGAGAGGTATTACTTTACTGTTCCCATACTCACATATGGTGATGACTACATTACTTCTTCATCCTGGTTAATAATTCAGATTGTACCAATGATTAAGTATTAAATCGATTCCACTTACTCTCACAGGTTTCGACTTTAAGTTCAGGTCCGTCAGACCGAAATATGCAAATAAATTTTGAAAAACTCTATAGTAAGTCTAAGGTATGTTAAGTGGGAAAATTTCACATGTTAAGTCACGAAAAACCACATAAGTGTTACAATACGTGGATAGTGGTGATAAATTAAGGTCTTGTAAAATTAGTGGGGGTTTCTTTGTCGTATGGAAATTGTTAGTGAAAGGTAACGAAGGATGAAGGTCGGGGAACTTTTGTGATTATGAACAAGACGGAGATACCTAAACGGAAAAGATCTCTCAAGTATATTTATTTTAGTATGTTATACACCAAAAGACACAGACGGAAGAAAATGAATCGTACTACAAAAATTACATGAAGAAAGTTACGACTTCTTACATAGTGATGAAGTAAGGAAAAATACCGACTAATGATAAGGTAAAATACACAACTAGTGTAAAACAAGTAGACTAATAGTCATTCTACCTGAAAAACCAACAAATGTAAAGACAAGAAAAGTCTTATATTGATCCTTTTTTAACGATCCAGTATACCATCCTATAGATTACACAATCGTATAAGTATTATAAGGGAATATTAGAAAAAATAAAACACTTCAGTTATCATTACATAGTACAAAATAAGGACTAAAATCCTTAGACTCGGAGGAGTGAAAAAAAGAACCGGTTATACCGATTTCTAAACAATTAAAACAACTAGAAAAGTTTCTTAGTCAAAAGTCAAAACAACAAAAAGAGATAACAAAAAGACAAAAAATAAAATAAATGAGATTAGAGATAATAACGGAAGGAAGATGAATGAGACTAAAATCAAACTAGAAAAAATGTCAAAGAATTCCACCTTCAAATTCGATCATTAAAACTCTAAAAAAAAATTTATATCCATAACAACAGGTCAGCAGGTCAGCACAGACTGAGAAACACTGGGGTACCTTTCGTCGTACGGTCCGGAGGGACAGGGAGTGGTAGAAGGTTTCAAATGGGTTTAAGTACAGGTAACGTAACCACTACGGTAGGTCGGTAGAGTAGGAGACTACGGGACAAGAGGAAGACAGGAGTTAGAAAGGGTCGTAGTACTTGAAAAGGTTACTCAAACGTAGTCTACTGGTTTTATAACCGTTTATCCATAATGTCGATATTTAAAGGAAGAATCGTGACAATAGTGACGTAGAGTATTTAAAAATATATAACACGAAGTAAAAGCAAGTAGAGTTTCATAAAAGATTAGAAGGAACGTTAAAAAAGAAACTGGACAACCAATAAATGTTGACACGAGAAATTAAAGAGTATAAACAATAACTAAAAAATAAAATAAGGCAAAATCAGTCTCATGTAAAATGCTAAAATTAAGAAAATTCAAATACCAAAATACCGGATTGGAGACCAAATAGGATTTTTTATAAGGTACACGTGAACTTTTCCTAAACACAAGACGGTGACAACGTACTTCACGAGACATCTATACACAAATAAGATCAAACACATATCACGACGAGTTCAGAAGATAAAGGTAAAACTAGAGGACAGACTATCAAGATATGTAATAACTTATACCCATACCTTCAGAGGTTCATAATAATAACTTAACATAAAAACAACCAATTATGAAGAAGAGAATAGACTAAAATTTTCTGTCGACATGTTTCATTATTTAACATTCACATTTAACTACCTGTGTGGTATCTATTTGAAAATTAGACATACTGTCATTGTAGTGTTTTTTCCCTTCCTCCTTTCCTCTATACTCCTAGTTTCAAAATAAACTACATTATAACTTTAAATTAACCATAATTAGATTTGATCTAACAATACCATTTTACAATTAACGTTAAGGGTCCCTTTAGTGATTTTTCTATTGCGTTTTTAATGGTATCCATTTACTGTGTCCACAATTTTATCATCTACTCTTTTATAAATTGTATTTTCTTTCTTGATTACCCCCTTACTTATTTGTTTTATTTTACTTTTGTACATCTGTTGTTTACAGTTTTACCTTTTACTTACAATAGTGGTTAATGAGATTTACAGTTAGTTAATTTGTGAGATTTCTTTTATAAATGTCTAAACCATGTTTTATGTACTTTATTAATATACAACAAATATTCTGTATAAAATCTAAATTTCTGTGTTCAACCGACTTTCATTTTTTTATCTTTTTCTGTGTACTTTCGTAATTGGTTTTTTCTTGACCTTACCGATGATAGTTATTATACTCTGTTTTATCTGAAATTCAATTTTTCAACAACGACGACGATTCAACGAAGTCAGCACAGGCTGAGACACGCTGGGGTATCTGCCGTCGGGTGGTCCGAGGGGGTAGGGACCCGAAAAGAGGTCCGTTCTTGTGACCTCACCCTACGGTAAAGGAAGAGGTGACGTACTTTCACTTTTCACTTTCACTTCAGCGAGTCAGCACAGGTTGAGAAGTGGTAGGGTACCTGACGTCGGATGGTCCGAGGAGGCGGGTACCCTAAAAGGTCTGTTCTCATGACCTCACCCCAGGTGACAACAATCCTCTCTGTTTTTCCTATAAAATATTACGATTTTCACAAGTAGAAAGGTTTTTTTGTGGATATTTGTATATATGAATTGTTCTCTCTAGGTTTTCTACTCTGTTAAAATAAAATAAAAGATTATCTGATAAAAGTTTCGTCAAAATCCAAGTGTCGTTTTAATTCGTCTTCTCTGTTTTAAAGGTATATGGTGGACATGTTGGAGAGGGTGATAATTGTAGCTGTTTGAAGATAACTGTGTAGTAATAGTAGGTTTCAAGTATCAAATACAGTCCCGAGTGAGAACATATAAGATGTTTATACATTAATATCCATAGGTGGTATTATTATAACATGTCTTATAAAAGTGATGGCATTTTTTTAGAGGACACGAAATGGGTAAATATGGGGGGAGGGAGGGTGTATTGGCGACTGTTGGCAACTATAAAAACGACAGAGGTATCAAAACGGAAGAATTCTACAGTATATCAACTTTAGTATGTCGTACATCTGAAAGGTCTAACCGAAAAAGGTGAATCATTATACGTAAATTTCAACAAGGTACAGGAAAGTACGGAACTATCGAGTAAAGAAAAATCGTGACTTATTATAATGTAACGTGTCAACTTAATAAATGAATGACTTCCTGAGGAAGTAATGAAGGTTCAAGATCGTTACTACTCATTTCGACGATATTTGTAGGTACACATCCTAAAACCACACCTGGATTCAAAAGTTGAGGAAACCCATTTATGGTTCTTCCACTAACGATATGGTACAACATTTTCTTATAATTCAAAATATTCTTAGTTGGTTTGACAGAAGGTTTTAACAACAGGGTAAAATGTAAGGGTGGTCGTTACTTACTTACAATGACAACAAGACGGAGGAAACGTCGTAAAACCACAACGTTATAAGACCTAAAACCGGTGAGATGATTCATATATTACCATAGAACAACAAAATTAAACGTAAAGGGATTACTGGATTAAGAGATTACAACTCGTATAAAGGTCTACGAATAAACGGCAGACAACCACACTACAGATAAGTCTAGAAAATAGGTACAAAAGTTAACTTAACAAGTAAAAGAATAACAAATTAAAAATCTCAAGAAACATCGAGACGAGTCAAAAAGAAATAAGAAGAGAGACACAAGGAGTCTGACTTATTAAAGTCAACTGAATACAAGGGACCAAGAAGACGAATTAGCTTAAACGACTACTGAAGAAGATCACTGAAAAAGTAATGTCAATAAGACGAAAAGCGGAGATCTTAAAGGTAAACGAAACGAAAAATAATAAATACAGGGAAATAACTATAAATCCCTCTGAAAAAGAGTATGGAATAAATCAGGGAATCTGTACCAACGGAGATCAAGAATTTATATATATTTTACCGACTACAAATCAGTAACAGATCATTTGTGGTATAGGCTTGAAAGAGTTTGTGTCAAAGAGAAGCAAAATAAAAAAGGACACATACCTGGTATTAAAGAACCCAAAAAAAAAAAAAACCGTACGGAGTATTAAAAAACAACGTTTTACTCGTAAAATTTGTTATATTACACCGTTGAGACCTTTAGTCTAAGAAAGGGAAGGGTCTCAAACGACATCATACAAAGAAATCACTGAAAAGACTTACTTAAGAGACTTCAGACACAAGAAAAGACACACACCAGTGACTTCATAGACGTAGTGATCTCTCCTCAGAATAATTTTACGAGGAAGGGATTGGAGTTCAAGATGGTGTGTCAAGTGTGTTAAATGGGGTATGTTAAGTCGGTGTGACTAGACACGAATTCCCCCCTTCTAATCGTTACGTATGACCAATTCTTTTTTCCGAACTTTAGGTCCGACGGACCCAAATTTCAGAACAAGACCGTGAACGATCGACCATAGACGAAGTTATTACTAATTATTACTATGTCACTTTCAATCCACGAATTTTATCACGGACCGTGTCATGTTCACTGTATCAGTTGTTTGTTATCGATAATAAAAATTCTGACAACTGTAGTAACATAAGGGAGTTGTCTACGAAACATGAACTGCATGAGACGGACGTGAAAAGAAAGGGATCCTGAAGAACACCGACCGGAGAACAGTAAACTCAGAAACAAGTTTACAATGGAGGAATCTCTTTGAGAGGACTGATGAGTTACGTACTTTGAAGGAAGGTAGTAAGATGTAATATAATAACAAAATAAAAGAAGTCTCGTACACAGTGAGACGTTAATAAGATAAATAAATAATGAAGAAATAATACACGGACAAGTGACGTGTGTGTGTGTGGCGGGGGGGAGGAAGGTTCGATGCCCTCTTGTCCCTGGTACAGACGAAAACCAATGAACAGTCACCTAAGAGTCTCGGACTCGTCAAGAACTACGTAGTACCACTGAGTCATATATAAACTACGTACGTAAGGGAAACATGTTGGAAGTGTCTGTTTTTATCATTTTCAATATTTTTCCTTCAACTTCTGGATTTAGTTGTCTCGTTGTATGGCATAAGTACCTATTCTTCTGTACCATAGTATTTCTATTCTTAAGGAAGAGGGTTTATTAGATCTTAAATTTATCTAAGGTTTGTACCCAAAAAGTATCGTGAGTTATTCGATTAGATGTTAGGTATACATTCTTATCGACTAGTTTTTACCAGTTCTATTAAAACTTTTTCTTACTCCTCTTTCAACCTCTTCCTATCTTGACGTTCCTCTTTATCTCTTTGGATATTACTACCAATCTCTAATGTTATTGGAAGGGAGTTATTGACTATATTTTTCACTTCTCTTTTCGTCGTTTCTATGTCATCAAATCTTTTTGTGACACTTGATGGAACTGGATTTACTGTAATAATATGAGATGGGTTCTTGTCGTCTTACGTGTCAGAAAAGTACACTGTACCTTGTAAACGGTTGTTTATAGTGTAAGATCCGGTATTTTGTTCACAGTCATTAAAAAATTAATTTACGTTCTAAGAAATTTAAGATATCAAGAAATATTAAAAGTTTTCAACTTGTGTGTACAGAGTATATTAGGGTATTATTGTAAATTAACAAAAAAGATAAAAAATTAAAATTTTTTTAAAAAACTTTCCAATTAAAGGTAGATGTCAATAATGTTTTACAACGGATATAAGGAACACAACATGTTATATAGAAAGTCGGATAGACTGCGGGTTATCAAACATGGAGGAAGAGGAGGTGGGGATATACGGGGAGGGGGTAAGAGTGAGGGGTGACCATTGGTGATCAAACAAGAGATATAGTCACTCAGACGAAGAAAAAACAAAATAAGTGATCGAACAACATGAAAAATCTAAGGTATACACTCGCTATAGTATTTCATAAACAGAAAGAGGTAGACTGAATAGAGTGAATCGTATTATGGGTATTCTAGGTAGGTACAACGACGTTTACCTTTTTGAAGTAAGAAAAATACCGACTCATCATAAGGTAACATATATACTTGGTGTAGAAGAAATAGGTAAGTAGACAACTACCTGTGAATACAACGAAGGTGTGCAACCGTTAATATTTGTTGCGACGATACTTGTTACCCCACGTACATAGAAAAGTTTACTCACAAAGACCAAAAAAATCCTATATATTCTCTTTAACGACCCAGTATACCAGTAAGATAAAAATCAAAAAACTCTTTGATGGTATGACAAAAGGTGTCACCGACGAGACTAAATGTAAGGGTGGTTATCACATCCTTCCAAGGGACAAGAGGTGTAGGAGTCGTTGTAAACGATAAACACAAGAAATACTATCGGTAAGACTGGTCATACTTCACTATCGAGTAACACCAAAACTAGTCGTCAGACAAGGAACTGAATCACCTTAATTTTACCTTTGATACAGTGTCTTTCAATTGACCTTTTAAGGCTTTATAAACCTTTAAGTTTGTTTCGGTTTGGGAGTGTAAAGGCCTATAGGGTACCCAGTGTCTTTCATTAGGTTTCTTTATAATTTTAAAAAATGTGACTTATTTTCAATTTTACGTTATTTTGTCTTAAATACCCTACAGTGAATTTCGTCATGAACATCACTTTACATACCTTACTTTGTAGATGTAATCTTTTCCTTCTGTTACTTACTGGAGTTAAACGTGGAATTCTTCTAAAAATTTTCTTTACGTTTCTTTTGGGTTTCATCTTCTTTCGTCTTCAGTTACTTTATCCTTCATCTTTTTGTTATCTCTTTTAGTTATTTTTGTTTTTGACCAAGTGACTATCACACACAATCAGTGAGTCAGTACAGGCTGAGAAACGATGGGGTACCTGACATCGGGCGGTCCGAGGACACAGGTACCGTAAAAGGTCCGTTCTTATGACCTCACCCAACGGTAAAGGAAGAGGTTCCCTAGAAGGGTTGGGTTCTTAGCTTGGGTCCAGAGGACGTGACGTCCGTCTAAGAAATGAGAGACTCGGTGGCCCCTCGGTGGTCCCTTCGGGCCAAGTGACCATTCAAGTTATTTTTACTATTTAACTAAAGATATAATATCTGACTAGTCCTTCTTCCTCTTGTGGGGTGTTTAATGGTTACAATTCTCACTCTCTCCCCTGTAGTATGTTCACCATAGGACCTTGGGTTTCACCTTCACAGTTCCATTCTCCTTTGTCAGTCACACGGTTTACGACGACGATCCAGTTCTTTATTACTCCTACGTTTTGACGAGAACCAACTTAAGGGAACACTGGAACCATTTTCGTTAAAACCGTCTCATCATCCCTGTTTTTAGTCACTTAGTCCAGGTTTTGTATCACTTTCTTCTTGATTTTAAGTATTCATATCTGTTGAGAAAACTCCTTAAAATGACGTCTTCCTTCGTCCCTTCACCTTGTCATATATCTTCTCTTTATCCCAGTCCTTTCTCATAGGAAAAAATTCTATCCTCTTTATTGTACTGACATACCATTGTCCTTGCTAGGTAATCTCTCTCTTTGAATTTACTGCGTCTTCTCTCTCCCTTCTCAACAATTCGAGCACAGAAACTCACACGTTCTTCTCTTGATGACATATGATCTCCCACAGAGGAGGAATCGGTCATCGTGTTACCAAGTAGGCATTATAGACCTCTCTTCCTGTTCAGGTCCCCATGTCTTCGAGGTCCATCTATACATGTGTACCATGACCGTTGAACACCTACTAGAAACGACTAGAGAAGATAAAAGAGTTCCTTTATCCTTTGTTCTAGTAATCGACTCTTACTCCTACCCTCTCCTCCATGATCACTGAACTCTCCGTGATCTCCTCCATGATCTCTTTACTTTTGCAGATTTTGGGGAAAGTTAAGACTGTAAGACACTAGAACTTCGTGTTCTATTTTATGTTTTCTCGGAAGTGAAAAACCGGGGAACATCCCTAGTTGTTTCAAGAAAGACATATTTTTGGTATCATTTTTTGACATACTCTAACATACACTATAGTTTTTTTAATCTTTATTGGATTTATAGGTAATCTACAAACTTTCCAATTGATTTAATACTGGACGGGTGTAATACCTTATCATTCGTCGTCTAATTATCTTATTTCATCAAGATATGATCAACTGTGTCTTTCTAGGGGTTTCAAACATTTCTCTACCTCATCTGTAGGAAAACGAAGAGCAACGATCAGAGAAGAAAGGAAGGAATTTTTCAGGAGTCGAAACTTAGAATATTAGTCCGAAGGGGAGTAGTGGAGATAACGACGACAACAAGTATCTAGAGGTACAAAACGACTGTATTTCACTTGTATGAAGATATCAATTTACGTTTGTGATAGTTCGTCCATAAACTAGTAAAACAAAGGAAACGTTGGTTTTTTTCGAGGTCTCGTCATTTTTCTCCGTTCGGTTTCTTTCTTCAGTATAAGACACCATTAACAACGACTATACGTTTCAGTGTAGAGAGTTAGGAATAAAAACTCTATGACATGAAGTATTTTTTCTCAATTCCGTCCTTGGGTTCTCTCGTCCATTACCTTTGGTATTTCCTTCGTGAGAAGTGTCCTTTCAAGAGATAATACCCCATAATTTTCTACAAGATTACAGAATAACCTATTTAAATGGATTTCATCATTTTGTAATAAATTACTCTTTTCGTGACTAGCACACTTCGATTACAATAAAAATAATAAATTAAATGAAAAGGGGGTTATAAACATCCAGTTAATATCAAATACGAAGACAGAAAGGACATTAAATTTTCGTATTTCTGTTATTTATTGAAACTCCTAGTTTTTAATAAACATTCGTGACTTTTTGATACTTACTTTTACACTACTACACTTGTTACTTCTTTTTCCTTCTTCTTTCACCTTCACTTTCTTCTCCTTCGTCTCGTTCTCCTGTTTCTCCTGCTTCTTCGTTACTATTCGTGGTAGAGACGGAATCTCTCTCCCAAAGGGACCACCGAGGACGTTACGTCCTCTGTGTTCTCTACACTCAAACTAGGGACCCACCCCTTCTAGGGGACCTCTTCCTTTACCATTAGGTGAGGTTATAAGAACGGACCCTTCAGGGTACCTCTCTCCTCGGACCGACCCGATGTCAGGTACCCCAGCATTTTCAGTCTGTGTTGAATCACTGATAACGGAATCTTTTTCTGTAGTTGACGTCTTAGTCCCATCACTATAACGGTTCACCTGAAGACCTCATCTAAACGAACGAAAGAAAATATTCGAATATCAAAGACAAATGTGACACCTTCGAAAAACTTCTTATACTATGATGAAGATCGAACATTTAAGGAACTCCCGTGTCCGGTACAGAATATCTAGAAACATAGAGTGTATCGTAGATCTGTTAATGATCGGTACCACCTCCAAGAGTTATTTATAGACACCTTCCTTACTGACGTCTTCGGTTCTCTATAATTCATAAAAATTTTCTTCATTTTATTCGTCAAATTATTTTAAATTTTACGTAAAAGGTTTATAATAAATCCAATTAATATTTGGGTATGTAAAGTTTGATTTAGATGAGACATAAAACGGTTTATTAAAGATAGAACAAAGACACAATCAAAAGTTAATAAAGTTATACGTTACTTTAGAAATGGTGAGTACTTTTGAAAAAAAATTTTATACAAAAGGATTGAAAAGTAAAACCTTTAAAATTTTGATGTTTTTTAAAATTTCTTATATCGGAAGTGGATTTAAGTGGTCAACAATTATGAAACGGTTTAAATAAAATATCTCGATAATTTATGGTTTTTTTTTTTTATCACCGAGGAAAACCTTGGTGAAGTTATTATGTTTCTTACAACTTCGAAAAAACATGTTTCATCTTCCCATAAAGTCGTTGAGACTACTACTTCATTTTCGAGTTTGTAAAGATTCTGAAAGTCTGGAACTACTTTCTTTGTGGTCTGGATAAAATAAAGTGCTAAAATTTAGTTTGACTCTGTACATATTAATTTTGTCAAGAAAAAACTGTAAGTGTTTTTTGTACCTGTATAAAAATTTAATTTTACACCTAAAAACCAGTGTTTGTCAAGACTTAAAACTTATTAAAATTGATTATCCACATTGTATATATAAGCAGAAAATTAACCACTATATATAAATGAAACTAAAAATCTTCTATTTATATACTAAATCGTGTCTTGGACCGTGTTTTCGTAAGGTGTAAGAGAAAGTAGTGGACACAATATCTCCACTCAATTTAAACATTTAGATCTTAATTCATACCACAAATATGTGACGTACAGTTCCAACTTAACATCCGATCGGTTATTTGCAAAGTTTGGTGTTGTATCTATAGGACCCTTAATTAGTATGTAAGTTTAAGGAAAGAATATCACGTCAATAGAAACGAGTGTTACCTAAAGGTCGAAAGAAAAAAGTTATTGTATTCTATTTTTAAATCTTTAAGTACTAAACAAAGTCAACTTAAAACCACGGGACTAAAAAGTATACGTTTAATCCTATTGAATAATAATATATGTATATATACAAAATTTCTTATTTTTATAAACAAATCGAGAAGGTGTCAAGTGTTCCAGAAAAGTGATTGTAATGGAGTAAGTAAGAAGTGTTATAAGGCTACTTGTTCGATTCCTACATCTCTCTAGACCTTTACAAAGTGGGGTACTTGTTTAGTTTCAGTCCGTAAAGAATCTTCCATGGAAGTCATTCCACCTTTAAGAAGTGTCTACGATTTAAGGTGGAACTCCTTCTCCTCAGTATAAATATAACGAAGGACCCGTCTTGATTTTGACCATACACTTTTTATTATGACGGTTGTTTCCAGACAGATCAGTTTGGATACCAAAAAGGTCATCAGTACATACCTACACTCTCGACATGATATTTCTTTCGACTCGTGGTTTCTTAACTACGAAAACTTGATACCACAACCTCTTCTGAGAACTCTCAGGGAACCTGACGTTCCTCTAGGTTGGTCAGGTAGGATTTTCTTTAGTCAGGACTTATAAGTAACCTTCCTGACTACGACTTCGACTTTGAGGTTATGAAACCGGTGGACTACGCTTCTTGACTGAGTAACCTTTTCTGGGACTACGACCCTTTCTAACTTCCGTCCTCCTCTTCCCCTGTTGTCTCCTACTCTACCAATCTGCCGTAGTGACTCCACTACCTGTACTCAAACTCATTTGAGACCCTCAACCACTACCTGTCCCTTCGGACCACACGACGTCAGGTACCCCAGAGTTTTTCAGCTGACTTGACTTGACTTGACTCCGTCACACCTCACCAATTCTCAGACCCGAGACCTCAGTCAGACGGAGCTGAACTTAAGACCGAACGTGAATCATCGAGACACTGAAACCCGTTAAATACATTCCAAAGGTATGGAGTTAAAGAGGGGAGGTATTTTACTTTTATTATAATCATGGATTGAGTATCTATGGACCTCTTCCTTTACCGTTGGGTGAGGTTATAAGAACGGACCTTTTAAGGTACCTGTCTCCTCGGACCACTCGATGTCAGGTACCCCAGTGTTTCTCTGTACTGACTCACTGATTGTGAAAGTGCGACAGTATCTATGGTTGGGTGATACGTCGGGTTTTACAGCTATCACCCCCTTTTTTCCTTTATCCAAAGTAACCTCCTTACATAATCCTCCTTACCTTAAAGAGATTCGCGGTGAAAAACAAAAGGGGAGTACTGTTTGATTAGACTTGTAATTTACATTTTATATGGAAAACGATTGAGTGAAACCGATTGTTGTGTCCAGTTTTAGTCGATTGAGAAAACTTTCAATAGTAAGAAGTTTATCTTATTTCGTGTTTCAACTTGATGTCTTGACTGGTGGGTACAAAAACAAGTGGTTGTATAAGAAACGAGGAAAGTAAGGGTAATTAGGTGCCACCACCTACCCCAAGTTTTTAGACAGACTCGAGTGTTGAGACCCGGTCAGGACTGGAGAACGACGGTAGAATGTCTTTATCGAAGAGGTTACCGGAGCTTGGGACACCAGGATCAATGTACTTACCATCGAAGGTAAAACTAATTTTAAGAAATCGGTGTCAGTATAAAGGAAAGCAGAAACACCACTTGGGACACTTTATTTACTTACGCAGTCGTGTGTGTTCTGGCTCCTCTACCCTGAGACTGTTAACATTCGATAAGTGTTTCAAAAAGGTATTAACACTTAAGTCCCGTGTCAAAACTACGGGTCTTTGTTTACCAAACGTTTTTTTGAGTAGAATCATGAGAAAAAGGGTTTTCCAACTACTATTGATAACGAAACAATTTGAAATACTTAATGTAAAGTTTTCTCTTTTATGGTACGATTAGGTGAAAGATAACTACTCTCGTTCTAATTGACAACGGAGTTTGAGTACAGGGAGGGTGTTACTGATTGTTTCATAAACATACACAACGGGTCCCTAGGTGGGCAAGTAATTTTTCTGGGTACAATGTTTATGGTTAGACCTTTGGAAGATAACCGAAGATCTTGTTTATGTTTATTCGTCTAATACAGCAAATAGGGGAGAAACATAGACATCAATCTACATACCTTATCTTACACTACTGTATCTAAAATTCCTTTATCATCGTCTGTCTTTAAAACGACGACTCCTTTTATGAACAAAAATTCTTTATGGTCGTGGTCATTTTTCTAGACGGTCCCCGAACCTCACCCCGTCTTACCCCTCAGTACTAAATGACCCATGTTCCAAAAGAAACCCCGACTACTTGTAGAAAAACAACCAACCAAACCAAACCCAACGTAAAAGACAAAAAAAAAAAAATCATCCATAAAAACATACTAACTTAATCATAACTCAAAGTATCACTTTTATTCAATTAATTTTTTTTTTCTGTCGTAGAATTGGTAAAATTTCATATGTCAAGTTCACATTATTCATGTAAATACAGTAACACACTGTTAGTAGTGCCAGAAGTTACTTGGACAAAATATTGAGTTATCGTCACCCTCGATATGTTTAACAAGTTCACATTTACCAATTAAAACAGTACATTTAACATGGAGATGAAAAATTTTACATATGTACACCCATAACTTTATAAAACTTTATATCACCAATGTATTGTGTAAGTTGAACCGCAAGTGTCCCAATTGGACGTAGAGGTAGTGGTATTTTACGGAGGAAACCCAAACGTATGAATTCATAAATATGTATAATGTTAAAAGAGGAGGAAAAACTATTTTGTCCTAAATTCAATTATTTCCATTGGTTTAATGGTCTTTTATATTTGATTCTTATAATTTTTATACAGTAACTTAAAATTTAATAACCACTTGGACTGATGACTCTTACTTTCGACATAAGACTTACAAACAGTCAAGGTCAAGAAGTCGAGATATTACTTGTCGTCATCCAGACAGTGAGTGACTCTGGTTATACTAAAAAAGGGTGATGGAACGTAGAGATAAAGTCGACTTTCTTTTTCTCTTTTTAATACTTTATACCACTGGAAAGATAAATAACGTCTAGTGAAGGGTCAGCGAAATCTGTTGACCGAAAAACAGGTCCACAGAACAAATAGAGAAGGACACAATACCGTTATTGGGCTGATAAGACTTTAGGAGCAGACGTTTTGGTCCACCCTTTGAATGTGTGGTAATGATGTACGGAGGTCTCGGGGAAGACTTTTTCGGAAGTTGTCTTTGTCAATTTAAGGGTGGGTGGGGGTGGGGCGAAAGGAAGGTTCCGGTTGTATTGAATACCGTCGGTCTAGTCTGTTTTTTAAGTAAATGTCAACAAACCGACTTAGGGGGCAGGGAGGGGATTTCCGGTTATATAAAGAACCCCACAAACCATAAAGGTCTCTCCAGGGATTCAACTCTGTGTCTTCATTTAACATCTTTTCATCTTCCGTCGTTGAGTCGTCCGGTCACGAACCGCTCCCTTCTGTCTCTGCACGCGCGCGTCGGTCGCAGATTTCGGGTCACGGAAGGGAGTCCGACCAAAAGAAGATAAGGGAGAAAAGACGGGCCCATGTGCGCAACCCCCTCCCCTGGTCTCCGTTTCAAGCGTCCCAAACGTACGAAAGGCGTCGTTGGGGCCGCTGTTCCCGGCCGGAAGGGAGGGGAGGAGGAGGGAAGTAGGGACCTTACCGGGGGACGTAGAGGGGTGGGGGGGGGGGGGGTGTGGCGACATAGGAGGTGGGAGGGGGTTTAGCCTAACTACGGTGGCAGCTCAATCAAGGATCCTGCTTCAGTAGAACGAGAGTTCCCACTCGGGCACGTGCGCCCCCGTGCCCTCCCCATCGCCCCCGTCATTACTGTGGAGCGTGGCTCGTTTTTGCTGCTAATAGTCTAACAAATTAAAAATTACTTAGGAGTTCTCTGTCTTCTGGAAAAAGCAAAGGAGACCTGGGAGAGGAAAGGCCCCCGGAGACAACGGGCTCGCCTGGCAAAGGTGGAGGGGCCTAGGAGCGTCGAGCTTCCGCTCGGTCCTCAGGGGTCTATTGATAAATCATATTTGTTTGGCACTCCGAAATTACCTTAATGGAGTCGGACGATCATTTATTAAATATCATCCGTCATTTATTTTATACCAAGATACAGAAATTTTCTCAACAGTTCACCTTTTGTGGGTGGTCTCCCTACATTTGGGGTTTCTGACGGTGCGAATTTCTGCGGTCAACCCTACCCCTTGGCCCTTTTCTGTTGTACTAAAAGCTGGGACTTTCTTGCGTAACCACGGCGCCCTCGGCCTCGACCGCCGAGACCCCCTTCCAAGGGCGCCCGTCCTCCCTTCTCTGTGCTGCGGAAAAAGTGACTCGACTCCCCGTTCACTAATTTTACGTTTCCTTCCTCCGACGTGAAAGTGTTATTATTGAAGGTAAACTTTCGGACCAGCGAAAGTTTTAGCAATAATGGGAGTTAGGAGCGGTGGTGGGAAGGTCTTTCTGGTCCGCTCTGGGACTAAGGGTAAAACGCCTACCCAATTTTTTTTTTTTTTTTTCCGAGCCTCCGATTCCCGGTCGGAAGTCCAGACGGACGACCCCTGATCATTCACCTACTCGCTCAGGGGCCTCGTCAACAAGAAGGGGCGCCATCGGGGTCCGACCATGGGGGGCGTGGTGGTGTGTGTGAGTCCGATGGGCGGGTCGTGTGAACAGCCCAAAATGGTATGAAGTCGGAGAGAAGACAAAAGCCACTGGACTCCTGGGAGATTTATTTAAAAGACGGGGGAGGGGAAGAGGTATAGTGAGGGCGAGCTTCCGCGTAGGGGTCAAACTTCTCCTCCTATCTAAATACTCGTAGAGGAGTTCCAATGGGGGTTCTGTTGGAACTGGTACTTTGGTCTTAGAACTTGTGAACTGGATTTAAAGGTTCCCGTAGACAAAGGCAGACATTAACAGTGGTCCGAAGTAAACTTTAAGCTAGGACACAGTGATTACCATAATTGTCCTCGACTTCAGGTTGGAAGGTTGCCCCTCTGACAACGTATATTAAAATGAAGGTTTGCTTTCATTTAGTCAAAGATATTTGGATGTCGTTGGGGGAGGGGCTCATGTTATTTTGACAACAGCGTTAGTTATTTAGAGACCAAACCCCGTTACTTTTAATCTATTGACAAGAGAGAGAGAGAGGCAGAGAAGAGAAGGGGGGTGGGGGTATTCTGTTTCGGTGATAAGTTTCTTGCCCCGCAGAACAATTGGTAAAGACTTCAGGGAGCGACATGGGCCGCGGAAAGTCTGTACGTGGAGAGTCAGTAGCCTCTTTTGGTCTGCAAATTAATACCACTGAAAACAAGCTAGTAATGCCTATTATTTCCGTTGGAAAAGCGATCTATGTTAATATTGCGTTCGACGAGGTTGTGGACGTGCCTAGCGTAAACAGAGGTCGAACTAAAGAGAGAGGAGGAGATTTGACGGAAACTTAAAGAGGAGAAGACTGGTCTTCTAAATTACACAACGTGCTCTATCTAAAGTGCTTTTGCGCAACAGGGAAGACATCGATGTAGACGAGGCTGGATAATTCTTTTCATTCTGTAAAACTATGATTAACGTTTATTTAACACTACACAAGTGGCTCATTAACTAAATTACTTCAAGTATACTTTGAGGACTCTAACCGGTTCACTTTCCGGGGGACCACGCAGATAACACATCCTTTCCTTCCAACGAAAAAGCAAAAGAAAGAAAGAATTTTTTTTTTTTATGTGTGTATATATACATTCGCCGCACCGCCTACCTCCCCCACCACTCCTCCCCCACTCGTGTCTACAATGGAGGCGTCAGCTGTGACACCGCCCTTCCTCGGAGGCCCTAGCGCGGAGGGGGGGGGGGGGGGGGGGNATGTGTAGATCTACACATATTCTCTGTCCAGTCCGTGCCGGCGGTCGCAGGAGCCTCAACGGCTCTAGCGTGTCCGATAACGGCGAGCTAAGACAAGGGGGAGAAGGGGTCCAGAGCTGCGGGCGGAGATTCGGTAAAAGGGCCGGGTTTCCGGTCTCCGGTCCTCCGACTCGCTTTTCTCCCCGCCCCCCGTCCTCCGAGGGGCGAGCCGGGGCCGGGGGTCCGGCGTCGGGCCCACTCTCGACGCCATCGCCCATGTGCGGTGGAGGACGCCGGGCACCCCACCCCCACCCCCACCCCCACCCAAGGCCCCAACCCTCCCGGGCCCGGGTAGGGCGTCGGCTCTTAGACATGTTGCTTCCGAGAAAGCCGCGAGTGCGGCCGAAAGGAAAAGTTCGGAAAGATTGGTTTGACCGTTCAATTTCTCGACCCCGACTGCCCCACGCCTTTCCCTTAGTCTTAAAAGACTTGTGGACGACTCGGTGTCAATCAAGGAAGATAGGGTCGTCTCCCATAGTAACGAGGGAGAATTGTCTACGTCTGTGACTCCGGTCTTCCTGGTAACCGTCGCTGAACGGTTATGAACAGGACCGATGAGGAACGGTAGACGGGTCGGGCCGAGAAGCCCTTCTTCCGTTCAAGCTCTTTTTGGCACGGGTCAAACGGGAGTCTCAGGAGGTTTTTGCAAGACGAGCCATTGAATCCGACCTCCCGCACCTCCGGTCCCGTCTTGGCCGGCGGCACGGGCCGCGCACGGACGCTCAACCGACGCGTGTCAGCCGCTGACCTCAAACGTTAAAAACAAAGCAAAACTAAAGCTCTTTCTCTTTGAGCAGACTTATTAGTTCCGGACTCGACTCGATCGCCGCCCGAGGTTCAAGGAGCCTCATCGGACTGACTACTTGAAAGGCTCTCAACGAAGGAGGGCCCAAGCCCTCGGCGAATAGGCCCAGGGAGCCGCGAGCCTCCGGGCCCACTTCGACCTGCATCCCTCACCCCACGGCCGAGACGGGGAGCCCGCAATCGACGGGCTTGGGCGCTCGGGTCGACATCCCTGCTCCCCACCGGGAAGGTCGGGGAGGTCAGTGCAACCCCGTCGACGCGCCCCTGACCTGGCGGGCGCCCCACGTCCGGCCAAGAGGATCCTCCACCGCCGCTCAACTTTTGGGCCCGATTGCGTTTACCAGTGGTGACCCCAGGCTAGCGCCGATTCAAGAGAAGGGCTCCCCGGTCTGGACCGCGCTTTGGGGCGCCTCCTTGGGCAGGGAACGAAAGGGGGACCTGTAACGGCTGACCCAATCGCAGGGTTGCGGGCCGGGGCTCGCGGGCTCGTCGTTCGCCCTGGGCGGAACCCGGCCCGGCGGTCTTCGCGGTGGAACAGGGGCCCACCTTGACCCGGGGTTCATGGGTCCGACGAGGAAGACCCCTTCGAGCGAGGGGTGCGAAAACAGGCCCAAGCGGCGAGCGTCCGGGTGGGAAAACCCCCGAGAGCCTGCCGGGGCTGGCTTCATGGAGAGGAAAGCAGAGCCGCCTCGGGAAAGGAGCAATAAAAAAAAAAAGGCCCTGCGTCTTCCTACCCCGACCCCCACGCCCCGCCCGTCGGCGGGAGCGGGGCCATGCCCCTTGGGGTCGATCGGCGGGGACGGCGTCCGAGTAGTAAAGACCCTGGGATCTCGCAGAAAGGCCTGCAGACTTCGGGGGAGAGGGTACTCACCCACTTGACCCTCGTTGAAAGAAGTCGGGTTCCAGTGTTCGTGTGAAAGACCCCGGCGCTTAGGGGACGGACGGGGAGACGGGCGTAGCCGAAGTCATGTTTGCGGCCGGGCCTCTGATCCCACAGCCCCTACCCCGACCCTTCAGCCCCCCGGACCCGGCGTTCCCAGAAGCCCTAACACCTCCCTCCGCGGCCAACCCCCACCCCCCTTCTTTTCAATCTAAACTCTCCAAACCGACCGGTCCTAACAAAGGTTTACTGGAAAAGAGGGGTCATTCACCCGTGGTCGTCGACTGTTAGCGCGTGCTCCCCGCACGTCAGAAACACGTGTAAAAAGTGTAAGGACCCCGGTCCTGTTCTAACTGTCCCCGGAACTTCCATGCCCTCAGCGCCGTAAGGCGAATCAACCTGCAACGTCCGACACGTGGGGTCCTGCTCCGACGTGGAAGTCAGGTCCTCCGGGCGAGGGGAAGGGGAGGGGGGGGGGCCGACGTCGCGGGGGATTCCGGGCCTCCACCCTCGGCCGCCCGGGGCCCCTCGGGGGCCCCGTCCCCCACCCAGGCCAACCCCCCGCCCTTCGGCCCACGAGCGCCCAGGGCGGACTCTTCGCCAGTGGGCGTCCCCGAACCGTAGACTTTCACTTTAAACCCATCGACCCTCACCTCTAAATGCTAGGGCCTCCTGTCTCGCACTTTCTCCATAGTAGTAGTCAAGACTGACTTTCTTTCTTTTGTATAGAAATTGTTTTTCTTCCTGGGACCGGTAAGTGGGCGCAACAATCCTGTTGCACTTGATAGGAACTTTACTAAGCAAGGTGACGTTTCCTTAAATGTAAGTTGTCACTTTTGAGACGGAAAAAAATAAATAAGCTTTTCTGAAAAGTGATACCTCTTAGCATACAAGCTAGGAAGATAAATAAAAAGTCTAAGTGCCACGTGAGCATAATCTAGTTGTCTCTCTCGACGTGTTAGGTGAGTAATTTGCCGGGTCGGGCCCCAAGGTCTCTGGGTCTCGATGTCCATCTGGCCCGCCCCCTCTGCCACGGTCCCAACTCCAGATCCTGGTGCGGCCGCGGGAGGTCCGGGTCTCCTACGCCATTCCCCGTCGTCCAGACGCCTCACCCCTCGCACCGTGGCTTTTTGAACTGGGCTCGGGTTTCGGTTTGCGTCACTGGCCTCTAATGGTGAAGAACCATGTCGTGGACCGTGTGAAGTGCCAAACAGCGCTTCTTTGACCTGGGCTTCAAGGGTCACTGTGGGGGTGTTTCGACAATTTTTGCCTAGGCGAACCGGAGCGACGGGGCCCGCGTTAAGTTCGGCTAGAGGTGTTTAACCCTTCTGTGTGCGAGTAGAGAATCATCGGACCCTACAAACGAGAGTGTGTATAAGAGACCCGGGTGTTTAAGTGCGGGGTGGGGTCCAGAGGTGACCAGCAGTCTAGGTCCTTTGGAGAGTAGTTTCCTTGTTTTCATCTTTCAAATCCGCACGGCGCAGAACCCCCCCCCCACCCCACGCCCACTCGACGGGGGTAGAGATTGACAGGACCTAGCCGACCCCCGCCGCCGACTCTATTCGAAGGTGGCGGAGGCCTTTGCCCCGTCGTCGGTGGTTGAGAGTCGAAGTGGAGTGTGTGTGGTGTTCGGGTGCTTGAGTCGTGAGGGGTAGGGTGAGGTTTGCACGATAAAAGAAGTCAGATCCCGACAAAAAGAGTTGTCATTGCCCACGACGATTTGAAAAAGAACTACTAGAAAAGATCGAAGATTAATTTAACCTCTCTCTTAAACACTATCGGTAATATAAGTTGTTAAATGGATAGTAGAGGATTCCATAGAACTAAGTGGGGATGTGTGTGTGTGTGTGTGTGTGTGTGTGTGTGTGTGTGTGTGTGTGTGTGTGCGACTCGGGTATGGAACTTAATAACAGTTGTACTTAAGATCGACTACGACTTCGACTTTGAGGTTATGAAACCGGTGGACTACGTTTCTTGACTGAGTGACCTTTTCTGGGACTACGACCCTTTCTAACTTCCACCCTTCTCTTCCCCTGCTGTCTCCCACTCTACCAACCCACCGTAGTGGCTACACTACCTGTACTCAAACTCATCCGAACCCCTCAACCACTACCTGTCCCTTCGGACCGCACGACGTAGGGTACCCCAGAGTTTCTCAGCCTGTACTGACTCGTTGACTTGACTTGACTTGACTTAAGATCGTTAACAGGAAAGATTGACCTAAAGGCCCAGAGGGAGTCAATCTAAGTCTTCGTCACCGGTGCCCGACGAATCGATCCTTAATTTCCACCGACTGTAACCGGTGAACATCGTTTCCACACTTGACCTAACTGTAGACCCCTTCCGGGATTAATAAGACAGAGACGTGTTCCGGAAGGTCCTCAACTTATCCTTCATCCCAAAACAAGTCGTAAGAAGGAGGACCTAAGAGAACCTAAATAAAGTGGGAGAGCCAGACCACCAAAGTAAAACGAAGAAAAGGACGGAGTTGGACTCCAAATAGAACTCGGTAGGGAACTGGAGAGAGAGGGAGAGGAAGATTTTGAGAAACTTTGTCGAAAGGACAGGAGAGTAGGGACTCAGAAGTGTCTCTTAGATTGATGTCACTTCAGTCTTAGGGTTCGTCTTGGGTCCTACACGGTTAGGGAGTCCACCAAACTCTCTTACACGTCTTTTTGTTCTCTATGTCTGGAGATGGGAGGTTGATCTAGATTCGAAGCAGTTACTTCAGACTCGTTGAAGGAATGCCCAACCACAAACAAGGAGACACCATAGATGTGAAGCGACGTCCATCGTTTACGTAGGGTCACAGTTGGGATGCGCGAACGGAACTTCCACGGAGACAATGAGAGTCCGTCCTACCTTCCCTCCTTCTTTCCTTCCTCCCCTCTTCGTTTCCTTTCCCCTTTTTTTCTTTCTTCCTTCCTTTCTTCCTTCCCTCTCACCCTTTCGTCTCCGGGGATACCTTTTGTTAAGACCCTCTCAAGACTCTCCGGAGGTCGACTTTTCCGAACTCATACTCTCCGGGGGTTCCGTCGAAACCACCCCCCTCCCGTCCTCCTCCGCACACTCTTTTCACTGTACAGGATTTCGTGCGGGGTCCTCTCGACCCCTAGATCCTTCCTGAGTTTTACATAAAGATTAATGAAAAGTACGAGGGTCCTTTCCCCGGGGAAAATTCAAGATAAAATTTTCGAACAATAACACGACTCAACGTCAGGTGTACAGCTTTCGTGACAAATATGTACACTTGAAAAACATATCCCACCTTCCTGTCGTTTACGATCTTTACATGAAAAGACCGTTCTAGACATCTTTTAGTTTTGAACCGTCGGAGAAGTTATTATCAAAAGAGTACTATTCTCGACTAATCCTCATTGTTTTGTAACTAAACTGTTTTTTATACACACCTAAGAACTATTCTTTACTCCTTTGGGAGTAAGTACAGAACAAACACAAAGACATAGAGAGTACATCGACTCCGAGGTTTGCACGTTCACACTTAATACGTCTGTAGTCACGTCCTGTCTGTAAGTCAGTCGTCTCCCGCGTGAGCAGTGACACTTTGGGATAACGGTCTAAACCTCCACTGTTACCATGGATCCCCGAAGGGTCTACCGCGATCACCATTTCTTGGGCGGACAGTTACGGCCTCTGTTTTCTCTACGCCCAAGCTAGGGACCCGACCCTGCTAGGGATCTCTTCCTTTACCGTCGAGTGAAGTCATAAGAACGGACCTCTTAGGGTACCTGTCTCCTCGGACCGCCCGACGTCAGACTCCCCAGCCTTTCTCAGCCTCTCCTGACTTCGTTGAATTGTGAATGGTTTACCATCCATTCCCGTTCTTACCACCCATATTAGAGTAACCTTACCCCGAGGTCACCACTAGATCTTTTACGTTTTTTTATAGATGAAGAACTTTCCTTTTTGTTTCTCTCGTTCTCTCCTGTACAACCATATGAAATATCGGTACACATCAGGTTTTTCACTTTCATAGAGTCCTGACCTTTTTGTTGGAACTTATAGAACTAAGGAGTCCATACTCCAACTCCAGTCTCATAGGTGACTTATTTGTCGACTGTAAGCGACATACAGGTACTATGGGACTTTGTGAAAACGGAAGAGTTTTAGTCCTTCGTCGACATTTACGACATTTCTAGTGACTTATACTGTGACTTGCGGGAACCAGAACCATGGAAGGTCACTCAAGAATCAGGTCAGTGAAGGACAGAGACGCAAAGTCGAAGAGGTAGACATTATGTTTCCTCATCTTTACCTTGATCTAGTGGAGATTTCAGGGAAGAACGAGATTGTCCTATCCTAGGACCTTTGTTTTACTTTAGACTTGGGTGAATCTTAAATTAGAAGTATAAGATCCTAGAGGTTTGGGACCAAAGTTTTTCTACCATTATACGTCCGACCCTACTTCCATCGTTCGTTACGTCTGGTGAGACACTACGATTGAAAAACGGAATAGGTCGAACTCTCGACAAGGTGGTACGTTGAAGTCGAATGGACCATCTTTGTCATCTTTGTTTACCACCTTTGTCACAAGAACCCGACTATCTGGGTCTGTCGTTGACTCAACATTCATCTTTAACAACTCCTTTTTTTTCGGAACTCTGATCCCGTGACAGGTGATACCCTTCCGACTCCAGGGTCCCGGTCCGGTCTTACGAATTCAAACTCACCTGGGAATTGTAAGAGGACACGAGTCAGATCACTGGAAACCCTTGGGAGTCTGAGTTCTTCCAGTGACAGCACAAACAACTGTCTAAACACAAGGAGTCCGGAAAAGTTGGGTGTCACTTTAAAACCCAAAGGAGGTCACTCATTAAATATATGACCACACTTGTGGACTTCGTCAACTAACTTAACCTAAAAGAACAGAGACAGATCTTGTCTACGATCTAACCAATTGTGTTTCTCGTCCCGGTGGCGATTAAAACAATAAGGTGAGTTGATCGTACTTCAAAGATATTGACTACTGTTTCTGAACGTTGACACCTACATGTGAACAAGTGAACGACTCATCGAATCTTACACAACACTTATCCGTTTTAGTACTGTATGAATTTCCAGATTCCAGTTGAGACAAGACTTTGGACGGAAGGAGACAGGGGAGATGAAGTGAAGGGTCGAAATACACCGGTTCGACACCTGAGTATTCGAGGTATCTGAGACTTCGGGGTCTGTCTAATTCGACCGTAAGTCGGCTCAATCCACAAACCCTCGTCTAAGACTGTGAGTGAGATCCGGACGGGTCAGGTCGTGACACCAGTGATCGGTGTGCCCGTGAACTTTACACCGATCGGGTTTAACTCCACACGACATTCGTCCCTTGTGTGTGATCTAAAAATTCTGAACCAATGTTTTTTTTTTTTTCTCACGATTTATAGAGTCATTATTAAAAGTATAAAATGTACACCTTTACTAAGTCACAATTTATGTAATGATTTTATTAAAGTCGACACGAAAAAAAAAAGTGAAAAATTTATCACGATGGTCTTTTATTTTTAATGTGTGTACCAAGTGTTAACACGGAGTCTAAGGTCGAGACAACCCATCGTGAGGACTCTGTCAACCGGTCCTCGAGGATGTGTGGATCAGACACAGGTCGTCATCTTATCTGGAACAAAGGAACGACTACGTAGAGGTCTCAGTTCATGTCACGGACTGTCCACGATCCCCGAATGTGAACCTACTTACGCGGGAGGTTATGAGGTTTCACTCCTTTGTAACTGAAACCTTCTCTGTCGATCCTCCTTTACGAAGTCAAGTCAAGTCAGCGAGTCAGCACAGGCTGAGAAACGCTGGGGTACTTAGCGTCGTGCGGTCCGGAGGGACGGGTAGTGGTTGAGGGTCTCAAGTGAGTTTGAGTGCAGGTAGCTGAGCCACTACGGTAGGTCGGTAGAGTAGGAGCCAGCAGGGGAAGAGGAGGACGGGGGTTAGGGAGGGTCGTAGTCTCAGAAAAGGTTAGTCAGTTGAGAAGCGTACTCCACCGGTTTCATGACCTCGAAGTCGAACTCGTAGTAAGGAAGGTTTCTTTAGGGTCCCAACTAGAGGAAGTCTTACCTGACCAACCTAGAGGAACGTCAGGTTCCCTGAGAGTTCTCAGAAGAGGTTGTGGTGTGAAGTTTTCGTAGTTAAGAAGTCGTGAGTCGGAAGAAGTGTCAGGTTGAGAGTGTAGGTATGTACTGGTGTCCTTTTTGGTATCGGAACTGATCTGTCTGGAATCAGCCGTTTCATTACAGAGACCAAAACTTATATGATAGATCCAACCAGTATTGAAAAGAAGGTTCCTCATTCGCAGAAAATTAAAGTACCCACGTCAGTGGTAGACGAATGGGGGTTCGTTGAGGTGGACGATAACGTACCGACACTCACTTTTCTCGAACCTTTTAATGTCCGGTGGAATCAAGTTCCACGTCGAGTCGTTCAGTGAGTGACACACTGGAGTTCATTCAGTGAACAGAGGATTCGAGGAAAGGAAGGAGTCGTATCCTTCTTCCAACACGGTTCATCTATGAGAGTCGTGGAAGGTCACAACCCTGAAAAACTTGCCCCTCCCCATCTCTTCGGAAACGGGTGAGTATTAGTGGTCCGGACAGAGTTCAAGAGAAACGTGAAGGAGAAGGAACGAAATGAAAAGGAGCAAAGGAGAAGTGGAAATGGTAATGTGAGACACGAGAACTAAGACAGAGAGGGGAGACAGGGGGGGTCCATTACGGTCTTGATAGAAAGAGGACAAGAACACAACAAGATGCAGAGGTCAACGACCCCTACCTTTTACTCCTTCCTGAGTAGGGCCTTCATCAAAGGGTAGGGCCTTCACCTTTGTGTCGTCCAAAACCTCCCTCACCAGGAGAACCAGGTGGAAATGAAGATCCTGAGACCGTCGCCAGTCCCTGTAACGACCGTTTACTCCCCGGGTTCCATATCTCGTCACTCCTCGATCCCGTTCTAAGGTCAGAAGGTCACAAGAACGGACGCTTTAGGGTACCTATGTCCTCGGACCGCCCGATGTCAGGTATCCCAGTGTCTCTCAGTCTGTGCTGAATCGTTGACTCGTACTCGTACCAGTGTCAGAGTCGAGGCGAGTGACGGTAAACGAGTGGACGACCGTGAGAATGTCAAAGGGGATTACAATTCTCAAGATATCACGGTCAAACTTCGTAAACGAGTAAATCGACAACTTGTCCTCGTTTTGCGGTGATACAGTTTCTCGGTTTACGGAAGAGTTCCCGGTCCGTCTCACCCACTCCCACTCTGTTATTCTTTACCACTCTCAGCACCGATTCGTCTCACTCGACTAACATCTAAAAAATTTGCGACACCACTGGTTCGTTTTGTGTTGAGGTCGAACTTAGTCCCAGTATCGGTTACATAATCCAACCGGTTTTCTAAGCAAGCCTACAAAGGCATGTTATCATGTCTTTTTGGGCTTACTTAAAAAACCGATTGGGTTATGAAGTTTCACACGGTAGGAAGGATCGAATAGATAGTAGATCTAAAACCGATTTAAGACAGATCTAAAGAATCCTACCACCTACTGCGTGGTTCTGTTTATTGAAATCTTGAGTATCAGATATAAATTTGAGATTAAAGGTTACTCGTATACGTTTGGGAGGGAAGGAAGGTGATGAGAGATCAGGATCTTTACGTAAGTAGAGGTGGGACCTCAGAAGGTAACGAAAGTTCCCACCGAACTCGTAATCAATGTAATTTTAAATTTGACTTCGTTTGTCTGACACATTCTAAACGGAAGAAACTTTGTACTAATATGTAAAAGTCGTCTAAAGAGGTTTTTGAATTTTAGGATCATGACTATACTTGTTTTCGACTTCAAGAACTATTGAACGGTAAAGAAGATTACTCTCCTCAATGAGACTTTCACAGGTCCGACAGTACCTCAACCTTCACCGAGTTTCTTGCAAAACGGTTTCGGTGTAGACGGAGCGAGTACGTAGAAAGATAGACGACTCCCTATTCTACAGAAGTGTGGGTTTACTGGAATTCTGTAGTGTGGGTTTACTGGAATTCTGTGTCTCAGTAGTGAGCAGACAGAAGGACGTAACAGTGGGGTCGTCTGTTGTTCGTCAGACTTCTGTCCAGGACACAGATTCGGTAAGGCATGGGGTCGTGGGTTCATACCGCGAGTTTCGAATCACTTACCTTGACAGGAAGACCTGTCAATACCTTGACTTGGCAGAGTAAGGGATTTATAAACAAAAGGGGTAAGTAAATAAATAAATCGTGTGTAAGTGCTGCTTATACGAAAGACGACACTTTTACCTTCCTCTTTTAACAAATTCGTCTAAGAAAGGGAACATTGGAAATATTTCTTTCCGTATATAGGACTCATAGTAAACAACTCAGGGTCGGTGAGAGGAACCATGATTCCTACGTGACCACTGTACTGTTTGTCAGGAACAAGAGTGTCCCGAGTACTAACTGTTATCGTTTCCGGCCCGAAATGACCTTGGGTCTGTAGTAAAGAACCTCCTTCGGAGGTACCGAGGAATAGGAGAAGGGAACAGGGAGAAAACATTAAACACACAGGGAACGGTGTCTGGAACGACGAGGTACGAAATCAACGGACAGGTGAATTTCCAGAGGGTTAGACCTGAGAGACGACGAGTGTCCACCTTTAAACCCAGGGTAGTAACGACATGAGGGTCCCGGACCGTACCGAGGACAATGTCTTCATCGTGTGTTAGTTTCACACGACTCAATCACCTACTTTTTAACCGTCAAGATATGTGTCAAACTGGTTACTCTTGATTCCTATAACCTCAGTCTTGTTAAACGTCAACTCCAACTTATGTTTCATCACTCACCCAACGATCTTCTGCTTTCTCGTAGAACCGAGACCCCACTACCTTCAAGGTACAATCTTAGACGACAGTAACGTGAGTAGACTGATAAGGTAAAATCTCGTTATACTTTGTCACATTGTACCATCAAGTCACCTTTTGGTCATCTAAAACCTCCTCTACAATTAAACTTCGTCTTCAAATTCTTATAGGAACCGCAGATAAAGAAAGTGGGACGATGTATATATCTAAGATTCAGATATTATGTGTAGGTCTAGTTATAGAGATCGATAGAAAGATAGAAAAAAAAAGGAAAACGAGAAATCTAAATTTTTACGAAAACTTGGACTTTTTTTTATCACACCCCTTTGATTTGATCATACTCCAATTGTACACTCTCCACCCTCACTCACCGACGTTTTGTATATCAATATAAGGACCTAAACTAAATAAAGAAGAAGAAAAAAACCAAACCCAAGAAAAAAAAAAAAAGTTATCACACTTCGAAAAAATGAATTTCCGTTAACAACCCCTTTACTCGTAATGTAAAGGTCAAGATGACTACATATCACAGGTCGATAAATCTAAGGACACACAAGGTTAAGGAAAAAGATATCGAAAAGACTGAAGAAAGGGTAGAGAAAGAGACAGGTAACGTGGAGACATGAAAGAAGTAAACAAAAAAAAAAACAAACAAAAAAACCGGTGTGGCTCACCGTACACCTTAGAATCAAGGGACTGGTCCCTAGCTTGGACACGAGGAACGTAACCTTCGTACCTCAGAATTGGTGACCTGACGGTCCCTTCAGGAGACATAAAAGATCTTATCGTAGGAGAATTGAAGTTTGTGGTAGTCTCTTTAAAACTTCTCAGAGAATATGACCCTGTCACAAACTTCGTACAGGAAAGGGGGGAGGTGTAAAGGACCCCTTGACAAATTTGGATTTACGTGGGAGTAGAACGGTGGAAAGAAAAAAAAAGTCAAAATAAATAAATAAATAAAAATGAAATGTTATAACATAACCAAAACGGTATGTAACTGTACTTAGGAGGAACCCACATGTACACAAGGGGTAGGACTTGGGGCGAGGGTGGAGGGAGGGATAGGGTAGGGAGACCCAGTAGGGTCACGTGGTCGGGGTTCATGGGAAAGAGTACGTAGTTTGGACCTGACCGTCAAGCAAAGTGTATACCATTATATGTACAAAGTTACGGTAAGAGGGTTTAGTAGGGTTGGGAGCGGGAGAGGGTGTCTCAGGTTTTCTGACAAGATATGTAGACACAGAGAAAACGACAGAGTGTATACCCCAGTAGCAATGGTAGAAAGATTTAAGGTATATATACGTAATCATATGACATAACCACAAAAAGAAAGACCGAATGAAGTGAGACATATTAGCCGAGGTCAAAGTAGGTGGAGTAATCTTGACTAAGTTTACATAAGAAAAATTACCGACTCATTATAAGGTAACACATACACATGGTTTACGAAAGAACAGGTAAGTAGACGACTACCTGTAGATCCAACGAAGGTATAGGACCGATAACATTTGTCACGACACTACTTGTAACCCCATGTGCACAGAGAAAGTTAAGACCAAAGGAGTCACACAAACGGGTCGTCACCCTAACGACCCAGGATACCGTCAAGATAAAGGTCAAAAAATTCCTTAGAGGTGTGACAAGAGGTATCACCGACGTGATCAAACGTAAGGGTGGTTGTCACATTCTCCCAAGGGAAAAGAGGTGTGGGAGAGGTCGTAAATAACAAACATCTGAAAACCTATCGTCGGTAAGACTGACTAGAACGGTGGAAAGTATAGAGTCGAGAACAATAGAAAGTGAATTGTTGGAAGGTTTCTGACTACTAAAGTGTAACCACTACAGTTCACAGGACACTTTATGAAGGAAAAAAGAAAGGACGTACAAAGGAAAATTAAGATATAGAAAGGTATCGGGAATTGAAACCCGAATCCGTCTAACGTCAGTCGTAGACGTGGAGGATTTTACGGGGTCGTGGACGGAAAACGACGAGACCACGACCCACTAGTACTGTGGGTACCAAGGGTGGACAGAGGGACGTACAGAGAGTGTGTGTTCGAAGGAAGGTCAGTCTCGAACACACTGACCGAAGGTCAGTCTCGTGAGATTCTTTTTCCTCGGACAACTCAACTCCCAACCTCGGAATCACCCCTTCGAGGAAGAAGTCACTAGTGTTACGTGGAGTAATTCGTAAGAAAAGACAGAGTAAAAGATTTCTCTCGTCTGAACCCCAGACAGTACAACCTCCCGACAACTCTTACCATATCGAAGGCAGACCTGGACGGGGTACTAAGAGGATCTGTAAAGTTGACTCGGTACACAAACAAGGGTCGACTGACGTAAGGACAGTAGACTCCTTTGTCAAAATTCATCAAGTTCAGACTTTCACGAAGATCGGTCAGTAGACAGAGGAAGAGAAAAGGAAAGGGATATTGGTAGAGTCAATCCCCTTTATCTATCTGTCGTATTATTGGAAATGACAGACTGGATTGCCTCTTCCGTCACCGTGGGGTGAGGTCATGAGAACGGACCTTTTAGGGTACCCACCTCCTCGGACCACCCGACGTCAGGTACCCCAGCGTGTCTCAGCCTGTGCTGACTTCGCTGAATCGTCGTCAGACTGGATTAGGTCCCTTTCCGATTTTCCCCTAGTCAATAAAGATCCTCTACTCTTTTGGACACACACACGCACACACACACACACACACACACACACACGTACGCGCACTCTCACGTCACCCAACTCCCCGTCCCTCCCCCGTTGTGTTTAGTTAGTTTCTAAAAAGATCGAGGTATGAAAGTAAATTTATAAACTTTCCTTTTTTAGACTCCCCACTCAGTAGGTCAACGGTTAACCTCTAGATCGGTTCCCTTTTTGTGGATGAGACACAGGTCGGGACAAGGACTATATCTCCTTCCGAACCTCGTGTTCCAGGAACGGGAGTCCAATGGTGGCTAGAAAGAAGTCGAGAAACTCCGGAACCTTCTCGTCAGATACGAACTTCGGAGACACAGAAAGGAATTGGACACAGAGTCCAACCCAAGAGACCCTTCGTCTCAGACTCTGTCTCCATCTTACACCCCGTAAATACTCACTCAAGGGAGCCCTAACTGTAGACACCCTCCCTCCCTCTCCTTCGTCCGTACTCTTCGTCCTTCTCCTTCGTGAAGAGAGAGACCTCTTCCCGGTATTACGTCCCAGTCCCTGACGAGTCGGTTGGAGTGTCCCGAGAGATCTACTTCTAGCAAGAAGTCTCGACGGGACTCAATTTGACTCTACTGACCCTTTGTAATACGAGGGTGTGTCTAGTCAATAATCTACATACGAAGGTACTTTTCTTCACACTGGAGACCCATTCCCCAGAGAGACTTCGACTTCGGTAGAGACTTCCCCGACGACCCCTGAGACGTCTATCAGGAGGGTCTTCAACTCGTTGTCTAGAAAGTAACTTCCCTCTAGACCCACCACGTAGTGTCACCGATGGCGTTGGGTGGCGTCCGACCGAAAAGTCTTCGGTTGATTTAACGGGAACGATTCCAATCGTTGCTTGGGGAGTCATCTTTCAGGTTGTCGGAACAGAACTAGGAGAAGAATGTACTTAAAGGACAATTAGTTGAACAGACCAAAACTTTCGAGGGAAGTGAAGACGATATCGAGTGAAAATGAAAAGACTTTGAGGAAGGTTCAGTAACGAGATACAAGGAGTCACTTGGTAAGTTAGTGTCTACGACAGGGGTGGAGGAACAAGGTGGGATCGAGAGGAGAAAGAAAAACACAAGAAAACGAGAGACCTACTAGAAAGAGTAGGTGAAAGTTTACGGTCACTAATCTACTGAGGGTGTCGTTGTTGAGAAAAGACTCGAGGTCCACATAAAGGTTGACTGGTGATGGATAGGTGTTACATTCACGGGACGGTTCTGTTTAAGTTGGACACACAATCAGTCGAACCCGACGGTGCTGTCTTCTGGTGTCCGACCCACCGAATTCGTTGTATTCTAAGAAAGGAGTGTCGAGGCCTCTGACCTTCATATTCTAGTTCCACGGGTATCCCAACCACAGACTACTCGTGAGAGAGAGGAGCTCAACGTTTAAGGGTGGAAGAACGACACAGGAGTGTACTGGAGAAAAGACACGTATGTACTCCTCTCTCTCTCTCTTTCTCTAGAGGTCATAGAGAAGGAGAAGATTATTCCTACGGTCAGTATAAGCTCATCCCAGGGTTGGTATACTGGAGTAAATTGGAATCAATGGAGGGATTTCCGGAATAGAGGATTATACCAGTGTAACCCCAAATCCCGAAGTTGTATATTTAAAACAAAACCCCCGTGTTAAGTAAGGGGATTTGACAGGATTTTATTTGAGAAATAGTATAAAGAAGATAGTGACAGGGAGAGAAAGGAAGAGTCATTTAGCATGGTGAGTCACCGAACTTGGTTTTGAATTCTTAGTAGCAACGGAATAAGAAAAGGGAGTTGAAGATGTAGATCCGAGTCTCCCATTTCGCAGATGGACGTTACGTCCTCTGGGTCCAAGCTAGGGACCCAACCCTTCTAGGGAACCTCTTCCTTTACCGTTGGGTGAGGTTATGAGAACGGACCTTTTAAGGTACCTGTCTCCTCGGACCACCCGATGTCAGGTACCCCAGCGTTTCTCAGTCTGTGCTAACTCGTTGTAGTGAAAGATGTAGATTCGACGTCGTAAATACATAAAGATACATTGTTTAATAGGGATTTAAATCGTAGAATGACGTTCAGTGTAGGCTAAGACTCTAGGGTACCTGACATCGGACGGTCCGAGGAGACAGGTACCCTAAAAAGTCCGTTCTTATGACCTCACCCGACGGTAAAGGATGAGGTCCCCTAGAAGAGCTGGGACAGACGACGTGACCGTCCACCCAAGAAATGGTGAGCACGGTGGACCCTTCGGACGGTTGTGAACAATAGAGTGAGTCAAAGACACCCACTATTTGATACTTGTCGAATTCACCTACCAAGATCGAGTCTCAGAGAGTACTCCAACGTCAGTTTACAACCGACTCCTACATCAGTAGACTTCCAAACTAATCTCGAGGTCCTAACTATAATTTTTAACGAGTGAATCACCGGTAACCGTCCTCCGGAGTGAAGAAGTGACCGATAACCGTTTTTCATGATTAAGTAGACATCTACCCAGAGAGGTGACCTAACGAACTCACTGGAGTATTATACCATCGATCGAAGGGGTCTCACTCATTGGGTTCTCTCTCACTCCTCCTCTGGTGTACAGAAAGTATTGGATCAGAGTCTTCGAAATGTGGGAGTGAAGATGGTATAAGATAAGTCGTCTCTGTTCAATGACTTATATATGATTTTCTTCTGTTAATTTCAGGAAAACTTTCCTCCCCATAGTCTATTAAATACCTGTATAGAATTTTAGAGGATTTGTAGAGTATAGATGGGTTGGAAATACGTAAGAATCTGGTAATATGACCGGAGGATTTAACAGAGGAACGAAAGTTAAACAGATTTTGGGTCTATATTAGTACACTTGGGGTCACCGAGGGACCTTGGACGTCTTCGTTCGGGTGTAAGAAATGGTATTGTAAGTTCCGAGATGTATTAAAACGATCTTTGAAAAATTTTAAATTGAAGTATGAAATAAGAAGTATGGAGGGAGATTTACTAGGTATAAGTAAGGATGAAGGAACGAAAACTAGTAGAAAAACGTGTAAGAGACGGACCTTAAAGACACCAACAAGGTTTAACAGGTGGAAGGGACATAGATGTGTATACAGTACATCGAAACGTCAAGGTGATCTTCGTCTTATATAAACAGGTGGGAAGTCGAAACCTGAGTCGATACACTGACTGGAACTGGTTATCTCGACACTCAATTCGTTCCCGAACTTACACGAACTCATCGACCTGAACGAGAGAACATGAAGACGGCACCGGTACTCTGCTCGAAAGAAACCCGATGATGATGGGAAAGGTGGGAACACCGTCTTTCACTTCTCCTTGATTTCTCGGAGAACTACTTTCACTTTCTCCTCTCACTTTTTCGACCGAATTTTGAGTTGTAAGTTTCTGGATTCTAGTACCACAAACCAGGGTAGTGAAGTACCGTTTATCTACCCCTTTGTTACCTTTGTCACTGTCTCAAATAGAAGAACCCGAGGTTTTAGTGACGTCTACCATTTACGTCGGTGCTTTAATTTTCTGTAAACGACAAACCTTCTTTTCGATACTGGTTGGATCTGTCGTATAATTTTTCGTCTCTGTAATGAAACAGATGTTTACAGGTAGATCAGTTTAGATACCAAAAAGGTCATCGGTACAGACCTACACTCTCGACCCGGTATTTCTTTCGACTCGTGGTTTCTTGACTACGAAAACTTGACACCACAACCTTTCTGAGAACTCTCAGGGAACCTGACATTTTAGTTTGGTCAGTTAGGATTTTCTTTAGTTAGGACTTATAACTAATCTTCCTGACTACAGTGACTCCGACTTCGAGGTTATGAAACCGGTGGACTACGTTTCTCGTTTGAGTAATCTTTTCTGGGACTACGACCCTTTCTAACTTCCGTCCTCCTCTTCTCCTACTGTGTCCTACTCTACCAACCTACCGTAGTGATGGTCCGATGAGACAGGTACCCTAAGAGGTCCGTTCTTATGACCTCATCCATCGGTAAAGGAAGAGGTTCCCTAGGAGGGCTGGGTTCTTAGCTTGGGTCCAGAGAACGTAAGGTCCGTCTAAGAAATGGTTGACTCGATACTCCCTTCGGGTGACAATAAACATCTACAAGGGTTTTCCGACGTAATGATTTATAAACCCAGACATCCGAGGGTCTACACTTCTAGAAGGGTGTCTTAACAGTCCGGGATTCTTGAGTCCTACATTGTCCTCTGACTTTCGTTGATAGTCGGAAAATCCCAGGAAACGTTTCACCGACGACCATCAATAACAAATTTGAAGAGATGGTTGATACATCTTCTTTCCTGCAAGAGTCTACGGTGATGAATTCGTATCCACTTTTTATGTCCCTAGTTCAGACATTTACTCCGACATATACCATGTACAATGAAGAATTCTATATAAACCCCGTTTCTCGGGAAGGGACCCCACTGACGCCATTAGAGTCGACAGTCGATCGACTGACTTTGGTCTCCCCACCCTTACGTCGTCGAGTCAGTCGTCAGTACGATAACTCAGTACTCCTACAAAATTTCCTTTCCTTCACAATGTTATTTACCACAACCCTTTTGACCTGGTGATATACGTTTTCTTAGCCAAACTTGATGAAAGAATATGGTATATGTTTTCATTTGTGTTTTGTCTAATTTTTGTATTTTACATTCTGGAGTTTGGTCATTTGAGGATCTTCTTTTCTCCGTCCTACGAGAAACTGTAGTTAGAATCAATATAACAAACCTAGACAGAAGAGTCCGTTTCCTATGTTCCCATTTTTATTGTTTATCCTGAATTAGTTTGATTTTTCGAAAACTTGTCGTCTCCTTTGGTAACTGATTTATTTTTCCCTCGGACAACTTACCCTCTTCTATAAACACTCGTTGTATAGGTTATTATCCAATTATAGGTTTTATATGTTTCTTAGGTATGTTGACTTGTAGTTTGTTGGGTTAATTTTTTACCCGGTTGACTTATCTGTCAAAGGTTTCTTCTGTATACCCACCGGTTGTCTGTGTAGTTTTCTACGAGCTACAGTGATTAATAATTCCTTTACGTTCAATTTTTGGTGTTACTCTATATTAGGGTGTGGACAGTCTTAAAGATAATAGTTTTTCTGTTGTGTATCTTTCACAACCGTTCCTACACCTCTTCTCCCTTGGTAGCACGTGACAACCACCCTAAAATTTAACCACATCAATCATACTTTTTGTGATACCTCCAAGGAAATTTTTAATTTTTATCTTAACACTATACCGGGTCTTTAAAGTGAAAACCTATAAATGGGTTTCCTTTGTTTTTGTGATTAAACTTTTCTATATACGTCGGGACACAAGTAACTTAGTGATAAATATTCTTGGTTCTATACCTTCGTTGGTTTCACAAGTAGTTATCTGTTTACCTTTTTCTACACTCTATATATATATATATATATATATATATATATACTACACTATATACATATATATACGTCATCTTATAACGAGTCGGTATTTTTTACTTTAGAACGGTAAACGTTGTTTACCTACGTAGATTTCCCATAACACAATTACTTACAGTCTCTCTCTTTCTGTTTATGATATACTAAAGTGAATGTACACCTTAGATATTTTTGTTTGTTTTCTTTTACTTTTGTCTGAATAACGATGTCTCTTATTTACTCATCTACGGTCACCCCTCTCTCCTACCCCCTTCGTTTCATCTACTTCCTCTAATTCTTCATGTTTGAAGGCCAATATATTATTTATTGGCGTCTCTACATTATGTGTCGTATTCCTTACACTAGTTATTGTGCCATTACCCCTGTCTACTAATGATCTGATAGCACCACTGGCAAAGTATTACGTACGTTTACAGTTTAGTGACACATCTTGTGGACTTTGATTATATTATAACATGTTGACATAAAGTTAATTTTCTTTCGTCTTCAAAATGTCACTACTCTCGAAAGTCCAGTTATAGACTTCTTTCCACTGAGTTTTGTTCTGAACCTTTGGGGATTGGGTTCGTTTATTTTTCAACTCTCGAAAATCCCATGAGGTTTCCGTTCTCCTGTTTGTAGCTGTTGTATGATTTTTCGTCTCTGTAGTGAAACGGCTGTTCCAGGTATATCAGTTTCGATACCAAAAAGATCATGCCTACACTCTCGACCTGGTATTTCTTCCGACTCACGGTTTCTTAACTACGAAAACTTAACACCACGACCTCTTCTAAGAACTCTCAGGGAACCCGACGTTCCTTTAATTTGGTGAATTAGGATTTCCTTTAGTTCAACTTCGAGGTTATAAAACCGGTGCACTACGTTTCTCGACTGAGTGACCCCTTTTGGGACTACGACCCTTTCTAACTCCCGTCCTCTTCTCCTACTCTACCAACCTACCGTAGTTGAGTTACCTGTACTCAAACTCGTTTGAGACCCTCTGTCACTTCCTGTCCCTTCGGACGGTACGACGTCAGGTATCCTAGTGTTTGTCACTTGTTTCCGTTAACGTATCTAGTGAGTCAGTTATTTTTTGTTCGGAAAGTTTTTAAAAAGGGTCAAAATAACACGATAATCACTGTATATTGGATATGTTCAAATTTCACATGTTACACCCTGAAGGGACCACTAGGTCACCAATTCTTAGACGGAAAGTCACGTCCTCTACACCCACACTAGGGACTAGTCCCTTGATTCTAGGGTGTACGACGTCCGTTGATTCGGGTTTACGGTGTCGACTCGTACGAGTGGACTTGACCTCTCGGATGCCCGCCGGTGACACCTCGTGTCCGTGAGACTTCGAACGTCTGGTGTTGATCTCTCTTTGACCGCACGGCGCTGTTTGTGAGTGCGGTGTCACTTTCTGGGATGTACGACGTCGATTGTGGACTACGTCGGCTTTTATTTATGTATTCGCAAAAATTTTGTATGTTACACTACTAAACTTTACCTACGACCTTTTACTAATGGTACCATTACAATCAATTATAGAGGTAGGGGAATATATTAATAACTATGTACTATAGTATACGATTTAAACAAAAACAAAAAAAGAAAGACTGAATGAAGTGAACTATACTATTAGAGATCCAGTTAGGTACAACGATTTTTATCATGATAAAGGAAGAAAAAAATATCGACTCATCATAAGGTAATATATATGTATATGCGAATCAGTGAGTCAGTACAGGCTGAGAAACGTTGGAGTATCTGACATCGGGTACTCCGCGGAGACAGGTACCCCTAAGAGGTCCGTTCTTATGACCTTACCCAACCGTACGGGAGGAGGTCCCCTAGAAGAGTTGGGTCCCTAACTTGGGTCCAGAGGATGTAACGTCCGCCTAAGAAATGGTCGACTCGGTGGTGCCTTCGGGTACTTATGACCTCACCCATCGGATAGGGAAGAGGTCCTTAGCTTGGTGTCAGAGGACGTAACGTCCGTCTAAGAAATGGTCAACTCGATGGTCCCTTCGGACTTTTTTTTTTACACACACACTATATAGAGTGTAAAAGAAATAAGTAACAAGACGACTACCTGTAAATCCAACAAAGGTACAGAACCGATAACATTCGTCACGACGATATTTGTCACCGCACGTACACAGAAAAACTTAATCTCAAAAAAGGTCTATATCGGGTCCTCACCCTAACGACCTAGGGTGATAAAAATCAAAAAACTCGTGGACGGTATTGACAAGAGGTATCACTGACGTGGTTAAATGGAAGGTGACTGTCACATCGTCCCAAGGACAGAGAGGTGTGGGAGAAGTCATAAATATAAACATCTGAAGAACTACTACCGGTAAGACTGGTCACACTCCACCTTGGAGTAACATCAAAACTAAACGTGAAGAGATTATTAATCACTACAACTCGTAGAAAAGTAGACGGATAACCGGTACAGAATAAATCTTTTTACAGTCAAATTCTTAAGACGGGTAAAAAACTAACCCAACAAACCAAAAAACAAACTCGGTATACTCGACGAACATATAAAATCTGTAATTGGGGAACAACCAGTGTAGTAAACGTAAAAGAAGGTCAGGTACTCAACAGGAAAACAAAACAACACCAAAGGAAACGACACGTTTTCGAATATTCGAACTAATCCAGGGTAACCAAATAAAAACGAAAATAAAGATAATGGAACCCTCTGACTGGATGTTTTTGACCGAGACCAAATACAGTCTCTTACAAAACGGGTGCAAAAGAAGATTCTCAGACTACCACAGGACAGCATATAAATTCAGAAATTCAGTAAAACTCAAATAAAAACACATACTACACTCCCACACAAGATTGAAGTAACTAAATGTACGTCAACAGGTCGAAAGGGTCGTCGTGAACGACTTTTCTGACGTAAAAGGGGTAACATATATAAGAACAAAGGAAACAACTTCTAATTAAAAAAAAACTTCTAATTAACTGTATCCATATACCCAAATAAAGGTCCGAGAGAGAAGACAGAGTAACTAGGTATGCTGACAAGGTTCTATGACAAAAATAAATGAAGTCTATATATGAGTCTTCACCCGAACGGTTAGTACACCATTAACATAAAAAAATTGTATTTGAATAAATAAAATTAACCTCCAGTTTAAAATTCCTTGGAAGTACGACAAAAGGTATCACTGACGTAGTTAAATGTAAGGATAGTCGACACGTGTTCCCAAGGGAAGAGAGGTGTCAGAACAGTAGTTAAAAATTTTTTTAAAAAAACAGTGGTTAATAATTACTCCAAAAAAAGACCTTTAATCAAGTACATGGACTCTAATAATGAATTACGATTTTACTCCGTTCTTAGTTCTAACTAAAATAAAGATAAAGAATAAAAATGTCTACATTCAAACTTCTTTATAATAAGGGTATTCGTTCATATAATCTAACCTTCCTTCTCACTTCAAAACAAGTTTGTTACAGTGGACTAAAAAATTTTGAAAAAAGTACAATGTGTGGGGATTTAATGTGTTACTAATAGTAATTTTTGAAATTTTTAACACCGTTTTATATGTAGTGTTTTAAATGGTAACGTTGGTGAATTCCACATGTCAATTCACTGTAACAACTCACTGGTAGTGGTGGTAGGTAAAGGTCTTGAAAAAGTAGAAGGTGTCGACTTTGAGATATGTGTGATTCGTGATTTAGAGGTTAAGGGGTGACGGGGACCGTTGGTGGTAAGATCAAAGACACAGATACTTAAACTTATGGTATCCGTAGAGTCTATTCACCTTGGTGTACTGTAAAAAGTAAAACATAGACCGAATAAAGTGAATCGTATTACAGAAGTTCAAAGTAGGTACAACAACGTACACAGTCTTGAAGAAAGGAAAAATTCCGACTTATTATAAGGTAACATATTTATCTGGTGTAAACAAATAGGTAAAAGGTAGTCACTTGTAGACTCCACGAGGATAGAAACTTTTCACAATCAGCGAGTCAGCACAGACTGAGAAAGGTTGGGATATCTGACATCGGACGGTCCGAGGTGACAGATACAATAAAGGGTCCGTTCTTATGACCTCACTCAACGGTAAGGGAGAGGTCCCCTAGAAGGTTTGGGTCCCCTCCTTAGGTCCAGAGAACGTAACGTCCGTCTAAGAAATTGTAGACTCGGTGGTCCCTTCAGAAAACCGATACCACTTATTACTCACATGTGTATAGACTCAGGACGAAGATCAAGAAAACTCAAATTTGGGTCTTATCCTTAACAACCTAGTATACCATTGAGAGAAAAATTAAAAAACTCCTTTACAGAATGACAGAAGGTGTCACCGACATGTAAAATGTAAGGGTGGTCTTTACATGTTCTCACGGTAACTTTTTGGGTAAATTCCTAGTCAGTCTACTGTTACGTTCATCCGGGAAGACGTTAAAACAATTTTCGTTTCTTAACGTATGGCGAATGAACTTTTCTCTGAACAATGGACCATAACTAATCTCAGTAGTCGAAAAAAGTGTGACCGTGTCAAAAAGTTTTACTGACAAAAGGGGCTCCATAAATGTAAGGGCCCACTTACATGGTATCACTCTCAATACCACCCATTTCAATCGAAAAGAAACCACTTGTCTCTCTTCCAAATACCATTTTTCTCTCCATCTTTCATTTTGACCAAACGACGGGGGTGGTACCTGTGAAGGAGTTCGTCTATTCAAAAGTCCTTTTTATGTCTCACTTTAACTCCTAGACCTTGAATCAAAGGAATTTTGAAGTACCTTCCTGGAAGGGACCACCAGGTCACCAATTTCTTAGGCGGAACGTTACGTCCCCTGTGCCCAAGTCAGGGACCAACCCCTTGATTCTAGTGTGTACGTCTCCCCGTTGATGACTCGGGTGAACGGAGTTGATCTCTCAGGTACGTGACGTACCTTTCTAGAGTGTACTGCCTTACTTTAGGGTACACACCGTTAATTCTGGACTCTGTCGGTTTATTTATTTATAAAAAATTTTGTGTTTGTGAAGTACCTCTCAGAAGTACATGAGGGACTTTTTATGTTCAGGGTCCACCTTCTGGTTACCTTAGAGAAATTTCTTCCTCATTCACATTGGCCTTCAATGTGCACCTTCCAGTCCTTCCCACCGCCATTCCTCTATGGGGAGCAGGTTCCATTCCTCGTCACCGACACGAAACGACCTTGTCGGCACTTCTCTATGGGGTACAGGTTCCATTCTCTTTGGGTTCATTCTACCATCCACAACGTTCTCCCGTAGTCTCCCGTCTGTGTGACTTTGGTATGAGTGTCTTTAGATCAGTTAGATTAGTGTGATCCTGGTGTCGGAACAGATTGAGTTACTTTGATTCAGTACGGGTGTCCCGTTGGGTTCTGTCCGCTCAGTACTACCTCTCCAGACTGTCTTACACCAGGTGACCTCTTCCCTTACCGTTTGGTGAAGTCATAAGAACGGAACTCTTGGGGTACTTGTCATACTTTTCCGTTTGAGTATCCTATGACTTTCTCCTTGAGGGGTCCAGTCATCCACGGGTTATACGATGACCTCTAGTCACCTCTTTATTGAGGTCTTTCTTACTTCCCTACCTCGGTTTCGTTTTTGTTATGGGTCAACACCTACACTGACCACTATCTTCGTTCCAGACTACGACATTTCTCGTTAGAACGTATCCTTGGACCTTACAGTCCAGGTACTTAGTTCCGTATAACCTTCACCAGTTTGTTCTCTACCGTTCCCACTTGCAACTGTAAGATCCTTAGTCACTTGATTTTACCTGACCTTACCCACTTAAATTGAGTCTACCGGTAATATAGATGATGACGTCCTTCCTTAGGGAGTCTTCTTTACCTCATCGGTAGTACCAGTTGTTTTCTCAGACTTTACGTGATGAACCTACGTTAGAGTTTTTGTTGTCTTACTAGAGACAAGTAGAGGTTCCGTTTGGTAAGTTATAGTGTCAATAGGTTCAGATACGGGGTTGGTCATTATGACTTCTTCGACTTCAACTTGTCAAAATACTTCTGGATGTTCTGGAAAATCTTGATTGTGGGTTTTTTCTACAGAAAAAGTAATATCCCCTGACCATACATTTTTATCCTTCAGTTCTTTGTGGACCCCATTGTCCGTTTAAACCGGAACCTTACTCCTTACTTCGTCCCGTTTCTGATTATCTCAAAACGGTTCTTTTACGTGACCAGTATCGTTTGTGGGAGAAGGTTGTTGTGTTCTCTTCTGAGATGTGTACCTGTAGTGGTCTGCCAGTTGTGGCTTTAGTCTGACTAATATAAGAAACGTCGGTTTCTACCTCTTCGAGATATGTCAGTTGTTTTTGTTCTGGTCCTCGACTGACACCGAGTCTAGTACTTGAGGAAAAACGGTTTAAGTCTGAGTTTAACTTCTTTCATCCCTTTTGGCGATCTGGTAAGTCCATACTGGATTTAGTTTAGGGAATACTAATATGTCATCTTCACTCTTTATCTAAATTCCCGGATCTAGACTATCTATCTCACGGACTACTTGATACCTTACTCCAAACACTGTAACATGTCCTCTGTCCCTAGTTCTGGTAGGGGTACCTTTTCTTTACGTTTTTTCGTTTTACCGACAGACCCCACCGGAATGTTTATCGACACTTTTCTTCTCTCCGTTTTTCGTTTCCTCTCTTCCTTTCTATATTCGTAGACTTACGTCTCAAGGTTTCTTATCGTTCTTCTCTATTCTTTCGGAAGAAGTCCCTAGTTACGTTTCTTTATCTCCCTTTATTGTCTTACCCTTTCTGATCTCTAGAGAAGTTCTTTTAATCTCTATGGTTCCCTTGTAAAACACGTTTCTATCCGAGCTATTTCCTGTCTTTACCATACCTGGATTATCTTCGTCTTCTATAATTCTTCTCCACCGTTCTTATGTGTCTTCTTGACATGTTTTTTCCAGAAGTGCTGGGTCTATTAGTACCACCACACTAGTGATTAGATCTCGGTCTGTAGGACCTTACACTTCAGTTCACCCGGAATCTTTCGTAGTGATGTTTGTTTCGATCACCTCCACTACCTTAAGGTCAACTCGACAAAGTTTAAGACTTTCTGCTACGACACTTTCACGACGTGAGTTATACGGTCGTTTAAACCTTTTGAGTCGTCACCGGTGTCCTGACCTTTTCCAGTCAAAAGTAAGGTTAAGGTTTCTTTCCGTTACGGTTTCTTACGAGTTTGATGGCGTGTTAATGTGAGTAGAGTGTGCGATTATTTCATTACGAGTTTTAAGAGGTTCAGTCCGAAGTCGTTATGCACTTGGCCCTTGAAGGTCTACAAGTTCGACCAAAATCTTTTCCGTCTCCTTGGTCTCTAGTTTAACGGTTGTAGGCGACCTAGTAGTTTTTTCGTTCTCTCAAGGTCTTTTTGTAGATAAAGACGAAATAACTGATACGGTTTCGGAAACTGACACACCTAGTGTTCTTTGACACCTTTTAAGCCTCTCTCTACCCTTATGGTCTGGTGGATTGGACGGAGAACTCTTTAGACATACGTCCAGTCCTTCGTTGTCAATCTTGACCTGTACCTTGTTGTCTGACCAAGGTTTATCCTTTTCCTCATGCAGTTCCGACATATAACAGTGGGACGAATAAATTGAAGATACGTCTCACGTAGTACTCTTTGCGACCTGACCTTCTTTGTGTTCGACCTTAGTTCTAACGACCCTCTTTATGACTATTGGAGTCTATACGTCTACTGTGGTGGGAATACCGTCTTTCACTTCTCCTTGATTTTTCGGAGAACTACTTTCACTTTCTCCTCTCACTTTTTCAACCGGATTTCGAGTCGTAAGTCTTTTGTTTCTAGTGCTGTAGGCCAGGGTAGTGAAGTACCCTTTATCTACCCCTTTGTCACCTTTGTCACAGTCTGAAATAAAAATCCCCGAGGTTTTAGTGACGTCTACCACTGACGTCGGTACTTTAATTTTCTGTGAATGAGGAACCTTCCTTTCAATACTGGTTTGATCTATCGTATAAGTTTTCGTCTCTGTAATGAAACGACTGATTCCAGGCAGATCAGTTCCGATACCAAAAAGGTCACCAGTACATACCTACACTCTCAACCTGACACTTCTTCCGACTCGTGGTTTCTTAACTACGAAAACTTCACACCACAACCTCTTCTGAGAACTCTCAGGGAACCTGACGTTCCTCTAGGTTGGTCAGGTAAGACTTCCTCTAGTCGGGACACTAAAGAAACCTTTCTTACTACGATTTCGACTTCGAGGTCATGAAACCGGTGGAGTACGTTTCTCAACTGACAAACCTTTTCTGAGACTACGACCCTCCCTAACCCCCGTCCTCCTCTTCCCCTGCTGGCTCCTACTCTACCGACCTACCGTAGTGACTGAGCTACCTGCACTCAGACTCACTTGAGGCCCTCAACCACTATCTGTCCCTCCGGACCGTACGACACTAAGTACCCCAGTGTTTCTCAGCCTGTACTGACTCGCTGACTCGACTTGACTTGACTTGACTTCACATTGACCTTCTTGAACCTCTCTGACTCATCACAAGATTCAGTCACGAAGTATTTGACATTACACGTAGTATTAGTGGACCCACCCTTCCGATTAACGCTGTGTCTAACAACTCTGGGCGGTCACCTCAAAGGTTGAGTCATCCAGATCCAACCCCGTGTTCTTAATCGTAGTAAGTATTCGATCGATCAGGTCCGTGGTGTGACTCTTGGTGACGAGATTCCATTTGGTGGACTTTGAATCCTCAGGTACGGGAATGGAGACATTCACTGACTCAGAACGGATCTCTAAGAGGGTGTGACATCGTTTACTCAAATACGTGAATTAACTACCACCGTCAGAAACCTGTGACGTCCCTTCTCCGAGTCGTAAATATAATGAACAACAGAACATGATATAAGGGTAAAGGGGTGACTTTTCAAAAAGATTTCTCAATCCCGAATGGAGAGATAGTAGATAACGTCTACGGACTACTGATAAACATAACTCGAATTATGATGTTAACAGAAGGTCACTTTAACAAACTGATTATGTGAATAATTAAATCATAAAGGTTGTCCTTTTGGACCTGTAGTGAAGAATCCCAACTTCATACATAACAAATGGGAAAACTCCGTTTAAGTCTATATTAGTCTTTGTATTTTTCTTTATTTTTCCACAGTAGTTTTAGATTTTAATGTGAAATTAGTTATCGTCACGTAATTGACTTAGACGGGTGAAAAAGACACTGGTACACCGTTTACCCGTATGTATATGTTACCCCTAAAATGTTTTTGTAAATTTTAGATAACCACTATGTCTATATATTTTGATACCCTACGTCTCCTGTTTTTTCCTAGTTCGTACATGGGATGGTAGTTCTTCGAGGGTCACATCATCCTTTTACATGTAAACTTGTCTTTATAGATCCCTTTCACGGTATTCTATCTCTTCACTTCCTCGGAGCCTCCAGAGTCTTACTTTCATATTTGAAGTCCGATCTGAAACCTCTCACACCTTGTGAGTCCCTTTGAAGGTCCGTCTGCCACAGGACACTCCGTCCGGTACCTCCTCTTCATCCTCGACTGACACCTCTTAACCTCTTTTCTCACCCTTATCTCTTAAAGTCCGACTCCCTTGTTTCTCATCCTTGTTTTGGTGACTCCGTCCTTTCGTACCCTCGAGATCCTCCTCTTCTATCCCCGAGGTGCACTAACTCCTGTTGTCGTGTACTTTAGTCATCCCTGGCTCCTATCGCGGTCTAGTGTAGTCCGGAAGTTACTCTCTGTTCGATTCCTGCAACCGCAAATAAGAGGTTTGTTACCCGTTGATAACTACCACCCACTCGTTCTTCACCTTACTAGTCTCTACATGAGGTCCTTCTAAGTAAACTTCCCTTACGTATCCTCTCTACTTTTTTCTATCTCAGGTCACCGTCCCTCTGGTTAATGTCAGAGGCCCCTGTTTCGTCTCTCTTGTCTACTACGTTCCAATTCTTATCTGTTTTAGATCATTAAGTAAACCTCTTCCGTTACCGTGGGGTGAGGTCATGAGAACGGACCTTTGAGGCTACCTGCTTCCTCGGACCACCCGACGTTAGGTACCCCAGAGCATCTCAGTCTGTGCTAACTCGCTGAAGTGAAAGTGAAAAGTGAAAGTACGTAACCTCTTCCTTTACCGTTGGGCGAGGTCGTAAGAACGGACCTCTTAGGGTCCCTGCCCCCTCGGACCACCCGACGGCAGATACCCCAGCGTGTCTCAGCCTGTGCTGACTTCGCTGAATCGTCGTCGTCGTCGTCGTCATTAAGTGACCTACACTGTCCACCTCCCTTTTCTCCTTAGTATATATTACGACTGCAAAATCCAGACCCACTGACCCATTTACCATCACGGTCTTTAACCCTTAACACCACCACGATCGTCCGAAACCACCCTTTTCTACCCTTTTCCATTCGGTTAAAACTCCAGGGTCGGGTGGTAGGAAACGCAACAGAGTACCGTCAGTCAGTCGTCACTCTGAGTCCTTTTCGTGGTTTCAACATGACCCAACCGGTTATTTAAAGAAGTTGAAAAAGGTATGTTATTGCATTGTCTTTTTCGGCTTACTTGAAAAAGTGGTTGGGTTATCTAGTTCTAAAGTCTTCATACAGATATTTCCACTATTGACTCCACCCTCTACCCTCCCCTGACAGTACCGTCCTTTCCCTTCTCCATCCATACTCAGTTCCTGACTGGGAACCCTCCGAGGCATGAATGGGACAGTCAGATGTTTAAAAACAATGACAGGAATGAAACTAAATCCGGTACATAAATCACCCGTCCTCCTCCCTCTCCTTCTCTCTGCCTTTGTTCTTTCCTCACTATCTCTCCACCCTTCTATTTCACCGTACGTCAACGCCACTTCTCTCGTAAAGTTCGACCCCAATAACGTTCTTACTCACCGAGGCCTTTCCGACCTCTCCTACTTCGGATGATTCTCAAGTAACGTAAACGGTTACTCCAGAGTTCACTAGAGGTATATCATCTGTCTGAAGATTCTACTGGGGTCACTAGAGACGGAGGTCCTAAAGTACGGGAACACATTCGGCAAGGGAAAAAGGTACCCAATCTGGATCACTGAACAAAGAACACTTATCTTATGGAAACTTGTTTGTTTTATGTTACTTTCACTACCCTATACGTCGAAGGGTCCACCGCGATCACCATTTCTTGGGTGAACGGTTACGTTCTCTGTATTCCTGCACCCAAGCTAGGGACCCAGTCCTTCGAAGGAACCTCCCGTCCCGTTGGGTGAGGTCATAAGAACGGACCTATTAGGGTACCTGTCTCCTCGGACCACCCGGTGTCAGGTAACCCGACGTTTCTCACTTCACTGAATCGTACGTGTGTACTACCCTATACTGAAGATTCTAATTCAAATTTTTCTGACACTGAAAGTAAAATGACTGTAGAAAGAGAGAGAAGGAGAGAGTGAACGAGTCCGACTACATAGGTTGACGGTACAATGCTCGTCGAGACACCTCACCGGGTTCCCGGTCCCTTGACCCCCACCGGAGGCCGGTTGTCGGTCGTTTTTTTGACTCCGGGAGTAATTAAGGTTCAGGTACTTCTTAACGTAGGACGGTTGTTAGTGTACTGACTTGAACTTTAACTTAGGCAGGGGTCAGTTCGAAGGTCTTCTCACGTCTAGGCCTCTGGGACTCGGTCTCCGAGGTCAATATGGTACGGTTAAAGGGTTTGGTGTCTTTGACACTCTCTTATTTACATACAACAGAATTCAGTAATTTGAAACCCGATTAAACACTACGCCACTAACTCTTGATTGTGTGACGTGAAACTCATCTCACTCCCGTCCTCGGTTTAGTGTTCCCTAATTCCTCGTCCCAATTCTTTACGGTCTTCCTCTATGTCTGTCAGAAGAATTTCCCCGTTACCGCTTCCCTTCCTTTTTTCGCTATCAATGATGTTCGACTGACAGTTTACCTATCTTAACTAATTTTATAATAAACCCTGATAATTCTACTGTGCCTGAATGACATCGGAGTCCTGATAAACTCCACTGTAATGAAGTTGTACGACTCTAAATACTCAGAAATGACCAATCAAGAATGACGCCTGGATGATTCATTATTGTTGGTAGTGGGAAGTATGAGCCGAAAGTCACATGAGAACCAGTGTCGGAAGAGTGCACTCTCGACACTTACAAGTGAGGGACACTTCGACTGTGGTGTCTTCGTTCTCGGTGAGTGAATGCACATTGACCCACTTGAACCAAGAACACTGTGTCATGAATGACAATAGTGTTATTTTTGACTCGATCTGTTTACACAGGTATTTCATGTTTCAACTAACGTGTTCGGAACACCTGTGGTTTTCATACACCTAAGGTACACCCCACACCTCAGGATCAGCCCCGCCCCCCCTCCACCCGTCCCTTCTCACAGGGTCCCGCCGTCCGTGTGTAGGAATGTTCGGTCTCATAACTTTCGACGAATAGCAGTACGAGGACTCTCAATCCGAGTCGAACTAATATGTTAAGTGGGGGGAGACGGTCGTGCCTCCGGGGTCGACAACGAGAATCGTTTCCTGACTGTCATTGACTGTGAAATAGTAAAAATACCCGTCTTGTGAACCATGGTCGATATAGAGACGGTCGAAACCTTTCTTTTGAGAGGGTTCTCAAGACGAAAAGCCACAATAGACGTTTTCCGACGTTCGTCTCGAGTGGGTAAGCACCCACACGAAACCGTACACGGGTGCTTCGAACTGAAAGTCTCAGAAGGACTAACGGGGTCAATGAGGCGTACCTTAAGGAGTCCGTTGGGTCACAAGGTCCTTTCGACACGGTTTCGATGGTCAGTTGAGTAGGCAAGGTCGGGTGGGACGACACGAAGGATGCCACTGAGGGTCAGACGTAACTGAACCGTCCCGGGTTTGGTTTGACGTCCTGGAGCAGTTCACCGAAGTCTTCCGGCTGTCGTGTGAGTACGTGTACGACCTTAAGTGTCGAAGAACTGAGACCTTATCCGCTTATTTACTTTACCCACGAATAAGTACGGGATCGCTAATGACCTTTTGCAAAAAGGACCTCTTCCTTTACCGTTGGGTGAGGTCATTAGAACGGACCTTTTGTGGTACATGTCTCGTCGGACCGTCCGATGTCAGGCACCCCAGTGTTCTCAGTCTGTGTTGAATCGTTGATTTGGTAGGTGGTGATGTTTCACTTATATACAGATTTCTATTACACACTTTTCCTATAAACGGTATATGATCGATCAAAAAACCACCCTCCCACCCTCAGTTCTTTCTGAACCCCAATAAAAAAGTAGTTGAAGGTAAAATATGAATAAATATTACCGGTAAAAAAAAAAATGATTATGACATTTTGATACTTTTACTTATTTTATGACTTTCAAAGTATATTTTTTTTTCTTTTGCAAAAAGGAGGAGGATTTTACATTACTACCACCATTTTTATGTCACGAAAATAAATTAAAAAACAAGGAAAGTAAAACTAGAAAAGTAATTTTTTTTTTTTCACTAAAAAGAGAAACGGTACTATCCCAAAGGTTTGGCGATGAATGTTTCTCCATTTTTACTCACCTAATCAGTGGTTTTGGATAAGCGTGTCTACGTAGAAGTGAAACGTTCGTTATTATCGTCGTTATTTCTGTAACAAAGAGGGGAACTAAATCGAAAGAATCTTGACATTATACACTGATTATTAAATGAATTTTTATTAACACAGAAGAACCATTACTCTCTCCAAAATAGAGGGTAGGGGTGGGGGTCTGACACGTGGTTCAGCCCCCCTTCTGTCACTTCTGTAGACGTCAAAGCAGATGTCCCATAATGATTAAATAGTGATAATTACAAACAAATGTACCTATCACGGAGAGTAGAAGACAAAGGTATGACTCACAACAGTAGTAAATAAATACATGATGAATTGTCTGTGAATGTATCGTGTATGTGACATGGTCAGTGACAAGATTCATGAAATGTTTATACCTGTGTAAAGGAGAAGGATCGTTGGGGAATCAGATCACCAATCCTAAGCCGTGAGAGTGGCGGTGCCAGGTCCAAACTAAGGACCAGTCCCTTCACAAAGAAGAAGGAGAGGGGGGCGGTGGATGGTTGGAGGGATCACACTGCTATGTTGTTTGGGTACTCCGTCTATGATAAGGGTAGAATAGGGATAAAGTCTCTGCTTCTGTGGTCTCGTGTCTCTTCACTCCTTGAACGTGTGTCAAGGTGTCGGCCTTTACCATAGCGGTTCTAGGTAGCGTCCGTCAGGGACGAGTACGGATGGAGTAAGACGACAGAGATACTCAGTGAAGTAATCAAACCGAAGACTTTCGAAAGTTTCCCGATAAAATTCAGTATAGTTTGACGGTTGGTTTGTGACACGGTCTCGTCGCTCATTTATCTTTACTGTTGTGTCAGGTAAGAACCATTTACTGAAAGTCGGGTTCCTACCCGGGGGTCCCCGGTCCCTATCAAACGGACACTCTGAACCCTAGGAACCCTTGAGACTTACCACGAGGTCACGGAAGAAAAAGGTAGATCACTTGAAAATGAACAGGAAGTTCTACATTAAGTTTACAGGGAAGGAAACCTGAACCGGGGACTTTAGGTCCATTCGTCCTGTGTAACTACTACCTTCTCGGCTCCGTCAGACTCCCTTGTGACTCCATTTAATACGGGTTTCACTTTCACTTTAGCGAGTCAGCACAGGCTGAGAAACGTTGGGTACCTGACATCGGATGGTACGAGGAGGTAGGTACCCAAAAAGGTCCGTTCTCATGACCTCACCCAATGGTAAAGGAAGAAGTCTCCTAGAAGGGTTGGGTCCCTAGCTCGGGTCCAGAGGGCGTAACATCCGTCTGCGAAATGGCAGACTCGGTGGTTCCTTCTGGATTTAAAAACGGGTTCCGACTCGAAATTGTTCGAGGGTCACTTTACCTCATTAACGTTTGTAAAGATCTCAAAGGCGCGAGAGAGAGAGACATATATATGACCGAATTAGGAGTGTTGTTGGAACATTATAGTCATAAAAAGAATAAAGATAAAATATTTACTCCTTTGGTTCTCAGTCTCCAATTCATCGAACAGGTTCTAGTGTGTAGCCACTCACCATCTCGGTACCAAGTTTGGTTGTACCCGTCAAACCGAGGTCAATGGTGTGTGAAGTGGTGGGGTGGACACGCCGTTTCGGTCTAGGTACATTTCTCGATTCCGTTGAAATCTTCCTTTCGAGCTCTTAGAGGGCATTGTATCCGGAGACCCGTCTTGGTAGACAGTAGGAACGTTCCGTAAAACGTCGAAGGGTGTCTCGCCAGAGGTATTAGTCCAACCGGATCTCAATATTCGTACCAGAGGACATCCCTCTTTTTGTTTAACTCCGAAAATCCCCTCTTTTTTTCCTTTATTAAAGGGACTCATAAATGAAAAAACGGGATGTTTAAATCTTGGTGTAAGTAAGTAAGTTGTTCAGAAGTCTCTCACGGGTGGAACGTGTTTCGTGAGAAAGTCGGGACGTTTGTTTTTGTTCGTTTTAAGGACGAAAACACCAAAACAAGACTTAAAAAGATAAAATAAAGTTGTTGAAAGTTGAGATTTACATGGTTTTGTATGACTAGAATTCTCGTTTATTTGCGTATGTGTATGAACAGTAATTAAACTACCAGTCGACAGTTGGTCCACGAATAGTGGGGACTTACGAAACCACATAAAAGGATGTTTCTCCCTGTAAGAGGATATATTGGTGTTATGTTAGTAAGTTGGGTCCTCCAATTGCGACTACGTGGTGATGGTAGATTAGGGATTTGGGGTTCAAAGAGGTATCAGTGGTTGTTACTTACAGGAAATATCGTTTCCCTAGGTTAGGTTCTAGTACTCATCGTAAATTAAAGGAACAGAAAAGTCAGAGGAAGTCAGACCTTACCAAGGAGTCAGGAAGGAACAAAAAGTACTAGAACTGTAAAAACTTCTGATGTGTGGGAAGGAAAATATCACAGGGAATCAAAGTCAAATAGACTCCAAAGGAGTACTAATCTAAGGTCAAGAAGTAGAAAACGTCCGTATCGTATCTTCGCTACGATACAAGAGTAACGGAGGATAGTCCACCGGGTACTAAAGTTAAACAGGGTAATGATCCCGACAAGTGAAACTAGTGAAGTAATTCCACCGTCCTAAACGGTCGGAAGACGTGTCATTTTAATAAGGGAAACATTAATTATTCATAAGACACCCCTCCCCTCCATGAGACTCTGATACAGTTATAGGGTGAGGAGTAGTTGAAAGTGGGTGATTAAAATCGCAGGTAACTACAAAGAACGATTTAATTAATAATGATACTGCCAACGGTTTACCACTAAAAAAAAAGATTAAGTCAGTAGGGAATTTGTAAATAATCGACTAAAAAATACGTTCTTCTTCTAAAAGGAAGAGGAACAAATGAATAAATAAATTTCTACCTGAATATCCAAAGATACAAAGTCATTCTAAAATGTTTAGAAAGAAGGGACCGATAAGAGTTTAGATAATACATTAGAATGTGAAGAGGGAAACCGTCTTACACCTCGTCTGTCGTTATCTTTTTAATTCGGACAAGATTCTCTGGAACAGTCGGAGAGGTTCGGTGTCTCGGACTAACGTGTTCCGACTGGAGTAACATTGTATTCCTAAAAGTAAGATTCTATTACTATCGATCGAAATAACATGTGAATCTGGTACACGATTCAATAAATGTACGTGATAAACTTAAGTGGTTATTATGTTGAGACACTTCGTCCAAAATAGTAGTAAATGTTAAATGTATATTTCCTTAGTTCCGTGACTCTTCAAAGAAATAAACGGGTTTCTGTGTGTTTGACATGTACAGTTTCATTCCTGGAGCTACACATATTTAAGACTTCGAAACGGTGATTGGTGAAACGAGAGGACAGGGGTTAAATGGAAGACGTTTGTGTCTTCAGGGACTCTGGACGGTCTCAATATTGAAAGGTAAACGAGGAGTAAAAACAAGAGACCCGGTTTGAGGGTCGGAGAATCGTTAGACAGGAACCTCGTACTGAAAGAATTTAGGAGGTACTTGTACTTACACTTCAGCAAGTCAGCACAGGCTGAGAAACGCTGGGGTACCTGACATCGGATGGTCCGAGGAGACAGGTACCCTAAAAGGTCCGTACGGTAAAGGAAGAGGTTCCTTAGAAGGGTTGGGTCCCTAGCTTGGGCTCAGAGGGTGTAGCATCTGTCTGCGAAATGACAGACGCTAGAGTCGGTTTTCCGACTCTTCGTTTCCCTGACTTTAATTCGGTCAAACGATCTATTTTTGTCTCTAACAGTTTGAGGCCCACACTTTTCAGTGGTCCGAAGTCTTTGTACCTTAAGCTACTACTTTATTTTTATTTACTATTTATTTATATTTATTTGTTTATTTTTATTTTACTTGTTTTTTAGGTTAGGGGTGAGAGTGAAGGTTACAATCGAAATTCTGGATTCTAAAACCACGAATCTAAATTTAAAGGGTCGTTTACAAGGTCAGTCTCACCCAGTACCCGTTACTCCACCCGACGGTCACAGAAACGACTCGAAGCTCTGAAGTCCGACGAACCCCAATTCGGGGTCTCTAACCTGTCAAACGTTAATTACGATTTTCAGACTCCGTAACTGCACTTGTGTGTCGTTCCGAAGTGACTCACACTAACACCGTGACGACACACCCCAGGAGACACAGATTGAGGATGAGGACAAGTAAGTAAGTAAGTAGTTTATAAATAATTCGTAGTAACAGGTCCACCACATCATGTTCCACTTCTTTTAGGAGGTAGTGTCTTAAGTCTCAGTAGAGAACCTCCTCGCTCTGTTCGTTCACCCTAATGTCTTTCTACTGGTCACGATTCCTTTATGTTCCCGAAGGGTCCACCGAGATCACCATTTCTAGGGTGGACGGTTACGTCCTCTGAATTCTCTACACCCAAGTTACGGACACAGGTCTTCTACGGGACCTCCTCCCGTACCGTTGGGTGAGGTTATAAGAATGGACCTCTTAGGGTACCTGTCTCCTCGGACCGTCCGATGTCAGGTACCCTAGTAATTCTCAACCTGTACTGACTTCGTTGGATCGTACGTGTGTTCCCTTATGTTTATGGTGGGGAACAAGTTGTCGATCAGAGTTTTGTGATGTGAAGGGTTTACAGGGTGTCACTATACACAAGGACGTACGTAAGGACCTAAGCTACTTCCTGATAAATGACTGTCAGGTGAGACACGATCCGAGGTCTTCGTCCCTCTTCTTGGCGTCGGAAAACTCTTGAGAGACAGGACGGGTCCTTTACCAGTTCGCTACCCTGTTACTGTCAGGGACCACCCTCCAGGTATCGGAAGTCCTTCGTCTCTCGTCCTTGGGGGTGGATCAGACCTACTCTGAATCCCTCCCACTTCCTCCGAGACTTCTGAAGGGTCTTCACCGAACCTTCAAAACTCCCCTTCAGGTGGTCGGTGGTCTAGTTTCCCCTTAACCCAAAAGTACTCTGAGTCCTCCAGACCTCTCGTTCTGTCGTCCGTTCTACACCCGACCTCGACACCCCGAGTCCCTTCTACTTCGGGGTCTCGTGTGCCCACGTCGGGTTGACTACCTCTGGTACGACGGTAGACTCTTTCCCTCTGAGAACTCTCGTGTAGACCTTTTCGTCCCTTTCCCCTCTCCTGGGGTTTGACAGTAACGGTTCCCGGTTAGAGTTGGGATCCAAAGGACCGGTCGGTTGGTGGAGTTTCCCCGTAACTCATTGGACACTTCTTAGTTTTACACCAAGATCAATGACGTTCAAAAGTGGTCTAAGGGGATTGTGTTGACCTTTTTTACATTGTCGAGTCACCTTAGAATTTCCCCTCTAACACTTGTGTACGTGTGTGTGAAAAACGAGTGGAATGAATAGAGAGAGAAGTAACAAACGTGTCCGGACACGTTGAAAGGTTCCCGTCGATGACCGGTCCGGAGACCGACCACTGGTGTAAACAGTACCGGAACCGTCAGTCGGGTTTTCATCTTTGGTGTTTTAAGTACCGAATCCCGTCAAATGATCTTTATGACTGAGTGAAATAAAGTAAATTTTCTATAATTCTCCGGAGACTCCTTTATCAGGAAGTTCGGACGACACTGGACGAAGATTGAAATCGGAGACCCAGGTGTTCGAACGACACCGGTGATCGGAGCCCGACAGAAAGGGCCACTGACAGGACTCCCGGGGTCGTGAGACACCGGGACAGTGGGACCCTCGATACCTCCCTCCCCAGACGTCTCCCTCCACCCTGAGGTCTACCCTTGAAGTGGAATTCTCGGGTTGGGACGTCGCGCATCCTTTAGGTCGCGACACACTGCAGTTCAGGTAGCCGTCTGGACCATCTAGAACCGAAGTGACGAAAGGTGGAAACGCTGGAACCCGCACAGTGTGCTCGAGCGACTGGAGTCGAAAGAGGGGTCATTTTACTCTACTTCGGTCAAAACTTCCGAAACCTCTTACAATTTGTTCTGACTACATTTTCGGGAGACCTTTAACCCTTTATATACATAAAGACAAAAGTAAAAAGAGAGACGGGTTTCCTTTCTGGACTCTCTGGGTTGACCAATGGATGAGTTCCGTCTTACCGTTGTCCTTACCTACCTCTCTCTCTGTCCTGCGGTCCCGAGACCCGTCTCTTGTCCGAACGGACGCTCTTGACCGTTGACCGGTTCGATTGAAGTCTTGGTGTCAGAGGACCACTGGAATACTCCCGTCGGACTAAAAGGGTCCGACGGGAGACTCTCACACGTCCATACGTACTCTAGATCATGGACCTTAGTGGGATGACACGAGTCATGAGTTCTAACGAAAGGAGGTTCTTACGTTGCATGTCAGTTCTAACCATAGTTGGAAGTCGAGTACGGTAAGGACACGACACGAATCAGCAAGTCAGTACAGCTGAGACGTCCGGGTACCTGACATCGGGTGGTCCGAGGAGACAGGTGATCTAAGAGATCCGTTCTTATGACCTCACCCAACGGTACGGCAGGAGGTCCCCTAGAAGGGTGGGGTCCCTAACTTGGGTCCAGAGGGTGTAACGTCCACCTAAGAAATGGTAGACTCGGCCTTCAGGACATTCCTTCTTGTTAATACTAATTGGGGTAAAATGTCTGCTTCACCTCGGGTCTCTCCAAACTCCTGCACGAGTTTCAGTGTGAGTTGCCAGAAATGAGGTCATAGGGTTGTTACAAAAGTTTTACATAAATAAGTGAGTTGCGTATAAATAACTTGTGGATGTTTATCGATCTGAACAAGACCCCCTTCCCCTACGTATCTACTTATTGTTGTTTTCGGTGGTTCTAAGGACGGGAATCTCTTATACATATAGGATTTCTCCCCTCTTTTGTTTAATTGAATGTTTCTTTACATAATCCGTTCGATTAAAGGGTAGCTTCATATACAATCTTTCTGTTATTTTCTCCTTTCTAGAAAGACTCCTCTTCCTCCACCTCCACCTCCTCTTCCAAAAACTCGACATTGGTGGTCTATCTACCCTTCTCAAAGGTCCGTCTCCCTCTTCTCCTTGTCAAAGGTGTCTGTTTCTCTTGGCTGAACACCAACGGTTCACCCTCCCCTCCAACCGCCTCCCCGTCTAAACCTCAAACCCTAATCGTCTACGTTCGATGTTCTATGTCCTACCTATTTGTATGACATGATATATCGTGTCCCTTGATATAAGTTACAGGACACTATTTGGTAGTACCTTTACTTGTCCTTTTTCGTACATTTTTTTTTAAAAAAAATTCCGTTGTTATGGTTCTACCACACGATACCCGTCTTTTCATGAGAAGACTCTAACGACAGACTATAAGAAAGTGAATCTTCGTAGTTCAAATTGAGTTCAAAATTCCCTGTATTTTATAACGGGTAGGTAAATTTGTAAACGGTCTTTTTTACAAAAGTTCTGTTTTTTCAAGTACTTTATTTATTTATTGAAAAGAAAGGCAATCCTTTTGTCTTCATGGAGAGTGTCCTCCTCTAACACGAGACTAACCTCGACTGTTGGGACCTCCACCTCGTTGCACCCCTCTAAGTCCTAAGTGACTATGCAACTCCTCCCTCATCACTTTTCACTCCTTAGTTCCAAACCTTCTTGACCCCCACCCCCTCCTCTTTAGACTACTTCTTTATCCAACCACCCCGTCCATCCCCACACGACACCCTGGGTACTCAACCTCATCCGGTGCAATTTAAACTCCATACACAAGATCCGTGACCTCCAAGTAACTCCCTCTTCTTATGTGTGTCAGGGACGGGAGTAAAGTCGACACCAGATATCGACGATCATCGTCGTGTCCAGAGGTTTTCCCCCAGAATTGACCCCGGGTACCTATACGAACTCCCTTCAGACACATGGAGGACTTTAAGACAGGGATTTGCAGGGAGGTGGACTAAGGAAAACCTTAACACTAGTTTTAATACCTAAAGAAGTCCTTTTTTCCTCTGTGTGTGTGAATTGTGTCATCTCGAATATGAGGGATGACATTCCGACTATAGTACTCCGATAACTGGAGGTACGGTTCGGGACGGAGATAAGTCACTAAAGAACAGAGGGACGGAAACCAGTACTTCGGTCGGTCTTCCTGAAGAAAAGTAGAGTCCGGGACCACGAATTGATTGAAGACTAGTATTTCAGAATTGATTGAAGTCTAGTAAAAATAGAGACACGGAAAAAGGTACTTACTCTTTATGTGTGGGTCAGGGTCGGGAGGAACTTGATTACCAGATCGTGGTCCCTTATGTCTGTGGTTTATTCTTTACTGATATTTCACCCCGCTCACGGTACTTCCTCTTCACGTCCCACGACCCCCTGTCTCTTTAGATCAGTACCCAAGACCACCACCTCAGATAGTGCCCTCTCGAGGACCTTCGTCATTAAAACTGTTATTCTTGACTTTCATCTTTTCCGAACCCCGTCCACCCGTCCCTGTGTTCCTTCTTCTCTCACACAGACCGTTCCTCTGTCGATCAGATTTCCGGACCCCACTCTCCTATACCTCGTATTCCCCTTTATGACCCTTCTCCCGGAGCACACATCTCACTTCGAAGTTACCCTTCTGTCACTCTCCAAAACTCACCCTGTCCTGCACTAGTCTAACCACGACCCCTTTCTCGTGACTGACGCCTCACGTCGTACCTGCCCCATCCTCAGGTCTCCTCTCGTCCGTCGGGACAAGGACGACATTGGTGGGGGTCCCTATCCACCCGTACGTCCTCTTCGTTGGACGGCGAAGGAAGGAGGGAAAAGGTGGAATTCGGGTACAACTTTGGTGTTAGTAAAGATGGTTATCTTTCACCGAATAAAAGGAGACGACCCTCCGGTTCTAAGAACGGATATCGGGAAACCCGTAGACTATCTTTATGCAGGAACGAACCGTCTTTTCTACACAAATCTGGTGTGGAGAGAAGTCTTGCGGGATTTGGACTGTAAGGTTTATCGAACCGTCGTGAATGACGAAGTACACGACTCACTATCCTGACCGTTCAGGGTCATCCCGTAAGAGTCCGGTGTGAAAGTAGTCGGACCGTCCTCCTTCTGCTTACACTACAAAGACCCCACCCCGCCCCACAACTCCCCCGGTGTCTCTCTCTCTCTCTCGAACCTAGCAGAGTTCACCTGTGTTCCCTAAACAGAGTTCTGACTCTCCACATCCTTCTTACATCGTAAACTAGGACCAAATATTAATTGACCACCTCATCAATATCCCCATCTAAAACCTCTGTTATCACGAAAGTTATAGGAAGACACCACCGGACACGAAATCCCGAAGAAGGACAAGTTTCTAACCTCCGGGACAGGCCTTGCACGAGTCCCGGAACTTTTGTGAAATACCCTAGTGTAGGAAGATGGGATGCGTACCATATCCAAAACTTGTGTCCGAGTTCTCAGTCTGACGGATTCACGTTTTACACTCTGACGATGAATCGATCCGCTGTACCCAATTTCGTTGAAAACAGTCGGAGACAAATGGGTGATCTTTTAGTCCTTCGATAATGATTGGAGTGTTCTAACAACACTCCCACTTTATCCTACCGTGTACGGTTCATAGACTGTAGTGCAATTATTATCCATAACTTATGAATGATAATAGACAGTGGTTTGGTAAACCGTCAAGTTTGAGGAAGGGGCGGGGGTGGGAGTTATAGATAATAGAAGAATACGATGTTTGTTTGGGAAAATCTCTGAAGGAATTTAAGAGACCTTATTTCTCAGAGTTTGTTCTAATCGGATTTTGTGTTACAAACTTCGATACTTTCTTAACTAAACAAAAGACACTAACTAAAACGAGTCATAATTCATAGGACGTTAGATTCCTTTGTGTTTTTGTACGTCTTTTTTCTCTTCTGGTTTAAAATTCCAAACCTAGTATTACGGTTTTTCCTCATTTGTAAATTTTTCTTTTTGGGTCACGGTAAGTGTTCCTTTGGTCTTTCGTGTTTGTGATTGTTACGAACATAGAGTCACTACTTCGACATCCACAAGAGAAGAAAAAAGTTGTTTAGACATAGAAGAAAAAGGAAATTCCTTGAATATAATGAATACGTGTAGAAAATTTAATATGCCTTTTTCTCCTTTTTTCGTCACGTTTACGACAGAATTTGAAGTTAGACTTACAAGTAACGTCACGTTTTATTCGATCAATGTCGAAGTTTTTTAATTGTTCAAATTAAGTACGACAAACAAGTGACTCTCAATTAAATTATATGAATAGGATCTTTTATTACGTAATAAGTCAAATTAGTTATAAGTAAACAAGAAACGTATTAGTATAAACGTTTTCGTAAATAATTGTTACACGGACTCTGAGTGTCCCTTTCCGGTACGATATTCACCCCATTTTAAAAACTTTATTTTCTTTTTGTTACTTAAATGGTTGTAATCCCTTTACTAACTAAGATTGTACGACGTCCAAAAGTAAATTTTACGTCGGTCCTCAGAAAACATATACACGAAAGTAACCTTCATCGTTATCTATGTGACAGTTTAATTACTTATAGTGTAATTAAGTCTTCCTTTAATTTAGACCCAACAATAACTTATCGACCGTATAACCACGTACACTGTGGCCGAGAAAGATGTATTGGAGTTGACTGACCTTGGCAGTTACGATACTTATAAACGTTTACAAACAGGAACACATCGATTCTTTATGTATAAAAAGATAAATTCAGTCCTACGTATTACACTACATCTGTGTCTATTTCTGAGTACAATCCAAAAAGTTTGTAGTCCTAAACTTTTCACAGTGGAAAATCATTATTTCTCTTCGAAGGATACTTACTCAGGATAAACGTAACAATTTAAAAAGAAACTCTTATAAAGAATCTGACACTAATAATAAAAAGTAACTGAGTAAAATACACTAAAGAAAGTCTCAAGTTTGAAAGTTCTTTTTATATCCTTCGACTTAAGTCTCTTAATAACCGATCAGAGGTATGCTGTGAGTCCTGTTATATGGGAAACCTGTTACCCATGATAATGTCACCATGGAAGTAAAGGTAAAACAATCATAAAAAAAATCGTCTTTATATCAACGTTTAATTTTTTTTTTTTTTTGTCGATAATTACGATAAAAGTCCATCCAACCTTTGAAGGTCCTTTTATGTCGAAACCCCGTCCCCAACCGAAGGGACCATCAAGTCAACCATTTCTTAGGTGGACGTTACGTCCTCCGGGACCAAACTAAGGACCCAGTCCTTCTAGACGACCTCTTCCCTATCCGATGGTTGAGGTCATAAGAACCCGAAAGGACCACCAAGTCGACCATTTCTTAGGTGGACGTTACACCCTCTGGACCCAAGCTAGGGACCCAACCTTCTAGGGGACCTCATCCCTTTCCGATGGGTGAGGCCATAAGATCGGACCTCTTAGTGTCAGGTACCCCAGCGTTTCTCAGTCTGTATTGACTTGCTGAAAGTGAACCCCACGAGTCAACGAAGTCAGCACAGGTTGAGAAACGCTGGGGTACCTGACATCGGGTACTCCGAGGAGACAGATACCCTAAGAGGTCCGTTCTTATGACCTCACCAAACGGTAAAAGAGGAGGTCCCCTAGAAGACCTGGGTTCCTAACTTGACCATAGAGGACGCAGAGGACTCCAACTCCCCCGCTCCCAATTTTGATTATTTCTCTTGACTGGGACTTCTTAAAATGTACCAAGAAGGGTACTGTATGTTGAATTTGTAATAAAATAGGATTCCGTATAACCACGTACACTGTGGCCGAGATTTCTTCACAGATTTCTGAATTTAAGGTAATCAAAAATTTTTATCGATATTCTTTTTCTACGGATGATCATCATTCTATTTTAAAGTGTTTACTCCCCTGTTCAATTCCTCTTTTTTATTATCTTTTAAAAGTCTTGAAGGAGTCACCAGGTCACCAATTCTGAGGTACAAAGGTTACGTCACCCGTGCCCAAGTTAGGGACCAGAATCTCTTAATCCTAGAGTGTTCGGCGAGTCACACCGGTTTTTTATCCATTTTTATTTTTATTAAAAAATAAGTTTTTTATCTTAAAAGTAACAGTCTTACCAGAATCTATAGAAGGCTTATATCCACCCAGAATAAATTTGTGTTGAGGAACCCCCTTATATGAATGTTTTCATTGTTTTATATCATTATTAGGAAGTCGGTCGTAGACTACAGAGTGATAAGTTTTTTTGTACCACAGAAGAGGGATGACTTGAAATTTCCCATAACTCGTTTGTAACATTGAGGACCGTCGGAACTTGTCCCACTAATTTATTTGTTTGTTACTTCCCTAAAGGATATTCTGTTTGGGAAGATGTCTTCCCCGTCGATTTACGAAACTCAAAAGTTTCTTTTATAAATAGATCCCTCTCCACTCGTTACCTTATGTAGATTGTGATTCCATTGTGTGTCCTGTACGAAGGAACAAGTCTACATTAGTCTCGTCGTAAAGATTAGTAAACGATATTTTCTTGTTAAATAGAATTTAATACCCTTAAAACTTTCGGAGCGGTGTAAAAAATGACACCGAATTTTTTTTTTTTTTCGGTTTGTGGAAAAGGGTAAGATTTTATACTAAACACATTGAAGAATTACCGGTCTCTTGGGAGTACTTTTGTCGAGATTGAAATACTGTCTCCAACTACTCCCGTTGTACCATATTAAATGTTTTGGTCTGTGGTCTCAGGTGCAAAGACCTTCTGTAGTCGAGTCATTTTTGTTCGTGTGGACACGGATTGTCCGATCCAGGGTCGAACGGTGACGGTTGATGCTCCCGATGGAGAGACAAGTTACGTCAGTTACGGTCCAGATAGTAAAAATAGTCAACTGTTCGAACTGTTACTAAAGAGTTTTGAATTTATAGTATAAGTTTACATCTACATCTGCGTTCGAAAGAAATTGCTTGAATTCTTTTTACAAATGACAAGGATTTAAGACATAGTTTGAACCTCCGAAGAGTCGAACATCAAAATGTTTACTAGGAATTATAGTACCCACGAACACCCCTGGGTGAAAGGGGGAGGTGGTAGTGTCAGTCCTCAAACAATTTCTTCTTGAAATAAACGTATGGGACGGTCTAACCGGGTCCGTTTTTCATCAAATGTTGGGTTGAGGTCCAGTATCGCACCACTTAAAGTAAAAATTCCTGCGTACGGATGAATTATCTACGGGTAACCAGTCCCAAGTAGACCGGCTAGCCCCCGTGATAGAAGTGCGTCCTCTCTGGATAGGGTCAACTCCTTCTGTAACATAACCCCTCTCTAGTAGAGTCTCTATTTTTCCCAGGACATCCTGTGTTACAATCAATGAGTCCACGGTCTTTCGAGTGGAGTATTAGGCCGACATCTGAGGGCTTCCGACGTCGACCTATTTGCTTCGACGAGTCAGTAAAGGAATTTGTTGTTATTTGTGAGAAAGTTTAGGTTCCCCTTTGTCGTGATATTTCCTGGTACTCCTTGCAGAAGGTACAGTGGATCTCCGTAAAAAGTGAAAAAGTGAGAATACGGTTAAAGAACGGATTCGCTTCTTGATGGTACAATACAAATGTTTGTGCGAGCAATTTGGACTCCGAGAAAATCTAATTAATGGGACACTAGATTGGTAACGATACCATGACGGTGACATACGTTTTCACATCAGTGTCGAGTAGAAACGGGGATGAAGGCCAACCCGAGTCACAATGGGAAATAAATCGTTTTTACGGTTTTTCCTTCGAAAAACAGTTTTCCTTTAAACAGTAAAGGATAGGGGTAAGGTGAGGGTGGTTAGAACGTTACCATAGGACACTAAGTACCTAAATAACGTGGACATATAGAGATTATTCCGACGTAAAGAATTCGCCGACCGACGTCCTTACTCAAAGATCTTGATACTTAAACGAATTTTGTCATTGTATTTCAGCGTATTCTAACCCAGAAGGGATCACCAGACCACTGATTCTGAGACTCGAGAGTTACGTCCCCCGGGCCCAAGTTAGGGGCCAGTCCCTTGATCTAGGGTGTGCTGTGTTGATTTCTAGGACGTACGGCGTTGACTCTGAACGACGTCGGTTTATTTATAAAATTATTCAGTATATTGTAAATTGTTACGGTGAGAAGCAAAAATTTTTGATCGGTAGGGTTTCTGAGACGGAGGTTTTAGGATAGCTAAGTTATTCTTTGTATATGGACACAAGTTTAATTCGGTGAGTAAAGTGTGAGAAAGATTATCCTTTTAAAGGTTTGATATGTTCATTTCTTTTATCGCGTCCCTTCGGGGTAACTGGGTCCGACTCGTCCTTGATACTGAAAACGGTGTGAACGAAGTAGAGGAATGGAGGATGACACAAACCCGACGTTTTACAATTTCGTTTAAGGTCTTAACACAGTAAAATGGAAACACTGAAACCCTATGGAAAAATTTTTATACATCCGAAAAAGAATCTATTGGTCTTACGGTAAAACTTTTATATCGGTCATATTAATTACTGTTAGAGAACAGTAGCACATTATGGGTTAAGTATGAGTGTAAAGAGTCTAAAGGAGTTTTAGGCTTGGTGAGGTAAATTAGTAAGGAGACACCCTCGTTCCTTCACGTGACCCAATCTCGAGGAATGGTTCAAAAGATAGGACTTGTTGGGAAGATCAGATGTGGGGTCCCGAGGTGTGAACCACCCCCGAGTCAGTTACAAACAACTTAGACCGGAAAGAGGACAAACTCCTTTCTTTAGTTTTCACTGTGTTCCTTTCCATCAAAAAGGTCCCGTCGACGTCGAGGGCCTTAACTTCGGACTCTTTCGACGATAACTAAAGACATCGGAAGAGGGGTTCACGTCATTAAGAGGCTCACTTATAACGTCCGTATAACTTTTCCGGTGGAAGGATCGACAGAGACAAGAGACAAGTGACACACGTAGACGTCAATTAACTCTCCGACTAATTTCTTAGTTGATTGGGTTTAACTCACCAAAACAACAGAGGAAAAAGTAAACTAAGTCGATATTTTCTAATTCTTTTACGTAAAGGGGAGGGAGGGTTTCCACGTTTTAGAGCTTGCGTACGGTCAATTGACAAGAGAGGATACTGATTAACTACAAAACGTGAGTGTCGGAACTTTTTATTAGGAAAGGTACGGGTCGCTACCAACATTACTCTATATATTACAACTGTCGAACTCGGGAGCGCTTCCATACCTTGAGTCGCACATTTATTAACACAGACGTTAAAATTTTAAAGGATATTTGCCACGTGACAAACCTTACCTCCGACCCGAACGGTCGTGAACCGGTCGACACGGGTTTCCACGTCGAGTCGGTGACAAACCGGGGTCTCGGAAATTCGTTGGTGCACCTTGGACCCCAATGACACGTTCAGTTGACCGTGGGTCGTGGTACGAACCGTTTACCTTTAATCAGTTGTTTTCAGATATCTTACTTATTTACTTACTCACTTACCCCTGTTTTTCTTTAGTTGGAATCGTGTTGTTTGCAAACAAAGAGTGGTTTTTTATCTTTTTCGTTTTGATTTAGTCGAGTGAGGGTCTACTCGTCCGACCTCCGACCGTCGAGGCCCCAGAAATTGACTCGAGTTAGAATGCATGTTACTCGTTTCGGATAACCAACTAAGTAAAGTTTACAAAAACTACGCGTAAAAGAATTTTCTAGACCAGCAGAGGGATTGTGAGTGTTTAAGTACAAATATTAAGACCTATTCTATCGTTTTTACATTTTTATAAACAATTTTTTAAGAGATCCCTGAAGGTGAGGACCCCCGTGTCCAATCTCGGGACCATCCCCTTGATTCTAGAGTGTACGGTGGACCACGTCGGGGGTTTTTAGAGATTTTGGTACTTAATGTTGCAAAGTCAATCCTTTTCGTCCTTCTGTCTAGCTGAGTTGATCTCGATCACCCACCGGAACACCTACTTCCTAAGTCCGTCTTCGATGACTTATCATCTTTCCAAATATCCTCGGGAGACCTTGATACCGAGAGGTAAATGGGAAACTGGACCATTAGAGTGTATACTCTCATATCGGGTGCCTTTACTCGGTTTTCCGTTTTGGATTAAAATATTTCTATAAATATCGTTTCGGTGAATATTATCTCCCTTTGACCTTCCTTGGGTTTACGGGTTGTCATTCCCGTGACCGATTCGGTTCTTATCGTATAGTTGAGTCACCAAGTGGCGCGTCGATAATCTCGTGCCTCGTCCACCAATCAAAGTTACACACCGTTACAGACGTACTTTATTACCATTAATCTTTTTCGTCTTGTGTTTTGTAGCACACGGGTCACTAATTTTGAAACGTTTTTTGATGTGGACCATAAAACTTTTCCCAGTCTTAAATAGTTCTCACTGTATTTGTCTTGACATTCAAGTCACTTAAGGAAAAGGTGGAACACCTACCAATTTACACATTGTGTATCCCTCCTTCCTTCCTTCCCTCCTTCCTCCCTACCTCTCCTCTCCTTTTTTTGACTGACGTTTCTCCCCGACGATAAATTTTGTCAGAAAATAACTCTCTATAAGTATCTAATTCTTTGTAGTCTCTCTTTATGGTCATTCTTTAGTCTTTCTAGGCCTCTGTAGACTTAGATCAGACATGCGGATTATCTTTCAGCTTTAAGTAAACCTTGTTCTAGGGAAGACTTACGGAACGTCACAACCTAGTTGTTAACCTTCGGTATTACTGGTTCAACACAGGTCTAAGGATGTCCCTTTCTGTTGAAGGGTGTCGGTGGTCACAAGAAATCGTTTGGAGAAAAGTTCACTACTACAGTGGTAATTTCTTTTTTGTTTAGTCGTAAACGTCTTAAGTGGTAGTGGGTCGACTTCTGTGACACGGTTTTGGAAATCTCAACTAAAGACACGTAAATGTCGTGTCGAAAGCCTAAGACGTCGAATTTAATTAGTGATTACTTTTAATCTTTCTAACCAAACCCTAGCATAAACGTCGTACTAGGGACGGTAATTTCCCCCGTCCCAGAACCTTTTATTCATTTTAGTAACGGAATTCTGAATCAGGATTTACAAGTGAGATCCTGTAGAGGTTTCCACAAAATTTTAGAAAACGGGTACAATTTCAGTCGAAAGTAACAACGACTAAAAAAAAAAAGAGTCATAAAGGATGTTTACGTGAATATTAACTCTTCACCTCTATGGTACACAAAACCTCTTTTCTCGTAGTGTACAGACAACATCGTAAAATTTATAATGTCCGGCTTTGGGTCCCCCTCTTAAGGTATTTTAATAAAATCCATAGCACTGTAGGTCATAGTTGTGCGTTCAACCCTTCCTCGGTTTCTACTACTGTCTCTCTACTTTACACAAACTAGCCTTTCAAAAGTAAAGACGGTGGTAAAATAACGACGTTTCCGTACCGTACCACCGACACATATGGGACAAAGACACTTTGCTACATACATTTTGTCGGTGGGGGACACTCCACCAATTATACGACGGAGTCGGAATTTTCGACACGGGAACGGCTGTGTGTCTGACCGAGAGACTGTAGACACGACTATAATTCCAACGTTTTAGTTTATAATTCTTCGGTATAAACAGAGTTTCCTTTTTCTAAATGGTCAAATTAATTTGTCGTGTAGGGAAAAGAAACGTAGAGGGAGAGAAGGGAGGGGGTAACGGGGGACCCCTTGTCTTTCTTAAGACCACGATGTTCTTTAGATCTCGAGATTCCTCCGATTCACGAAACTGACATAAACACTCGTACTCTAGATAAATTTCTGTTCACTGATCCAGAACGAAAAGGAGACAATCGGTGGCAACCTCCAAGTATATCACACTAGGAGAATCAACAACTTGTTCGTCTCTAAGATAAAACACTAAAAAAAATTTACTCCCTTATTTCTTCATCTGTGGTTAGTCAGGGGACTGGGATTTGTTTCGTGACCAAAAATAAGAGATCGGAAACAGAGACGGAGGAGGGTATGGGAGAGTCTAAGATTTCTTCAATAGTAGAAACGGAAAAGTGTCCGTGTCTAGCACACACACACACAAACACACACACACACAGATACACACACTATCAATCCAAAGGAATCGATATTTTACCTCTATTATGAAGAACAAGATAAAATGATGTATCCCAAGAATACTCCTATTTTACTCTAGTTCCAACACTCTCACGAAACTTTTTTTAATTTACATGTGATAGTACCTTTCATTAACACTGCCGGTAGAGAAGGAAACTCTGGAACTATCATAAATACGATGTCCATCTCCCAACTGATCGATTAAAGATGTAAAAACATCAAGACATGACTTTCAAAACGTTACTTAAATCGGTTTCAAAATCATTACAATCAGGACATGTGTCAAAGAGTACAACAAGGGTCCAACCAGTGAGAACTTCGAAACCAAATCAAGACACGAAGTCTCCACCCCTTTTTTTACTGGTTCCCTCGAACTCTAGTCGAATCCGTTTCCCTCCTTACCTGTTGTCGTACCTATCCTCCCTCGCCTTTACCCAAGAAAGTAGTGGTCAAGAAAGACCTTTTTATACGGACCACTCCCTTTTGTCCAAACCTATGGTAAGAGAAACCGTTTTCCATTAATCTATTCATATTTAGAAATAAGGTTTTAGAACAAATTTTATCAGAAGTCTTTCACGACCCGACTGGGACCTTGATTCCGTCAAACATTAATTCTAGTACTGGAGTTCACCAACGATGAGTCAACGATTCCTCATGGTCGAGAGGTTTCGAATCACTGAGATAAGTGACTTTATCATCTGGACAAACCCTTTCAAAATAAGTGTCTGGAATCATTCTGAAAGAACTTTAACCGACCGAGACAACAGGACACCAGGATGTAAAGTCTTATGTGAACTGGGAGTCTCGGGTACAGAAAGGTCCGTACTCGCAGTAGGAAGGTATGAAAGTGTGTAAGTTGTGAAGTCGGTAAGAAGAAATCAGAGGATTTTGACAGTGGGGATATGGGTGGCACCTGACGACTCGTCAGTGACTTGACCCGTAAAACTCCAGAGAGTACTTCTACGGTAAATAAAGTCGTCACAAGTAACAAACATATGTCGTCAAGTCCGTTAAAGAGTAAAACGTAGGTCAGAAATATTTTTACTTACCTATGTCCCTCGTTTAACCACCAACGGTCCCGTCCGACCCCCACATCTCCCCACCCTACTTTATCCACTTCCCCTAATTCTCTATATTAGAAGGTCAATATTTTATTCGGTGTCCTTACATTACATGTCGTATTCTTTATGTCACTTGTTATGACATTATTAAAACATACTCCTGACTACTAACTATCTTAACAGTGCCACTAGCGAAATAGTACACAAACTAACAACCTATGGATACGACATTTTGTCTTTGATTACGTTATAATATGTAGTCGATATGAAGTTAACTTTCTTATTCTTTCACTATAAGTCTATACTTACCTTTGTCCCTATTGTTCAGAACTATGATCACTCTTCGTCGAACCCAGAGAATTTGTTTAATGTTAACTCTATTTCTACCTTTAGTAGTGTACCAGGTTTCAATCTCTGAGTAATTAGAACCAGAAACCTAAGTCAAAAAAGTAAATCCTGTGATCTCCGGGTTAACACTTCCTTTTTTTATGTTAGAGTCTTACACATGAAAAGACACTTACGTAAGAAGTCCAACTACACCCAAAAATTTATGATAAAAAGTAAAAGACCCTTACCTTGTGGGGTCGGATAGGGTATAGTACATTCTCTCAAAAGGTGTGAGAGTTTGAAGATGCACACAAAAATCCTTAGGTGGTGCACACTGATGTAGTCTTTAGGACCACGGCTGACAAGAGACCAGTCAAGAGAGACAGGGAACCTGTATTTTTAAGTCAGGAAATTAACACGACGAAGAGACAGACCTTATCGGAAAGAGAGAAAATAGGACTAGTTTGAAGGATAGGTAGTTAGGAGATCCAATCGACGAAATCGTGTACTTCTTTGACTGTAAACCCCTTCAATTTATTGGACCGGTTCAAATGTATCATTCAACCTCCTCGGTCCATTGTTTACGTCCGTCAACCTGAAATTCCGTTTATGAGAATATAACCGGTTTATGATAAGAGAACTCGTACGAAAGTTCACGAAATTTGAACTGTTAGATTTCATGTAAAACGGTTTATGTTATAGAAACGGATAAACTTTGTTAAAATAACTCCACATTAAATCCATGATATTTAAAATATGATATTTTATGTAGGTAAAATTCACATTTCACGGAATCACAAATTTGAGAAGACGTGAAACACTCTTTAATTTATACAACAAAGTAGAATCAATAGTTTTACAATAGAGTAATTTTTATAAGTTATAAAATTTTCGGAGACCAAGAAGAGATAATAAATGAAAAGAATCTCGTTAACGTACCCCGAAGGGTTCACTACGATTACCATTTCTCAGGTGGACGGTTACGTCCTCTGAGCTCTGTACCTAAGATAGAGACCCAGTCCTTTTAGGGGACCTCCTCCCTTACCGTTGGGTGAGGTCATAAGAACGGACCCCTTAGGATATCTTTCTCCTCGGACCACCCGATGTCAGGTATCCCTGCGTCTCTCAGTCTGTGTTGACTCTCTGATTCGTGTGTGTAATTGATTATAGGTTGGGGTTGTTCAAACTCAAGGCAAGTCATGAAGATTCGATGATCAAGAGTTCGTCCAATTTTTTAGGTTGTGTCATACTTAAAATTCGTTACCCTAAAGACTTGGTGTAAGAGGTCACATCTAATTTTCACGCAGAACTCTTCTGGTGACAATTTAAACCAGTTTGTTTTGTACGACTTGTGAACCTTCTTAGGTCACCTAAATGATAAGACTGCGTAATGATAACGGCTGTTTCCAGATATGTCCAGATATCAGTTTCAATACCAAAAAGGTCATCGATACATACCCACACTCTCAACCTGGTATTTCTTTCGACTCTCGGTCCCTTAATTACGAAAACTCAACACCACGACCTCTTCTGAGAACTCTCAGGGACCTGTCGTTCCTCTAGTTTGGTCAGTTAGGATTTCCTTTAGTTCGGACTTATAAGTAACCTTCCTGACTCCGTCTTCGAGGTTATGAAACCGGTGGACTACGTTTCTCGACTGAGTAACCTTTTCTAGAACTACGACCCATTCTAAGTCCCGTCCTCCTCTTCCCCCACTGTCTCCTATTCTACCAACCTACCATAGTAACTAAGTTACCTGTACTCAAACCCGTTTGAGACCCTCTATCACTTCCTGTCCTTTCGGACCACACGACGTCAGGTACCCCAGAGTTTCTCAGTCTGTGGACTCACTGACATATTGTTTTTCTGTGTTTGTTTTACGAGTCTTCATTTTTTCGAAGGGGTTGTCATCCTGACTTAGTTAAAACCAAGTCAAAACACGACCTAGTCTCTCAAAAGAGTCTCAACGTTCCCTTGGTTCACTGTTTCAACAACTTTGGAAAAGACCGTGTATTTACGAGAGTCGTTGTACGTCAAAGACGAAATTGTGAACCTCTAGAGCGATGGACAGGACCGTCGGGTTCTCTTCAGAGTTAGTACTCTTTGGTAAGGGAATCCATTTTATGTTTAGATGGGGTATTAAGGACGATTAAACAGAAAACGACGAAAGGTTTTGATAGATCTTTTGTTAAGAAAGGGTCAAGGATCGAGGAGATTATAAACTTCTGTCGAGTGTTCAGGGATCGGATAGTCGTCAAACAAGTAGAAAAGGGAGTCATTGTTCCAAAACTTAGGGATCTAATATCATCCTTAAGAGACACGTATAAATAGTTTTAAGAAAAATATTACGTAGGGGGATCTTGGTTCGTGTTAGGAAATTTACACCAGGTTAGTCACGTCTCGTGTTTCCTATAAGTAGAAGAAAGGGGTGGGGATCGAAATAGTTCCATATTAACTGTATATTTTTTATGCATATAAATTTCACATTTTACACTATCAAACTACATCCATATGTGCTAATGGTGTTAGTTCAATTCATTGTGTAGAGATTGGACGATCGGTATCAATGGTAAAAAACACATACACCACTCTTGTAAATTCTGGATAAGAGAATCGTGTAAGGTTCATGTGTTATGTTATAATAATAATTATTGATGTCAGTGGTACGATGTGCAATCTAGGGGTCTTGAATAAGTACATTATTGACTTTCATGTGATAAAGGGGGAGAAGGGTCGACACCGTGGGTGGTAAGATAAGAGACGAAGGTACTTAAGCTGAAAAAACTAAGGTACATCTTCACTCTAGTATGTCATAAACAGGAAGACACAGACCGAATAAGGTGAATGATATTACGCTGTCGTTCCTCCAGTTTGGTCAGTTAGGATTTCCTTTAGTTCGGCCTTATATGTAACCTTCCTGACTCCGTCTTCGACTTCGAGGTTATGAAACCGGTGGACTAAGCTTCTCGACTAAGTAACCTTTTCTGGGACTACGACCCTTTTTAACTTCCGTCCTCCTTGTCTCCTATTATACCAACCTACCACAGTAACTGAGTTACCTGTTCTCAAATTCGTTTGAGACCCTCTAACACTTCCTGTTCTGTCGGACCACACGACGTCAAGTGCCCCAGTGTTTCTCAGCCTGTTCTGACTCGGTGATTTGTTGTCGTTACAGGAGGTCCTAGTAGTAGAACACGACCCACGATGTAAACGACGACGATTCAGTGAAGTCAGCACAGGCTGAGACACGCTGGGGTCTCTGCCGTCGGGTTGTCCGAGGGGGCAGGGACCCGAAGAGGTCCGTTCTTGTGACCTCACCCAACGGTAAAGGAAGAGGTCACGTACTTTCACTTTTCACTTTCATTTCAGCGAGTCAGCAGAGGCTGAGGATCGCTGGGGTACCTGACGTCGGGTGGTCCGAGAAGGCAGGTTCCCTAAAAGGTCCGTTCTCATGACCTCACCCCACGATAACGGAAGAGGCCCCACCATGCAAATTGGTATACGTTAACGGTAAAACATGCAGTTTTTATCTACAGTCGTTGAAAGTTGACCAGTTAGATGACATAAAGTAATTATATTGGATTCTAGTTTAATAGACAAAATCGTCGTCGTAGTATGACAACTGTTTATATCTCGAATCAGTTGATTTTGAATGTTGAGAACGATACGAGACACGAACGACAAGCAGGTGTAAGAGGTTCAGAACTTTAATACGTCAACGAAAAAACTGGGATCCACGAGAAATGTAAATAAATTCTATGATATATATACTCCCAAAGGGAACACCGAGTCACCACCTCTTAGACGGACGGTCACGTCCTCTGTACCCAAACTAGGAACCAGGTCTTCCTAGGGTGTACGACGTCTTGTTATTCCGGGTCCACAGTTTTTAAGACTCAGACGTACGACGTCGACGACTTCGGTCACGTGGATTCCGGACCGAATCCACGAACAACGAGGTGTTGTTCTTTTCAGGGGCGTCACTCTCCTGCCACGTAACGTTGAGCTCTCATTGGGGGTGAGCGACGTTAATGTCTTTCGGAACGTGTGTCGTTGTTTCTGGGTCATCTTGGTTTTATTTATTTCTTTATTAAAACATTTTTTTTTTTTTTCCATAATAAACTTCTCCCGAAACCTTTAGAACCAAGATAGTAGGTCTTATATCTGAGAGGAGGTGGTAGAAGGGAGTATTGAGTCGACCATTTCTTAGACGGACGTTACGTCCTCTGGGTTCTCATCCTGTGCTGAACCGCTGATTTGGTGGTGGTGGTGGTAGAAACGTACGAGTCAGTGAAGTCAACACAGGATGAGAAACGTTGGGGTACCTGATATTGGACGGTCCGAGAAGACAGGTACCTTAAGAGGTCCGTTCATATGACCTCACCCATCGGTAAGACAAGAGGTCCCGTAGAAGGACTGGGTCCCTAGCTTGGGTCCAGAGGACGTAACGTCCGTCTGCGAAATGATGATCGTGGTGGTCCCTTCGGTGGTAGAAACACAGTAACGTTTAGTCTAGTAGTACGGGAGTGTGAGGAGTATATCAAACCACTATTACTCCCGCTTGTAATAACTCGGTTCCCCCTCTTTCTCCTCGTTTCTAGAACAGTAAATGGGTGGAGATAAAGTCCCGTCAATCGATTCGAATGTAACATGAGTAAAGTAGTCTCGCGGATTCAGATTGAACTCTCAAGAGAAAGAGGGAAGGGGGAGACACCGGTGATTGAGAGTCCGTGGTGTGTGTGGAGAGTCATACCAGTTGTTCCGTTGTCCGTACGATAAGTCACTGTAAGTGGTTCTCCGGTTCACGATGACGACGCAAGAAAACAACCTATAAATCGATGACGGAGACCTGGACCAGTACGGGGGAACCTTCCCGACAAACCGAGTGGTACTACCTTAAAACATGAACTGGGGTTACTTCGGAGATTCTGGAGGTCACCTCAAACTGGGGATTGGGTTGGGGGAGGGTAACAAGGAGGAGGGATCGTGGTTATAGGTAGGACGGTTCGGGGAAACACACCTTTACTTCGGGACGAAAGGTTCCGGAACGAAGTCCGTCTTGAGAAGGGTTGGAACTCTTCGAATCACAACTCCTTTGTGTCACCCCCGACAACCTCGACAGGATATTGAAATAAAGAAGACTAACTGCTCGCAAAGTAGAGGGGTTCGAAGAACGTAATAGAAGACCAAGTACGGTTCTTAAGACAGTAACGGTTAAGTAAGGAAACTGAATTACAACCACCACTAAATCAGTGAGTCAGCACAGGTAGAGAACACTAGGGTACCTGACATCAGACGGTCCGAGGAGACAGATACCCTAAGAGGTCCGTTCTTATGACCTCACCCAACGGTATAGGAAGAGGTCCCCTAGAGACCTGGGTCCCTAGGTCGGACGTAGAGGACGTAACGTCCGTCTAAGAATTGACGACTCGGTGGTCTCATCGGGACTGTTACAATAAGGGACAATTTGACTTCAAAGAAGTTCCTTTCTATTCCGGATCTAAAAAAATTACTGTTGAGGTGTGTCACAAGCAGTCGACAAAGAGACTGTTACTAATACCTTCTCTCCCATTTCCTCGTCCTCCGGTCTTTCGGATTTCTTTGATTCACGAAACCTAAACTCAAACACTTAATTATTTTATTTATAATTTGGAGTGATTACTATTGTCAATTGTATGTATTATATGTATTTGTTATATTTGTCAATTATATGTATTATTTGTAATTGTTACAAACGGAGTGTAGTTGGGATACTCTATCCATTTAACAATTAGGGAAAAGGTCTACACTTTTGACTCCGACTCTCTTTAATTTATTAAACGGGTTCCAGTGTGTCGGTCATTCCTTACACACACGCACAAGTCAGGACAGACTGAGACACCGGGGTACCTGACAACGGGGGGTCCGAGGAGACAGGTACCTTAAAAGGTCCGTTTTTACGACCTCCCCAAACGGTAAAGGATGAAGTCCCCTAGAAGGGTTGGGTCCCTAGTCTTGGGGCTAGAGAACACAGAGGACGTAACCGGCCGTCTAAGAAATGGTGACACGGTACACCCTTCGATCATTCCGTATCGACGATTCGACGATTCAGTGGAATCAGCACAAGCTGAGACACGTTGGTATCTACCGTCGGGTGATCCGATGAGACAGGGACCCTAAGAGGTCCGTTCTTATGACCTCGCCTAACGGTAAAGGAAGAGGTTACGTACTTTCACTTTTCACTTTCACTTCAGCGAGTCAGAACGGACTGAGAATCGCTGGGGTACCTGACGTCGGATGGTCCGAGGAGGGAGGTACCCTAAAAGGTCCGTTCTCATGACCTCACCCCACGGTAACGGAAGAGGCTCATTCCGCATCTCAGTCCGAAATTTGTGTCCTTTACATCGGGGTCTCGACTTCGGAATGACGGAGACCGAGACAGGAATAAGGGAGGAACTCAGAAAGGACGACCGTAACTCTCGTCAGATGTCAGTCAGTCCCTTACCTATAGTCATCCTCTCCGGGGGAGTCGTCGAGACACCGTACGGGAGACCCGTGTGTGGTACACGTCTTCCGGAAACAGAGGTGGCCGCCGGGAGACTACCCGTGTACCGTCTCAAGTACTCACCCTCGTCTAAACCTGAAAGGAGTAGTTAAAAAGACATTCCTCATAATCCTAAACTCATTACATCATGTCGAAGTATTTGTTCTCCCCAAGTCCGATCACCACCGAGTCTGTCTTTCGCAGACAGATGTTACACCCTCTGGACCCAAGCTAGGGACCCAGCCCTTCAAGGGACCTCTTCCTTTGTCGTTGGGTGAGGTCATGAGAACGGATCTTTTAAGGTACCTGCCTCCTCAGACCACAGGTACCCCAACGTTTCTCAACCTGTGCTGACTCGCTGAAGTGAAAAAAAGTGAAAGTCCGAGATATCCTTTACACTATATTCTATCACAACAACCGACTTGTTACGTTTCTAACCGACCAACCAAACCCACTCATTTCTTCGGGTGTCCACTCGAATTCATGTTACGTCTAAGAGTCTCGATCTACCCTGAAATCTCTTAGTAAATCAGATTGTTGGGTATTTTGTTAATGGAGATTTAATGGGGGGTGCATGTGTGTGGTGGTGGTGTTGGTCATCATCAGATCGAATTTGTGGAGATTCTTGCCCCTCGAGTGATGGAGAGTCTCGCCAGAAAAGACAGACAATTCTTCCTATCTTACGTCAAGTCAGCATCACTAATTCTTACGTAAAACACGGATAGATTACGAGTAGTGAATTCACCGTCCCTTCCTCTTAAGAGTTATGGAGATTGTCCCGGAGACAGGGACTCGTCAGTGAATATAAGTCCACCTTTTTCCTGAGGTCTAAAAAGAATCCTTCGTTATTACTTTTCGGCCCAATCCATTTACTCTTTGGGGTATCCTTCAGGGTCCTCAAAGGACTAACTCGTCGACGTCCCTCGAAAACCCTGTCGAGGTGAGTCGAGGTGACGGGAAACAGACCCGAGACCCGGGGGGTTCCTACCCTAAGGATGTCACTTGGACTGTTTCCTCTCGTCTCTTTCTATAAGAACTTCGGATTGAAAGTGAGCATCTCGAGAGACCCTTTGTCGACCCTTAGAACTCGGTCCGTCCGGCCGTCAGGTCGTCTGTCTTAGAGAGACGTGGTCGTCGGTGTCAGGTTCCGGGGTTTCTCTTGTCCACGGTTTCGTCTTTCTTAACGATGTCTGGGTCGTCTCTTTCCTAAGTTCGTAGTCGGAGGAACCGTGTGTCAGAATGTAGAGTCTCCGGAGTCGTGGGCGTCTCCATTGCACCCCTTATGGAAATTACTCTCACATCTCCGGTCAATCACTCGTGAATGAGACACGGTCCGGACCACGGGGGACAAAATATACATAGTAGAGGAAAGTAGGGGCGTTATAGTGATCTTCCATATACGATGACAAAAAGAGTAAGAAGTCCAGGTCTCTCCAATCCATTATTCGGGTTCCGGTGTGTCGACCATTGACGGTGTTGATTCTCGAGTGTTCCACATTGATTTCTAGGGTGTACGGTGCTACACCTAGCTTCCAAGGAGTACGACGTTGACTCTGGACCATGTCGGTTTATTAATTTATAAAAAATTTTTACAAGTCGGGTCTACTAAATTTCCAAGTCAAGGTCCTCAAATCCTGGTATCTTTTATGACCGAGATTCGTCCTCATTCAATAGTTAAACTATTCTTGTCCATCGGAGAGTCTTTGTAGTAAAGGGTAACAACATCCTTCTCCCTGGGGAAGGTCCCGGGTTTTGACCCGAGAACAGATTACGAGCCTTTACTTAACAGACTCCTCACCTTCACCTGCCTGTGCACCACAGAGGAAATCTGGAAAGGGCTTGAGAAGGCCAACCACCGCCGAATAATCAAGGCACAAGGAATAGTCCTAGAGGACAGTATTTTGTTGAGTACGTTTACCAATGATACCACGGACTGGTCCCACCCGCCAAAGTTAGTCACACGAAGGGGATTGTGGTAGAGAGGAGGTGAGATGAGTCGACGACAAAACAACGAGTCAGTGCAGTCTGAGAAACGCTGGGGTACCTGACATCGGGTGGTCCGAGAAGACAGGTACCCTAAAAGGTCCGTTCTTATGACCTCACCCATCGGTAAGGGAAGAGGTCCCCTAGAAGGGCTGGGTGCCTACCTTGGGTACAGAGGACGTAACGTCCGCCTAAGAAATAGTGGCTCGGTCGTCCCTTCGGGGGTGAGATGAGTTGGAGTTCGCATTAACTTTGTAGTGATGAAGACACGCAAGAGACCAGGGAACACATGAGGTGTGAGGCTCTATTTTCGTGAGAGTTGATCAGTCGTCCTCTCATACTGAATCCTGGAACGATGAGTTTCACACCAGGAGTCTGTTCGTCAAACAAAGCTTCATTTCTGAGTGACCGGGGTGGGGTCGGTATGTCTTAGTCTTAAACGTAAAATTGAACTAAGGTTCCACTGAGAACGTGATACACTTTCTAATTCTTCTCCAAATTCTCTCGAGAATGAGTTTAAATTTTCACGAAGTTTAGTGGTCTCCGTTAGGAATGTCAACGTTTACGTCCTCAGGATGGGATCTCTAAGACTAAGGTTTTAAGATCCCGACCCTTAGACCTAACATTATTCCGACCTAAACTTTCAAAGGTCCTTTTAACTGAGTCTGAACTTCTCGAAGAACGATTCTCTGTTGTGGTGTCTATCATTGAGTCAAGGAACGGTTAAGGACCTTCGGATGACTTGTCCATCTGCATTTAGGACTAAACTCTGGATCGATTGTCTTCTCTCCGAGCACCTTTTATATTTGGGATCCGGAGTGGTTAGTCCTGAGTTTCGAAGGCAAAGGAATATCGGACCACGGGGGGTCTCTTAGGATCCAGTTCATGAGTGGGTAAGAGAAAAACCGTTAAAGGTAGACAGAGGTTTTCCTTTTTCGGATGGAGGAGGTCCTAGAGTCACAAGAATCTTGTCTTTCACTTTCACTTCAGTGAGTCAGCACAGACTGAGAAACGTTGGGGTACCTGATATCGGATAGTCCGAGGAGACAGGTACCTTAAAAGGTCCGTTCGCATGACCTCACCCAACGGTAAGGGAAGAGGTCCCCTAGAAGGGCATGGTCCCTAGTTCGGGTCAAGAGGGTGTAAAGTCCGTCTACGAAATGACAGACTCGGTGGTCCCTTCGGGAATCTCGTCTCTGATAAGGCAGATCTGACTTACGGTTCACAGGTGGCGTTCTTTTGGTCCTCGTCTTCCTCAGTTTCCTGGGACAGTGGACAGTGACACCCGTTGTGTAGGGACCTGTTAAAGTCAGGGTCCACTATGGTTTATCCCGGGGTACCCTGAGGACCGACGTTTAGGAAAGACACAGGGGGTAGAGAAACTAACGTCGTTTATCCGACGTAAGGCGGAGGTACAGGAAGGGACACAAGGGGTTACCCGTTCAAGTTCGTTAATATCCCTCTTTGTCAGTTCTATTTGTTATCGAGTCGGAAATCCCGTTCCGGGATAAAGGGGTAGTTATTGTGTGTGTTATAGAAACTCGACAAGGCGTCTATGACTTTAGGGGACAATGGTTCAGGTTCGAACGAGACGAGTGGCGTCCTGTCCGGTTACTTAGGCTCTCTGTTCCACAACTCCGTTCCTTCTTTGAAATTAACCCCCCGGTCGTCTGGTTTCTCTACCGTCCGATCGCGGAGTTTTATTGGTAGAAGGACCCCAGACCTACGGTCCAAGAAAAGATCTAGTCTCTACTACCCTCCACTTCTTCGTTTCATTTTTCCGGTAAGGAAAACGTTTGTAGAGGATCTTACCGTTCGGAGTCCGTCTCCTACACAATTAAAGAAGGAACGACGGTAGGTGTCCACCTGTCCCAAGACTTGTTTCCGTGAAACCAAATTGTCGGCCCGGTTCCCTGTCCTAAGAGACTCCGTTTGGAAAGACATACTAATACTATTGTTTTCGTTACTTTTCGTTCAGTTTCTTTGTCAAAGGTTGTACCTCAGGTTTAACCGAAGGAGGGACTTCGTGGAGGTCCACCCTTTTCAATTGTTACCATACGACGGGTGTTCGTACATCTGGGGTCTGGTCAACTTTGGACTTCCAACTACTACGACCGAGGATGAATGTAGTGGTGGTTGGGTATTCTTACAGATGCTCGACTAAAACGGGAGAAACTAAGTAATGATATTTCGAAGAGTGATAGGAGAGGTTCACCCCTGTGTATCAAAAAGCTCCGTCCTCGGATGACACAAAGGGGAAACGGACCGTTTCATTATTTCGATAGGAAAAGATGAGACAGAGGCTCTAAGCTGAGACGGGTGACATGTCTTTTGACTCGAAAGCCGTAGTATGAATGATATATAAAATGAAAGGATTTTATAAGAAAGAAATTTTTGTCCGAAATTACAACCAGTAAGGATTATCTATGATATAAACCGAATGTCTTTTCTGTATCCAAATATTTCACCGGTCATATTTTCTTTTTTGTCGGATTTCTATATTAACCTACTTCTTCACTTTCTTTTTAATTAGAGTTGTTTCATAGAGGACCTGAGTCAAAGACTCGTTAACGGGATATCAGATATTAATACTTATTTTATGGGAAACTTTTCTGGAGTAGTCTTAGACTCTCTTTACTCTTGTTATCCCATCCATAATGTTTTCTAACCAAGAAGAGTCTATTAACAAAAATTATTTTACCATTTTCACATCTTTTGTGGTCCGTTGATATTAATCCTATTATTAGATAACAAGATACCCTTATATATGAGACAACAGCGAAGATAACCTTTCGTTGTTTCTTTTACATCATTTCCTACTCACTTATACAAACTTCCTATCAATATGTAACTTGACATCTTCAGTAATTAATTAGAAAGGAAATACCGTCTCAGTCGGTTATTACTTGTCACCTATGATACTATGTACGTCCGAGACTCTCGTGAGACGAAAATCTCTCGTCGGGTCCCTTTAATGTTCGGTCGAAAATATATACTGGCGGATGTAAAAGACAAATACACGAATCCAAACGACCATAAGTCTGTGTTTTGTAGACAAGATGTGACAACTTACGATAAGAGGCAGTTGACCTTCACAGACTTCGATAGTAACCAGAAATCAACTATCTTCAAAGTCCTTACCTCCGAGGTCCTTCTAGGTACTTGTGGAACTAAACTAGCACTGGAACTGTCTTTACAAAAGTTCTATCCCCTGGATTTCTTCACAGTGCACTCACATACAAGGAACCAAGAAACAGAGCAGTGTTGTTTCTAAACCTCACTTCCTGTAATTTCGGGAGCCGCGTAGTGTCGAGAGCCCAGAACCTGTTTGGCACAATATCGAGAATCCGTTTAGTCACAATGTCGAGATAAAATAAATCTTCTATCGTCATCTTAGGGAGGAACTTCGTACTCCCGTACGGTTGGGTTTCTGAACTTCTCTTCTCTCACCTCCTCGCACACCCCCTCCCTCTGCCTCTCTCTTTCTCTCTCTCTTTCTCGTGTGCGTGGCGCCTCTCTTTTTCTCTCTCTTTCGTGAAACCGAGGAGGAAAATGTACAAAAGAGGAGGGGGACCCGGACGGGACACGTTTAACCCGAATCGGTCTTCACGACAAACAAGATGGACTTCAGGAGTGAGCCCAGGAGCCTGGAAGAAAACAAGATAAAAGCGCCCGAAAAGGGAAGGAACAGAAAATCGGTGACGGTAAAACCTGAGGAAAAGGGATAAGATGGATGGATTACCTTCGTATTCTGACGATTGACTTTTCTAGACCCAAAGTAGAAGTAAAAGGTCTACTTTTTATTCTTCCTCCTTTTAGTTTGGTAGAGGGGGTGAAGGCAGGGAACCGATGAGATCCCGTCTCCTGTAGGTATGACAAGGGTCACTCTGACAGTGACATACGACCTGGGTTCCCGGACTGTCCCCTCCTCGGTACGGTTCACTCGAAGTCCCTCTCCAGAACCAGAGGACCCGGTGTTAAGAAAAAGAAGAGGGGACTTTGACCCCTGGGAGTTTATCCATCCGGGTTTATTAGGACCAACCTCTTCTTTATACCACCATAACGGGTCATCAAAATTATCATGTCCAAAACGTCCTCCTGACGTAGACATCAACACCCCAGAACTGTTTAGGAATCTGAAGTAAGTCGAAGTTAAATAAGTAGACATTTTACCCTCATTGGTGTCACGGAGGGAGTTTCCCGACACTACTCCTAACTTAATAATTTATGTCCATTTCCAGAATCGGACCTTGTATCACTTGTGACTTTATGATCGATAAAAATATCAATAATAGTCGACCCTTATAAGTAGAGGGAATAAAAAGTCAGTTTATTCTCAAACCTTGACGTAATTCCTTCTTAATTCACTAGTAATGATCTTATCAAAGCTGAAAATTTCATTTGGGATTCCTAGATCCTAACAGAAGAGATTTGTCAACAACTAAAAGGTATTATCTTAGAGAGACGAGGGAACGTAATCTACTGAGGACGATGGGTTGTATGTGTGTGTGTGTGTGTGTGTGTGTGTGTGTTTGTATATGTGCATGTTTGTGTGTGTGTGTGTGTGTGGGAAGAGGGGAGTCGAGTCCCAGGAGTATCTTTCGATTCAACCTTAACAATCAAATTCACAGGGGGTGGTCCACTCGCACAGACACACACGAACCACCTAAGACACAAAACACACACACACACACACAAGTGACCTCAGAAACAAACGGTTCCAGTTCATGCACCTAGAAACGAAATTCCTCTTATGAAACTCGAAGGGGTAAGAACTGATACAAACTAAGGAGAGGTGTTGAAAGGACGGTTTATCGAAACGTCGAAGACGAAACTTGTGAGGGTCTCTTTCGAGTGACACGGGATTCCGGTGGTATGAATAGAAATCGTTTGAGGAAGATAAATGTTAAAGAAAGAATAAAACCAGACTTTAGAGATAGGAAGATCGAAGGAGATCTAGGATGAAGACGGAGGAGTCCCCTGGATTGTCGTATCTCGTTTTATTTCGGTAAATATAGAACTTGTAGTAATTCTTTTCAGGACAAGGAAGGTTTCCCTCCCCACGTTATAGAGACGTAGAGGTGACTGTGAACAAACTCTACTGACCCCAGAACCCGAAACCGGACTCAAGTAAAACCTGGACTTGGGTCTGACAGGTCCCATAGAGGGGACTGACAGAGGGTAGAGGTCCTCGTCAAAAGGTGGATAGAAAAGGGACTGCCGAGATCCAGGTCGAACCCATGGATTATAGGTGGAGTGAACTGGACTGTGACCCGATATTAACTCCAAGAGAGTCCTCATATTGTCTCTTCCGTTACCGTGGGGTGAGGTTATGAGAACGGACCTTTTAGGGTACCTACCTCCTCGGACCACCCGACGTCAGGTACCCCAGCGCTTCTCAACCTGTGCTAACTCGTTGAAGTGAAAGTGAAAAGTGACAGTACGTAACCTCTTCCTTTACCGTTGGGTGAGGTCACAAGAACGGACCTCCTAGGGTCCCTACCCTCTCGGATCACCCGACGACAGATACCCCAGTCTCAGCCTGTGCTGACTTCACTGAATCGTCGTCGTCGTCCTTATATTTTCTTTCCTTCACTTCAGCGAGTCAGTACAGGCTGAGAAACGTTCGGGTACCCGACATACATCGGGCGGTCCGAGGCGACAGATACCCTAAGAGGTCCGTTCTTATAACCTCACCCAACGGTACGGAAGGAGGTCCTCTAGAAGGGTTGGGTCCCTGACTTGGGACCAAAGGACGAACCGTCCGTCTAAGAAATGTCAGACTCGGTTGTCCCTTGGAGTCCTCATATCCTCTTAAGTTACTTTATCCCGAAGGGACCACCGAGTCTACCATTTCTGAGACTCTCTCAAGCTAGGGACCTAACCCTTCTAGGGGACCTCCTCCCGAACCGTTGGGTGAGGTTATAAGAACGGACCTCTTAGGGGTGCCTGTCTCCTCGGACCGTCCGACGTCAGGAACCCCAGTGTTTCTCAGTCTGTACTGACTCGCTGATTCGTGTCGTGTCGTGTCCGGCGGAGAGTAAGTCTAACCCCCATATTTATGACTGTGAACTCTCGGACCTTCGGGTCTGAAACACTCCTTGTCGTCATAGTCGGGAGAAAGGGGAGGGAGGGGGGACAAGTCAAACCTGTCTTAGTAAATTCGAAGTACTTGGTAGTCTCCAGTCCTGTAACAAAAGCAGTTGTGTCTAATTTTGTCTCTCAGTCAGTCAGTTTCTATGACAGTCTCTACGGTGATCTCCCTGACGTCTGTGGAAGACTTCACGTGTAGATCCCTTACCACACGATTCCTCCCGTTGACTCGTCCCACGGCACAAGGGGTCCGTCTGAGTGTGGAGACGACTCAATCAAGTCAAGTCAGTGAGTCAACACAGACTGAGAAACACTGGGGTACCTGACGTCGTACCTGACATCGAAGGGACAGGTAGTGGTTGAGGGTCTCGAATGAGTTTGAGTACAGGTAACGTAACCACTACGGTAGGTTGGTGGAGTAGGAGACAACAGGGGAAGAGGAGGACGGAAGCTAGAAAGAGTCGTAGTCCCAGAAAAGGTTACTCAACCCAAAAGGGTAGTCCACCGGTTTCGTGTGAGCTAAACGGAAATCGGGTAGTCACAAGTGGTTGGTAGTGGCACTCGATCAGGAATTGAGGTATCTACCGATCCTTCCTCTCCTCACGGTCGCATCTGTGTGATAGACACACAACCCCCATCTCCCACAGGCTAGGTGCTTACATGGTGAACATGTAAAATACAATGTTTAAAGGAAATTTTGAATTAAATACAACTAGTGTCGTAATCAATGTAGTGAACAAAGTGTAAGACGGTTAAAAACATGATCATAAAAAACTTAAAATAAAAACATAATCGACACGACCCAGAAGCAGCGACGAGTCTGAAAAGAGATCAACGTCGTTCACCCCCACTGAGAGATCAACACGACGTGTTCGAAGAGTGACACCACCGAAGAGAAGACCACCTCGTCCCCGAGATCTTGTGCGTCCGAAATCATCAACGTGACACACCCGAGATCTCGAGCCCGAATCGTCAGTACCGTGTGCCCGGATCAACGGGGTACCGGACACCCTAGGAGAACCTGGTGCCTAGCTTGGGTCCAGAGGACGTGACCGTCCGTCTAAGGATAGGTGACTCGGTGGTTCCTTCAGGGTGTAAGACGGTCAAAAATTCCAGTAAAATCCACGAATCTTTATATTGTGATAGAATCCGAAAGGGTAGATAATAAATTGTGTCACTTTTGGTCTTAAACCCTTCAACGTCTCATAGGCACGACACACGAGGTCCCTCTGAACTATTGACTCACAATTTACGGAAAAAGGTAGAGGAGACAGACGACGTCTTTTCCTTGTTCGACAGTGTATCGAGAGGTTTAAAATTTTGATTGAAAAACCCAGGTTATTTATCACAAAGATTCATTGATGAGTCGTTACAAAAACTTTAGTTTCTTTCTGTACCTTTTCCCCTGATCCTAAAGAACTTGAGGTTAGTACTCGATGTACAAAATGTATATACTCACCATTTTAAAACTCGCTTTCAAAGGAAACAGATCACTTTTATTTTCCATTACAAATGAAGATTTGCAATTCTTTTACTTTATAATTTAGACCTAACACGAATTTCAGTCAAATGACGGATTAAAGGGTCTCAGACAAAACTACTTGTACTTATAAACGTTCGGAAAAATCAAACTTAATTAAAATCTAAATGTCTTCTTAACGTTTCTCATGTTTCTCGAAGGCATATAACAAGGGAGTCGAAGGGGACTCCACTCGTAGAATGTATTGGTGCCAGTTACACAGTTTTGCTTCTGTATTTATAATCATATTATGATAATTACTTTAAGGTCTCAAATGAGTCTAAAGAGGTCAAAAAGGTGATTTACCGAAAAAAGACAAAGTCCGAGGTTAGGTCTTATGGTGTGACGGAACTAAGTAGTTCAAGGACCCAGAAGAGGTTGGACATTGTCAAAGCTCCAGAAAGTAACACAAAACGGTGGAACTGTCTCTATTTGTGAGTAAATTGACCCAGAAGACATCCCTTTTCTTAAATATGAGTTAATGCAAATGTTTTACGATCCCGAAGGGATCATCATGCCACCAATTCTTAGACGGAACGTTACGTTCCCTGTGACCAAACTAGGGACCAGGCCCTTCTAGGGTGGACGACACCTTATTGTTTCGGGTACACGGTGTTGGTGGCTGGGACCCATGACGTTGACGGCTTCGGACGCGTGGATCTCGGACACGAGGTGTTCTCTTCGGTGACGTGGTGTTGAGTTCTTTCGGGTGTACGTCGTTGTTTCTGGGCGGTTTCGTTATTTATTTATCAAATGTTTTACGCTTTATTTCATCTGAAGAAGCTGTGATCTTTTTATACGATTATACAAAATACTTATAAGTTCTCCTCGGGCGTTATTCGTCGTAAAGGGTTTGTAAACCGGTGTCTCCGCTCCGGTGATGATTGTCTCGGAGAGAGGTCCGATCCCTCAGACCAACTCTGCTAAACATAAGGTACTGAGAGGATGGACAAGAAAGATGAAGATCAGGACGTGTAGAAGGAAGGTAAGAGGTCAATTAAGGATCTCACTCGAAACGGATGACGTTTCGACGAGGTCGTGAAGGGATCACCAGGTCACCGATTCTGAGGTACGAGGGTCACATCCTCCGGACCCAAACTAGGGGACAGTCCCTTGATCTAGGGTGGACGTTGTTGATCTCTTCGGGGACGCAACGTTACTTCTGGGTCCCGTCGGATTTATATTTAAAAAAATTTTTCAAGGTTTTGGAAAGAAGTCAGACGCTACTTGATTGATGTCTTGACCTTAAGTCAGAAGTCGTACGTCAGGTTCGGGTGGTGTTGGAGTAAAGTCGAGTGGTCGAGTCGGTCTCGGTAAAGAAGGGGACGCCAGGAGAGATTTTAGAGTAGAGGTCGGTGTGATTCACGAGGTTATACAGGGGTTGGGCAGAGAACGGAAAGTTGTGAGAGTGAGACGCAAAATAAAGGAGGAGGAACCGGAATGGTTTTGGGTCTAGCAGGAGGACCACGTTATTTTTACGGTAGAGGAACCATTACTACTGGGACATACGCTTTGTCGTTTTCTCTGTGTTTACATATCTTGCCTGAAAACCTGAGACACCCTCTCCCTCTCCCTCTCCCACTCTACTAAACCCTCTTACCGTGACTTTGTACATATGATAGTACATTCTTTGTTTAGCGGTCAAATACAAGTTATGTCCTATGTCCTACGAACCCCGACCACGTGCCCCTGTTGGGTCTCTCTTCTATACCCCACCCTCCACCCTCCCCCCAAGTCCTAACCCTTAAGTACATGTGGGCACCGCCTAAGTACAATTACATACCGTTTTGGTTATGTCATAACATTTCATTTTTTTATTTTATTTTATCGTCTTGTCGTTTTTTTTTTTTTTTTTCTTTACGGTAGAGGAAAAACTTCAGAAGGAGGGAGGAGGGAATCCGACACGTTCGTACTCTAGTCGAACTTGGGGAGACGAAGAGTCGTAGTGTTACAGACAAATTCATGATAGGTGTCGAAAAGAAAAACGGTGGATAATCCGTCGTCGTACAAACACGGGGTAAGATCCGACACTCTAGGAACTCCTACTCTTTACCTGGAACAAACGGTACTATTCGGACCAAAGAGAGGAAACCGGAACTTGTTTTATACACACACACACACACACGAGTTAGCTCAGGCTGAGACACTAGGGTACCTGACATCGGGCGGTGCGAGGAGACAGGTATCTTAAAAGGTCCGTTCTAATGACTTGTCACCCAACGGTAAAGGAGGAGGTCCCCTAAAAGGGTTGGGTCCTTAACTTGGGCCTAGACAACACAGAGGACGTAACCGGCCGTCTAAGAAATGGTGACGCGGTGGACCCTTGGGTCACCATTTATTAGATCCGACACTCGAGGAACTTCTACTCTTTACCTGGAATAAATGGTGATTTTCGGACCAAGGAGTGGAAACCGGAACTTGTTTTATCCCCAAGAAATTTATGAGCCGACTACTTCGTTGTTTGCAGATATCGTGAAATGTAAAAGATTCAGAAATTAAACTCAGAGTTTTATTAGGATATGCCTCCCTCACTATTAAAGGGGGTTCAATGGCATTTCCTTTGACTCCGTATCTAACCAATTCACTGAACGGGGCGACAGTGTGTCGATTAGTCCATATCTCGTTATAAGGGACTAGAGTCATTCATTGACAAGAAAAGTTGGAGTGGTGTATCGAAAGAACTCCTTCATTCGTTCACCTGTAGTTTGTAATTCGTAGATGACACACGTCTCTTGACTCTATGCCTCTGGGTCGTTACTTATTCTTACTTCTTCGTAAAGACGGTCTTGTCCATCCTCACCATATAAAATACCTGTTTTTATGGGACTGGACTCTTTCCACTATACTTCTATTTTCCTAGTCTTTTCGGAGTCTCTGTCCCTACACAACCACCGTTGGTCTCTCTCTCTCGATGACCAACAGTCTCTAGTCCCTTCGATCCTTCTCGACACAGTTCGACCTTTAGACAAACCTCTGTCACTACTTCGGTTGTGAGAAACTAACGGATTTTAACCGACACGTCTTTACCTACCGTTACCTCTGCAAACGACGACCCCTTTCTTATATGAAATTTAAATTACTCCTGTTGAGATCTTCGGGACGACTAAGGACTAACTATTCATGATTCCGCGGAGTGAATTGAACGTCCGTGTCGACAGACGGGCCTCGAAACCACCCATGACCCGTCGTCGAGCCGGGTGTCCCTTTGTCAGGGACGGAAAAACGGACAAACACTAAAGTGGAGAACCTGTCGTTTACTCTTTTCCTCGCTAGGGTCTCGGGGGTTTGAGGGTTTTCCAATAAAACAGGTTCCGGTTACAACGGATAACTTAAGAGTGGTCGGACTAATCTTTCCTAATAAGGCTTCCAGACACTTCATAGATCATTGGTTAGAAGGACTCAATAAAAACTTATCGATAACTTACCTATTAAAGGTATGGGTAATAGTTTTACTATACGACCTCCACTTTAAATCGACATAACATAAACTAGTCATTAACGTCTTTACAAAGGGAGTCTAAATTACGGAATAACCGTCGTCCAGAGGGATGTCCGCGATTTCTGAAACCCTGTGAAAAACCAACTGTGTTTACGAAATAATAACATTATAAAAACAACGTCACCCTCCTCCCCCCTGATCTAAATAAACCCGTAGACTTCTACTTGCGTTTCCAACAAAAAAAAAAAAAAAAGGTGGAGGACTCTCGTCGTAAACCGTTGTCGCAAAAGGGGGTCGTTGTCGCTCACCTATTATATAGAGGGTCAGTGGGTTCGGAGTCACGGACCTTGTTCTCACCTGCGGCACCGAAGAGTGCCTAGTGTTTAAGTTGTTGTTGTCGGTAAGTACGTCCAGGGAGAATGGTCTTTGTTTACCTTATCCTTTACTTCCAACTCGATAAACTGGCACCTTTCCATTGAACTCAGGGCTCCAAGTGAAATACGGAGACGGAACGTTTTAAGATCTAGACGGTGACTCGTACCATTATACTCCGTTCCGTATACGTATTAAAAATTAAAAGGGTCATCGGGGTCAAAATTTTTACCTTTCTTTGTCGACTTTAATTAAAATTATGATAGAAAATAAATATTTTTTATTTATATTTTATGTAGGTTTTCATTTTATATAGGTTTTTTCATATTCAAGTTGTATTTTAGGTAAATTTTAATAATAAATGTAAAAATTATGGTTGAGAATTTTAACCCCCATATAAAATGGGAAAAATTTTTTAAATAAATAAAATTAACCTCCGATTAATGAAATGTTATAAAATCACCAAAAACGGTTTGTAACTGTACTTAGTCGGTACCCACATGTACTACAAAATGGGAATTTGTCGTGTAGAGTTAAGTTGATCGGTGTAATGTGTACCGACGTCCCATGACATAACTTGTTGTGTTCAGATCGAACTCGACGTATGGTCCCTGCCGTCGAAGGTCAATCGGGGATTAAACTTGACTAGACAAACCAAACGAGACGGAGATCCGGTCCCTTTTTGAGTCTAACGGGAGTAGAAAATGTACGTCGGGACATGGATAAGTTAGGAGATCAAGATACTCTGGGACGGTCCCAACAGTTTGGGATTTTAGTTTTAATAGACGACTCTCAGTCCTGTTCATACCAACGTGTTAGTACTAAATACGTGTCTTTCCTTTTCCGTTGCAGGGTACAGTGAAAGTCTTCCTTTACGCTCATCCGTGAGTCGGTCGAAGTTCCACTAGGTTCACGTGATTTTAGGCAGTTCTATAGACTGGGGACTAGTGGAAAGTCGTAATCTGTGAAATGATCCCGATCCGACCCGAACGTCTAAAAACCTTCGTTTAGGGTCATCTTGGTTTTGTTTCTACGGAGTAACCCAATCAAAATGTAACGGTATTATCTTAAGACTTTACTTATACCAACCTTTAACCGTCCTTTTTTATCTAAGGAGAACTAACTTTCAGAAAAATCAATATCTTACTATTACGGTGAAATTAAAAGAAACGACACTACCCAAAGCTGAGTATCGATGTATAGGATCCGTATGGCGTCCTTACAATAAGGTATCTTGTCACCTTATGTCACCGATGTCACATCCGATGGTATGAAACCCCTCGATATTTCGATTTAAACTACACACCTCTGACTAAACCGTAACTAGAGAGAAAAGAGACCATGTCGTTTGATTAGGATAGTCACAGAGTAACAAAGTATACATACTCTAAACAGACAGACCATTATACCAAGTTTATGAACTTTTATTTCATTAAATACCGTTAGGTGAGGTCATAAGAACGGATCTCTTAGAGTACCTGTCTCCTCGGACCGTCCGATGTCAGGTACCCCAGCTTTCTCAGTCTGTGCTGAATCGTTGATTTGGTGGTAGCCAGAGAAGTTAAATAGTCTGTAAAATAACTTACGAATGATACACGATTGGACCTGTTACCAAAGTTTCTCGAACCGGAGATACAGTCGTGACAGATGATCCCTGTAAAATCCTGCGACATAATGTAAAAAGTAATATTCTTATTTACCTTTAAATCTTTTCGTTTTACTTATTATGACTGTTCTTTATAGAGTTTGAATAAACTCTGTCTACCTTTAGTAACCTATATAACATTGTACCATTTATAAATCGAAATTAACCTAAGAGTAACCTGAATCCCGTTAATACAGGAGTTAAATGTTAAGACCTTGTATTTACTTTGATACTTGTAGATAAAGCCTTTTTACAATGATCTTTTATTTCCTATGAACCTCTAAAAATATGATACAAAGTCGAGAGACCCTTAGTTGAGGGAGAGTACAACGGTTATTGTACTCTCAGATGACAAACTGAATATATAACCTAAGAACGTATATAAAAGTCCTAAGTAAAGATATTCCTTAGTCCCTCGATGAACTCATTACAAACCTTAGTCGTCGAAATTCTACCATCAATGTGGAACTTCCTGAAGGGACCACCGGGTCACCAATTCTGAGACGTGAGGGGTACGACCCCGGATTCAAAGTAGAGACTAGTCCCTTGATCTCGGGAGTTTGGTGTTGTTTCTACCTAGCCTCTAGGACCCACGGTGTTGATTCTGGGTCGCGTCGGTTTATTTATTCATTTATAAATTTTGTTTGTTTCTTTTGGAACTTCATGTCGACGTTGATAAAGGATTTACAGAGTAACCAACCAATGACACAGACAGTTGTGGAATAAGACGGTTCCAAAAACCAACTGTTTACACACACACACACACACACACACACACACACCCGAAGGGACTATCGAGTCAACCATTTCTTAGACGGACGTTAGGTCCTCTGGGGCCAAACTAAGGACCTAACTCTTCTAGACGACCTCTTCCCTTTCCGATGACACAGACAGTTGTGGAATAAGACGGTTCCAAAAACCAACTGTTTACACACACACACACACACACACACACACACACACACATACCCGAAGGGACTATCGAGTCAACCATTTCTTAGGCGGACGTTAGGTCCTCTGGGGCCAAACTAAGGACCCAACTCTTCTAGAGGACCTCTTCCCTTTCCGATGACACAGACAGTTGTGGAATAAGACGGTTCAAAAGACCAACTGTTTATACACACATATATATATATATACACACACACATTTCTGTTAAGTAATGATTCGAATTAGTGACCTTTTCAGGGTAAAAAATTTTAGTGTGAAAAGACTTAAAGAGGGTAATGAAAAGTAAAATATGGTGAGTCTTAACTCTTTGCCTGTCTCAATTCATTATTTCATCTAATTTTATTCTCATTCACTTTCGATAGAACATTCGGACGGTTACACTGGTGTGTGTTTTTTCGAAAAGGAATTGTTATTTCGGAACCAAAACTGACTTTCATCGGGTTATACAACTCTCCGTTTCTTTTTTAAAATCAGGTATTTTTACGGGAAAATTTTTTGCCTTCGATAGGTTAAACGAACCGATTTTCTACGCAACGGTCCGTGAAGATGGAGAAACCTTTAATCAGGGTCGTCCACTTGATAATGCAAGGGTAGAACCCGATCTTTTCATACACGACTCTCAGTGGTCGGAGTATTAGAACCTCAAATACATTTTATTGTATGGGTACTTGAAATGTTTGGTTTACTTACGTAAATTCTGTTAAATTGAGACGCACCAACTTTCTTTGTCTACTCTTACCTACAAACTTCTTATTGGAGAAACCGTACGTCTGACGGGAAGAATACAGTTGTAAATCCAATTACGGGTTCACTATAAATTCTCTTTTTTTCATACGTACAGGATAACTCTTGAAAAGTTTCAACCTAAAAATAAACGGTAAAAGAAAACACTTTAAGTGTTTTGTTCCATCAACAGTACTTACAGTATTGGTGTCCACACTACAACTCGAGACAATCAATTGTACATGGAATTGGTAAACGTTTATAAAAGAATGCCTGATATCCAACAGAAAAGCAAAACAAATACCAAAGGAAACGACACGTTTTCGAATATTCAAACTAATCCATGGTAAACGAATCAAAACGAAAATAAAGGAAACAGAACCCTCTAACTGGATGCTTTTATAACGAGACTAAATACAGTCTTTACAAAAAGGATAGAAGAAAAGATTCTCAAAATCGTTATTCCAACCTCTAGTGGTATAATTCACTTCAGTTTATTTCTGTATAATATATCATAGTGAATATACATCTTAGATTTTATATTGTGTTTACTTGAATAAATGTTTTGTCTTTATCTGAGTATCTGTGTCTTTTTTTTGAATACCAATGGTTTCCCCTTTCCGTCCCCTCCTTACTATTTAATCTTGAAACCTTACTTGTCTATGTGTGATAATATATATTTTATCTATTTGTTCCTGGATGATATATCGTGTCCTTTGATATAAATTATATAATATTATCGGATAATTCCCTATCTTAGACTTTTTCTTATATATACACACGTTGACTTGGTGAAACGACATATGGGTTTTGATTGTGTTACAACATTTAGTTGATCTGCAACTATTTTTTCAAAAATTTTTTATACATGGGCAGTCTGTTTGGTCTAATATTGGACAACCCTACCGAAAGACTAAAAAAAGACTTTCCGCCATGGATGTCGAGACGAAGAGATTCAACTTACACGTACACTGAGTGCACCCCTAGAACAATTTTATGCGTAGGACTAAGACACCCAGATCCTACCCCAGACTTTGACTTTAAAGAATATTCGAGGGTCCACTACGACTACGACGACTAAGTCTCCGGTCTGACTCATCGTTCCGCCGATCTTATGTTCCGTTTTAAATGTGTAAGTCTTTACGTACGACAGAAGGAAATGTCCTCCGTCCTAAGTGAATCCTTTACTTACACAAACGAGGAGGTAAATTTATAAATAAACCTCTGGCAAGGAGAAACACTTCCTTTCCTGTTCTCTTCAGCGAAGAACTCGTCAATACATGGTCTCTGACACAACCCGTGAAGGTAATTTAAAACTCTTCATGGTTTGTTCCTTTTTTCCGAATCCCTCCACAGGAGCAGATTCTAGTTTCGAGGAAAGGAGACCTAGCAGGAGAGGTACCAAGGTTAGAATTCTGGTAGTGGTTTCCACGATAGATTAAGTTCAGAAAAAGTTATACTAAAGACGCTAAGAGTTTTCTTTGTATCGAGTTCAACTTTTACAATATGAAGTAAAACACTTTAAATTATTCTCAGGGTACTGTAGAGACTTATATGATGGGTACTCAGTGAAACTTTTTCCCCTTGTCCCCTGACTACCGTCTTCTATATGGGTTGTAAAATTTCGTTGAATCAAAGACGAACTAGGACTTTAGTCTAGAGTAAGACGGACCCTTATTCCCTGTACTAATCTTTATTTGTATTGTTACTTCAATAAGGTGGTTTAAGTCGAGTAGTTCGTCAGCAGTTCGGGGACGACGTCCGTGACAAAAGTCCTCTGACCTTTCTCCTTCCCGGTTCGAGACGAAAGTCTTGACGTACCCGTCCATAGGTTTACTGAACCTGTTCCACGTTTCTTCCATCTGTCCTTGTTTTACGGTTCTCGTGACGTAGTTCTAAGTCCCCTCCCTCTCTAGTAGTAGACAACCCCCGTAGTCCTTTCGGAAGGACCGGTTCCGCTACAGACTCCGCTCGGAACATCCTACCCATCTAAAGGTGTACGTCGGGACTATTCCCCACACACACACAGGTCCTTTTCTTCGTCAGATTCGTTTTTTTTCCGTACTTTTGTCTTTTTTTCACATCCAATATAAGTTCCCTGAAACCAAACCGACTTTACATCCTGAACACCACCGAAGAGACCAACGTCTCGTGTCCGAGATCCCGTGTGCCTGAAGTCATCAACACCGAGGACCCGAGATCTCGTATCTAAGGTATCGACACCACGTACCCGAATCAACGGTACTCCGTACACCTTAGGAGGACCTGGTCGTTACCTTGGACACAGAGAACCTAACCGTCCGTCTAAGAAAAAAAAAAAAAAATTAAAAAATTTAACTTCTTATAAACGAAATGTCTTAAAACACCAAAAGACAGTATGTAGTTGTTCTTAGTCGGTATCCATGTGGGTACAGAGGAGGGAGGGCTTGGAGGGAGGATAGAGGGAGGGGTAGGGTGGGAAGTCGGACAGTGTCTCGGGGACAAACTCAAGGGACTCAGTATGTCGTTTAAGGGTAACCGATAGATAAAATGTATACCATAACATTTAAAGGTTCAATGAGACAGGTATGTAGAGGTGAAGAGGAAGGAGGGGAGGGGGTACAGGTATCCAGACAAGAGATACAGACAAAGATCTAACGACGGGACTTTTATTTAAGTAACCACGGTAGAAAGAACTAAGTATACATACGTAGTCATATACTATAAATATAAAGAAAAAGACTGAAGGAAGTGAGACATATTATCCGAGATCCAAGCAGGTGGAGTAAACTTGACTGAGTTTACGTAAGGAAAAATACCGACTCATTATAAGGTAACCCATATACATGGTGTTAAAGAAATAGGTAAGTAGACACCTACCTGTAGATCCAACGAAGGTACAAGATTTTTGACGTCACTTGTAACCCCATGTGCACAGAAAAAGTTAAAATTGAAGGAGTCCCATATACGAATCCTCACCTTAACGACCCAGTATACCACCAAAATAAGGATCGAAAATTTCCTTAAAGGTATGGTAGAAAGTATCACCGACATAGTCAAATGTAAGGGTAGTCGTTATGTTCTCCCAAGGGAAAAGAGGTGTGACAGAGGTCATAAATAACAATCATCTGAAAACCTACTACCGGTAAGACTGGTCACACTCCACCATAGAGTAACATCAAAACTAAACGTAAAGAGATTATTACTCACTACAACTCGTAGAAAAGTGCACAAACAATGAGTAGACATACAGAAGAAACCTCTTTACGGAGAAGTCCAGGGAAAGGGTGAAAAACTAACCCAACAAACGAAAAGACCATAACTCAACATACTCGACGAACATGTAAAACCTTTAATTAATAAACAGTCAATAAAGGAAATGATAATAAGAGAGGGTAAGACTCCCAACGGAAAAATGGAACAAACGTCAAAGGAAACGACACGTTTTCGAACTTTACCGTTGGGTGGGGTCACAAGAACGGACCTCTTAGGGTCCCTGACCCCCTCGGACCACCCGAGATAGCCCAGAGTTTCTCAGCCTGTGTTGACTTCGCTGAATCGTCGTCGTCGTCGTTCAGGGTGAACAAACAAAAACAAAAATAAAGGCAATGGAATTCGACACCCAGTTTTTTCTAGAACGAAACTAAATACAGTAACTCACAAGCCGGATACAAAAGGAGATTCTCAAAATATCAAAAACCAGAATGTAAATCCAGAAATTAGGTAAAACTCAAATAGAAACACATACCATATTCCATCACAAGATTAAAGTAAGAAAACGTGCATCGACAGGTCAAAAGGGTCGTGATGAATAACTTCTCCGACAGAAAATCGTGCGTCTAAGAATTGGTGACCACGTAGTCCGTTCAGGTCCAAATATTCAAAAAAAAACAGAATGGTCCGATGTTCAGGAATTTTCTTTACCCGTCAGTCACAAGTGTGTTACTTACTAAGTACAGACGTCGGGATCATCAGGATCATGACACGGGACTTGGGTCATCTACGAGGTTATGTGTAGACAAACAACCTACTTACTTACTCGAATAAATTGGACAACAAACAGAGAAAAAGAAACCAGTATTTTTGTTACGTGAGTCACGGGACACCGAGGACTTCCGAAGTCATTCGACGGTTTATTGTAATGACTTAAATACTAACCTAATCACTTTTCGAACATCGTTTTAATAGGATGACTCCTTTACTAGGAAACCCCCTGAAGTTAAAGTTGACCAATTCAGTTGTAATGAAAATTTACTTTCTTTTGAAGAGTAACACATCTGAAACACACCAACTATTTATGCGGTCTTCCTCAAACACGGTCTCGTGGGACGTGATCTACGTTTATCCTTCTTTATGTGGGACCCTTTGACCTCTTTTCCCTTCGCACGACACACTGGAATATTCTCAATGAGGAGGAGAACCCCGGAGGTAAAGAGTCAAAAAAGTACACATTTACCCCAAAATAAAGTTACTGGAGGTTCAAAAGGAGGTCGGTTCGGTAGATACAAAGAGAACCTACCATTTGTCTAATGGTCAAACGTGACCTCTTTCAGGGTCTACCGATGAGGGGAATTCGTGGACCGTAAGTTAGGGTGAGAAGGTGTTCCTGGGAGAAGATCATTGGGACGACCCATGTTCCCCGTACGTACGCACGCATGATTCAGTAAAGTCAGTACAGGTTGAGAAACACTGGGATCTCTCACATCGGACGGTCCGAGGAGACAGGTACCCTAAGAGGTCCGTTCTTATGATCTCACCCAACGGTACGGGAGGAGGTCCCCTAGAAGGAATGGGTCCTTAACTTGAACACAGAGAATACAAAGGACGTAACCGTCCTCCTAAGCAATGGTGGTCGCGGTGGACCCTTCGGGTGTTCCCTGTATCAGTCGAAACTTGTACCGGGAACGGTTACTGAGGTAACCCATGTAAAGGTGTCTTCCTTTGTGTGCACCTTTAGACAGGTCCCTTCTTCTGGGTACGACCGGTCGGTTAGACAGTATATTTTAATAGGGAGAACGAGGGTTTATAGGTTTATTGACTTTTTCTTACTCTAGTACTTAGTCTCGGATCCGGACTACGTAGTCAGTAGTGACCCTCGAGTGTCGGTGTATGACATTGTCCTTCCTTGGACAATATACGTGACTTCCACACACCAGAGAGTTGAAGTCTTCAACTTAAGAGTTGGGAATTCCACTACCATAAACCTCCACCCCGGAAACCTGTCATTAATCCCGTACTTCCGACTCGGGAGTACTTACCCTAATCGTGGAGACATTTTCTCTGGGGTTTCTTAAGAGAGGAGGGAAGATGGTACACTCCTGTATCGTTCTTCTCTTGGTAGGTACCTGGACCTTCACCAGGAAGTCGTCCATGACCTACACAGTCACAGAACTAAAGTCTGAAGGTTGAAGGTCTTGACACTTTTTAGACAGAAAATTCGGTACGTCGGATACTCCAACACCAATATCGTCGGGCTTACCTGACTCTGTTCAGGAGTCGTACACCGTGCTAGGTGGAAGTGGAGGACCATGGACCGGGCCCAAGACACCCTTTTCGGTGGAGGAATGTAGGGGTAGAGGACAGAGTATACGTCCATATTCCTCGGGTAAGAGACTCGAGGAAAGAACTTTCGTGGTGGTACTCAGATTGACTTCATCAACCAAACAAAAGTCGTTGAATAGAGTTAGGGGTAGCACGCGTGGTCTTCTTGTCATTTGAAAGACAAGTCCGTCAAAACGTGAGTTGTCTGTGACCAAACTTCAACCCGAAGTAGTCGTTACTGGAGACACTGGAACTATATCAGTGAAGGAGAGAAACGAGAAGTCAAAGGAGCAGAGAGTTTACACCTACTATCATGGAAGGAGTTCCTGACTACACTCCTTACTCACTCGGATACGAAAACCATTTTTTGAACCTCGTCGTGGGGTGTATATTCTTTTTAAGTTGTTTACTACTGATAATAGTGATAATAATAATTGTTATCTTGAAAGATTCATATCAATTCGGGGTCATTAAGACTTATTCCACAATCACCCACCACCGACACCCCCATCTTTTTAAAGATAGTCCTAAATCACTATCCTTTTAGTAATAACTATACTTTTGGTATAAATATATCCTGAATGAGACACAGGTAAGTCACCGTGATCACCATTTCTTGGGCGGATGGTTACGTCCTCTACATTCTCTGCGCCCAAACTAGACACGGTCCTTCTAGAGGACCTCCTCCCGTACCGTTGGGTGAGGTCATAAGAACGGACCTCTTAGGGTACCTGTCTCCTCGGACCACCCGATGTCAGGTACCCTAGTGTTTCTCAGTCTGTGTTGAGTTCGCTGAATCGTGTGTCGTGTATAAAACACAAGACAATTTACGAAATATATAGTTGAATTAAGGGTGTTGTCGGGATACTTCCTCCATAATAATAGTAATAATGATAATAATAAGGGGACAATATCTTTATTTTGGTGACTCTGTGAACAGGTATCAGTGTAGGGACCATTCACTATTTCAAACCCGTACTCGGGTCCTGTGGACCGAAGTCTCGGACGTGAGTCGGGGTGACGATTGACGGGGACGTGTCGATTGACATCTTATCACACTTATCTTTGTAACAAAATGTTCGAGTCTGAACTCCACCATTGGAAAGGCTAGTGAGTGTCATAGAAGAGGACACTATTTACCGGTGATTAATTAACACTAATCGTGTAATAAGTACACTTTATCAACATCCGTTTGACGACGGTGATTTCCATCTTTCACCGTTCTTTACATAAGTACAAGGGGCTACTCTTCCCTCTACCAAGAAGACAGAATTAAAAGGTACCGACCGGAATGGGCTGGGAAAAAAGGTAATCACCATCTGGAGTTGAGTCTTGTGTGTTCTAATTACGAAAATACTGTTTACTGAGAATAAATGTGTGCTTTCTACACGAGTAGTTTCATAAATGTTCTAAGAAACTCTAACAAAGTTGTAGAAAGAGTAATAAATGGGGACGGGGGTTTTCGTTGGTTAGACAAGTCAATTAAGTCTCCCTCCTTTTAGTTCGACCGAACTAAAAGTTAAAAGTAAGTAACTCGTTAACGCTATGTGGTTCACGATCAGATTTTCGAACTGTACGCAGTAGAGTTCATTAAGAGTTAGATTGGGTTATTCAATCCGGGATAACAGTAGGGGTAAGACTTTTACTTTTTTGGTTCCCCACGTTTTCAACAATAAATGAACTTTGGTGTGTCTTTCACGTTCTCCCGGGGGGAGGAGTCAAAACACGAAATCTGACGGTACGAGACCACCAGAAGATCGACACAGGAGGGTGTTCCATTCCCTAAAGCCCCGGGTCCCTTTCACAGGTAGGTCACGGGACGGAGGGAGGTGTGAGGAAGATCTCGTTTGTGTCCCCAGGGTCCTGAGGTCTAGAAGGACGGGTCACTGAGGTTTGAGTGAAGACCCCGGACTCCCCCTGAGAAGGAACACAGGTGGGAGAGGTTTCATCTACTGCTACGATGATGACACTGTGGGGACCCAGACTCCTCACCAGTTCCCCACCGACAAGTACCCTAAAAAAAAATTACTTAAAACCTAAACTCCCGACTCTACAGATGAACGTACACATCCTTCGGGGGACACTACTCTCGATCTTACGTCCCATCCTTCTTTTTTTCTCCGACATCTGGTCCCCTGACCTAGAGGGGTGTACCGTACAAAATAAAAATAAATAAATAAAAAAATAATTAAAATTTTAGAAATTAAGAATGTACACAAGGGTTTGTACGTGGGGGGAGGGTGGAGGGAGGGATATTGTAGGGACACCCAGTAGGGGTACGTGGTCGGGGTTCGTACGACATAGGACGCAGTCTGTATCTGACCGCTAAGTTAAGAATGTACTATCATATGTACAATCTTACGGTAAGAGGGTTTAGTAGGGTGGGAGAGGGAGAGGGAGACTCAGGTTTTCAGGCAATATGTGTCGACACAGAAAAAAGGACAGAACGTATGTCCCAGCAGTAACGGTAGAAAGATTTAAGGTATATATACACAATCATATGACATAACCACAAAAAGAAAGACCGAATGAAGTGAGACATATTAGCCGAGGTCAAAGTAGGTAGAGTAGTCTTGACTAAGTTTACTTAAGAAAAATTACCGACTCATTATGAGGTAACACATATACATGGTGTCGAAAGAATAGGTAAGTAGACGACTACCTGTAGATCCAACAAAGGTACAGGACCGATAATATTTGTCACGACGCTACTTGTAACCCCATGTACACAGAGAAAGTTAAGACCAAAGGAGCCACACATACGGGTCGTCACCCTAACGACCCAGTATTCCATCAAGATAAACGTTAAAAAATTCCTTAGAGGTGTGACAAGAGGTATCACCGACATGATCAAACGTAAGGGTGGTTGTCACATCCTCCCAAGGGAAAAGAGGTGTGGGAGAGGTCGTAAATAACGAACGTCTAAAAACCTAGTGTCGGTAAGACTGACCACGCTTTACCATGGAGTAACACCAAAACTGAACGTAAAGAGACTATTACTCACTACAACTCGTAGAAAAGTACACAAACAATCGGTAGGCATACAGAAGAAACCTCTTTACAGATAAATCAAGAAACCGGGTAGAAAACTAACCCAGCAAGTAAAAAGACCTTAACTCGACGTATTCAACGAACATATAAAAACTCTAATCAACAAACAGTCAACGAAGTAAACGATAATAAAAGAGGGTAAGTCTTCCGACAGAAAAGTGGAACGAATATAAAAGGAAACAACATGTCTTCGAAAATTAAAATTAATCTAGGGTAAACAAATAAAAACGAGAATAAAGGTCTTAAGACCCTCCACCTAGTATCTCCTAGGACGACACTAAATACAGTCTCTCACAAAACGGAGTGTACCGTACAAAATCGGGTCTTAAGGTTCCTCATGTTCTTAAAGTTCAAGGTTGGGTCGGAGAGTCTATTTACACACACACAGTCCTAACTTCTACCTGATATGAAATAATCGGTCATACGAGTAAACAGGGTCCATTGAGAACAGTCTCCGTCCGATACATGTGGTCTGTGATGCCATGAGAAGGAAATCCCATAGTCGAGTTTATGGTGAAGAAGGTCTTTAGACAAGGTTTCCCGTGTTTGGTCTTGACAAAAGGGAGAGAGGAAACCACGGTCAGAAAGAGGGTCGAACGGACCGGTGTGAAAGATTCGAGGTAGACACAAGGAGTACTCTCACACTTGATTCTTGATTTTGGATAGCTAGACGACGGGGACCCACGGGTCATGTCACATGGGGGTGGGGGTGTCGGTACAGACCTCAACGAACAACTTACTTTTCGGTTGTTTCCTCTTTTACTCTCCGTCATGAGGAACCCCTCTTTCCTTTCCCACACTTCGTCAGTCCTTTCAGGAACTGTATTTCTGTTCACTCGACTGTTCTCAAAAGAAGCAAAGAAAAAATTACCTTTTAAAGGGTGTATATTTGTTTCACCCTTGAAGGTCTACTGGAAGAGGCGACGTCGTTACTACTTGAGTATCAGTTGGGACAAAGTAGAGATGGGAGGGAGTGAGAGAGGTGGAGTTAGAACCTAATAAAACTTCGTTCGGAGTCTGTCCAGAAAAGTTGAGATAAAGTCGTACTTTTCGTTCCCAAACAAATAGGTCTTAAACTACGACATACGGAATTTGAATATGTCACTACATACAGTTAATAAAGAGTTATTTTGACCCTTTTCTAAAACCATAGTGACACAGGTCGACTCGTTGACGACCTTTGCCTACTCTGGACTCGTCTTAATTAAACCCGTTCACGCCTCCAAACGTCCTGTCCCCGGGCACGTCTGACCATCGGACACACACTCTCCCCTTTCCTCAGAGAAGAAGGGTGACACTAGGAGCCACCGTTCCTCGATCCGGTCGTACCCCGGGTACCGACACCGCAGAGTGACTCGACCGGTAGAAAGAAACGAACAACGTTTGGGGTATGAATCACTAAAATCTGTGGAAACACGTGTAGGTCCGACTGAACAGAATTAAGACAGTTTCGGAAGAGGGAGAGGGGACCTCGACAGACCCTTAAGACCAAGTAACAACGACCGTCAAAAAATGAAGGAAACACGAATTGAACAACTTTATGCTTTCCCCAACCTGTCACAGTCTGTTATACCGGGGGCAGTGCGGTGTAAAATGTAACTTTAGTAGAAATTCCCGAAACGAGGAACTGTGTCTACCAGAGGTATAGGATCCTCTACCAGAAAACCGTGCTTTTACTCTTTCGACACGGGGGACACTTAGTTCTTTGAACCGCTCAAATAAGCCCGAGTTCAGTTTGCGTGTGAAGTAACAGGATCCCGGAGAATCAAAGAGGAGGGGGCCTCGTAAAAACTGAGAAGTAATTTGTGTATACTCAAACACGAGGAGAAAGGGTAAATCATCCTCCTTAAGACTACTAGAGTCTTTGTGTATAAAGTTTCTGAAGAATGATTATTTCCAATTTACATCCACCTACCTTACGTCGGGGACGTAAAATACAAGTGTGTATCTAGGTTTGAAACGATTAGTGATCGATAAATTCTAACTGTTTGAATGAAAGGGATAAAGGAGTAGACATTTTATCCTATTTGTTTACACAAATACAATAAACATGGTTATGTGTCCTGATTGTTTCTAATCCCAGATGTTATATATTTCTCGTGGAATTTTTAGTTACTTTTCTTTTGATTATTAGGGTTTCCTTTTGCCGGTTCATATACTACTTAGTCAAGTGTCTTCTCTTTTGGACTTACCACTGATTTATATACTTTGTTACAATTGAGAGGGATCAATGGTACCTTTATTTTTAAGTCTGGTGTTTTCTTTTTTATAACGTGTGTCAGGTTAACTATTTTTATAATCTCAGATCCCTAAAGGGACCACCAGGTTACTGATTCTGTGACGTTAGTGTTACGTCTCCCAGGTCCAAGTTAGGAACCAGTCCCTTGATCTAAGGTATACACCGTTGATTCTCAAGTGTACAGTGTTGTTTCGAGGTTCTAGGGAATACAACGTTTAATCTGGGTCGTGTCGGTTTATTTATTCTTATTTAATTTTTATAAAATTTCCTCGTTTAATAATTATATTTTAGATAATCTCAGATCGTTACATTTTATAGAGTTCTATCTCTTTATCTAGGAAAGCATGTAATGTTTAAGTCGAGTCAAGTCAGTGAGTCAGCACAGACTGAAACGATGGGGTACCTGACGTCGTACAGTCCGAAGGGACAAGTACTGGTTGAGGGTCTCGAACGAGTTTGAGTACAGGTAACTCAGCCACTACGGTAGGTTGGTAGAGTAGGAGACAGTAGGGGAAGAGGAGGACGGAAGTTAGAAAGGTTCGTAGTCCCGAAAAGGTCACTCAGTCAAGAAGTGTAGTCCACCAGATTCATAACCTCGAAGTCGAAATGGTAGTGAAGAAAGTTACTTATAGGTCCTGACTAAAGGAAATCCTACCTGACCAGACTAGAACAACGGCAGGTTCCCTGAGAGTTCTCAGAAGAGGTTGTGGTGTCAAGATTTCGTAGTTAAGAAGTCGCGAGTCGAAAGAAGTACTAGGTCGAGAGTGTAGGTATGTACTGGTGACCTTTTTGGTATCGAAACTGATCTGCCTAGTATCTTTTTCGTTCTCTTAATTCTTAAGGTCTTATTGAAGACGAAGTAACTTATACCATTTCGGAAACTGACACACGTGGTGTTGTTTGTCACCTTTTAAGAATTTCTCTACCCTTATAGTTTGGTGAAATGGACGGAGGACTCTTTAGACATAGGTCCAGTTCTTCGTTGTCAATCTTGGTCTGTACCTTGTTGCCTGACCGAGGTTTAACCCTTTCCTCATGTACTTCCGTCATATAACAGTGGAACGAATAAATTGAATATACGTCTAATGTTGTACTCTTTATGGTCCGACCTACTTCGTGTTCGACCTTAGTTCTAACGTCCCTCTTTATAGTTCTACGAGTCTATACGTCTACTGTGGTGGGAATACCACCTTTCACTTTTCCTTGATTTTTCGGAGAACTACTTTCACTTATTCCTCTCACTTTTTCGACCGAATTTTGAGTTGTAAGTTTTTTACTTCTAGTACCGTAGACCAGGGTAGTGAAGTTCCGTTTATCTACCCCTTTATTACCTTTGCCACTCTCTGAAATAAAACCCCCCCGAGGTTTTAGTGACGTCTATCACTGACGTCGGTACTTTAATTTTCTGCGAACGAGGAACCTTCTTTTCGATACTGTTTGGATCTGTCGTATTATTTTTCGTCTCTATAAAATATATAATGTTTCAAAATTGTCAAGATGATTGTCTACAAGTATGACATACTAGCTCCTTAGGGTGAAGAACTATAACTGTTCTTCTGTATATGTCTCAACAATTTATCTTGTAGCGTTATCGCTTCTTGACCTCTCTTTTACAGGTGATTTGTCTCTTCATGTGTCCCCGGAAATTGATATAAAGAGGACAAATTAAAGAACTCGACCTACTATCTATGTGTCAACACTTAATGGTATACCAGAACCATAGATTTATTCAAAAATTTACGGATGAAGTACCATAACCACATTCCAAATTTACTCCAGTACCGAACTTTTATAAGTCGGATCACAAACTGTGGATCGTTCACGAAATATTTACAATTAAAACAGTGGTATTGTGTGTATCGACGGAGTTGGAGGGGTGAAGTCCGAAATTTAATGTTCATATTCAGAAACATATATAGGGAACCACCATTGAGTTCTGAGTTCGGACTCGGCTGAAATAAATAAGAGCAGGAAGGAACGTCGAAGAGAGAAGAGATGAGATTCTTTCAAACAGGGAATCTCGGTTGCTTTGTTTTTAGAAGTAAGATATTAAATGTGATAGAAACAAAAAGTCGGAAGGACGTCTACCTTTCAGTGTTAGATGAGATTTTACCAAGGTGGACATGTGTCTGGTCAGGAGGACTATAACAACCACTTTACAAAACCAATGGACAACGATACAATTGTTTCACTGAGTTCATGACCACCGATTGTTGTTACGCGTGAAATAAACGGGGACTAAAAAGTCAAATCCGACCGAAGTAGACCCATCCATCGAAAAGAAGACAAGAACGGTCCCCAGAGAACACACCGACGTAAGTCGACAGTCCCAGTGATCTCTAATCCGAGTCGAGTGTGTAGTCCTACCGGCCTTGAGAGGACGAGAGGTACATCAGACTCTCGAAGAGAAAGAGGCACACCTGAGGTGTACAAAAGACGTCGTCCCATCGACCCGAAAACTGTACCACCGAGGTTCGAGGGTTCTCGTGTTTTTGACGGTCTAGTATTCTGGGTCTGGACCGTGTCACAGTAGAGACGAAGTAAAATAATAATTATCAAGTTCGTCCAGGGTAGGAGACGGGTATATTTCCTCTCACTTTATGTGTCTGCACCTATGACCAGATAACGAAGTGGGTCGGTCGGACCACTGGGGTCTCTTGTCTCCACTCGGGAGATAAGGTCGGAGATCCGGTGACTTCTTCTGACGTCTACCGTGGTTCACCTCTGAAGTTGGTAGTCTGACAGGGGACGGTGAGGTGTATGAGACGGAAGTTGGGTCCGAGTAACTATTTGAGGAGAACTAAATCTTTGAGAGAAAGTTGAGGTTTATATATGTAACACACTAATGACCCACGATCCGTAATACGACACGAAACCCTCCTTGAGGTCTTATTTATCGTCAACAAACACAGGAACTCCTCAAGTGTCACGTCGGTTGTTTCTTCCCGCCCAATCTTGGATAGAAGGGTCGACTGTACTCCACTGGAGTGTTTGGTTTAGTTTTCGACCCTCTGTAGGTCCGATCTACTACCGGTGTTATCGGTGAACTGGATTGTCCGACTCGGGAGTCAGTGTTTTCCCGTAGACTAATCAGATTGTTCCGCATTAAAACCATTTCCGCACTCCGACAATGATCAGACGTCGCAATAACAAATCTAGTTGTAAAAAAACTCTAAGCCTTTGACTTTCGATCAGATAGAAACAGGACAGTCTGGATCATGGTAAACACAATAAGTATTGTCCCTGGTTTCTCTCTAAATTCAACCTAACTTAATGAGTCACACAAAAAAAAAATTACAGATTCTTTCCGACAAAATGAGATTCACTATGAATCTCGAGGTGATAATATCTTCATAGGTCATTTGGAGGTTTCAGTATGTATGTGTGGGTATATGTGTATGTATTCTATCGATAATCAGGATCTAATAAAGTCAGACGAAAATCGGTTAATGTCAAAAATTTCAAGAGCTTGCAAAGTTCTTCGTTTATCCGTGGTGAACATGAGGTATCGATTAGTGAAAATTAAGAAGGTCATCAGTAAAACTATTATAGTCTGTATTACTTTAGTGAATAGTCATTGCACCCAGATTAAGGGGATACGTTTTATCAGGTAAAATTAAGTCCAAACCTTAGGGACGGTCTCGAGAACTCCGACGAGAAAGATATCCCAGCAATAACTTCTTTCAAATAAAAATACTATTATTTAATAATATGTTTGTCTAGAGTGTGTTACTGTGTCTTGGGGTCGATCAGAAAGGGTTGACAACAGTACTCCACAATAACATGAGGGGTATAATATACTTATTTATTCTTCGACCGTCAAAGATTTGATGTCGTTCGCATGAATACCCTCAATACTTCCGCTGAGGATATTAGATAGTGACGTTATTTTTAAATCTAATTTACCTTAGAATAATTTAGTCTATCCTTCTTTGACTCCCGTCTTGATAATAATACAGATTACATTTAGTCCTAACGTAACGTTGTGTAGAAAAAAAATTCCGTATTAAAAAAAGAACTACCTATCCTACACCGAACAGACCGTAGTAATTCCGGGAAACACACCAAAATTAGACGTCAAACCTATGAGGTCGTACAAGGTGATAAAAGTGAGAAATTTCACTGTACTCGAACCAATTACCTTCTTTCTTCTACTTGGGGACTCCTAGGAGTTGATTTTTCGTAATGAATGTCCTATCTAGTCGGAAGAAAAACCCAACCTCACCGGTCCTTTACCTTTTACCCTTTCCTTACTCAGTTTCGGTGGAGGTACCAGACCGGGTAAGAAGTGTTACCTTAGAAAGAGAAGAGGTTCGAGGAGGAAAGTGTGTCTCGGACTCTCGGATTTTAACGTCCTTCATCTTTCCACCATGGTAATTATCGATTTCCTTTTTTTTACAGGTCGGGACAGGGGTCTACTCGGTCTATAAGAAAGTCCTATTTTGAACCTTTTATTCCCGTACGTACCATACTTTATGTTAAAACAGAGATTCATAAATTTCTGCCTTTTTTCCGGTTTAACGTTAGAATTTCAATAACACTTTCACATAAAATCAGTGACGTGAAAGGACACAACCTTGTGGATATAGGATTGTTGACCTAAGTACGATATGGTCAGTGATAAGCACAGTCTAGGAAACCTGGTTTAAACGTGTCTTTCTAGGTCGGGATTGAGAAAGTTTAATAAACAACAACAAATTGAGTCGGTCAAGACACAAAGTAATTGACGAACAGTACAAAACTATACACCTAGTCCTTAACTAGTTATCGACCGTTTTAAATTATTTTCCTCGAGTAAAGACCTCTTTGCTCGAGCAACGGTACGGTTGATAGCTAGAAGAGACTACCTCCGAGCCGTCAGTCAGTGTTTTACCTGGGACAATCCGACAGACAGGTATCCTTTAGTGACTCAGCGGTCGGAGTTTACTCAAGGATTTTTACTGTAGTCCAAGTGTTACCTTTCTTGATCCGATGTAAACAGACATCCCTTCCGAGACGGAGTGCTAACGAACTTTATATAGATAAAGTGACTCGTGGACTCTTAGAACAGTGTATCGACCATACCTTACGTTGTACCAACTTTCTGTCGTAACGTAATACGAGTACGACACAAGTGATATAATGTCCGTACCTCTTTCTTACTTGTCGAATCAGATAATGACGACGTACAAATCCTTCACATTTACGTTTCTTTAGACAAATGAGACATAGTAATACATGAACGAAGGGTCCACACTCTTTCTAATTATCGTAGAAATAGTTTCCCTCTAGACCTAGACATGACACAACATATTGTATTTCCGGTCCCCTTTTCTCTCACTCTCTTATTATTAGTTTCTTGAGAAACTTGAAAAAGTTTGAGACTTTTGAGGAAATTTCAATTCTTCAGTAGTCTTATAAACTTTTACAGTGTCTAAGATTAAACTCCCCTTAAAGTAAACGAAAATATCCTTGATTCTGTAGAAATTTATATCTTTAATGTAACATGATATAATTCACTTATTTCACGATATTATAAACAAATTGTTTATGAATAAAGTTGTGGGCGTTACATCTTCCGTTTCGAGTACTTACATTGACGAGGGAGATCTTATTCAAAAACCTTAGTATGACAGGAGTTGTAACTCTACTCTCCATTACGAGAGACAAATTCGAAACAGGTCGTTAGAATTCGGAAATCCCCGTACTAAAGAAGGAGGGGTCAGTCAATTCGAGTCCTTGATCAAACACTGGCACTCTCTTCTGGTGTGAGTTTTGTCTTGATTGGGAGTGTATATATCAGTTATCTAAAAACTGTTCCTACGGTTTTAGTAAGTCACCCCTTGCCTCTCAAACACAAAAAAAGTAGTTTAGTATGACCCCGTTCACCTGTGGGTGTCCGTTTTCTTCTTTTAACCTGGAAGTGGAATGAAGTATACGTTTTTACTTGAGTTTTACGTAGTTTCCGGATTTTCACTCTGGATTTTAAAATTTGGAGAATCTTCTTTTGTAACCTCCTTTAGAAGTACTGTATACTAGACTGTTACTGAAGTACCTATACTGTGGTTTTCGTGTCCGTTTTTTTCTTTTTTTTTATGTATTTATCTTTTCAAGTAGTTTTAATTCTTTAAAATACGTAATTTCCTTTGATAGTTCTTTCGTTTTCCTGTCGGATGACTTACCCCTTTTTATAAACGTATAGTATATAGACTATTCCGTAAGTATAGGTCTTATATATTTCTTGAGGATATTAAGTTGTTGTTTTTGTTTGTTGGATTAAGTTTTTACCCGTTTCCTAACTTATCTGTATAAAGGTTTCATCTATACGTTTACCGGTTATTCGTATATTTTTCTACAAGTTGTAGTAATGAGTAATTTCTTTATGTTTAATCTTGGTGTCATTCGACGGTGAAATGTGAACCTACCGATATTAAAAAAATTTTTATCTTTTGTTTACAACCACTCCTACATTTCTTTAACCTTGGAAGTAGGTAACGACCACCCTTACAATTTACCACGTTGGTGACACTTCTTGTCTAACCACCAAAGAGTCTTCCATTTTGTATTTGTTGGTATGCTGGTTGAGGCCCTCTATCACTTCCTATCCCCTCGGACCGCTGGGTTGTTAAGGCGAGGTTTTCTTAAATTTCGTCCCCGAGTTTATTTATAAACATGTATCGTTATAATATACAGACTTTTCCGTAAGTGTTGTCGGTTTTCCACTTTTCCTGGGTTCACAGATAGTTGTCTACTTACCTAATTGTTTTACGAATTTACACTATTGTTTTATACTATATATGTATGTTACGCTATAATAAGTCGGTATTTTTCCTTACTTTAAACAATGGAACGATGTCACACCTACTTGGAACTTTGTAATACGAGTCATTTTATTCGTTCTGTGTTTTCCTGTTTGTAATATACTACGGTGAATGTACTCCATGCATCTTAAGAGTTTAAGTATCTCCATCTTTCATCTTATCACCAATGGTTACTGTACCCACTTACCCTTTTCCCTTCAATAACAAATTACCCATGTCTCAAAGTCAAACCCTTTTACTTTTTCAAGACCTCTACCTACCAACGTATCGTTACACTTACACGAATTACGGTGATTTAACGTGTGAATTTTACCAATTTTACTATTATAGGATACGTACATTATTACGTTATAAATCTTTGAACTGAACTTTGCTTATGTTATAACAGATAGTTGATATTAAGTCAAATTTTTATTAAATTTAACATTTTTATGATTTGCTCTCTAAAGGACCAAATTTTTTTTCGTATAAGTAGGTGAGAGTAAGGAAAAAGATTAATTATAGGAGTCGTTTCTGTATAAAGAGGTGAAAGTAGGGTCACAGGGTACCACAATATTAACAGACAAAGGAAGAGGTCGAAAGGGTGACGACACTCGTAGAACTCCCGTCTCCGACCGAAAAGAAATACTATCTCCCGACCTACCTTTACACTCGAGACCTAAGTCTTTCCGAAATATCAGGTTGAGGTCTGGACGGTGATTGGTCGGTCCCCCGGAATTCGATCAAGAACTTCGAGAGGCACTGGCACGAAAGATTGGACGTTTGACCTCTGACAAAATTTACTTCACTATGTACATTTCACGGACCTTAGTGTTCGTAAATTTTGTAGAATCAAAGTCATTGTTGTAATTAAAATCAGTAATTTTGATCTACTACAACTCCCTAAGGGACCATCAGGTCACCGATTCCAAGGTACGTGGATCACGTCCCCCGGGACCAAGCTAGGGACCAACCCCTTGATCTAGGGTGTACGGTGTTGATTCTGGACCTTATCTGTTTATTTATTTATTTGATCTACTACGAATTTCATTTTTTAAAACTTTGAAACTAGTTATTAAAGAAAATATTAATAAAACACTCACACTCAATATCAGCGAAACCACTGGGGTACCTGACATCGGGTACTCCCAGGAGACAGGTACCCTAAGAGGTCCGTTCTTATGACCTCACCCAACGGTAAAGGAAGAAATTATTAATAAAATGAATTGCGGATTGTCCGGATTGTGTACTATCCGATCACTGACCATTCAACGTCCCATAGACGAAATTGGTACGACATTAACAGTGAATATTACCCGAGAAAAGAACAAACAGAGGGGTGATCTGGCCCTCAAGGAGTTCCCGACTTTTTTACAAATAGAGTCATGGACGTCGTACAACATATCATGAACCATGTGTCATTTTTTTTTTTTTTTTAGTTATGTATAAATAACTTAGTTTTTTACTTACTTAGTCCTTGACCCACGTAACCCTTTGGTTCACTCTCTTAGGGTTTCCTCTCCCTCCTCTTTACTCCTTCCTCTTCTATTCTTGACGAACACACCGGTGAAGGTAGATAGACCTTAAAAGTATCGTAAGAGTTTTGAACCCTCCAGAAGGCTAATAAAACTTGTTCCTTACCGTAGAGGAACAAGTGTGTAGGACTAATCTTACATCGACACATCTTTCAAGCCTCTTCCGTTACCGTGGGGTGAGGTCATGAGAACGGACCTTTTAGGGTACCTACCTCCTCGGACCACCCGACGTCAGGTACCCCAACGCTTCTCAGACTGTGTTGACTCGTTGAAGTGGAAAGTGAAAGTACGCAACCTCTTCCTTTACCGTTGGGTGAGGTCACAAGAACGGACCTCTTAGGGTCCCTACCCCCTCGGATCACCCGACGGCAGATACCCCAGCGTGTCTCAGCCTGTTCTGACTTCGCTGAATCATCGTCGTCGTCGTTACATCTTTCAATGTACCGTAAACGAACACAGGAACAAACGAAAAGGAGGTCTGACTCGTGGACCTCTATTCTTTAACAGGAAGGAAGTAGAAAACACAAGGTAGTAGGTCTTGTTACGGACTGTGTATGACCACCGACGGGTCACGTACATATTACGTACTTTCTTTGTCTTGTCTTAACCTAGTATACAAGTGTGAAATGATTTCTTAAGAATGTACCCCCTCCCTCGTCAGGACCGTGTTAGTTTTACTTACTTAGTTACTTGGAATACCCAGTTACAATCCAAACCCGAAAAGAAAGGGCCTCTTCTCCCTGTATCATTTTGTAAGGAATGAGTTGTAGGAAATCAAGTCAAGTCAGTGAGTCAGCTCAAGTTGAGAAACGCTGGGGCACTTAGCGTCGTACGGTCCGGAGGGACAGGTAGTGGTCGAGGGTCTGAAATGGGTTTGAGTTCAGGTAGCTCAGTCACTACGGTAGGTCGGTAGAGTAGGAGACAGCAGGGGAAGAGGAGGAGGGAGTTAGAAAGGGTCGTAGTCCCAGAAAAGGTTACTCAACCGACAAGCGTAGTCCACCGGTTTTATGACCTTAAAGTCGAAGTCGTAGTCAGGAAGGTTACTTGTGGGTCCCAACTAGAGGAAATCTTACCTGACCAACCTAGAGGAACGTCAGGTTGCCTGAAAGTTCTCAGAAGAGGTTGTGGTGTCAAGTTTTCGTAGTTAAAAAACCGCGAGTCGAAAGAAGTGTCAGGTTGAGAGTGTAGGTATGTACTGGTGACCTTTTTGGTATCGGAACTGATCTGTCTGGAAACAACCGTTTCATTACAGAGACGAAAACTTATACGACAGATCCACCCAGTATTGAAAAGAAGGTTCCTCGTTCACAGAAATTAAAGTACCGACGTTAGTGGTAGACTTCACTAAAACCTCGGGGTTTTTATTTCAGACTGTGACAAAGGTGACAAAGGGGTAGATAAAGGGTACTTCACTACCCCGGTCTACGGTACCAGAATCAAAAGACTTACAACTCGAAATTCGGTTGAAAAAGTGAGAGGAGAAAGTGCAAGTAGTTCTCCGAAAACTCAAGGAGAAGTGAAAGAAGGTATTCCCACCACAGTAGACGTATAGACTCTAATAGTCATAAAGAGGGACCTTAGAACTAAGATCGAACACGAAGGAGGTCGGGTCACAAAGAGTACTACATGAGACGTATCTTCAATTTATTCGTCCCACTGTTATATGTCGGAACTGCATGAGGAAAAGGATAAACCTTGGTCAGACAACAAGGTACAGGTCAAGATTGACAACGAAGGACTGGACGTATATCCAAAGAGTTCTCCGTCCAGTCCACCAGACCATACGGGTAGAGAAAGTCTTAAAAGGTGTCAAAGAACACTAGGTGTGTCAGTTTCCGAAACCATATCAGTTATTTCGTCTTTATCTACAAAAAGACCTTGAAGGAACGTAACTAGAGACTCCTTCCGAAAGAATAGAGAAGAACGATAAGAAACCTTGAGACGTAAGTCTACGAATATAGAAAGGAAAGGAGGCAACGAAAATCGAAGAGAAGAAAAGTGTCGATAAACATTCCGGAGGAGTCTGTCGGTAAAACGAAAAAACGTAAAGAAAAGGTACCCCTACCAGAACTAGGGACAGAGGACATGTTACAGTGCTTGGAGTAAGGTATCAAGTAGTCCGTGAGATAGGCTAGATCCGGGAATTTAGATAAAGAGTGAAGGTGACATATTAGTATTCCCTAAACTAAATCCAGTATGGACTTACCAGATCACCAAAGGGACGAAAGAAGTTAAATTCAGACTTAAACCGTTGTTCCTCAAGTACTAGACTCGGTGTCAGTCGAGGACGAGAACAAAAACGACTGACATATCTCGAAGAGGTAGAAACCGACGTTTCTTATATTAATTAGACTAAAACCACAACCGGTAGACCACTATAGGTACACATCTCAGAAGAGAACACAACAACCTTCTCACACAAAAGATACTGGACACGCAAGAGAACCGTTTTAAGATAATCGGAAACGGGACGAAGTAAGGCATGAGGGGGTCCCCTCAGAGCGTCTCACACCGGTACGACCCTACAGAATAACTTAGGGATCCCCAAGTCAAGAATTAAAGCCGTGTTTTACCTTCCGCAAGAATAACATTTAGTATTATTCTAAACGTTATTAATTCGCTTGAATCCGTTACCGTGGGGTCAGGTCATGGGAACGGACCTTTTAGGGTACCTACCTCCTCGGACCACCCGACGACAGGTACCCCAGAACTTCTCAGACTGTGTTGACTCGTTGAAGTGAAAGTGAAAAGTGAAAGTACGTGACCTCTTCCTTTACCGTTGGGTGAGGTGACAAAAACGGACTTCTTAGGGTCCCTGCCATCTCGGACCACCCGACGGTAGAGACCCCAGCGTGTCTCAGTCTGTGCTGACTTCACTGAATCGTCGTCATCGTCGTCGTCGTAACGTCATAGACATGCTCGACTGCTCTCTCTCTCTCTCTCTCTCTTGCGTTTGGAGGGGGATTCACATGTTAACCAAACTGGATTCCCAAGTAGAGACATTAACTACCCACATCTTGTTTACCTTACACTCACTCGACTTCGTCTCTCTGGTCTATTCTCCGACGACGGTGTCAGGTCTGTTGTAGGAAATCCGTACAAATTTACTAGAGGACGAGTAGTTCTTCGATCCAAATATGTTTATTTATCCTCAGACAGGTACAAAAGTCCCAAAATCTCCCCTCCTTCATCCTCTGCCATTGATTAACTTCCCAATGTTGTCTCTTTTATTATTTTCAGGTTCTTAAAAGGTAGACTTCCTACGATTTTATCGTCTGTTTCCTCTTCTCTTTCTTTTTTAAATCTTTACACCTTCTCACTTTTGAATACCTATAAACGTGAGACGTTAGATCTCCCTTCTTTAAGTATCTCGTAGTGAAAATAAATCTTACTACCATACAGAAGAAAATTACGACGAGCGACAGAGGACACCGGAGGACGACGACGTTCGGGAATTTTGTACAAAAATTCAAATGACCGATCAAGTGTAGGAGAGTGATAAAAGTCAAACCCCTCAGATCCAATTTTTGTCAGATCACTGAACTGAGGTAAAACGTATTAACAGGGACTGAAGACTCAAGATATAACTCTAGAGGACTGAAAGAAAAATTTACAGTAACGTTCTAACGGATCTCACTTAAAAGTGCCATCCTTTACGAAATAGTAGTCCTCGTTACTCAGTGAGGTAGGACTTTATGTACAATTACTACCGAGAAGTGGTAGTCGTCGTTTATGTAGTTACACACCAGATCGGTCCCTTGTCAATGGCGGTCGGAATAACACTTAGTCGGGTTTGGAAGTCGAGGACCACTGTATCCCGACAGTCGACCCGGACGTTGGTCGGGGCGTACCGTAGGTAAGAGGTACCGAGTAGGACATGAGGTCGGTACCAGGTCAGTCCCGAGTGTCCCTGGGTCTAAAACCGAGGTCACTGTCCAATTTAGGACGATCTTGTTTGACGTCAGACCACAGTTTAAAGAAACGATATCTCCTTGAGTCGGTATTATTTATCGCGAACTTTAGGACGGTAGTCACCCTGAAGGACGATATGTTTCAAAAAATCATACACACTACCGTAAAGAGTATTGTATTCAACTGGACGTAGTAAACCCCCAGGACGACGTGAAGGAAAGGCCTGGACTCACAGACTTCTCCCGATGAATGAGTCCGAAAGTGAAACTTCTTCGAGAAGGTAAAAATTTCTATACACTCGTTTCCATCACAAGTCTATGTGTTTTCACCCTTCTGAGGTAAGAGTGTTTCTTTTTCAGACATTCATAGAGGTTTCCGTTTGATCCGAAGTTAAACAACTTACACGGTTGTTCTGTTATTCCACTTTTTGGAAAACCCCTAAATGTTTCTTTACCATATCTACTATGTGGTCATACAGAGTGTCATGTTGGAGAAGTATAGACATCCGTCGGGAAAGGTTAAAGGAAACGTCAAAGTCTCCTTTCCGTTAAACTTTTAATGAAGTGTAGGGCAACACGAGGTAGGTATCACACAAAGTCCTGACGAACTCGCTACCGGTGAATCTTAAGGGTACAATATACTGTAGTACCGGGAGACATACAGTAATCGTGGAGCTTTGTTAGATAACAAGGTTATTATTGACAATATGGTGTTCATGTCCCGTGTGTGAACCGAGTAAGACTCCTATGTCACTCCTCTTCCCGTACCAAGACTAGGAAGGAACTCCTCAAATGTTCGATTACTTCTTCCCTCAGTTCACCAACAGTAGACAACACTAAGTACCACGTCGTTCCCCGTATGTCATCTATGAACTTTGATGAGTAACTAAATAAAAGTCTATGTGTTGGTTCGTTTATTGTTTTAGGTTTGAGATTGGAAGAAAACTAAACATATAGATGAGACGTGATAAAGAATTTTAACATAATCTGAGAGTTGAGTCATCATTAACTTTGATTTCGAAAGGGACACGAAAATTCGAGGATTAAAAAGTCCAGACTCCTTAATAAAATATCTGTGTCTTTCTCTAATTTTTTTAAAAATGTCGTCGTAGATGAGTTGTGATTGTTCATGTCTGTGACATGATTGGGAAATTAGTAGTTGTATTAAGAAAAATATTCACCCCTTTGACTCCGAACCTCTCAAACTTATTGAACGGTTTCAGTGTGTCGATCATTCACGTCTCGATTCTTCTAAGAGGTGAAGAATCCTCGTATCTTCTGAGAGAACATGTATTATAAGTCAATTGTATTAATGTTTACTGAGAAACAGAAAGTTATTGACTCCGTCTTGTAGGGTCTAACCTTAAACTTACCGTAAGATGGATTCCTTTATAAAACATCTACCATAAGTCCACACCAACTCTACTCCATCTTTTGTGTGTCCTTTAATTTAGGGTCTCTTTTCAGTTCAGTCTTTGTTGACTTGTTACTCTTCCTATAGAGAATGAGAATATAGGTGGTTTTCAGAGTAAAAAAATTATTTAGACTATCTAACAGGGTCCACAGTTACTAACATTCAGAACTGGGACCTTCAGATTTCTTCGAATGACGGAGAGGTTCGGTCTGTCTTTCTCTTACAAGAGTCGTTTCATGTGAAGAGATTTTAATGTAAGTTTCGTTGATAGACTCGTATTTTGTACGTGTTGGTACTTGTGATTTGAGTGTTCCGGTTTCGGTGTATTAAGATGAATCATCGGTTCCGTTTCGGTACTATAAAAATCTCGGAAAATGGGATTGGTGTGACAAAGAAGAAGAGGAGTCTTTCAGTCTTCGTCTCCTCTTGGGTGCACACCTATATAAGAAGGACTTAAGTTGTTCCGACTAACAGATTTATGGGATGGCAAGTCAGATGGTCTCTATGTTCGGTTTGATGTTAGTGGATCACGGTTTTGTCAAATCTTAAGAGAATGGAAAGAAGTGTGTGTACAAGTCTGAAAAACTGTGTTCCTTTACATCGTCGATAATTTTACGTTGACTTTTATGCGACACTAAGTTCAGCGAATTTCAATCTCTCAGTGACTAATTTCTTACTCGATAAATTTAACTCACAATGTCTCTAAATTACTCTTAGATTTACCACGTTTGGTTTAGGTTTACGTTCCTGATGTGGTTTTAGAAGAAGAATTGACTCTTTAGAAAATGTACAGAGCAATGAACGAACAACTCTCTAATAAAAATTAACAGTATTATGAGGAACACAAACTTAAAACAATACAGCCCTCCGGAAACCCCTGAGGTCTCAATGAATCGCATACCAAGTATTGACTTTTACTTACATTAAGACTGTAATGTGAGTAACATTACTTAGTGAACGGATACTTACGATTAGACCCGTGACAACCTACCAAGACCTTCCGGACCCTCTGTCTACACGGGAGGAAACCTTTCCTACCTCCCTTTTCTAGGGTGGACTAAAAAATTGGTTACTTGAGGGACCCCCTGGTTGTGGTGAGACACGTTAATCCAATTGGTTCCAGTTCGTTTTGGTAACCTCAAATCTTATTAAAGGGTCTCCGTATTTTACGACAGGTATATCCACGGTAATTCCATACATCTGAGACTGAGGTCAACTGTGTAAGTCGACCTTGGACTCTAGTAGCACTGGGGTCCTTCCTTCAGTCCTGTAGGAAGAGTCCGGTATCACTGGACGAAGATGAAAGAGACAGTCCAACTTAGAGAAATTTTTTTAAAAATATATCGGAAATATATATATATACACAGACAACCAAACCGACGTGGTCCAGAATCAACACCGTGTACCCTGGTAACTAGAAGCAACGTCTTGCACCCTAGCAATCGACACCGTACGTTTGGGAATCAACGTCGTACACCCTGGATCAAGGGCCTGTTCCCTGACTTGGGTCCGGGGGACGTAATCCTCACACCTCAGAATCGGTGACCCGGTGGTCCCTTTAGGGACCGGCGTGGAGGAGAACTAGACCTAAGAACTTCATTACCTAGTACCTCTCAAAAGTAGAGAAAGAATCCTTTGAACCGGAAAACCGATTCTAGTTCACCATCGAGTCTGCCTTTCGCGGACAGATGTTACACCCTCTGGACCCAAGCTAGGGACCCAGTCCTTCAAGGGACCTCTTCCTTTACCGTTGGGTGAGGTCATGAGAACGGATCTTTTAGGGTACCTGCCTCCTCGGACCACAGGTACCCCAGCGTTTCTCAACCTGTGCTGACTCGCTGAAATGAAAAAGAAAAAAAAGACGAGTTTATATTAGGTTTCCCGAATCTTTACGGTATAGGTGAGAGGGAGTCGGGGCGAAGACCACGGTGAGTTACGACAATAAGAGAGTTACGACAATTTGAAACTAGAACTGAAAAATGTCTGAACTAGAACTGAATTAGATACCAGTATCTAAGAATCCTTACCTTCCCGAACACCTCTAGTAGGGTAGGTCAACTGAGTCTAATATGTGCTCGAGTCATCTTTGGGTCTATCGAATTCACTTAACAGGTCCCAGTGAACCTTTCAAATCCCGTGAGGTAAGGCCACGGGTAACACAGAGGTGAAGTGGTGGAAGAAACAGAACTCTAGTGTAAAGGTCTTGAGACGAGGACCGACTCGAGTCCGGGTCCTGACTGATCTGTAAGACTTAATAACAGTAAGAAGACCCGTGAAACAATCCCACTTTGAACTCGATAACTCTTCTTGGTCCGTTACTAATTCCTTCCCTTTTGACTACCTCAACATCCTCAAGGTGTGTAAGAGGGTTGGGGTGGCACGTACAGCGAGTTCCGGATGGGTTACCCAAGAGGAAGTGGGCCATGAAGGTTAAGGAATCCAACGTAAAACACTAAGGACGGTGTGTAAAACCTGACGATTGTTATTAGGAGAATAGAGGTGAAGTGGACCCTTGTGTGACCCTACCTTTACTTCCCTCCCCGTCTCAGAAAGACGACCAGGTCTAGCGGAACCCAGTCCCAGAAACCGACGGGACCCATCTCTACTCTGAACGGGATCGTATCTTTCCCTCCCACGGTCGAACCGGGACCGATTCAGACTTGTCTGTCCCCGAGTCAACCCCGTAGAGATCGACCGTTACCTTAACGAAAAACCCCTAGACTCCCTGTTTTCGTAGACAGGATTCAACCATACTACCGTCCATCCTATCCCCGACATCAGTATCTAAGTACAAACCTTCTCTAAAATTTTCATTCAAGGATGTTGTGTGGTAATAGAGGTTCTGGGATGTTTCTACTAATTCGAGTAATTGGGGAAGACCAGTGAGACGGACGAGGTTGTGTACTGTCTCCTTCGGTGACATCTCTAATGAAATAAGCCCAATCATCGAATGTGACCCGGAGGATCCACCGAGTTCACCATTTCTTAGGTTGACGGTTACGTCCTCTACGTCGGTCCTCTGTACCCAAGCTAGGGACCCAGCCCTTCTAGGGGACCTCTTCCTTTACCGTTGGGTGAGGTCATAAAAAGGGACCTCTTAGGGTACCCGTCTCCTCGCACCGTCGGATGTCAAGTACCCCAACGTTTATCTGTGCTGACTCGTGTCGTGTGTGTGTGTGTGTGTGTGTGTGTGTGTGTCTCGGTAGTGGCTCACCAGTGATAATACACCGAGATAAAGTAAATTAAATGGACTTTTGACATTTCTACCCGTGTAAATAATTAGAAAGTGTCTACACCTTTGAGTAGTTTCCAGAAAATTTTTTTAATTAAATAAAATTAACCTCCGATTAATGAAATGTTATAACATCACTAAAAACGGTATGTAACTGTACCAAGACCCCAGAAGTCAGTGAACAGACTCAAGTTCTTTGATCAATTACCGTTTTGTATCTCTTAGTTTGGAAAGATTTTGATGAACTGAGTTCAGACACGTGACTAATGTCCTGAAGACACTTTCTCCCTGATTTACTCACTTCACACACTCTCTTTGTTACTTTCTCTCTCTGGACTTCTCAATCTCTCTCTCTCTCTCTCTCGACATAACAGACGACACCCCACCCCTCTAATCTGTCCTAAGGAGTATTAAAGTCGAACGAGTCTCCCACCCTTAGTGAATTTTGAAACATTCCTAACCCTGTAAAACTCCATGTCGTCCTACCCGGTGACAGGGGGTTTGGTTCTCCTGATTGTCGGTTCCGGTGGCGAAGGGGGTCCCGCGGGAACTCCAGAACAGGGTTTAGGGGAGTCCCGGACACCGACCGCCCGAACAGTTGTCGTCCCGTCATAAATAGGGGAGTCAGTGATCAGGAGGGGAGTGGAGCACGGGAAGCAGGATTCTATCAAGTCACTCGTTTGTCGTGGTGGCCCCGAAAAGGATGAAATTAGAAAGGTTTTGGGTTTACGTCACGGGTGGGGGGTCGGGCCTCAGCCCCGGGAGTTCGGCCGACGAAGTCGCCTCTCGGGGCCGGGGCGTCCCCGCGCTCGGACGTGTGGGCTTCAGGGATCGACGCGTGTTCAAAAGACCTGACAAGAGGGCCTCGGCTCACAGTCGTGGAGGCACATGTGAACTGGGGCTTGAAACGTCTGGGTTTGACCCACACCGGGGTTCACTCAAGCTTTATCGGTCGACCCGGGAGACCTGGCGTTTCGTAAAAGGCTTGTCGGAGCCAGGGGGCCCCCGCCGCTCAGAGTCCGACGGTCCACGCGGGGCTTTGAAGGGGGCTCTGAGTTACTCCTGGGCCGGGCCCTGTCAACCCTGGCTCACGACGAGGTCTCAACCGAGGTCTCGTCTACCCCCTGGAAGGTCGGCGTCAGGAGCGTTGAGGCGGAGGACCCGCGCCGGACCGCAGGCCGGGTCGAGGGACGCAGCCTAGTAGCATCGGCACGCAACGTGAACTATCATAGCGTCGGTATGAGGGGCCTAAGACTGCAGCTGGGTTAACTTCCCCAGCCACTAATAGTGCTTATGGTTAAATGTTTACTCCCTCTTTGGCTCTCCACCTGCCTGAGGGGGTTCCGAGTCCCGACCAGTTGTCGGCCGATTTGACTCGTGATTTAGAACATGGAGCAGGGTCCGTCAACGACTCCCGTCTGAGTCACCCGTCAACACCGAGGGTGTGTTTCGGAGAACTTGAAACCGTGAAGGAAGGTCCGAGTCCTCCTTTTCAGATCCAACGACGACGACGACGATTCAGCGAAGTCAGCACAGGCTGAGACGCTGGGGTATCTGCCGTCGGATGGTCCGAGGAGACAGGTACCCTAAGAGATCCGTTCTTGTGACCTCACCCAACGGTAAAGGAAGAGGTTACGTACTTTCGCTTTTCACTTTCACTTCAGCGAGTCAGCACAGGCTGAGAATCGCTGGAGTACCTGACGTCGGATGGTCCGAGGAGGTAGGTACCCTAAAAGGTCCGTTCTCATGACCTCACCCCACAGTAACGGAAGAGACTTTCGAGTCCAATCCCTGGTGATTTCGGTCAATTCTTTCCGAAGTGTCAACCCAGTTCAAGCCACCCCCTCCCCAGATAATCTAAGATTTGTGAACCTTCGTTAAGGGAAGTCGGGACACGAAGTCAAAGGAATATACATTTTACCCCCTATTATCATGGTTGAAGCCTCCCAATACCTCCGTTAAAGAACTGTTCTAAATGGAAGTTGCGGAAAATAAATCACCACCACCACCAGATCAGTGATTCAGGACATCCTGAGAAATACTGGGGTACCTATCATCGGACGGTCCGAAGAGACAGGTACCCTAAGAGGTCCGTTCTTATGACCTCACCCACCGGCAAAGGAAGAGGTCCCCTAGAAGGGTTGGGTCCTTAGCTTGGGGCCAGAAAACGTAACGTCCGTCTAAGAAATGGTTGACTCGATCCTCCCTTCGGGGTTCCATTCACGATTTATTTAGCAGCAAAGGAACGAGAGGGCCTCGTGAGGCTTGTGGTACAGAAAGTTTCAACGCTTCAGTAAAAGAATTTCCTGACCTTTCAGATTCCACTCTACCCCTTCGACTTTCTCCTCTGTTAAAACTTGACCGACCGTCGTCCACAATCTCCCCCTGTTGGTCAAGTGTACCTACCTCAGATTTTTTTTTAAATATTCGTGTTTCCCGTCTTCCCGGTCAGCCACGTGACCCGATTGTCTTGACTCGGTCACACCTACCGAAAAAGAAAGAAAACACTGGTCTGAAATCGTCTTTCCTCGGTCTAACCCCCACCACCCTCCTCGCCAGCACGGCCCTGGAAACTCCCAAGAGTCCGGAGGGACGTCTCGTGGTTCACAAACGGGGTCCGCTCGCCCAAGGATTAAGAGTTGGGGCCCTCTCGTTTCCTGTGCAAGGTGGGTGGACGGAGAGCCGACCCCTACGTCGCGCGCCGCGGCTCCGTCCCCTTCGGCCCGACCTCTCGCCGCCGGCCCGGTCGCCGCCTTGTCGGACTCACCACCCCCCGGGGCTCGACGCCTGGTCGTAGAGCGACGGGGCCCCAGAGTCGGCTGGGGCCTTAGAAGCAGATAGCGGAGAGACACAGGACACCTCTCTTCAGGGTGGATCTTTTACCAGTGCGCCACGCCCTTACCTCGATAAACACAGACCACAAGAGGTGGGCACTCGAATGTCGGTCTGTCGCTACAGTCGGGTCGAGACCTGTCGCTCAGCCTCCAGACACAGACGTGCCAGGACCTGGCGAGCCGTACCGGAACCGAAGAATCGTCCTTGAACCAATCGGAATAAAAATCCTAGGGATGTGTAAATTTCGGGAGCAGAAAACTTCTCCGTCGAGCCCTAGTTTCCCGGAGAGACCGGGGGTCTCTCCCGCGCGGCCGTCGGGGAAATCCACTTTCAGGTCCCTTCTGTCTGTCGGCTACCCGGGGGTTAGGTGGGACCGATGACGACCAGCCGGTCGGGACAGGAACCCCTAGCACGCCGAGTCCCTGACTCCACTCCCTACGACGTGGCGGTTCTGGGGTCGTTGGAGACCGTCGAGGTCCCTTTTTGAAGGACGTAACCGTCCCGAGTCCCCTGTATGCTTCACCATCTTCTATTTTAAGCAAACCCCTGTCTACCCAAGTTTTCTTCAAAAAACCTCTGAAAAACTCCCCTCCCATTTCCCCTCTCCGTCCTCAGGCAGGTAAACGGGTTGTTTGTTCACCACTCTGACGCAGATAGTGTTCTACTCCCATTGCCCACCTCCCCCCCGACACACCCTACGGGATCTTCCTGGAAAGGAAAATATTCCCTTCTTTAGCTCCGGACCTGTCCTCGGTCCCAACAGGGGTACAGTCGGTTGAACATCCTCGGCGGGTCGACTCTGACCTTTGGTCCAACATTAAGGTTGAACTCACTACACCCTGTGACAGGGAAGAGAGTTTCCGTCTGTAGTGTGTGGGACAGTGTGGATGTGGAAGTGGTGGGATGTTCGCTTCTTGATTTAATTTTCCCGTCTCCGGTGGAGCGAACAAAGTCGTCGTCATTTAGAAGCTTCGAGGAACCGGAGCCTGGAACTAACGGTCAACGAAGAACCCCAAACAGGATTCTGTTGTCGCGTGAGAGACCCAGCGGACCCAACCCGAGATACTCGGTCCCTCCCTCGGTAACAGTCTCCATTTGTGATAGGTGTTCCAGGACACAAGGCAGACCCGAAGAACCGAGCCAGGACCCTGGGAGTCGTTCCTGACCATGGGTTGTTCGGTACCTCTCTCAGACCCTCTCTGAACACGCCCCACCCCCGTCACCCACAGTCAGCCCCGGTTCCCACCGTCGGTTACCGTCGACCTCAGTGTGACTCACGACCGAAACGAAGTCCGAGAAGACGGTCCCAAGACCTTCGGTGGCCTCAGGGTCTCCTGACGCCGAAGAACGGAAGCACGCACCCTCAGGAGTAGAGGAACAGACCCCGACAACCGTTTGACGGATAATTGGCAGCTCAAGTGAGAACTTGACGAAATACGGACCTTCATCTTTGGATTTACAGGTGGGGCCTAAGGGCCTCGGTGCTACGTTAAATTTTTTTCTTATTCTTCTTCCCATTATTGGCCAAGTTACCTCTGTTCGTTAAGAAGTGTAGTTTTCTTTGGGTAATAAAGGTCCTAAAAGAAAAGAAAAAACATATATGTAGATATGATTCTAAAGTGCCCGCGAGGGATAAAATAGTTCGGCAAGTCTTTAAAGTCCCAATAGACGTCGAGTCTCTGTCTGACCTCACCTGGCCCTCAGTGTCGTTTTGGGGTCGAGGACAGAGGACCGATTTGACTCCGTCCACTTTGCACCCGCGGACGGAGGGAGGGAGGGTCAGGTGTCCGAAAGACGCCGGGAGCCGCAGACGTGACCCCGGTGGAAGTGTGAACGTTTGAAGTGGTTTCCGACACCGTTTTGGGGTGCGAAACAGAATGCTTCATGTCTTCCCCTCGTGGCGGGCCTGTGTCCAAAGGACCGTCCAAGGAGTCCGGAGGGCCTCCCGTCGTCCGTCGTCGTTGAAAGCAGGAATGGGCCTGTCCCGGCAGGGAGAAGGCGGGCCACCGGGGTGGACCCCCTCAGGCCCTTCCCTTGAGACCTCTTCGACGGCTGGACGCCCCGGACGTGAGGTGGCCCGCTCGGCGCCCCTCTGCTACTACCCACAGGGGCCCTCTGAGCTCCCGGCCCGTCCAAGGTCGACTAGACGTAGGGTCGGTGGCATATCTTGGGCTCCGGGTCGAGCCCCCCGCCATCCCACCCCCTCCGCCCCTCCCGATTCCCGAGAGGGGGAGCAAAATCTCAATCGGACTCCTAGACCCGTAGTGACTCTTCTGGAGACCCTTCCCTGGGCTCTAGATCGACCACCCCGGTCCCGCAACTTTTTAAGTCCCTTGGACCTGTGGAGAAAGAAACGGGAGCCGAGAGCCTACCTGGGTCCCGGGAAGCTTGTTTATTCGTGAAACCCCTTACAAGTTTTCTTTGACCGTCCACCACCTTTCTCCACGCGGACCCGCGACCTCTCCCCTCCCAGCGTCAGGGGACCTTTATCTTGTCCTCGTGGCTCCCGCGGACATTAGCCTCTGATCCCGCCCAGCCGTAGTCACACTCTCGCTCGCTCTCTGTCTCTCCGGCTTACCTGGGTGTGACCTGATAAATCTTTACATCTGAAACCAGATAAGATGTTTACGTATGTTAGAGTGTCAAAAGTGAACAAGTAGGCGACTCTGGAATTGGTTTGGAGTGAGAGGACCAAGTTCAAGCTTCACCTTGACCTTTGTTTTCGTCCGTTGCTAAGACCGCGACGGCCTTTCCTCCTGGTGTTTCGGAGGAGGGCGCAGAGGGGAGGGCCTCGGCCTTTCGGTTACACTTCTAGTTTTCGAAGATGTAGTGGGGCCGCCCCGCGCGGGGGTCGAGACTGTCTCCGACTGACTTACGACCCCTCAGCCCCCTTTTAGAGACCCTGAGAGCTCGACCCGCCGAGGACGGTTGGGAAGGACCGTAGGTCCCTTCCGCGCCCGCCTCCGGGAAAGGGATCACCCAAGAGCCGTCACCAAATCCTCAAATAAACAGAAAAGCCCTGGTGGGCGCGGTCGGGGCGCCGAGGCACCAGGTAACCCCTCATTCGCAGGGCTGGCCTCTGACATCCGAGACGGACCAGGTTCCGGTGGTTAAGCCAGGATAGCCACCCGCAGGGATCTGCTTGGGGAGAAAGTCTCGACCCCAAGAGGCTCTCGACGACCCCAGGCTCACCTAACTACGGGGGAGGCCCCGCCCCCGCCGGAAAGGTTCCTCCGACCCCTTCGGGGATCTTGGAGACCTACACTACCACGTCCCTCTCCCCTGTCTCTCAACTTTGGGCTCCGAACGACCCTTGGTTACAGGATGCGATTTGGGCCTGTTTCGGTCTCTGGAGAAACCACCCTCGCCGGCCGGCACGGAAGGGGCGGGGTGTGAGAGCCCGGGGTGTAAGACTTCCCCTCCGCGTAGTTGTCCCGGGGTCCTGACGATCATCATCTCTACGTCGCGGTCCGTCGCGACCCAGAAGGAAAGGACCCGGTCTACCCGGTCCTCCGGCCGATGAGTCGGAGCGGCTAGGTCCGGGCGCCGACGGCCCACCTTCGACAGCGCGCCGGTACTGTTCGGCCCAGGGGTCGTAACTGGGCTTAACTGCAGCCTTGTCGGGGCGCGTCACCGGCGATGCACTCTTTCGGGCCCGGTGCGTGTTACGCGGCCGCGGAGCAATCCTGGCCCGCCCGCGAGTCCCTCGGTCCGGACGTGACAGGCGCCGGAGTAGTAAGTAAAGGGACCTGCACGACCATTTTTACGTAGTTTTGTCCGACGCTTCGCGCCATATTTTCGTGTCGCCCTACTCGACGAAAGGTTTTTCCTAGAGCCACTAACCTGGCCCGAGCCACACTAACTGTTCTCGAATCAAACCATTTCCCTTCTGTGCGTTCGAAAGTGTCGCCCTAGGGAAAAGATTTTATATAGTGTGATCGGAAACTTTTCGCGGCGTGTGATATTCCTTTATCGCAAAGTGCCGAGCGAAATACCACGCTACTGTAAAGAAATTTTGTGTCGCTTCTAGTTTTTTCCATCTTTCTCTTTATTTTACACAACGTTTGTGTTACAAAATTAATCAAATAAGACGCGCAACGAAAATAGTCTGCATATGTAACGCCCAAGGGAAAATTAATTCGTCGGGGAGAGCTCGCCGCCGTCCGTACCTTCCCTCCGCTCCGCGACGCGGGGAACCAAGGGACATCCTTTTTGCATTCCCGACCGGCCGGGGTCTTGGTCCGAGCGTCCGGGAAAACGGGAGACCCGGCCCCCTAGCCCGCCGACTCCGAAACCCCGAAGCCCTTCGTCGCTCTGGACTCGCGGGGTGCCTCCGTCTCTCCTCCCTTCCCTTCCTCTCCTCTCCTTCCCCTCCTCCTCCAAAGGAAGAGGCCCCTTGTCTTACCTTGCTTCCGGCAGGGTCATCGAGCCCGAAACGCGGTTGGAGGAGGGGGAGGGGGTTTCAGAGGGGCGTGGTCGTAAAGGGCGGAGGCGATCCCCGGCTTCGGGGGGGAGGGATCCGGGACATCCCAGAGGTTCAACCCGCCCACATCGCCCCTCGCTATCCGTGGTCCTCTTCGTGACCCCAGAGCCGGGTGAGGGCCGAAAGCCCGAGGCTGAAGGCCGATGAGGCGGGAGGAACCCAGGGTTTCATCGCCTAGGAGACAGGACTGGTTGTCCTTCTCCCCTGAAGCGGTCGTAGGACGAGTGACTTTCGCGCCCGCGGCGTCCGCGACAATATTCATTCACCCCGGAGTTCTTTCCGCTCCCTCTTCGCTTGCCATCCTACACAACACTCGGATTCGTGCCGTACAAGAATGTGTGTGTGTGTGTGTGTGTGTGTGTCTGTGTGTGTGTGGGCGAATGAAGAACCCTTCGAGACGTCTGAACTCGAGGTGGAAGAAGGAGTCGGGTCGGGAACTCGGCCTGTGTCTCGTCCGGGCACGTCGTGAGAGTTGTCATAAACGTCGAGACCGACACTACGTCAGTACATCCGTACAACCATCGGAATGTGAGTCTCCCGTAACAAGTAAGACAGCCCTCTGGTCTTTTGAGTTTTATATGTGGACACCTCACCCTCCCCCATCTTCTCGACACCTAAACCGGGAGATCTGTTTGGGGTTTGTGTTGGGAAATTTAACTACCTGACCAGTATTCTGGAGGAGAGGACTGGTCTAAACAAGGAAGATGACTTTGATCCTTCCAAAAGTCGGGACGACGTCCCTGACCCCACTCCTCTCGGTGGTGGCCCGGCCCTACGGAGGAAAGGTGAAACCGAATCACCTTTTAAAGGAAGAGTGGAGAAAGGTGAGTTACTTTACTCTGTCTTCGGTCGTATCCACTGATTTATAAAGACATCGGACAAACGGATAAGTTCCCCCATACGTCACAACGGAGAGAAACCCTTCCCCCTTCTAGGCCATGTAGAGGGTGGTTTATAAAAAAAAGTCATAACCTCAAACTTATAAACCTAAACACATTGATAGACTTTAAGTACTAGAAGTTGTCCTTCTTGAGGAAAATTTTAGTATATGTAAGAGAGGTTCATGATCGTGTGTATTCGTCATATACTACAAACCTACCTTTAATCTTTGTTGACGTTTCTGGTAAACTATTATTAGTTTTATTAATTATACACCAAAGATACTTAGTCTTTTACACTATAATGTATCGTATACGTGTTATGCTAGAGAAGTGACATAATAGGAGACTTCCAAGAAAGAAAGTAATTTAATGAACACTACCCAGATGTAATATTTTTATTAGTTGTTTTTAATTGACTGCACATTACTGTTTCATCACTGTTCGGGTGAAAGTCTCGGTAGACGGAGGGGTAAAAAAACTCGGAATATAAGTTTTCTTACTAAACTTGGATGATGTCGACAATTTCTTGTTTTATCGAGTGCTTTACTTCACATACATACCTTAACACGATATTTCGTGAAAGGATTTCGATCAGAGAGAGGAGAAAGAGAGGAAACGAGAGAAAAAGTACCTCAATACCTTAACGTTTTGATTATTATTATTCGGGGGTAAACAATACTTCACCAGAAATTTTAACAAAATTTCCACGGTCTTACCATTTGTTATAATTTACTTCGGAGACTAGAACTTTTGAAATATAACGTCTTGTCCTGTTTTCTTCTTATGTTACCTTCTTTGGTGAGGGGTTTAATTATTTGATTTTCGACTAAAGTAAAAAAAGGAGTGTTTTTCTATTTGCGAAGATATTTTCAAAGTAAACCCATAAGTAGGCTCGTTTGAGGTCATTACATAGACTCAACCGTTTCTGTATTGGCTTGTATAAAAAAATACAATTTTTTTTATTATTTCTTCGTGATTATCAATGAGGTTTGAAAGTTCGTTAGTTATATCATCAGTATTTTATGGCAAAGATTTTGAAGTTTAGGGTCGTAAACAAAAATCTCATAATTTTACAAAACCTGGTTAGTGTTACGTCATAGTATCATACTAAATGAGAAGAGAGGGGGTGTTGTGGATTCTGTCACAGAACGTATATCGTCCTTTATACATTGATAAAAAACTTATACTTCAATTTGGTCGATTACATAATGTACACACTTGAAATTTTTTTCAAAAGATTCTTTTTTTTCAGTTCAAAGTTTAGTGAGACGTTAAACTTGAAGTAGGTGAACGGGGGTAGAGAGAGACGGAAGATGTTGAAGTCACTCTACAGGGACCTGGGACTCGGTTTGACTTGTTAGGACGTGTCGAGTCAAAGAACGTCAACAAATCTTGGACTCTCGGTATTCCGAGGGGAGTAGTCAGCACCCCTCAGGTGGATCCCGTCGTCGACGACGACGACGCAAAGGCTGAGACATGTTGGGGTATCTGTCGTCAGGTGGTCCGAGGGGGTAGGGACCCTAAGAGGTCCGTTCTTGTGACCTCACCCCACGGTAAAGGAAGAGGTTACGTACTTTCACTTTTCACTTTCACTTCAGCGAGTCAGTACAGGTTGAGAAACATTGGGGTACCTAACATCGGATGGTCCGAGGAGCAGGTACCCTGAAAGGTCCGTTCTCATGATCTCACCCCACGATAACGGAAGAGGCTGGATCCCGTCGTCCCTCTTCGTTTCTTTAATAAGGACTCCTTTGTAAGGTTCACTCTCCTTTATGGAGGGGTAGGTGTCGGTGAGGAACAAAGAAGACCTTCCTCCAGTCCTGACCTGACCCATTCTACCTCTCTTCACCCTAAGTTTATCGGGACAATAAGTTCATCGAGGTAGGAAGTCACAGAAGGACACCTTTAAAACAAGACACTGTTCCATTCACATCGAGAAATCAACGTTATCCTATTTACCCTCGTCCGGGGTTTCGTTTGTTTAAGGATTAGTCAGCGAGAACTCAAGAAGGTCGAGTCGCCAAAGGAGTAATCTCAGTGGACCCCTCGAAGTTTTGTCATGATACCACGTACGGACGATTCAGTGAAGTCAGCACAAACTGAGAAAAGCTTGATACCTGACATCGGGAGATCCGAGGACACAGGTACCCTTAAGCGGTCTGTTCTTATGACCCCACCCAACGGTACGGGAGGAGGTCCCCTAGAAGGGGTGGGTCCCTAGCTTGGGCGTAGAGAATACAGGTGTCCACCCAAGAATGGTCATCGGGGTGGAGCTTCGGGTCATTCGGGTCCTTCATATGGAGGGATTTGACTCAGTGTTCAAGACCCCACCAGACCCGTAGACTCATAAAGTTTCTAGGGGTCCTCTAAGGTTACACCTCGGTACCAAAAGTTAGGACCCTTAGGACCGAGGTGAGATAACAAAGACTCCGTGTCCCGTCCGTTGAGGAGGGAGAAGGTTTAAATTTCCCTATCCTACGGACGTTTTTATTGATCTTGGACGTGACATTGAGAACGACGACGATTCAGCGAAGTCAGCACAGGCTGAGACACGCTGGGGTCTCTGCCGTCGGGTGGTCCGAGGGGGCAGGGACCCTAAGAGGTCCGTTCTTGTGACCTCACCCAACGGTAAAGGAAGAGGTTACGTACTTTCACTTTTCACTTTCACTTCAGAGAGTCAGCACAAGCTGAGGGTCGCTGGGCTACCTGACATCGGATGGTCCGAGGAGGTAGGTACCCTAAAAGGTCCGTTCTCATGACCTCACCGAACGGTAACGGAAGAGGCTTACATTGAGAAGTCAAGTCAAGTCAAGTCAAGTCAGTGAGTCAGTACAGGCTGAGAAACACTGGGGTACTTAGTGTCGTGCGGTCCGGAGGGACAGGTAGTGGTTGAGGGCCTCAAGTGAGTCTAAGTGTAGGTAGCTCAGTCACTACGGTAGGTCGGTAGAGTAGGAGACAGCAGGGGAAGAGGAGGACGGGGGTTAAGGAGGGTCGTAGTTTCAGAAAAGGTTACTCAGTTGAAAAGCGTACTCCACCGGTTTCATGACCTCAAAGTCGAAATCATAGTAAGGAAGGTTTCTTTAGGGTCCCAACTAGAGGAAGTCTTACCTGACCAACTTAGAGGAACGTCAGGTTCCCTGAGAGTTCTCAGAAGTTGTGGTGTCAAGTTTTCGTAGTTAAGAAGCCGCGAGTCGGAAGAAGTGTCAGGTTAAGAGTGTAGGTATGTACTGATGACCTTTTTGGTATCGGAACTGATCTGCCTGGAATCAGTCGTTTCATTACAGAGACGAAAACTTATACGATAGATCGAACCAGTATTGAATCTCTTGGTGTTTTCATTGTCTAGTCCGACCTCAATGTCGAAAACACACGTATTTGATTTCCCCGGGGACACGGGAGGATCTCCCGTAATCTTTGACTCTTCCCTCCGACCACACTCGATTACGACCGTCACGAGTGTCCGATATATATGGTGGGTCTTCCGTCCAAACATAGTTTTCCGTCACGTCCGAAGGTTGTCAGAATTCTCAGTCTTGATGAAGAACTTCTTCTTCCATTCTTTATTCTTAATGACTCGAAAAACATTTCACCCTTTTCCCATAAATCCACAACCCCCCCTCATCTCCCCCCGAAGATCTTACAAGAGTTCCGGTGAATTGACTCCTGTCTAAGCCGGACACCTTGGTCATCACTCCTTTTCTTACAAGATCGGCACAAATAAGACGAAGTGAAATATGTATCTAGCTATTCTTGGATATAATTCTTCATACCCCACCCCACCCCTTTGTCCCTTCCTTTTGTCGGCAGACGACTATTTTACACGAAGAGTTCCCGGAACCAGACTCCTTTTGAGGTAGAAAACGGGACCTTCCGACGTGTCTTCGAAGACGTGGAGACCACAACTGATTTCACGTACGCGGCCACACACACACACACACACACACACACACACACACAACCGATCCGCTAACCCCCACCCCTCTCCCGTTCCGAGTCGCCTTAAACCCCCGGTCCAGCTAAACCTTGAACCTGGGACCCCTCCCCCGGAGCCCACGTGTATCCGTCTCTTTTATTCCTTTTCTACTCGGTCACCTGGCGTCGGAGGGTAGGTCGACGCTACCGTTCTCTAGTCACGCACCGTGGAACACGGAGTCCCAGGAAGACATTGTACCGTGATATAGACCCCGGGTCGCTAGTCATCATGTGTCCCAAAGGGAGGTCCCCAATTCCTGGGCGAGACTTGAAGAGACCACCGGGTCTGTCATTTCGAAGACGGATGTTACACCCTCTGGGCCCAAGTTAGGGACCCAGTCCTTCTAGAGGACCTCGTCCTTTACCGTTAGGTGAGGTCATAAGAACGGACCATCCGATGTCAGGTACCCCAATGTTTCTTAACCTGGGCTGACTCGCTGAAGTGAAAGTGAAAAGACTCTTCCCTCCGTCCTCGGGGACCCCCGTGTCAAACCCTCGTCGTCAGTGCCTTCCAAGATCAGGGTCACAGACCGAGAGGGGAGGAGGGGTGGGGGAAGAAATTGGTGGAGGGAGGAGAAGGGGAGGAGGGAGGGGGGTAAGGGAGGCGGGTGGAGTCGGGGCTGGAAGACTCTCGACTCCCAAAGAGACCGTCCCGGTCCTCCCCCGAGTAAAATTTATGTCTAGTGACGTGTCTCGGAGTGATTCTACCGAGGACCGGTCCAATTTCTCTTTACCGTGGGATTAACTTGACCCTTACAGTGAGGTCGGAAAGGACCCGAACGATCCCAGTCCTCCAAGGATTCGACTAAAAGGTGTTTACCGCGGAGACCTTTTCGCATCCACGTTCCTTCAGGAAGAAAGAGGTAAGGCGATCCGTGTACTATGGACCAGTCCGGTGTCGAGGCCGAACTCTGTCAAAACCAGTAGATCTTGGCAGATCTCCCGAAGGGAGCATCGAGTCAACCATTTCTTAGAAGGACGTTACGTCCTCTAGGGTCAACCTAAGGACCCAACCCTTCTAGGGGACCTCTTTCCCTATCCGATGGGTGAGGTCATAAGAACCAGAGAGAAACACCGAGTCGACCATTTCTTAGGTGGACGTTACGCCCTCTGACCCAACCTAAGGACCCGACCCTTCTAGGAGACCTCTTCTCTTGCCGATGGGTGAGGTCATAAGACCGGATCTTTTAAGGTACTTGACATATCAGGTACCCCAGCGTTTCTCAGCCTGTGCTGACTCGTTGAAAGTGAAAGTGAAAGTCCGGGTAGATCCAGTCTACGGACTTAGCATCATAATGGTCTATTCTATGTCGAGCAGGTCAATTTAAGTTTAAAGACTGTTTTTTGCTATTTAAAAAATCACATTTATAGAGGGTACGTCATAAACCCTGTATGAATATGACTTTTTTTTTAGGCAAATAAACTTTAAGTCCAAATTGACTCGTAGGGTCTAAAGAGACGATCTGGATCATCGGGATGGTCTCACGTCACTGATGAACACAGACCTCCTTGACAACTGAGACGGTCGAATGCGGTCCAAGCTTTTGACTTCACATTAGATAGTTTTGACTCAGACTCTCCTGTTTCCAATTCCCGTCCCTCCTTGACGTTGAAACTTCTCTTTAAAGACTATCCCGATCTCAGACCCTCTTTTCTTCTCCCCGTCTCTCCGTATGAATGCTTCTGTTCCTTTTTTTTTTTCTTCTGTTCCAACACCCTTGTAGGACCTTAGAAATATAATTGGATGTTAAATTTCCTCTCCGTAAGTTCCTTCACCCCGATTTTAGGAACGGGTTCACATCACCGACTCCTGTAGACAGGTACCATCTTGACCTTCCTCGTAAAGACCCTCTCTTTTTCCGCTCCCTACTTCAGGTCCGGGACCGACTCCTCCCCGTCAACTTGACCGCTTCTCAACTGGAGAGGAGTAGTCTCGGGGACCCCGGACCCCTTGACCGGAACGAAGGGATCCCGAAGGACTTCCGTCCGTCGAGTTCCTTGCCGGAATCGGGCCTGAGTGTACGGAGCGACCCAAACTGTCGATGTCAACGGGGAGTCCCAAGTCAGTACGCCTTTCCCAGTTATTTGGATACATAGAGATCGGTTTCTTCTTTCTGTTATTTTGGTGGGAGGCCCAGTGTCCAGTGTGTCAGTGTCTAACTCTATAAGTGTTGAGAAAAAAGAAAGGAGAGAGGAACAGAGGAGAAAGAGGGAGACCAAGCAAGAGGGAACTGAGATGAAAAGCGGAAAGAGGTTTTGGTTGGAATACGGACCTTTATTAACTCAATACTCCGCCTTTTTTTTACTACAGTACGTTTTACTTCGAACTTTTCATCCTCTCACTATCACCTATTTTGGGTGGCCAATTCTTATGAATCGAAGAAGTGACCGTTGGAGGTTGGAGATCAGATCCCCTTTCGTTTGTAAAAGACATTTCGTAGTATATCTTTGTTGAAATCGAAACGTTCGGTGCGACCCAGAGACATCGAATTAGAGGGGTGGGAAAAGGGAGAGGAAGAGAAAGAGGATGAAGATTGGGAGATTTCTAATTTTTTTATTATTATTAAGAACCGAGGACCCCGGTATGTTTATGTTGTCCGGTCTAAACCGAACGTTTAACGGTTTGGTGTAAGTTCGATCTTCAATCAGATTAAGTGGGAATGAGACAGAACGAACCCCCACCCCCCTTCTTTTCCCCCTTTCCCTCCGGGGGTACAAAATGATAGTTTCGGAAAAGGAGGATAGGAAAGTGATCTTTTCCTGATCTACTTACTGAGGTTTAGTACTTTTTTGGTGTTCGTTCAACTAAAATGGTTTACGGTAAGGACTAGATATGTTTTGAAGAACCCTCAACTTATTCGGCCCTGTCGTAAAAAAATCCACCGTCCTTAAGAGTGAGAGTTAAACCCGTTTTCCCTTCTATTGACTCCATTACGTCGTAGACGGGGGGTCCCTCTTCCCCTTCTCCTTCTGCCTTACCACCTGATCCGGACTTGGTCCCTTTACCTCGACCCTTCCACCCCCCGGGTGTGGATCCGTGGTTTCTACTCAGTCACGGTCTTTGGTATTACACCAGGACTCCATGGGAAGGACAGTGGAGCCTACGTCCTGGGACAGAGTTTCGTCCCTGTACTTATTCACTTATGGGGTCCTCAGTTTCGAAGAGAGGTCAACAAAACCTTTATTCATTTATGAGGTCCTCTCAATTCCGAAGAGAGGTGAACAAAACCTCGACTTCAATGAATGGTCTTGATTGCCTCGTGAATCATGGATCTTCCTTGAACCCCGGGACGTATTTACTCTCGAGATCTTACAGTCCGTTCGAAACGTGAGGGTTAGGTAAGAAGAAGGAGATAGAGAAGTCGAGTGACCCCTTCCTGAACCTTAGTATTTAGTTTACGTAATAACACATAAAGATGGGGACGGACCCAGAGGGAGAGGGGAACGGAGTCACGAAGGGTAGATGTTTACCAAGACTAGGGAGACCCCTTCCCCTTCAGAAGAAGGTCACACCGAACAGGAAGACCATGGGTCTCGGTCTCACGTGGAGTCTAGGACCCGTTATTTCCATGAGTAACCGACGTACTGGACCACCCGGTCCTGGTACTGAGTCTGAATCGACCATTGTATCGTGACGGGTGACAGGTCCGAAAGTGATATAAAGGTCATAAAAGTCCCGAGAGAAGTATTAGAGTTTGATCCAAGACTATAGAGATCGAGTTGAAGGACGGAAGGAGGTTCAAGTTAGGATAAATGAAGTCGGACAGAGACTTCAAGTTTATAGATAGTAAACAGATAGACAGACGTGTCGGTACTAACTGTTCATGTTACTTACTTTTACAGAGTAAGGACAGACCGAACGGAAAGTAATGTAACCCGTCGCTATACGACACCTGGCGTCTCCTGTTTCTGTTCTGTCTATAAATTTTTCCCAACCAATTGTTATAGATGAACAAGTAAGATGTAACTTAAAATTTCCATAAATCCTGAATTTTAAAAAAACACTTTACTACTCTCCCATCACGTTTGAGACTACATCGGTTATTTTAGACCTGGAGTTTATTAGCCAACGACTTTCACAGGTGATCAGGGCCTCGAGGGCTCTAGCTATCAAATCGAACCGGGGACTTCGGTTAATTCTCGAAATAGAATCGTATTTTTATTTCTCCTCAATTTTTGAGTAAGGAAAGAGTCGGAAGAAGAGGGAAGTAAAAAAAAAAATTAACGCTAAACGTCAAAAAGAAAATTTTCCAGACCTTGAGAAAAATTTCTCCCCCACCCTAACTACATTCCTTTCACGGCAAATGGTCCCCCTTTTTACGTATATTACCACTCAAAGTTCCTGTACAAAGTTGCTCTTTGTGAACCACGAAGCGATCTTTCTCCGTTCCCGTGCTTTAAGTCGCAGAACCTTATTAAGGGAAGGACCTAAGTTTCTAAGTAAATAACTTTATTTAGTCCTTCGTAACCGTCTTGCCTTTAGGCGAACGACCCAAATTTCCCAGAAATTTTACAAGGCTCACAATCTAACGTTCAGAAAGATTTATGTTTTGTCTTCTTTTCTGGCGTCACAAAGGGAACCTGAATTTTGACGATCTAGAGGCTGAACCCTATTAAAGTACAGACGGTGTCTCTGACACAAAATTCTCCTTTAAGACGGGGTATCTTGTTGACGACATGTACAAAACAAAAAATCGTTCGACCTAACTTCTCTTTTCACGACGTTTCACCCCGAGACCCAAGATACCTCTTTGGTCAAACAAGGATGACGGGCAGACCAGCAAGATAAAGGGAGAACGAAGAGGTTCTACCTAGGATTTTAAGACCGAGTTTTCGAAACGAGCAAACCGTTACTAGTCAAAGAGACTAAAATAAATAACGAAGTCTAAACCCGTACTTTTATTTAGAAAAAGGATAAATGACAAACTTGAGTCACACTCCCTTTCCTAGGGTAATATAAAGGATAGGTATGTCTGTACACCTATAAATCTGGTCTGGTGTATGTTGACCCCCTGTGTATTTTCTCTAAATAACCAATTAAATGCGGCGGATTATGTGTACATTTGGGGTCATTCGGTTTCGACGGCTCCCTCGGAGCCAAGATCGCATTTTATTCTTGGTGCTGGGGACCCAGGGTCAGAGGGACGGGACGGGACGGGACGGGACGGGTCACGAAGGAAAGAGGTGGACTCTTTGCTTCTTTGGTCTCGAGAGAAGACAGAGTGAGGTCGGACACATGTCTTTTTTTGAAAAGAAGCGAACGAAAGGCGGTGGTGAGGCGAGGAGAGTCTGAGTCGAGGGATTTCGGGGGACAGGGGGCTTCAACAAGGGTCCTAGAGGAGGCTTTTTCCTCAACTCCCCACCCCCGACGTCCATTAGTCCTCTTGGAACGGATAATAATAAAACAACGGATTGTCCTCACCAAACGAACCGCCCCCCCGCGCAATCAACAAAAGAATCCGCCATTGAACGACATAGACCTCCATAAAGCGAAAGATAGCACAAGGTTCCCAGTTCCAAGGGGGAGGGGGGGTTTCCTTTGGAGGTGGGTGCGGTTGGCTTTATCTTAAGCTTTACCGGACGGAGACGGGACGTCGAGTGTTTCAGGGGTCGGAGCAGGAGAACCCCCATAGACCCCAGGGACGCGGGGCGGCTCGTTGCTGTGGGGGAGTTCTCAGCGTGTGAGCTCGACCCGGCACGACAGGGTCCTTCCCGAGGTGGCGGGCCCCAAGACCGGACCGACTTGGCGGAGTCCAGCCGGGGAATTGTTCGTAGGGGGGAGGGGTGAAGAGCCAACTACTAGATTAACTTAATACGGAAAAACAAGGTCCCTGATGTCTCGTGCACGACCTCCGTTAATTAATAGCCTTACACCAGTCTACTTCTGCCTGTCACCCGTGACCCATCCAGTCGCCGCCGTCGTAGGGGGCGGGACGCGAGCCCTGGGGAGGGGGTTTTCCCCGACCGTCCCAGGGAGCCGGCGGGAGGAAGGAGCCGAGGAGGAACGGGGGCGTCGGGGCTGGGCCTGAGGGTTTGCGCGCATCCGGGGACCAAGAGCCCTATGGACCGCCCCGAGGGGCCTTTGGGAGAGTAGTCGCGACCGGCCCGATCCCGAGATCTCGGTGGAGAAGCGGCGGGGGCTCGGGGCGAGAGGAGGCCCGATTGCGGCCTCTTCTAGGTTTGAAAAAGACTAGTCGACGCGCGGGTCCAAGGCACCCCCGACCACCCTTCACTTCTCTCCATCTTTCTTCCTTCCTATATTTCCCCCTTCCCTCTTCTTTGCGCCTTCTCTTTCGATAGGAGGGAAAAACATTTCGACTGAGGTCCCTTAAGTAAATGTATTAAATCCGAATAAACAAGAAGAGACTTGGAAGGGGGGGCGTTGGTGGTAGGGTGGGAAGGGCGTTTCTTTGCGCGACGACTCGCTGTGACTTTGGTCAGAACCGCTCGGATAAAAGTCATCGACATTATTAAATTCAGTCGTCACTTGAGTGGAAGGTTTGACCCCCCTCTCGAGACTACATCTCCCTCTTAACCCCGTTCAAACTTCCCCTACCCCACTGATGCCGTTCACGCGATGGCCGTCCCAAACGGGGGTCGTTTGACCGTTTCTTTCTTCCACTTCAGAACTGGTCCGGACCTCCTTAACCCCCGTCCTTCACTTTCTGACGTCAAATATTTCGCGACGAACTCCGCCAGAGAGGTTCGCAGAGACTTGAACTAGTCTACAAGACAAAGGATGTCTCTCTGCCGCCGGTCCGACACTCCGACGGAGTTCCGCGTCTGAAACCCCGAGCCGAGAGGAGCCCCACACTGTTAGTGTCGGTGGAAAGAGAGAGAGAGAGAGAGAGAGAAAAAAAAAAAAAACGGTAAGAGCGAGAGAATATAAGACACGTTTATGGGACGACTTGTTATTGTTGTTGTTTTTTTTACTCACCTAAATATCGGAACAGACTTGGACCAGTAATACAGGTCTTTCTGGAACGTGGTCTGTCCTCTCCCCCGGGACTAGGGTGTGTGTTGGGATCTTTCTGTTAGAAATTCCCATTCTTCAAGGGCTCCACTGATCTTCGAAGACGCCCATCTTCCTCTTCTCCCGTTTCGGACCGTCAAGTCTCCCTTCTTTTAAGGTGGAGGAGGTGGAGTGTTCGGGGTAAGGGCGGGGGTGAAAACGTAAACCTTTTACAACTCTTAAGCTTCGACTAATCGGGTCACCAAACTTTTGTCCGTGACTAGGCCACACACACACACACACACACACTCACACACACACACTCTCTCACTTACACACACGTCATTCAAACGACACATCAAGTACGACACACGTACAAGTCGCACGGTCCGACACATGTAACACGTACAAATCATAAACACGAAGCCACACAAACGTCAATATGCACGCACACACATATGACAACACACAAATTAAAAAACACACAGACGAAGGGAAAAACACACATCAAACAACACGCACAAATGACGACACAAATCAACTCTCGCACAAATCACACCACACACGCTCAAATGACACAATGTACACAAACGACACAACACAGACAACACAGTACACCCTCCCACCGCCCCTGTCACCGCTCCTGTCATATGATATCGGTGATGAGTGTATGACTCTCGGTTACCAACCGAGTCTGCCTTCATTGCCTCTACCGAGATTAAGATTGGTAAAGAGGAGTAAACCCGGAGCCGGCCGGCCGTCGCGAGTCAAGTGTCTGCCGCTCCACCGGCCGGACCCAGGTCGGAGAACCCAGTTGTCCTGGGTGGCGCCGCGCACCCCTCCTGCGCCGATTACTCGGCGCTCTCACCTTGACAACAAGAGCGGCCCCCTAGGCACGGGCCCCCGTGTAAGAACCCCACCACTCCGCCACTCACCCCCGCGGGTCCGTCCTGACCTGCAGGTCGCGGGTCGGCTGCCACCCTTGCTAGGACCGCTCCGTTCCTCAAGTAAACCATTTTCGCCCATTTCGCCCGCGCTCCCCACAAGCGGGCAAAGCCCGCTCCCCCTTCGGCCCCTCTCCGGGGCCGAGGTGGGGCGGCCAGCGGCCGAGCTCGGACCGAGGTCAAGGGGGTGCCGTCGCGGTCGGAGCGCCTCGGGTGAGCGCCCAAGGGCCGGCGACGGCGGCGGCGGAGTGGACGGTCCGCGGCCCGGTGCCGGGTTAGTCGCCGACAGCGAGCCGTCGCCGACGGTACAAGGGGCGAGGCGCGACGGTTAGTCACACCGCTGACGGTTACCCGACGCCCCGGCCCCCAGTCCACTGGTGCCCGGTCGACCGAGGAGTAACCGCGCGCGGCGCGCCGGAGGGCGAGCCAAATACACTCTCACTCACTAACTGAAATAGTCAGGTTCCTGTGATGAGACCTCCGCTTCTCCGACCCTGACCGCGCCGCTCGCCGCTCCTGGCTCGGACGGAGGACGGAGGACGGACGGCCGGCGCTCGGCCGAGACGAAGATTCGCGTGGGATCGGCCCCCCGTGCTCGGAGGACCAGGGCGCCGAGACGCGAGAGCCCCTCTCCACCCCACGGGCCCTGTCCTAACCGTTTGAGGCGGGAGGTGAATAATAAAACGAATAAAAAGAAACACGCGCAGACAATCAAACAATTTGGTCTAGATCAAGGTCTTAGAAAAGAGGAGGGAAGAAGGGGTGAGGAAGAGGGGGGAGGAGGGGGGAGGTCCAGGAAGATGAAGGGGAGGAGGGAGGACAGGGAGACGTCCTCTGAGAGAGTCGCTGCCTTTCAACGTCAGGGACGAAGTCGGACTCCCTAGAGGGCTGGTGGCACAGGTTGGCAGCGGTGGGGAGAAGCTGAAGCTGAAACACCTCGAGAGGAATTCGTGGGAGCTAGTGTAGACGCTCTAGCGACCACAGCTTTTTCTTGGTGGGTACTGCTACGAGGACCTGCCTCCGGGCGTCAAGGGTCCCGACCCTCACCCGTCGAAGCCGCGCGGCGCGGTGGTGCTCTACGGGTTGGCGCTCGGCCGCCCGTATCCCGACTGAGGAAAGCCCCTGAGCGGGGTGCGGCGGCGGCGGCGGCGGCGGCGGAAGTTCGACTCGGGGCGCCGCCGAGTGCTAGACAGAAGACCGGTCTCGAGTCGCAAGTGCGGCGTCCCAAGACCAATGCGGTTGCGGGACCCGGTAGTAGTGGTGGTGGTAGTGGTGGTAGTGGTGCGGCCGGTCCAAGGGTCGATGCCGCCTCGGCGGAGGCGGCGGAAGTTGAGGTGCGCGCTGAAAGACAAGGCGGTCGCGCCGAGGCCCGAGCCGCTCCGCCGGAGCCCACCGCCCGTCGTGCCCGAGAAGCGGCCGAGCCGCTCATCGGACGTGCGAGGCCGACCGTAGAGACTCGGGGGGCCGATGGACGAGAAGGGGCCCAACGTGCTGGTTCCGCGACCCGTGGGCAGCGGGTGGCCCGTGCACCTGTTGTTGGTCCAGGTGGACCCCGACGCGCCTCTCGACAAGCCGGCGCGACTGGGCATGGCGGGCCACCGGTCGGGCGCGTGCCTGGGGATGTGCCGGCCGCGCGTCAAGGGCTTGATGTCGGGGTACTTGTACTTGTACCCGCACTTGCACCGCCGGGTGGTGCCCGGGCCGCGGAAGAAGGCAATGTACGCTGTCGGGTAGTTCGTCCTCGACAGCACGTTCACCTAGCTGCTCCGAGTCGACTCGGCCGGGTTCTTCTCGACGCTGGCCTGGAAGTCGTGGTACGTGCTCGACCACTGTGTACAGTGGTACCTCGTACACCCCCCGGGCCTCGTCTTGTTGGTGCAGACGATAACCCTCCTCACGGGGGCGCTCCCGTTCAGGAAGTTCCGCTTCATGTTTGACCAGTTAGTGTAAGCCCACGTGTGCCCGCTCTTCGGGAAGGGCACGGGGAAGGGCCCGACGCCCTTCTAGAAGCGGGCGAGGCTCTTGGAGTTCTAAGTGTTCTCCTGGGTGTGTCCATTCCTCCTCCCGCCCGCCCGCGCCCCAGGCGACGCCAGCGCGCGGCGCTTCGGCTGGACGTGGCGCTCCCTCGCTCCCCACCGCCGGCATCTCTCTCCGCCGCGGGGCGCCCCCGCCAACCTTCTTCATCGCGACAGTGACAGGGAGGTGGAGAGCAGGAGGGGCGGGGCGCCGCGAAAACGGGTCAAGATTGAAGGGCCCGCCTGCCGAGACACCAGAGTCCTTGATTAACCTTGGAAGAGCGCGGGTCCTTGGGTGACCGCGGCGGAGAAAAACAGAGAAAGACCCAATGAGACCTCCCTGAGGCTTGCACACGTCTCTTTAACAAGTGTTCGCTGAATCGAGAGCCGTGGGTCAGCCCCCTCCGTTGGTATCTTTACGATTACTTTTGATTGAAAGCCAATGAAGGCGAGAAAAAATGGGAACTAACCGTGTAGAGGATTAATTTACTGACCATGAAAACAGTTTGATAAAAATAAACCTCAAGGTCCAAGTTAAGTCAGGAGGCCCTCCTTGCGATTGCATCTTTTCCGTGGGGTCAAAGCACCGAACAAGTCTCGTAGAACATTTTGACAGGCCTCGGGGGACCTAAATATATCAAAAGAGAAAAGCTTGCAATTCATGCTGCTGGAGTCGAAAAATTACGACCCGAATCGTTTTGGCTACGTAAACTTTCTCCGTTTAATTTTCCATGTTTCCTCCTTGATTTTCCCTAACAGGGCAGGAGCCAGGTAACAGGGAGGGCCCGAACCGACGGTGCGGCTCTATGGCCGCCTTGCGCCGTCGCGAGCCTCCGGGGCCCGGCCCAACGCCCCCCCTCCCCCCCGCCCCTATGGCGTTGAGCCCCCTTTGAAACCTCCTCGGTCCCCGAACGGGAGGCCAAGCTCTTGTTTCCCTGACCGTCCAAGACCCGGCCGGGACGGGATGGGGGCGGGGGCTGGTGGCGAGGGGTGGGATCGTCCGAGTTGAGCGCGAGAGGTAAAAAGAGGTCCCTTTTCTCTACGGTGCCGTCGGGGGTCAGCCGCGAGGGAGAGGCCCGTCTGGCGGCCCGCGAGACAGAGGGCGACGAGCCGGCCTCCTGCGAGGACCGGGACTGAGATAAAGGGGGGAGGGGTGGGGGAAACGCAAAGACGGAAAACGTCCACTCTTTGGAAAATTTACACTTAAACTTCCGACACTGTCTGCGAAACGGTTGTCGTCGCTGGCGTTCTTCGTGTACGTACACGTGTGGAGCCTGTTCGGGATATAGACGTTTCACACGCTGTTCAGGATGTGCGTGGGATCGAGGGACGCGTTCGTGTACTTCCATTAATGGAGAAATAATCGCCAGCCGCCAAATATTTGTGAGACGGGCTGTGGCCCGACGCTTTGCCTTCGCGGGCGCGACGGTTGGGACATAGAAGGTGCAATTTAGGCTAAACGAGGTCGCAACTGTGGAACTTGGGTAACCCCCCTGGCCCTCCCCCATGGCCCTCCCCCTCGCGTCACCCCTCCTCCTCCCTCGCCTCCCTTTCTAGTCAACAAATGACCCTTCGAGATTGGCTCGAGCGGCCCTGACCTACAGCGTCACCGGCGGAGAGGGGCCGAGTTGGGCGCTACTCTTGACTCTCACGGGCGCGGCTTGGGCCCTCCGCCCCCCGACCCCCGAGGCAAGAAGAAGCCGAAGGCCATTTTGTTATCCCGGCTCCTCGCGCCCCCGTAAGGGTGTGTTAACAGCCTCGGGAGCGTCGCGGGTCCCGCGGGCACGGTGGAAAGAGACATGGACGAAAGGGTTCGGTCTCGCCAAAACCGCTCTGAACCCGGGCCTCATAAAATATCCCGGGGTTTCTGATGCACGAATGGGGCGAGGTCGACGCCTCTTTCGTAAAGACTTCCACGTACTTATTTGATCTCATGAAATAAGGAAAAGGTGTTACGGTTAGAATCCTGAGTTTGACCAAACAACTGCTTACAGAACACCAAAAGAATGTGTAGCCATTACACCTTTAATTTTTGTTTCGGGGGTTTAGTCGTCGTAAAACAGAAAATTCACCCAGTGACCCGCCAGAACGAGAATGTCACGAGAACAAAAACGAACGTGTTACGGTCAACCTTAATATAAGTAATATTATATATGTACAATTAAAATCCAAGTACTTAGAGTTCCCAGTCTAAGGAGGGGACGACGGTCAAGTCCGATACTTAGAAGGTGAGGTGGGCGATATCGAAGACGTTTGTCATTTCTATGGTGATTTTGGGGAAGACGTCAAGTTTGATCGTGGTCGGTGTTGGGACCTGAAGGAGGGTTAAAATTGCTTACCATGCAGACTCCTGTTTGTGTTTGGGACAAATTGGTATCTTACCTGGTTTACGTAAAATTTTTCTTTTGACTCTGGTTAGTCTACCTTTACCTCGACATTCCGTTCTCCGGTATATATCCCGATGTAGACCAATTAACGTTAACAGGTCCTTCCAAAAACCCGTTCTAGGTTTTCATCGGTACGGGAAAAGAGTCCTAATCTTTTATACAAAACCGTAAACTTCCTAATTTTTTTCTAGAAGAGTGACGAAAAAGGAGGGGAAAGAGAACGAGAGACGAGTGGGGTAGGGATTTTCGGAAGTCAAGTAAAATTGAGAACAAGACAAAGAACTCTCCTTCAATACCTTCCGAATAACCACCACCACTACGATTTTGACTACCTTTTTAGAAGCGGAATCACCACTAACAAATTTGAGAGTGTCAGAATTTGGCACGGTTTCAGGACAATACAGAACTTGAAAAGGAGTTTCGTAATGTGAACACTTACATAAAAACAGATTACCCCAATTTTGACAACAAGTCATAAAAAAGTCCGACTCCTACACTACAATAAGATGTGTTTAACACTGCAAATCATATGTTAACGGAAAACATTATTGAAAGAAAAAACATTTATGTATAGGTAACTACGGTATAAATAGCAAACATTAAATTAATAACGATGTTTACGGCCCTTGACTTGTTATAAATACCTATTTACAAAAGATTGTTTAAGACATGTCGAAAACTAATATTGGCGAAATCGTAATTTAAAATAACAAAACTTTCTTCTTGTGTTAAATGTTAAAAACTTGGTGACTGAGGAAAGAGAACAAAACATTGTCGGAGGAAGATGTTTCTCCTCTGTACTCGTTTACTTTAGAACAAACAACCATAAATATTGAGTGAGTCTAGGGAAAAAATTAACAATTTAATAAAAAGATAACGTCATATCTAAGAAATGTCACAGTCAAAGGTAGACCCTTCTGGGAGGAAAGAAATCGAGTCTACCAACAAATTGACGCTCAAATTTACACAAACAGGACCTAAAAGCCGTACGTTTAGTTTATAATGACTAGTTAAGTCAATCACCGGTACTGTAGAGTTAGAACATGAAGTTTCTGACTCTTCGACCTAAATTAGTAGGGACGGGATGTATATATTTGGATTCCATTGGATTACTCAAAATACAGGGAATCAAAAAATAATAGAATGTATTTTTACTTGTAACACCGTCCTACGTACAGACAGATAAGATAGTTCTCTAGTGGGTATATGGATATATACAAACATAGATACTGAATAGATTAGACGGATAGTTTAGATAGATCGATAGATATATAAAAGTTTTCATTCGTATACAGACTTTGTCACTACTGCTCATTCCGGTCAGCTCCGTACGAATGAATACTAATTTCACGAAGAATTTTCTTGGTATCAGGTAAATGTTAAAACCTTCCGTGTCCAACCAAACAAAACGACATATATCAAGTTAAGTATTAATAGTGTTAATAAGTATTGTAAAAATATCGCCACATTATTGACGTCGACAAGACTTTATAATACCTTTCTTTTTTTGTAAACGTTTTATACATAAAAATTTTCAAGTACCAAACATCCGTTTCTACAATTCTCGTAACAAAGGTAATTTTAGTTATTGTTACTTTTTACCAACAAACGAAACACTATTTTATAATTGTTAGGCAAATTAGAATTCACTTCGTTGAGTAAACCTGTCTGTCAAAAAAATGTCAACAATATACTTTTTCTTTGTAATGATAACCCCCCCCACCTCACCCATCTCATAACTCCCAAAAAAAAAAAAATGATTAAATCCCACGACAAATTATAACTCTCGGGTTAGAGACGTACTTATTGGTTGAACGTTTAGTCGTTTATCTTACCACTTCTATTCCTTAACATTTCTTAAATCTTTACATTACTTATCCGAATTCATAGAGGAAGAGAACTTCCTCGTCATGAGATCCTAAACACCACCGTCAGTCAAACCATAATAAGTATTAGTAAAACTAAGATCTTAAAACAAATAACAAGAAAAACTTCTTTATTTCAGAACCGTGTTGATAAATACAATATTGTAAAAACATAAACCACGGACTAAAAAAAAGGTACAAGTTTATTTAGTTGGAATTTAACTTTACGAGTCTCTTCAAGACTACTAATTTTCTTTGAAACTAAGGAACCTATGTCAACTTTGTCAGACAAAATTCAATAGATGACTAGAAACAGTTATCTGTTAATCAATAACTGTCAAAGATTAACGTTTAACGAAACCTACACTAAAGAACAAACACCTCTTGCCAAAAAAGGCCCAAAAAATTCCCTTTCCGGACTTACGGTACTTGTCTAACCCTACGGAAGTGTTCACACTCGTCCATTGGACCAGTCAGATGACGAGGATGGGGGTCTGTAAGATCAGAACTGGAACTGTAACTCCCACGACCTGGTTTAAGGATAAAGTCCTCAAAAGGAAGTGAAGTTTGGTCTTTCGTAAAATTTACGAGTCGTTCAAAAGTCTTTCACACATGAGTATTCTAACCGAAATGTACACAAGGTTGACTTCAGATTTATTACAAAAAGAAGATTTTACACGTAAATTGAAGGTGTCAAATGACAAAAGAGATACTTAAAAGAGAGGTGGGGGTTGAAGTGGATTGGAATTTACTGTCATCTCACTACCCAACCTACGTTCTAACAAAGTTTTTGAACGAAGAGGGTGGGGGGGGGTAATTTATGTAATTTGTCGGTAGAGGAATCCTCTGTAATTCAAACTAGAAAGAAATGATCCGAACTTTAATAAGACGGTACTTTTAAATGTCATCTCGTAACACAGGATCTCCCCTTCTACACTTAATTGTTACTACTATTGGTTATAATTCTATTACACTTTCAAAACGGTGAGATGTACTATAGGAAATTATACCTACATCGTAGCAATAAAGAGTCAGATAGGGAGACGGGAACAGTAAACAACGTTTCTTTTGAAATAAAATCATCTCTTGAAAAGTGTCTAAAAGAAAGATATTAGACTGAGACCCTCATGTATAAGAAGTTAAAAGTCGTTCAGAGAATTTCTTATTCGTGGGTGGGGGGTGGGGGCGGCGGGTTGTTGTTTTTGGAAACTTTGGGATTTCTATCCGACCTTTTGTACTCACAGTCGACCTAAGAATCATTCTTCTGCCAATAAAAAGAAGAACATGGACCATTCTGGAAACAATTTTCAGGTAATAGAAAAGGTTTTACCCACCAAATCAAATTCTAAAGGTGCTTCCACAGATAAAAGTCCGTCTGTCTTCAGCCCTGAAGTAGGTCAAACCTTCCAATTTCTAGTCCTAGGTCCGATGCGTCCCGACACCCAGGATTGATGGCGCCTCCAACTTCTTGATTGTCCCTGGCGGAGACGAGTGTTTCGGAGGATCCTTTCAACACAAGTCCTGAAGGAGCGGGGAGGGTGGGGTGAGCGGCGGGCGACAGAGAAGCGGGGACCGAGGAAGAGGGGTATATTTTAGGGGTTTTGTTTGCTTTTTTCGGATTCCCGGAACCGGGAATCGAAGACTTTCTCAGCGGTGGCCAAACGGGTAGGGGACTTGGCGCGCCCTAGAGTCGGGGCGTCGGCCCGACCAAAAGAAAGCCCGCCAGAAGGGGGTGCTCTGGATTCAGATCAGCCCGAGCCGAGGCCCTGCTCCGCAGCGCCTTCAGTCCCGAGGGCGAGCCCCAGGAGTCCGGGAACCACCCCCGCGGGCCCCAGGGATACGTGTGTGGTTCAAGAACGTTCCGGGCCAGCTTCGACCCCGGCCCCCCCCCTCCCCTGGAGTAAAGGATCCCAGTTAAGAGAACGCCAGAGCCGGGCGACTGGGAAACTGGAGGTGGATGTCCCGGGAACCGCCGGCATTCGGCCGCCAGCGGGCCCGAGGCTCCTGCGAAGCGCGGGGTAGCGGAGGGCCGGAGTAATCCGGCCGCCCAGACATTTCGTCCTTAGTCGGCGACGGATTAGGCCTGGACCCCAGTTATACTCGGGTTTGTTACCACTCGAGGCTTCCGGTGTCGCGTCGCGACCGGCGTTTGAAACACAAGGTAAGTAAAAGACTTCCGCCACCCCATCCCCTCCCTCCCCTCCATGAGCGTGCGGGCTTCCGGCTAGGGCCGCGGGCCCCGAGAAGTCTCTCAGGGGCGAAAGGCCGGGAGGGCCAGAGTAGCGGCGCGGTCCCAAAACCTTCCCGGCCGTCCCGAGCCCAGGGCTAAGCGCCGGGCGCGCTCCCGGGTTCCCGACCGGATCTCCCCCGGCGGGGGCGCGGTTCTTGTTCTGAAACTTCACCCAAAAATCGCACGTGCACACTCTCGGCGCGGCCCCGGCCTCGCCCCCGGGCGACCCTCCTTTCGCCTCCGAGGCCGGGCCTGGCGGGGGGAGGAGGGGGCGCGGGGCAGCGAGGCCGGAAAAGTTCGGAGCCGGCCCTTGGCGGCCGGCGGGCGCGGGGCTCGGGCGCGACGCGCGTCCGCGTGTTGGGCGTCGGCAGCTCAGCCTAAAGCGACGCTCCCCCGCCGCCCCCTCTCAACTTTCGCCGAGCCGCCGCGGCGCCGGAGCCGGCCCGGCCCNCCCCGCCGAGAGCCCAGCCTTTGTACCGCCGGCCTACGCTTGGGGGCGCCTCGCGTCGATTCGCGACTGCCGCCCGACGGCTTGACAACACACCAAAGTTGAGGGAAAATAAGGAGCCGAGCCTCGCGGAGCGCCCTCTTACATCCAGCACCGCCGGCTCGCGTTTTAACAATTTTTTTTTTTTTTTTTTTTGCCTTCGCTTTTCGTCTCCCCTTTTCCTTTCTGTATGGGTAGACTTACGTCTCAAGGTTTCTTATCATTCCTCTCTATNCCCCCCTCCGAACCTGGACTTTAGATGGGCTCCGGAGGGGTGGGAGGCCCGGGCTGTCTTTCGCAAAGAAGAGGCTGGGGAGCCCCACCCCATACGGCAAAACTCGAAGTACGGGCTCAGCCCTACGAGGACGTGGAAGCTCAGCGCTTTTTACGGTTCCTCACCTGTGACAAGGAAGGTCCTGTTACCGCCCCGCGCACTTGCCTCGTGCCTCCGTGGCAAAGGTTTGACCCACGGGACCTAATCGGCGTGCCTATACGGTAACGCTCAAGCTTGGGATGTGCAACGAGTCCGGGGCAAAAGACGTATAGAGTAAATTTGCGCCCGGATACTTTTTATCGTGACACGCGCGAAAACACACACGACAATTGTCGACCACCAGAATGCTTTTTTCCCCGTCCTCTCTTCCGGTACTAAGGCTTTTGAAAGTAAGTCGAAAACGAATTTGGCGGAATTACGACCGCACACTTTCTTGGGGACCATCGAGACCCTAGAGCTCAGGCACAAAAGAGACGTCCCTTTTACCTCGTCTACAGAAAGCACTCCCCCTTTTTTTTGCATCCGAAAATTTTTACATCAAAAACTGGGGGCAGAGGAGATCCTTTTATTCGTCGTGCGTAAGAAAGTCCACCGCAGAAGCACCTCCGGTTGTCGATTTGCTTTTCTGTCGGAAGACCCGACGGGTGACCGCTCCTAAACCCGAGGACTTCCACACCCGGTCGAGGGCACCCGGTGGAACTCTTCCCGGGGTCCACCCACCCGTCCAGTAATCGTTTCGACCGGGTCTAGACCCCCCTTTAGACGTTTTGTCACGGAAATAGACGTCTCTTGTTAACTACCCCAACAGAAAGGAGGAAAAGTCACGTGTTTCTTCTGCCGAAACCTCGTTCTTAAACCTTATACGTAAATTCAACAGCACGAAACGTAACCTTTGGGGACCCGTTAATTTTATTCGGACGGAACATCATAAAAGACAGGAAAAGAATACGCACCAAGGACGTTTAGTTTCCCCTACCTCAGGGAAGATGGCAAACATTTGAACAAAACTTTATCGGTGGTTTGTCTAAAAATGGGGAAACCCGCTTCAAATGAAGGTCCCAAGTCGGAGAAGTGGGGTGGGAGACTGACCTTATCTCATAACTGTAGAAACTCTCTCGTTTCCTCCATCTACCACGAACGACATATGAAATAAAAAGGTACGACATCAAACTTGGGACTCTAAACTCGAAAAAGGACCGATTTAGAGAACCATGGTTTTCACAGTTTTTACTTTTCAAGTAATTGAACTTTTTAGAAATCGGTCACCCATCCGTCAAACAGAGAGACTCTTGACGTCACGGGTCTTGCAGAGATTCTAACTGAAACCTTAGTTCGATTTCTACGTGACCACTTGATAGAGGGGACCTACGGACGTCACAAGAAACCCAGTAAACTATACCATTTTGACCAACTAAAAGTATTCTCAAGGTACTTACCTTAAAGAAGATTTGACCTGATTACTGTTTAACCATCTTGAGAATATAAACAAACTTACTATTGAGGTTTCCCGTGACGAAAAAGGAGACTCCAAACCAAAGATGGTAGTGATAACTTTAAATGTCGAACTTTTTGTGATTCAAACGTCCTTCGGAAATTTCCCCCCTTACAAGTCTCCTGAATCTGATTATTATTGTGTCCTCGTTTTGCAGAAACTTATTCTAAGAACAACGGTTTTTAGACAACTTTGATTTCTTTTGTAAAGAAATTTTTAGTAGATTATCTCGTTTGTTAAAACATATAAAAATTACACTACTGTCAGGTCGGACAAATAACTAGACTACTTATCTCTTTACACTCGGGATATCATTGACCTTTTTATCGGAAGTGGTTTACAGTTCAAAGATTACAAACAAGAGACTATCTCACACATACAACAGATTACACAAAATAATTTTGTGTTAGATACATTTCTGGTAAACTCGTATTCCACAATTTTTATCTTCTAAGGTAACACAAAATAATATGCGATCGTAAATTTTGTTGTATAGGTCATTACAAAATACTATAAAAAGATTCTCATTTACATCGAACAAAACTGGATAGACGTCAAGTGAAAAACAAAAAAACGGTCACAACAGGACGAACCATAGGCCCTGTCAGAGATTAAGGACTACTTCTTGAACTATGACTGCAACCATACGTCGTCGGTCGGGAGGTATTGTGATGGATAGGATTTACGTCCCAATTACGGCTTGGATGACACGTTCTTTACTAAATGACTACTCCAAAGTTTCTTTTGGTGTAGTTAAACCTACAGACAATGGAACTTCACTAGTAAAATTCTCATCATCGAAGAAGGGATCCATATTTTTCTGATAAAAGAAGAAACCACATAAAGTAAGACACAACTCGTCAGTAAACACTTTACTTTTTCGCTTTTTCGTGGGGGGGTGTGTGTGTGTGTGGAGGTCGGTTAAATCCTAGTATTTGCGTTTCTACCTCCACTTCTGATCGGATTAAGTCACACATAATAGAGTACGTAACACAACTGGAACAACTTTTAGAGAAAGTTTATAGACGCAAGGTGTACATCTTGATTTCACAAATTTTGATCTTTATACTTACAAACAAAACAATTAAAGAACAAACACAAGTTTTTCGTTGTAGGTCCTAGAGATGTTAGCTGAATTTATTTTGGTAAATTTAATAAAAAACACTAATAACAAAATAACGTCACTGTTGGTATCGGGGATTGATTTAGGAGTCACTAGTTTATTGGAACTAATTGGACAACTTAACCCTGTTAAATATAAGATAAGTGTAGAAAGTACTATATCGAACCGAAAGTGACTCGTTATTTGAACCCTTTTTCTGGGTGGGGGGACTTGTCTGGGGTTGACAAAACTCGAGTGTCACAAAAGGGTCTCCTTGAGTCCCGGTCCATGACCCCTCCAGGACCCCTGGAGGTCCCCTCCCCTCCTTAAGTCTCAGTTCCTAACTGACCCTACTAATCTTCCTTCCTGACCTCTATCCTCAAACCTCTTTTTTTCTCGTAAACTTGTGGCGATAGACCTACTCTCTCCTTTTCTGTTTCGACTTTTATTGGAATTTCCTCTTTCCTCCCGGAAACCTTTCTCCCGCAACGTCGTATCGTGTAATATACCTATATTAAGTCTTCGAGGTTTCACCAAGAACCCCGTCTGTCGAACCGTTGGTAACTAACCTTGTGAATGTCTTAGTACCTTATATCCACAATAATTTTGTGTTCAACAACAATTAATTGACATCACAATCTCTTCTACTTCTGTGAAGTCTCTTTAAGAAGTTTGAGGTCTATGAACTAAAGAGTAAAATTTAAATTGTAGACATTAGATTACACTAGAGACTCACCGGTAGTAAGATAAATAAACTGCACTAATACGGTACTACTCCATAATATTTTAACGTCGGACTATCTCATATAACGATAACGAAGAAATCTAGGTTAAAATAATTTTAAAGACGATTCATCTGACTACTATGACCTTAAAAAATTCATCTCCCTTTTTGACAAGGAGAGGGAGACTAAAAACAACAAGTAAATGTAGTTCTCATCCGCATGTCAGGTCAGTCCTTTCTGACACTAAGAAACGAGGGATCTTGAACTGTAAGAATATAGGGGGATCTTTCTACAATCATCCTTAAAAACAAAACAAAAACAAAAATTCTTGTTCTTGACACAAGAAAGTCTGTCCGTCACCTCACAATATTACCCTAATAATTCTTTCGGGAACCTTTCCATTTGATGGTTCAACACGTACTCGGTTGACGTGACACTATTATTATGGAGGATCCCAATAAGATTCCTAATTCGTTCTTTTACAGGTATTTCTCGGACCGTGTCTCATCCCGGACCTGTTTACAATTAAGCGAAGAAAAGGAGAACGTCCATCGATAACAAAGTAACGAAACCCCACCAAAACATGAAAATTATAATACCTTATAAAATGATTTTTGTATCACTAAACATGAACCCACGTTTAATTACGTCAAAGTCTTATATTTACCTCTGAATCCCGTAAATTCTTTATGACGTAAAGTATTCGTATTAGTGATCTAGTCCGTACACTCAAATACTTGTACCGATACTTATAAATTTGTGTATTTTAATTTTACAATAATTTACGGACAACAAGTAATAGAAGGCTACTTATGTGAATTGAGAATCTAATTTTCATTCAACACATGAATTTTTTAGACATTTGTATCATTAAATTACCAAATTAAACTGTTTTAAAAAATGAAATCAGTTGTCGAAGAATGATATAAATTTACTGTTAAAATGTTACACTTTTAACCGTAAGTGTAAATTCCTTTTCTAATTTAGAATACTACGGAATAAGTCAAAGGGAGATGATTTAAATACAATCATAATACGACCACACTGATATCTCATTACTCCGACTAAAAGAACACCCCGAACCTTCGAACGAGACTTCCGTTAAGGGTCTCTCCTCAGGGGTTTTACAAAACTGGTTACAGTCCTAGGAATCTTACTCAAATACCTGAGGGATCCACTACCGGAGTGAAGTCTATGTTTCGTTTGTGGTCGGTGGTCAGTAATGTCGGTATGAAAACCAAAAATAATACGAAAATTTCCTATGGGACTAATACAATTATTTTAACTCCGAATTTACTTTTACATCTTTCAGAGATAATGTCGTAATACTTTACATAAAAAGTGTCGGTATACAGATAAATACGTCATTTTGTTCTGTCTTTCGAGAAGGGTCTCCTTGACTGCCCGCTCATAAAGAAAGGAAGGGTTCCTAAAACCCCCGAACCTCGAAGGGTCTCTCAGACATGACGACGTACTATTACCGAAAACATATCTCCGAACCCCCTGTAAAGTAATAAGGAAAGAAGTAACCAAATAGTGGAAACAGACAGAAAGAAGGACTGGGGCGGGATAATCTTCGCGTCCAGGTTCCACCACCATTTGAATAAAACTCATGACCAGACAACAGTGGCTCATTCTTGTTCCAATATAATTTCTTGGTTGAACTTTTGACTACAGATCACGTTACGACACCACGGAGGGGACCTGCCTGGGAAGATATCCACACTAGTGAGACCTCAGGTTTTTAGGTCAGTCGGGTCGGAAAAGGATATCTTGTCCCTTCCCCCCACCCCCCACCCCGTCCTCTTGTGGGAGAATGCAAAAAGAATCTCTTAAGTTCACGAACGAGGAAGAAAAAAGGAAGAACATGAAACCCAATTTTCGGGAAAATCTTTTGTAACCCAGCAGTCTTTGGAGTGATTTCTTTACCCTTTTTACAATAACGATTTCTAAAGGAGACATTTACAGGGTCTCAGCTATTATCCTCGGATAAACATCATGTCTATTTATTTACGTAAAATTGTAGAACTATATTTAGGTCACGTACCTTTAACAAGTGTTTACTAAGTGATTACAATGGGTCGGTCTTGAATGCGCCTTTTCGATGTGAGTATAAGATAAAAACGTCGATTAGTAGGTGTCTTACACATTAACCAGTCCGGTCGACTATTCTAAAGAAATCTCTAAAGTGACAAGAAATGTTTTTATAAATCAGTCCCATGTGTGACTCTATACTGCAGAATAACCAACACCACTATTGGGTTATGTCTTCCACAAGACAATTGAAGACTGGTAACTGTATAATTTACTTCTACAAGTCAACTCGTTGTAGTCACTAAAGTTAACTAAGTAGTTAGCGGTCATAGATCGTCGGTAGTACAAAGTGAAACGATTGTTCGACTATGGGGTGTAGACTACGGTTGTTGAGACCAGAAAGTTTGTTTACTGTACAAACTATTTCTTTAGAAAAGTTTTAGTAATACGTGAAGTCGTAAACAGAAAAGAAGGTCGTGTCGTAGACACGTAGACAAGGTAGTCCGCAGATAAGGAACTAGTAAAGACTCGGAAGGTACTAAAAACTTGGACTAAACACCGATATAGTTCCTATACTTTACTTCGGCGAAGAAGGTAACTTACAAGGTCACTTTGTGTTGCAAATACAAGTTCCGTGATCTAAATTAGAACACTTACTCTGCCGTCCCTTCGTAAAAGTGTCCTGAAAGACTATTCTGTAGGAATACTTTCTTTAACTCACCCCCTCCCCTTTCTTCGGGATGAAATCCTTTTTGTAATTCCTGTAGAAAAAACAACAACAACAGAAACGATACCCACGAACTTTGAAGTATGGTAATAATGTCGTAACTTTTCGAAGTCTCAAAATTCCGTAAAGAGACTTGACCACTTTACTTTTAAGTGTATCAGGTCGACCGAGTTTTGTCTACGTTAAGTCAGAAATCATTCCGGACAAATTGACGTATTAAACGAATATACGTATTTTGACTCCTTCAGAATTAGAGATCAAACGTACACAGACCTGACGTACGTAGACCGAGGTAATCTAAGGGACATTAACGTATAACTGATTAACGTATTATGTCGATAAACTTGTGACTTAAATTTGGGTTTACGAAGATAATCGTGACATTAGTGAAACCTATTCACTTATCAACCTTATACCATGAACTTTTAGTCTTGCGTCCTGTTATTGACGAAGGGATGAACTTTTCTTCTGTTTAGATTTTTGTTGAAACTTAAATATTTAATTGGTCATTACGAAAGAGGACCCGTTTGCGATTTAGTCTTTTACTTAGTCATTAACTATTTACGTTTTAGAAGTATGTATGATAAAATGGTTTAGAAGATGTAAACGAAGGAAATTCCCAAAATTTAACTTGTAGGTGTACGTTATATTTATACAATTAATTTTAATTTAGTAAAACTTTTCCATTAACACGTAAACAAAAGTTAAACGTAAGTAAAGAAATTTACATACCGGGCCCCGTAAAAAACAACCCCACCCTCTCCTACCTCAGACATCGGACGTGATTAACTTTGAATAAACCACGTATACACAACAAATTATTTCCTTAGCACCGAACACGCACGTGTGCATAAGTAAATCTACTTTTCACACACAATACTAACAGCCCACAAGTTTCGACTTCAAGGACCTTCTTAGTCCTCTCTCGTAGAAATCGATTTTATCCAATATTTCGGATAAAAAAATTACATTTTAAGTACAAATAAAAAATTATCTATTATGTGCATGTACTACTCTTTAAGTCTTCACATGTGTCACTGTTATTACAAGAAACGGGTAGTTGTTAAGTGTCAGGGAGACAGAGGGAAAATTCTTTGTCAGTAACAAAGAATATAAAGTTCGAAACTTCTTATAAGAGTCCGTTCTGAAAACGATGGAAGGAGGAACGTAAAATTCGCAAGATTTTGAGTCTCTCACCGATGTAGATTAGTTTCGGTTTTGAAACAGCGAAGTCTTTTGTAAGTCACAATCAACCCTTTAATAACACATAAAATGGACCAACTAAGTAATTTAGTTGACCTACAAGACCGTAACATGTCCCTGTTGACACAAATATACCTGTTTCACTTCACCTCACAGTCCTTTAGTATATCTCTCGACCCACAACTTCTTTGACGCAAAACGTGGATGAACCACGGGTCGAATGTGGCACAGGTTGGTTATTTACTTACAACTGATTTACCTACTTATTAAGTTTCAAACAAACGTACCTTATATAATACATTGAATCAACTGGGAAATCAAAACGAATGAATCCATAAAGGTGTCTTAACTCCCAGTACCCCGACGGACGATACACCGGACGTCTAGGGGACATAGTTTTAAAGAACCTGGGACGAGTCTATTTGTTTTGGTTTCAAGAGCTTATACGGAAATTTTGTTCACCAAAGTCCCTGAACGGACCACCAGGTCACTAATCCTGAGACGTGAAAGTGACTGTCCCGAGGACCAAGTTAGGGACCAGTCCCTTGATTCTAGGATGTTCGACATCCTACACCGGTTTTTACAAAAAAATTTATTTTGTTCACAAGTGACGTCGACTTATACTATACATACTTTCACACTATTGGTAACAAAAGGTCTCTTACGATTTTTCGTTTTGATGACTTTGAGAAAGGATGGTTAAATAGATGAACAAGTGATCATCAGAAAATTCTAAGTCACATATTCTTACCGCACGAATTAATTATTTGAGGTTTTAATAAAAACAGATTCCGTTCTTTAATAAGGGTCGTACCTGTTAACAGAGCTAAGAGAGCTGAAGTAAAACGGTTCCATCTTAACGGTTGGTAAGTCTCTGTGTATCTACATCTAGACTCCTGTTTAACCATAAACGTTCGTCCCCCATCTAAGGAGTCGCACACAAACAAACTAAATTATAAATTGAATTTACGTTTTGGATTCGGAAAAACATAAAGACTAGTAAAGGGTAAGTAATACGGTTTTCAGGAGGAGGTCCAAAGACGTCGAAAGACACAGTTACTAGTACTGTATAATTTTTACCATTGTAATATTTATGACACGACAGAATTCTTAAATCATGAAGGACTTAGCCTTTTATTACGGGAACGAAAAAAGACATTACTCATTCTTGTTATTAAGAAAGTGGAAGGGATACGAAGACAATCTGTCTGTAATGTTGTCGAAATCGACCTTCCTTTTTGGTTTAGATTTCAATTGAAAATGGTAATACCCACGATTTCCTAAAAAAAAGACAACATAATTTCTTTTATGGGTGAACTACACCGTTCAACTCTATAAAGTAAACAACCGTAAAAGATTCGGTAGTGCCCGAGAGACGGTACAAAAAAGGTCTGTCCGAGAAGGTTGTTTACTCAACCTTTGCTTAAGACAAGGTTTTAAATGGAAACTTCAAAATCCAATAAAAATTTAGTGTCAAATAAAAAAGGAGATCTTTAGTCACTATCTCAGGAACCTAATGGAATGACTTTCAAATAAATAAAATTTTAATAAGATAAACTTGAAATTGGGTGTTACACCAGCTTACTACCGTGGTAGTACCATAAACCACTGGGTTCATGTCTACAGCTTCCACATTGAACCGAGAGGAAGGGGTCGACGGATCTGTTTTACCCCCGTCATTACCACATCCATCTTTACAATCCCCTTTGTGTGACTGATTTTGACGGGTGGAACCGGTCCATAGTATCATTGGTAGATGCACTCAATAAAATGTTGTCCTCCAGGACCATTCCTTCTGTCTTGATTGTTCGGTGGTGGTTGGTCCTTTCCAGTTTTCTTCTGTGGTGCACAGACTGGTGGAGGGTCTTAGGAGAAACGACCGTAGGTATAACTGACTCGTTGCCACTCGATGGTCCTTCCTGGGACTCAATCTTACTAATTGGTCTCTGTTGGGTCTTTGATTAGGACAATGGTATTTTGGGTTCTGACTCTCGGTGGACCGTCTCGTCCACCTAAGGAAATGGGAAATGGGAGAAGGAGAGACGGGTCTGCGGGGAAGGGTTATTTCAGAGAACGAAAGAGTCGTGGACACAGAGGAGCCTGTTAAGTAAAAACTCACAAACTGTTCTCGGGTGAGAGGCCGGGACCCTCCCCAGGGGGAAGGACGTTGTCTTTTTCTTCACTCGTGGGAGAGGAGAACACATAATGGGAGAAAAGAGTAGGGGAACCCCAACAGAGACCGATTAGTAAGACTGAGTCCCAGAAAGGACCAGCGAGTGGTAACGAGTCAGTTCTACCTACGGTCGTTCCTCCTAAGACCCTCCACTAACCTGTACACCACAGAAGAAAACTGGAAAGGACCAACCACCACCGAACAATCAAGACATAAGGAATGACCCTGGAGGACAGTATCTTTTTTACTCTTCTCGAGACCTTAACCTCACACGTGACTTGACCCAAAGACTTTATCCTAGGTCGAAAATGGTCGTCCATCCCTCACCTACTTCCCTTACTTAACCGTACTCACAACCTTAACCATTCCGTCGTAGAAGGGAGGAAAGTCTTGGTGGGGTGACCAGAAAAAGGACAAGACGAAACTTTTGGAGAGGGAGTAGAGTCAAATTTCGAAACCAAAGGTTCAACCTATATTTCATTTGGTTGACTTAGATGGGGTTTGGGGTTTCATCTATTATGAGTTTCTCACTTCCTTTTCATAAAACCGTCGTTGGTTTATAAAAAGAGAGACTTTTAGTCCTTCAAGTAAGAGTTGAAACAGAAAAACAAGGTGCACGAAAGTTTTGTACGTGTAAAAGAATTTTGTCGTGGAATTAAGTATAGTTTGGAGATGATAGAACTCCTGTTTGATTTTAGTACAAATAAATTTATTCCAAACGTATTTTATTAACATGTTTTAGTCTTTCTTTCGAGATAAAAACAGACACCCGAGACCGAAAAAATAAAAATAAAAAAATTCAATGGTAAAGGATTCTTGAGACACGAAGGATTAAAATTTGATTAAGGCATTCAGAAGGTTAAAGAATCTGAAGAAAATTTAATTTCATGACGAAAACATAAAAAGTCACGGTGTAAAAGATGATCCCGATAGTCTTGTTAAAAATCACATCGTTTACGACTTTATCTACATTATTTAACAGTTATTCTACGTTATTCAAAAACAGTAAACTAAGATTGGACTACAATTTCTCTTGTGTCCATACTGTTTGGTTCTGAAAAGATTATCGAAACCTTGAGTAGAGATTTAAGGATGCATAAGTCTCTACGTTAACTTTCTGGTGGGAATGTCCGACGACAATACTTTACAAGAATAAGAAAGAACAGGGAACCTAAGACTTCTCCTAATCCCTCAATCGACTGACGATTATAACGTATGAGTCAACTGCCGGGGGAAGAATCGTGACGACGGAGGTTACTCAAAAGGAACCGTCAAACACTTGAAGGGACTTAAAAATTTCTGAGAGGAATAACAAGGTATTTTACGTTAAAGGAAACAGAAAAGTCAAGGAAAAGACGACAAAAGTCTTATCCCGAATTTTCATTCTATTTTCCGGACTATGAAAAGTAGTATTTTTCAACATTACTGTCCAAAGTGATTAATTTCACATTGTTACCCTTCTAATCGGAAAGTCAATCGTAACACACCTTAGATATGGCATAAAAGTTTTCGGGATTGAGTCTTGTATAACCTCGTGTTGTAGAAATTTTATATTTGTAAGTGTGTACCTAAAATAATAGGATACGTGTGGTTTATCTCCGTGCCATGTCATTCCGAAAGTCTTCCGTCATTTATCCTCTTGAAGGGTAAAAACACATTTTGGAAAAGCCATGATTGGTAAGCTGAGGACTTTACCCTTTTCCCACTCGACCTCCCCGCGCGACACCTCGGTCCGTGATACGTTTAAAACACACTTCTCGAAAGGAGCCCCCCCAAGGAACCATAGTCTCTTCGTCTCGTATACACGAAATGGCACCATAAAAGAAGGGAGTCACTTTCTCGTGTAGAGGTTAGGACAGAATTATTTTATTATAAGGAAAGAACACCAAAGTTATGGTGGTGTTACAGGGATTGCGTAATACCCTTGTAATCATTAAGATTCATAAACTTCGATACCTTTACATAAACTACACATTTTTGTACCATGAGTCACCCAGAAAGAGTGACCCCCAGTCTCCTATTGTAAACAAACTCATCGTAGATTGGTACGTGAAAAGATCTCTTTATCTTTATTTTTGTTAGTTTCCTCTAGCTCTTTTTAGGTCAACGTCCTCCCGACTATCCTTTCTCGTCTCTCACTCATCCTCTCTTTTGCGAGGACAAACGTAGACCAAAGGTTTTTTTTAAATTAAACCCCTAAATCGATAGAAAGTTTAATCACTAATCTAGGAGTAATCCTTTATCTTTGTATACGGTAAGAAAAGAAAGACAAACAAATTTGAAGATCCAATCCAGGTTTAAGGACTGAACTAATTTATAGAGAATAAAAGACCTTGTATGAAAGAAATTTTCTCAAAGGACTAAGTGTGCTATAGTGGAAATTAAAGTTATAAAAACAGCGTCCATAATACGTTTGCCTTCACAGACTTGGTCCGTCTTTGTGACCCGCACAAAATGACATAAAGTCGGGACTTCTATATTAAGACGAACCAAGACGAGGTTCAACCTTATTAGTGTCAAGAGTGAAAATTTACAAACACAAGGAATCCTTTTTGACTTTGTGGATTCCGTTCTCGGGGAACATTCGACTGACATCGAGTCAGTGTTCCCCTCTTTCCGTTATTCTTAAACTTCTTTGTTCTCCTTCTCCCACGGTTAATTTTGATACAAGTAAAACATAGTATAACTCTCTAATCGGAAAAGAAGTGAAGAAAGGGAGGTCTTTGACTGACTCCTCCCAACACAACTGTAAGGAAGAGTTAAAAAAGTACTGATCATGGGAGAAGAAAGAACGTTTAGACGGAGAAGGGAAGTTCAAGATTCCTGTCAAAGTGGACCTGACAACAGAAAGGACTGATTGTTAGAAGGAGGTGAGGGGATGGGGGAAGTCCGAGAGTGGTGAGAACAAAATGTGGGATGACAGTCTAATTAGAAGGATCGCGGATTGTGACTAGGACAGCAAAGACACGAGGTCTCGGAAGTTACCGTGGGGTAACGAACTGTTTAATTCATGTTTAAAACATCGAACTATGTAGTCCGGAAAGAGTGAATCCAGGCTAGAATAAAACGTCATGTGGAAAGGTGTCTAGGTTACCAGGTCAGTTTTATCTGAGGACTCCTTTATCAAATTCTATTATCTATTCTCTTGTAAAACCCCTCAGTCTAGTCTTAACGAAGACACACTCGGTCGACACTGAAGTCACGTAGACGAATGGAAAGACTTTAGGTCACAGGAACAACTACCCCTATTATTTTTGTGGACGGCATATCCCAACAACACTCCTGGTTTGTTTACTATATTTGAATTCCGTAAAATCTCTCGTTGTTCCATAAAATCTAATAACGACAGGTGTGGTGAGTTGAGAGTTGATTATCTTCGTCTTCTATAATTCTTCTCCATCGTTCTTATGTGTCTTCTTGATATGTTTTTTCTAGAATTACTGGGTCTATTCGTGCTACCATACTAGTGAGTGGATCTCGGTCTGTAGGACCTCGGGTTTCAGTTCACCCGGTATCCTTCGTAGTGTTACTTGTTTCGGTCACCTCCACTACCTTAAGGTCGACTCGACCTACGATTTTCTACCACGACACTTTCACGACGTGAGTTATACAGTCGTTTAGACCTTTTGAGTCGTCACCGGTATCCTGACCTTTTCCAGTCAAAAGTAAGGTTAGGGTAACTTCCCTTTACGGTTTCTTGTGAGTTTGAAGGCGTGTTAACGTGAGTCAAGACCGAGTCTGCCATTTCGCAGACGGACGTTACGTCCTCTGGACCCAAGCTAAGGACCCAGCCCTTCTAGGGGACCTCTTCCTTTGCCGTTAGGTGAGGTCGTGAGGACGGACCTTTTAGGGTACCTACCTCCTCGGACTATCCTATGTCAGGTACCCTAGCGTTTCTCAGCCTGTGCTGAAGTGACTCACTGAAGTGACTCGCTGAAGTGAAAGGGTACGATCGTTCCAGTACACGTTTTAAGAGGTTCGATCCGAAGTTGTCGTGCACTTGGTTCTTGCAGGTCTACACGTTACTTAAATCTTTCCCGTCTCCTTGGTCTCTAGTTTAACGGTTGTAGTCAACCTAGTAGTTTTTTCGTTCTCTTAAGGTCTTTTTGTAGATGAAGGCGAAGTAACTGGTACGGTTTCGGAAACTGACACACCTAGTGTTGTTTGACACCTTTTAAGAATTTCTGTACCCTTATGGTCTGGTGGACTGGACGGAGGACTCTTTGGACATACGTCCAGTCCTTCGTTGTCAATCTTGGCCTGTACTTTTTGACTGACTAAGGTTTAACCCTTTCATCATGTAGTTCCGACATATAACCAGGTAGGATTTCCTTTAGTCAGGACTGATGAGTAACCTTCCTGACTACGACTTCGACTTTGAGGTTATGAAACCGGTGGACTACGCTCCTTGACTGAGTAAACTTTTCTAGGACGACGACCCTTTCTAACTTCCGTCCTCTTCCCTTGCTGTCTCCTACTCTACCAACCTAACGTAGTGACTGAGTTACCTGCACTCAAACTCATTTAAGGTCCTCAACCACTACCTGTCCCTTCGGACCGCACGACGTCAGGTACCCTAGTGTTTCTCAGCCTGTGTTGACTCGCTCACTTGACTGACTGACTGACTGTTTTTTACGAAAAGGTTGTTTTACGAAATATATTATTATGATATTTTTATAGATTCAGGGACAGTCACTAGTTAGATGATTAAAGGTCTTTATAAACTATGTCGTTTTAAAACCAGATCGAGTATGTGAACCGAATAAGAAAACACAACTTCCCAAAAGTGTAGGATGAGAGTTTTAAGATCAAAGTGATACTCTCTAGTTGTAAGGGTAAAGGAAGTAGGTAGGTTTAACATGTCACGAACTTATAGGTTAACTCCATCGGGACATCACTAAAAGACCTCTACACAGTCCTTCTGTATTCGAGACGAAGATAATCCTAAACCTAAAATAGAACACAGAAAATCCTGTACATTTGTCCGTTGGTATTTTATTTACACTTTACTTTATACATGGTGTGTTTCGTGTACTTCAGTAACGAAAGAACCTTCGTTTACAACTGGATCTTCTTGAATCTACCGGTGATATTAAGAAACCTATAAATCAAAATAGGTGTGAAAACAGTTATAACTGAAGAATTATGGAACACTGATACGAACCCTTATAAAATCAATCTTTACCTACATAAATACGAAAGAATCAAACAAGTCTTTACATTGGAACAAAGGGTAAGACGTTAGATCTTTTGAACTTCCATTAAATTACTTAGTGATTATCGAGAGGTTTAGTCGGAAACTGAACAGAAACGAAGCGAATTTCTCAAAGTCTTAGTATTTTAAGATCTTCCCTAATTACAAGGGGATCGGGTAAGGGGACCTCTTCCGTTACCGTGGGGTGAGGTCATGAGAACGGACCTTTTAGGGTACCTATCTTCTCGGACCACCCGACGTCCGGTAGCCCAGCGATTCTCAGCCTATGCTGACTCGTTGAAGTGAAAGTGAAAAGTGAAAGCACGTAACCTCTTCCTTTACCGTTGGGTGAGACCACAAGAACGGATCTCTTAGGGTCCCTACCCCCTCGGATCACCCGACGGCAGATACCCCAGCGTGTCTTAGCCTATACTGACTGCGCTGAGTCGTAGTCGTTGTCGTCGGGTAAGGGGTAAGGGTTTGAAAGTACCTCTTTACAGGTTTTACAAAAATACGAATTCGATCTAGGATCTGTATCTTATCAAGAATTTATATGTGGTCTCCTTTAAGGGATCGAGATAGTAGAAAGAACTTGAAGAGAAGAAACTAAGGAGCATCAAACCAATTTCAAGTAAATAAATCTTTGTCAGTAACTATCAATCTTCTAAAATGTCAGTACAACTAAAGAAACCTGTTTCTTGAAAATAGTACTACGACTCTAAGACCGGTGTCATCGAAATGAAACCGGTAGGACACTTACGTAACTTAACCCCTAAACCCGAAAAGTGGACAGACAGAGATCTCAATTAATGTGATGAACGTACACCATCCTCAAGTTATTTGCAACTAACATTCTTACTTGTGTACATACCAAGTGATTCATCCCATTGTGGTCCTTGTCTGACGAAGTTTTCCAATTGGACCGGAACTTTTTGTGTTTACCCTTTTTTTCTCGACGACTCTTCTTTATGGACAAATCTCTACTAAAGTCATTCTGTTCGACTTCGTTTTTCTGTGTCTATTTTGACTCCTCCCACCTCTCTTGACTTTTCTCTCCCTTAATATATCTTGATTAAAAACTTCCACGGATCCATTCTGTCATCCCCGCCACCATCTCCTCCCCCTCTTACTCGATGTAAACTCTGGTACCAACATGAGGACAACTTCTTCTTTAAGTAAGGGTTACAACACAAGTACAAATAGTAAAAACTCACCGAAGTACGTAGATTACCTCACTAAATTTTCGGGTAGGAATTAACATATAATTTAAAAATCAGTCTTCGATTTTGTCGTGAAAAGTGGTCGTTTCAATATTAAATACGTATATATCCAGTTTCAGTCGAACGAATTAAAATAGAACATTTCTACATTTATGAGAGGTTTGTTGAAAACAGGAAACCTCCTGAATTGATATTAAGTCTTATGGTTACTTAACAGGATTGTGTTTTATTTAACTAAACTAGCTTATGATGCATTGAATCAGGATGTCACATCTTAAAGGGCAAAAAAGGAGAGATTTACATATATATGCTTTACCCAATAAAAGAGTAACATGAAAACTTTTATGACACATGTAACACTTACACTATCACATTTTCCAAACAAAGGTTTTCAAGATCTTATCTTCCAGAATTTGAGGAAAAGAGGAGAGGAGAGGGCGTGTGATCGTACCAGACTTGACAGATCGTCACAACAATACGGTCTCACCATATGTCGATCTCGACGATAAGACCGTCTTACCCTATTCGTTTGAAAACTACTGTTTTAATCCGACCCGATGATTAGTGGTTCCTGAACACATGAGACACCGACCCAACCGAATATTTACCATGCGTCTTTCACTGTTCTAAAGTTAACACACGCATGATCCAACGAAGTCAACAAAGGTCGAGAAACACTGGGTTACCTCACATCGGACGGTCCGAGGAGACAGGTACCCTAGGAGGTCCGTTCTTATGACCTCACCCAACGTACAGGAGAAGGTCCCTTAGAAGGGTTGGGTTCCTAATTTGGGTGCAGAGAATACAGAGGACGTAACCACCCACCCAAGAAATGATGATCACGGTGGACCCTTAATACAGTTGTACTCTGTACCCTACTTGACCAATCCGAGTACGGGTAAGTGATCGTGCCCTAATTCCTCACCCGAACACCACCATCAAAGAAATCAATTGAAGTTAAATAACCCTCGAATGATGAACAGTCTGTGACACGATTCATGAATTGTACTTAATAAAATAAACTACAAGTGTCGTTGACACATTGTCTTCACAATCAGCGAGTGAACACAAGTTGAGAAACGTTGGCGCACCTGACATCGGACGGTCCGAGGAGACAGGTACCCTAAGAGGTTCGTTCTTATGACCACACACACCGGTAAAGGAAGAGGTTCCCTAGAAGGGTTTAGGGTCTAGTTTGGGTCCAGAGGACATAACGTCCTTCTAAGAAATGGTAGACTCGGTGGTCCCTCTGGAACACATTGTCCATGTTATTAATAGAGTAAATATCTACCGTCTTAACTCCGTGTCTCTCAATTTTATTAAAAAACTTCCACTGTCTCGACCTTTTCTCGTTTAGATCCTAAACCCTAAACTTGGGTACAGTCAAACTGAGACTTCAAGGAGGAAAGAACCGAACAGATAAACAAAAATAACCTTACATCGACTCCATGATATAATACAATCAAAGTCCATATGATGTCTGAACTGTAAACATATGTAATACTTTACTGATGGTACCATTCAGATCATTATTGGACAGGGGTATGTTTTAATAATTTTATAATAGCTGGCATAGGGAATACGACACATAATGTCGAAGTACTGAATGAATTAAATATTGACCTCCAAACATGGAGAATTAGTCAAGAGAATAAAATGGGTGGGTGGATGGGGGAAGGGAAGACCGTTGGTAGGTAAACAAGAGACTTAGAAACTCAGACAAAAATAGAACAAACAAAACAAAAAACTAAGGTGTATATTCACTCTAGTACTCCATAAATAGAAAGAAACCTACTGAAGAAAGTGAAACGTACTATGTGAGATCTAAGTAGGTACACAACCTTTACCGTTCTAAAGTAAAAATACCGGTTCATTATAAGGTGACATGTATATGTGGTAGAAGTAATACGTAAAGAGATAGTTATCTGTGAACCTAACGAAGGTATCGAACCAATAACGTTTATTACGATGTCATTTGTAACTCCTAATGTAGGAAAAAACTAAATTACAAACAAAAGAAGGTTATTTATGAGTCTTCACTATAACGACCTAGTATGTCGTCAAGAAAGTAAAGAACTCCTTTGAGGTATAATAAAAGACATCACCGATGTGGTTAAATGTTATGACGAGGGTCACGAGCTCTCAAGGGAAAAGAGGTGTAGGAACTGTTGTAAACATTAAACAACAAAAAGACTACTATCTGTAAGATTGTCCACACTCTCCTACCAAAACTAAACGTAACGGGACTAATAATCACGATAACTCGTAGAAAAATACAGACAACCAGTAGATACAATGAAGAAACCTTTTTATAGACGAGTCCGGGTGACGTGTAAAAGGATAACCCAACAAACAAACAATCAATAACTCAACAGACTCAAGAAACGTATAAAACATATAATTGGGAAATAATTTATATAGTAAAAGTCATAGAATGGGGTAAGTACCCGAAGGGTTCACCAGGTCACCATTTCTTTGACGGACGGTTACGTCCTTTACGTCCTCTACACCCAAGTTAGAGACCTAACCCTTCTAGGGGGTCTCTTCCCTTACCGACCGGTGAGGTCACAGGAGTTAAGGTACCTGTCTCCCCGGACCACCCGATACTAGACCCCCCCCAGTGTTTCAGCCTGTGCTGACTCACTAACTCGTGTTTGAATAGAATGGGGTAAGTTATCTAGTCAAAAAGTAAAACAACCACTAAAGAAAGTGATTTAAAAATTCAAACTACATTTGGGTAAACAAATAAAAACGAAAAGAAACGGAACGGACTCTGTCTATTTTTTTATATAACGATTCAGACTACAGTTTGTCGTAGGACGTGTACAAAAGAAGATCTTCAAGTTACCAAAGTTCAGAATGTAAATTCAGGTAAAACTGAAATAAAAACATATACCATACTCTTTTATCAATTCAAACTGATTAAACGTACATTGACACACCAAAAAGTTGTGGTAAATAACTTCTCCCATAAAAAAGGGTAATATATAAGAACGGGGGAAACAACATCTAATTAACGGGTATAATCACCCTAAGTAAAGACCTGGGAGATAATACAAAGTAACTAGATACACAGATAAAAGGAAAAATGAAGAGAAAAGAGGGGAGAGAAATCAGTCACTATGTGGTATAATTACTCCCCGTAAAGACCGTCTACGAGACAAGTCAAGTCAGTGAGTCAGCACAGGCTGAGAAACACTGGAGTACCTGACGTCATGTGGTCCGGAGGGACAGGTAGTGGCTGAGGGTCTCAAATGAGTTTGAGTACGGGTAGCTCAGCCACTACGGTAGGTTAGTAGAGTAGGAGACAGTAGGGGAAGAGGAGGACGGAAGTTAGAAAGGCTCGTAGTCCCAGAAAAGTTTACTCAGTCAAGAAACGTAGTCCACCGGTTTAATAACCTCAAAGTCGAAGTCGTAGTCAGGAAGGTTACTTATAAGTCCTGACTAAAGGAAATCTTACCTGACCAACCTAGAGGAACGACAGGTTCCCTGAGAGTTCTCAGAAGAGGTTGTGGTGTCAAGTTTTCGCAGTTAAGAAACCGTGAGTCGAAAGAAATATCAGGTTGAGAGTGTAGGTATGTTCTGATGACCTTTTTGGTACCGAAAGTGATCTACCTGGAAACAACCGTTTCATTACAGAAACAAAAATTATACGACAGATCCAACCAGTATCGAAAAGAAGGTTCCTCGTTCGCAGAAAATTAAAGTACCGACGTTAGTGGTAGACGTCACTAAAACCTTGGGGGGGTTTTCTATTTCAAACAGTGACAAAGGCGACAAAGGGGTAGATAAACGGTACTTCATTACCCTGGTCTACGGTACTAGAAGTAAAAGACTTACAACTCAAAATTCGGTTGAAAAAGTGAGAGGAGAAAGTGAAAGTAGTTCTCCGAGAAATCGAGGAGAAACGAAAGACGGTATTCACACCACAGTATACGTATAGACTCCAATAACTATAAAGAGGGTCGTTAGAACTAAGGTCGAACACGAAGTAGGTCGGGTCGCAAAGAGTACTACATGAGACGTATTTTCAATTTATTCGTCACACTGTTATATGTCGGAACTGTATGAGGAAAGGACTGAACCTTGGTCAGACAACAAGGTACAGGTAAAGATTGACAACGAAGAACTGGACGTATGTCTAAAGAGTCTTCCGTCTAGTCCACTAGACCATAAGGGTAGAGAAATTCTTAAAAGGTCAAACAACACTAGGTTAGTTTCCGAAACCGTATCAGTTATTTCGTCTTCATCTACAAAGACCTTGACAAAACGAAAAAGTTACTAGGTCGCCTACAACCGTTAAACTAGAAACCAAGGAGACGGAAAAGATTTAGGTCGAACTTGTAGACCAACCGCACGACAACTTTGGATCGAACCTCTTAAAATCATAATGAACCATCGTACACTCTACTCACGTTAACACGTCATCAAACTAGTGAGAAACCGTAACGGAAAGAAACCCTAACCTTACTTTTGACTGGAAAAGGTCAGGACACCGGTGACGACTCAAGAGGTTTAAACGACCGTATAACTCACGTCGTGAAAGTGTCACAGTAGAAAGTCCTAAACTTTGTCGAGTTGACCTTACGGTGATCGAAACAAACATCTCTACGAAGGATTCCGGGTGAACTGAAACGTAAAGTCCTACAGACCGAAATCCAATCACCAGTGTGGTAGTACTAATAGACCCAGTACTTCTAGAAAAAACATATTAAGGAAACACGAGACATTATCCGTGATGTAAATATATGTAATATATAATGATCTACGAGACATCATCTGTAGATAAAATATATAATGATTTAAGAGACACTGTCCGTGACATCAGAAGCTAAAACTGTGACCTGGTAAGATTGAAACGGTAGGTACTCCATCTTTCGGTAGCGTGGAGAATCTCAGAAACCATACACCGAATCCTATGACAACCGTACCTTTAATCTTCGATACTGATATGCACCCTAACTTTACTGTCTTTATTACCACTGTTACTACCACTAGTACTAACACTATTAACACCACTAAACTTAAATGTCTTTTCACTTCAACCTCTCTAATTCACTGAACAGGATACTAGTATATTTTCATGTTAGTCACCACACGATATGGGTCAAACGTGATCAAACACTCTCAGTTAACAATTTAAAAGTTCTTAAAACACTCTACCAACTACATAAAACCATTAAAATATAAACGTAACATCAATATAAATATGGCACCTTTAACCGTTTACAATATTTAGTCCCGAAGACGGGAGGGGGAGCGGTAAATAGTAGTGTTATCACCAAGATAGATTAAATTGGTGATACGAAATAATAGAGGTGTAATTGGTCACTCGAAATAATGGAGAAACAAACAGGATAACAGTAGAATAACTTCTAAAAGACTGAGTTCTGTATATAACTATGTTATTTCTAGTGATTTATAGTTATCCTTACTCTATTGATTATCTACCGTGAAAAAAAAGTTGATAGAAAAGAGTAAAGATCCTCGTTGATAAAAAAATAGAACGTCCGGGTCTAAACTGTATTTACTTTACTCACCGATAATCTACCTCCATCGACATAGAGTGTTTTCTAAACGGATAGTAAATTCAAACCTCTACCCACTATTTGTCTTTGTACACACGTACACACACACACGCACGAACGTATACTTATAACGTCCTATCCCCTACTTGTCATAAACTGTTTATAGAGGTAAGTTCTTTAAATAAAAGTGAGAAAGAGTAAAGAGGAAGAGGAGTATAGGAATGTAGACCAAAAAGACAACGAGAAAAAAACAGGGAATAGAATTTGTTACGTTAACAATCCCAGTGTTCTTCCTGGACTCGATTACAACGACTACGACTATAGTAAGAGAAACAGGTGTACTTAAGACAAGATAATATCAGTGGAAGTATCAGTCTTATCGAGAGTAACGATATCGTGAAACTAATTTCTTGTACCTGGTTATTTTATAAAATTTTACCCTTATAACTATAAAACAGTGACCAAGTTTCCCTTAAGGTTTACTTTGTTGAGTGGTTCGGTATTTCTAATTAAACAACAACTCGCTAATGGTTTAAGTTATCTTTACGATGAAGTATTTTTCGGTAAAGGAAATAAGACGACTTTGTATACCTCATTAAACCTAGTCAAATAAGTGTAGACTTTCTCCAACTAAAATTATACACCCTTCTTCACGATATATGAATATTAAGTATATTAGTTCGGAAGAGAGTTGTTATAAAAATATAAGTACTTCCACCATCATCTTTCCTCTTGGATTCAGATCAGGTCCGATACCAAAAAGGTCACCAGTACATACCTACACTCTCAACCTGACACTTCTTCCGACTCGCGGTTTCTTAACTACGAAAACTTGACACCACAACCTCTTCTGAGAACTCTCAGGGAACCTGACGTTCCTCTAGGTTGGTCAGGTAAGACTTCCTCTAGTCGGGACCCTAAAGAAGCCTTCCTTACTACGATTTCGACTTTGATGTCATGATACCGGTGGAGTACGCTTCTCAACTGAGTAACCTTTTCTGAGACTACGACCCTCCCTAACCCCCGTCCTCCTCTTCCCCTGCTGTCTCCTACTCTACCGACCTACCGTAGGACTCAGCTACCTGCACTCAGACTCACTTGAGACCCTCAACCACTACCTGTCCCTCCGGACCGTACGACGCTAAGTGCCCCAGTGTTTCTCAGCCTGTGTTGACTCGCTGACTTGACTTTACTTGACTTGACTTGACTTGTAAATAACTCATGATGATACATGAACGTGACCCAAGTCACAAAAGTAAAGTAAGAGTGTTGGAAGACTTCATTCACAAATGAGCTAGAGAGTAAAATGTCTACTTATTTGGCTCAGTGTCTCAAATTCCTTGAACGGGTCCATCACTCACTATCCCTGTGCTAAACTTGGACCCGTCAAACGGAGACCGTAGGGCGAAGAAATAATGTTGTATGAGGACGGAGAACAAAGATGACAAGTAAAGAAAATCTCCGAAAGTAACTATAATAAAGTAAATAAAGGTAGATAAGGTAACCCTGTGAAGAAGTAAGGGTAAAGTGCGAGTCCCTTTCAAACGATTCTGAAACAATTTACTTACCGGGGGTCCTAATTAACCATTGTAAGGACTGTGTGACAAGACGGTGACGGGAGGTTTTCGGGTTAAAACTTAAAGGAATTCTTAACTGATACCCGATACTGGTATTTCAGAGTTCTACGTAGATATTTGTACCGAATTTCCTCCATCAGAACAATGGAGGATCAGTACAGTATAGACAACAGTAAAAGGTAGAACGTATCTTGTGGTGTTAGAGAATGTGTTACGATGAAAGACTTACCTTCGTAAGAGTAACGTGTAACAATCGTCTTTAGAACAAAGGCAAATGACAGTTAAAGTCCCTTTGTACGATAAGGGATGAACAGAGGTCTCTTTTTGTAAAGTAGTGAATAAGAAAACTCTCAAGTGTCTCGACGTTCATGTAAAAGTTAATGAAAAGAGAAAGAATATCTTACCAGGACAACTCAAGACCTCCACGGTCCAGAAAGAGAGGACTCACTGGCTATAAAAAGTCATTTTAATGAACTATCATAACAGAAACACACATGGACGGGACGACTTTGAAGGACTTAGGAAAAAGGACAGGTAAGGGAACAGGACCGTTACATGTCTCCGTATTGTATTTACAAATAGACTTTATATAAATGACACACATACATACAAAAGACACTTACTTGACAAGTGACTACTCAGTTGGACCTACAGTGATAATACGGTGACAAAACAAATAAGTTATGTCATTCACTTTTACTAAAGAAAAATCTAATGAATGTCGGTCAACCCTTTTCAAAAGATGTAGTTTTTTATCAAAAGACTTCATGTACGAAAAGTTAATGAGGCAACAAAGAACCCTTTCCTTCCTGTATGAGATTGAACTGAAATTTAACACAACAGAGTGTAGAAGGGACTCAGAACCACATAAAAAGTATGTAGTTTTGTCACCGTTTTATTTTAACACAGTAGTCCTCGTATTACAATAACGATCCTCTCGAACTCTTAATGTAAGAGACAAAAGATGTATAACAATTAAATGAGTGAGTAAATAAGTAAGTAGTCTCTAAATAAACCATAAACAGTACACGTTCCCGGACACTTCCGGGGTTCCTTCTATGTTTTTATGTGTTTTGGTTTTTGTTTGTTAGGTATTAAAAATTATCTACTCTTACAGGGTGTTGTGTACTTATCTTAGATATAATACTTAGTCAAATATAAGAACCCGAATAGTTTGGTATCAACAGTTTTAATGTCGTTCTCAGAAGGATAAGATAGACAACGAATACAGAAGGTGTGTACTTCTTATCTTAACAAGTTTTGTTTATGCAAAGACCGTATCCGTAAAAAATTATCGTGTCGAAATAATTCGGTCCCATGTATTGACTAAGAGATATAAAGGATATAACACCGACAAATTACATCTACGGTTACACATAAATATATGAGATATAATAGACGTATATCGCGACCTTTAATATGACTGACTATAGAAGGGTTAGTGTCAAAGGGTAAGGGGGGGGGTACGAAATCTAGGGTCTCAAACTAGTCAATTAGAATAGTGACAACTTCAGAAGATATTGTAGTAAGATAGTAGTAGTGGTCGACGATAACGACAATATCGGTTAAAGACTGTACGAGTCAGGGGAAGAGAAACAACCATCTAGGGGACAAAGTAAAGACACAAGAGAAAGGGTATGCGATCCCTTTTCCCTGGGCAAAGAGTCGATATTGCCCCACTGAGTATTGGTCAAAATCGGATACCACGAGGAAGGTAACGGGGGAGGTAGATCCTCGACACACATGTATTCCGACTATGTAGGAGTGGTTGTGACTCACTTAGAGTAAAGTTTCCGTGGTACAACACTTCGAAACCTGTTCTTTTCCGTGACGAGAGAGTTCCTCTAATAATGAATTAACCGTCTAATGTACACATGTACTTTTTATTATTTTATATTAAGTCATTATTACGATTTGCAGTTTAATTCGAATCGTCTGTTGTTAAAGGTATCTGTACGTTTCCTCCCTCTCTCATGATTAGAGATGGAACCTCCGAGGGATACTTTTACACAACTACTGTCTTTACTACTTAAAATAGAGATACTTAAATACTTAAGGATCCGAGGTTTAACAACACCCGTTTCTTAATATCTAAACCTTATTTATTCGAGCCTTAGAAACTTCTCTGAATTGGTATTTAGCAGTGACACGATACGACATGAATGAACGAGTCAGCACAGGCTGAGACACGCTGGGGTACCTGACATCGAGAGGTCCGAGGAGACAGGTACCTTAAAAGGTCCATTCTTATGACTTCACCCAACGGTACGGGAGGAGGTCCCCTAGAAGGGTATTGTCCCTAACTTGGGTCCAGAGGGTGTACCGTCCGTCTAAGAAATGGTAGACTCCGTGGTCCTTCGGGTATTTAGTGATGATAGACAGTCGTTTCGGTTTCCAACAGGTACCTCCGAGAACTTCGTTAACAAACAGTTTTTTCACTGGACCGACATTTATGTGTCGTCAAAAGAAGTACTACCCTTCTTTGTTAACAAAATCTTCAAATGAAAGGTGAATTTCTTTTACGTATAAATAATTTCTTTTATTCTACTTTCTCCTTTTTTTTAGTAGAGAGTATAAGCGTTAGAATCATAAAACTATAGATAAGATCAAATCACACACACACACATAAAGAAATAAAAGGAAGACTTACACGAAACACACTACAGACACATTAAAAATTTGGTGTAACAATCATTTGATTGACAGGTCGTGACAAAACATTCTTTGCAGAGTATTGGAGTAGGGAACCTAGAAGAGATTCGTAGACCGGGAGAGGATTTATAGGTTCCTTCTGTCACGTCACCTCTACTCTTGTTCCGGTGGATTACTCTAAAATTTTCGTACCTTATACTGTAGACCAATGGTCTCTCTCAAAATCGTATCCTTTTATAGGATTTAAAAAAAAACTTAATCCAGGAAATTTTATGTTTCACGACCTTTGTGGTTATTATCATTAAATCATAGACTGGTTTGATTTATCTAAAGAACAACACATGTAATCCAACCAACAGATGTGGTCCCTTCACCAAAAGGGAACTGAATGTGTGTATTTGTGTGTCTTTACATGAAGAGTGAGAGTTCCCCGGGAACGAGAGATTCGTCAGGTTCCCATACTATTCATACCCTTTGTAAACAGTCCATTAATTTCGACGGACACCCTCCCTGAAGTGTCGATTGGCGAAAATTTAAAAGGAAAAGTTTAACTTTTTTTGTTTTGTGGACACTCCCGTTTGATTTTTACCCAAGTTTTGTCACAATTTACTCGTAAGTTTTGTGAATTTTCAGTCCTTCAAAGTCTTGTATCACACTTGAACCGACAAAAGAATAGAGACTCAACATCGACAATTTTTTTTATTAAACGCTTGACGGTACATCTGACCAATCCGGCCTCCCAAACACAACGACTTTTAAGCGAACGAAACTTTATCCGGATGTACGACCTGTATTAATACTTTGGCTTTACGACGAGGATATCCAGGTACACACCTTTTAGCCTCATATGTATTGGTGTGTGCTACGAAGACAAAATAAAGGTTCTTCGAGTAACACCTAAGAAGTAAGTGAAAAAGGAGTCGTAAAGTAGATCTCTTCTCATTAATCAAGACTAGTCAGAATGTATTTGTAAAACAAATCGTTGAAACCTAAAGTATGAGGTTTCTTCTTATAATTCTCGGTCGCACACGATCCAAAACACATTTATCCGAGAACCCGATACAGAAAGACCGTATAAAGTTTGTCCGTAAACAGTCTATTTTATGTCTTAAAACAAACCTTTCCATCAACGAGGAAATTAATGTTTCAAACCCTTAAACCGTACTAAAAATTTACGATCCCTAAAATCAATTATGGGACTTTATTTTCTGGAATTCTAAGATCTTTATATGTCTGTTCTATTTTTTTGGGAAGTGACACCTTCCAAAAAAAAAAAATAGTAAATTCTGATGATCTACTAAATTTTTCTATCGACTCGGTACAAAGAGACGTGTTCATCTCAAGAATCGTGTCCTTTTTCCGTCAGGACAAGAGAAATTAGGAAATTAGTAGACTCCTTCTCTTCCCTTTGTTAAACTCTACCACACGAGAAAAAGTATGACATTACACACAAAAGATACACCGGTGAAACAAATTCTTGTACGTACGAACCCTGAAACACGGTTACGATATAAGAGGGGTGAATAGAAACAATGAAAAGACGAACTTCACACTGTGATCCATATTGTGACTCGTGATATTCCTACAGAAATTTAGTCACGGGACCGAAAAAGGAAATGTTTGTGTAGCAATTTATTGTAAGTTTACGGACCGACACAGACGTCCGAATCTTCTAATTTCTAGAAAAGATTCTGGGACCCTTTACATCCATTAGTTAAACTCTACCTCCCTTTTTTTACCTCCTTCAATCCTGTCAGTTTGACTTCGTTTTAGGAGTTTATGTTATAAAACTCTATTACTTCTCACGAAACCGGCATAAACTTAGTTTATGACCACAAGGTTGAAATATCACATTTGGAAATTATCAGAGTCCGGATAAAGTAGTGGGTGATCTGGGAGGTTTTCGGATTAGTAACGAGTTAGTGGAATGTCACCGTCGGGAAGTCGAAAACTCGGTGGTCTGAACCCAACCTTAAGTGTAACATGTTACTTGACCGACCCACTAAACCCTGTTCAGTGAATGAGAGAGAGTTAGAAAAAAGGGAATAGATATTTCGTTTCTATTAGTGTACATGAAGTGTCTCAAAAAAAATTTAAATAAAAATCAACCTCCTGTTAACGAAATTTTACAACACAAGCAAAGACGGCATGTTACAGTACTTAGTCGATATACATATATATGTATATCGAGGGAGAACTCGGAGGGAGGGTGGGGGAAGGGTGGGAAGATCCAGTAGTGTCTCGTGGATTGACTCGAGGGACACAATATATCGTTGAACCATTTCAACAAAAAATTTAATTTCCACTATTGTTTCTCGATCATGTCACGGACTTTATATCATCTACATGACAAAAAGAAGAAATATAATTGAGAGACGTAATCACGTTTAAAAAATTTCAAGAGTTATATTATTACTCTTATGATTATTTTCATCTTCTTTTATAACCAAATGGTCTTTATATTAAGCTAGTTTACCATTTTTTTTTACATTTATAGAAGAATGACTACCGAGACGGTTCAGTGAAGTCAGCACAGGCTGAGACACGCTGGGGTATCTGTCGTCGAGTGGTGCGAGGGGGCAGGGACCCTAAGAGGTCCGTTCTTGTGACCTCACCCAACGGTAAAGGAAGAGGTTACGTACTTTCACTTTTCACTTTCCCTTCAGCGAGTCAACACAGGTTGAGAAGCGCTGGGGTACCTGACGTCGGGTGGTCCGAGGAGACAGGTACCCTAAAAGGTCCGTTCTCATGACCTCACCCGACGGTAACGGAAGAGGTGACTACTGAGTCATATGGTGTTTATCCTTTTGAATTGGATCTAAACCTCTATATAAATTTATGTTATACTACTTTCTGGATGGAGAAATACCAAGTGAACCTCTATTTAAACTCAGTGAAAATGAACCTTGTACATTAACCTTGGAAATCATAATGTTATAAATGTGACCCTGAAATTTCGTAAAAAAAAAACCACTTTTTATGACAATATTTCTAATAGTATTACTTCGAAACGAAGTCTCGGCGAACATAACCGTGTTAAGGTTAAACACCCAATAAAACCCCCCCAACAAAAATATTACTATAATACGTGTTAAACAACATACCGATATGACTCTTGAATATGTGATTTGAGGTTAATGGTCGTCGCAACCAGAAAGATCTCCTTCCCTCAATTTTTCATTCAAAAACAAAAAGTCCAGTCCAAACACGAGTCTGGGAGTCAGCACAGGCTGCGAAAACGCTGGGGTACCTGAGATCGGGCGGTCTAAGGAGACAGGTACCCTAAAGGGTCCGTTCTTATGACCTCACTCCACGGCAAAAGAAGAGGTCCCCTAGAAGGGTTGGGTCCCTAACTTGGTGTAGAGAATACAGAGGACGTAACCGTCCATCTGAGTAATGGTGATCACGGTGGAAATGACTGTATTAAACGTATCATATTTTAAGTGGGATAAATCACACATTAAGATACTCAAAACTAGTTACGGATTGATGTTTAGTTCTATGTTTCGTGAAAGTAGTGGGGAATCTTGAGGAGGTATAGGACTCAGTTCGTGAGGGAGAAGTGGTTGAAGACCGTTGATGACTAGACAAAAATATTGGGACATCAAAACGGAAGAGATTTTACTGTATATTTACATTAGTATTTTATGTATCGGTAATCTTAGATAGAAGAAAGTGAATCGCATTACAAAACTCGTTCTAAATAGAGATAACGAAAGGAAAGATAACGACTCATCATAAAGGAATACCGATATGGTTACAAAAAGTGGGTAAGTACTCAACTTCTTGGCAGTCACCCAAAAATTAATTTATCCATTAAAACACTACGGATTTCTCTTAATACTGTAAACTAGAAAAGAGATTCTCGTTCACAACTTCCTTAATTTCTGATTACAAACTTTGAAAATGTTACTAATCGAAGTATCAGAAGGATGATTCCCAATTTAAGTTCTCTGAGAACCAAATTCCTTTTACCTTAAAAATCTTTTACAAAGTTATACTTCACACATAAATGTTAATCCGAAAGGGATCTATACAGAACCATAAATTCTTCGGTAAGAAGGAAATCACATAAAACCTTGTTCACTCAGTGCACTAAACCTTGTAAGTATTCCGTGTCTGTAGTAACGAGGTCAATCACATTTACCTCTTCACACTTCCGTCTCCGTCTTCTCTTCGGGCGGTTTGTGTGTTTCAGTAAGACAAAGGATCTGTCGAAGGTTCCAAGATACGAACCGGTGTCAGATGACTTGAAGACTCCGATTACAGATTTAGACTTTCGTAAGACGGAACAGGGGAAATAAAGTAATAGACCTTTGTGTAAAACTACTTTAACTAAGAAACAGACTTTAGTAATTCTTCAAAACGTTTGTTTTATCGGGATTCAACTAGTCCTTAATCAATTCTTGATATATGAGATTATTGAAACGTATATAAATCTCAATAGATAAAGGTTAGGTCTCACATAAATTAATGATTTCATCGACATCGGAAAGGGACGTCATCAAAATCTTGTCAAGGACTTCTACCTAGTTAACATAAAAAAAATTACCTAAACCGGACCCCGTGTCTTTTAGATAAGAAAGTTTATCCAGAAAACTGTACGAATAACTTCATCTCAGGTTGATCGAATTTTCGGAGTTTTCACCTTCGTGTTAAAATAAAAGACACCCCCCATGACAAGAGGAAAGGGATATGTGTTGATTTATTCATCGATTAACAATTTTCCTTGTCTGATTTTACCAATTTTTTTTTTTTTTTTTCCTTTCCAGAGTTTTTTTTTTTTTTTTCCTTTCCAGAGTCAGACGTTCTGTGAAGTCTTGGTTAAAACTTAAGGGAAGGAAGTTCCACACTTTTCATACAGACTGTCGTTGTCTTACATCTGAAACTTAAAAAGGAAATTTTGATTAACTCCTTTTGACGTTTCTAACTTTTTTACTTAATAGTATGTCCCGTAAGTGATAAGTTCTATCAACTAGTCAGACAAACCTCTCTCTAATATGAAAACACAAAGGTAAAGAAAGATCTTCTTCATAAAAACCAGAAAGGACCAAATTAATGAGGGGTCCCGAGTTGAAGACCAAACCGAAAAAGACCCTAACTGGTGGAAAGTAATCGGACACATGAAAGTCCGTCCGAATCGGTTAAATTTTGAGAACCAGGGTCTCGAGTCTGTAGTCTAATAGTCTATCAAATAAAAGGAAACACACATAAAAAGGACGTAAGTTTAAAATTTTTCCTTTTCGTTTGGTATAGGTTTCGTAAACTATAAAGAAACGAAAATAAAAGAAGAAAATTATTTTCTGAGATCCGAGGTCGAATGAGGTCTTTACCTTGTTTTTAACACATATCCTGGTCCCTTGACCCCTTTCTCCCGAAGGGTAGGAAAATCTCCTTTGTGTCACTGGTTCTCTTAAGCTTTGGTGTACAAATGACGTGTTAAATTTGTTCTACAAAGGTCCGTCGGGGAGGGGGTCGAATAAATTAACCAAAAGTAAAGCAGTGAAAAACGACATTGACTTGGTTTAGGAAGATGACGACTATTATTTTGTAACACAATTCTACATTAAAACTTCGACGAGTGTACTTCTGTATGACTTCGACATAAGATCTTAAGGAAAAGATGATTATAAAAGTGTCCAATGACTGTCACATCTTATTAAGGGTCATAACGAGAGGTTTATAAAAATCTTAAAATTTAATGGCTCCGAGGTGTGGTTTAACGAGGAGGATAAACGTATAAATTATTAGTGACATATAAACTGTTCACCCCCTTTAGTGAAATGTTGTACATTTGATGTACTTCTCTGAAGACTCTTAAATCGAAAAATTATTCTTCATACTTTAAATTTAGTCTTTCTTCCTATATAAACTCTAGTTAAATTGGGTGATTCTGAAAGGATGAGGTTTTCTGTACAAGATCAAATAGTAGATCTTTTACTTTCACCACGAATGGAGGACCCGAAGGGACTATCGAGTAAACCACTTCTTAGGCGGACGTTACGTCCTCTGGGACCAAACTAAGGACCCAGTCCTTCTAGGGGACCTCTTCCGTATCTGATGGGTGAACCATAACAACCCGAAGGGAACACCGAGTCGACCATTTCTTAGAAAGACGTTACACCCTCTGGACCGAAGTTAGGGACCAAACCCTTCTAGGGGACCTCTTCCCTTTCCGATGGGTGAGGTCATAAGACCGGACCTCTTAAGGTAAGGTACCCCAACGTTTCTGGTAAGGAATGGAGGATCCTTACACCACTTCTACTTACTTACTACAGACGGTTCACGAAAAAGGTAAATCTCCTATTTTAACAACTAAAAATGATAATATATCCCACGAAAAGAGGTCAAACTTCTCAACACCTGTGAGTCGTGGTATCATTACTCATCTGACCTTACCCTTCCTCTTCTTACCCGACCCTGATTAGAAAAGACCTAGAACCAAACGACAAGGACTCGTGGACTCTTTGACCTCTTCGGTTTTGAGCATTCACAAATCGGTGTTATTGTTAACGGTGACATTGTACGACGTAGCGTCGGCTTTCTATTGTATTGAGACCGTATCCACCAGATACATAAAGGGAATACCCCGAAAGGATACGAAAATTCTTGTGAAACCGAGATCCACAACCAAAAGCAGGAACACCCGTTTCTTTGTGTAAAATAAGAAAAATGGTTCCCCACAAGACCAAGGTCACTTACTTAAGTGAGAATTTTTGAGTGCTCTCTGGTTTACATTTAGTCTTTCAACCAATTAATCAAATGACACTCTCACCGGGGGTCCGACTATTTACTCTGGCAATCAACAGACTCTCCGTGTGGTGAACCATTACCTTAGGTGGTGAGTCTTCGGAGACCTCTCTCTCAGTATCGTTTTCCTTTCACTTCGACCCAAAGATCCTACCAAGGTAGTTCAGGACCCCGGGATTTCTATGACACAAGAGGTGAGAACCATGTAAAGACAGATTTGTTGATTTTAACGACGGATCTTGTCTGGTGAGAGAGGACTAATTCGACATCTTTGTGACTCTTTGAATAAGAAAATATGATATTTAAAGAAAAAAGACCCAATGTACAACTGAGATGTTGAAAATTAAAAGTACAAAGACTGAGAAAACACGGAACTGTTATATATTAAAATTCTTTAGTAAAATACAACTCACATAAAGTAGAGGAATAACAGATTCCTTTTCGAACAATATCATTGGATTGATCATCGGACCTTTGAGGGTCAATCTAAAAAAGACTAATTCTGAGTGTCTCACGACCTTGACTTGTTTTAGAATCTCGAGTAACTTAGGTTGGGGAAGTAAAACATTTACCTCTTTGTTACCGGGGGGTTTGTTTCCCTTAACACGAATTCCAGTTTTTCACTTAAATACCGTTTTAGTCTTAGTATTGACTGAGAATCAAATCATAAAATTTGTATTGATACGGAATAAATAAAATGTACGGTACAGTAAAGTCAAAAAAGACTAAGAATTACAAGTCGAATCAAAATACAGATGACTTTATAAACAGATTAATTATATAATAAAAACTTTCTAAGAAAGTAGTCTTTGAAGGGTCCACCATGATCACCATTTCTTGGACGGACGGTTACGTCCTCCGTATTCTCTCCGTCCAAGTTAGGGACCCAGTCCTTCTAGGGGACCTCCTCCCTTACCGATGGGTGAGGATATAAGAACGAACCTCTTAGGGTACCTGTCTCCTTGGACCTCCCGATGTCAGGTACCCCAGTGTTTCTTAACCTGTGTTGACTTCGTTGACTTGTGATCGGAGTAGGTCCTATAGTGAAATTTGGTCTTTCACTGAACATGAAAGTTCAACATATAACGGTTATGTTAACGGTTATGATCAATCACTTTACCGGTAATTTTTTCGAGACGAAATGAAAACTTTCCAATAAAACAAGGGTGTAACTAGTATCCGTGATGACTGGTGTATCAGCTGGAAAGGAGTCATATAGAATTACTTAAGTGACCAATTTATAACTGAATTTTTCTACTCGATTCAATTAACCTGACTTTAATTAGGATCGAGGAATTCGTGTTTCTACTCTCAACTATCGGGGAATTAGATATTTGTAGAGAATGAACTTTTCATGGGGTCTCACGATAAAACTCAGAGATCCCAAGAGTTAGAGACACAGTACTAGTGGGCTTATCGATAATTTTCGGTGTCGGACCTTCTCTAAGAAACATAAGAAAAAGTTTAAAGTGGGGAACATAGGACAAGTGGTTGTTCAGGATCGTAAAAACGGAGACTCTACATCATTCAGATAAAAGAAAAGTGGTGGAGGTAACGGTGTTGATTGATCAGATCCGATGGTAGTGGAGAGTGGACCTGTGGAAGAACTATTCAATCGAGTGACCAGAATAGAGACAGAAGAGACACGAGATTTGATGTCGTCCTTACTAGAAAACCTTTTCGGATATTCTAACATAACGGGTACAGTAAGGTGGGGATAGATATAGAGGACACATAAAAAAAAAGGTTATTGAAAGATTATGAGGATCTTGCTTGTTACGGAGGTAGTGATAATGGTCAGGGTAAACGAGGGGAGAATGGGAACGAAGGGTACAAGGTCGTTAGTACGGGAGGAAAGTCAAGGATTGTCTTCGGTTTAAGAAAGGGCATCGACCCGTAAATAGACGAGACAAGAAAGAAGGACCTCCCAAGACAACGTCTAGGGCCGTCCGAAACATTTTAGTCGTAAACTCGACCCTACTGTCTATGTATCCTAAGGGTGTCCCTTTCAACTAGGTAAAATTCTAATGATATGCATTTATTAAAGGACTATCTAATCTCCCACACAAGTTTGATTTAGACCTTCCTCAAGTATAATGATAGATGTGAAGTTCGATAGAGTAGGAAAAAAAAAAAAAAAACGGTGTGACGTACCGAGCACCCTAGAATCAAGGGGTTTTGTTCCCTCTCACGTGACTCATGGTTGGTGACCGACGACGATGACGACGATTCAGCGAAGTCAGTACAGGCTGAGACACGCTGGGGTATCTACCGTCGGGTGGTCCGAGGGGGCAGGGACCCTAAGAGATCCATTCTTATGACCTCACCCAACGGTAAAGGAAGAGGTTACGTACTTTCACTTTTCACTTTCACTTCAGCGAGTCAACACAAGTTGAGAATCGTTGGGGTACCTGACATCGGTTGGTCCGAGGAGACAGGTACCCTAACAGTTCCGTTCTCATGACCTCACCCCATGGTAACGGAAGAGGTTGGTTGGTGACCTGACGGTCCGTTAAGGGAGTAGGAAATTTATTTACAAGAAACGACTTATGACTTGGAGTAGACGACATGGTTATGAAACCAGAGTGACAATATAAACGTATACATCAGTTCGGGTTCAATACTTACATTTAGTAACTCTGACTATCGTTTTACCTTTTGACTAAAGAAAGTTGTCAAGTGTTATTATAGGTTGGTTCATTTGTTACCTGGGCTGTATCATATTTTATAAGGTACAGATACCTTCACGAACGTGCGATTAACAACAGTTGGACCCCTTCAATAAGGAGACTCATTTGACCGTAAGGGTCTCTTTGTAAAGAAGTAATTCCGATGGTCCCGAGACAAATCACATGACGTTATCATTAAATACCTCACTATGGAATAACCGAAGTCTTTAAACTTTGTTGAGGGTTTCACGGACTGTGTGAGTAAAACAAAAGTAGTGGAGTATATGTTCGTTTTGTCATGTCTCGGTTTACAAACTAACCTAATGTGTTCAAACCCCCGTGTCCAAACTGTAGGTCAATAAAAAAAGAATCCAATTACTATTTTAACCGAACACAACGAACCCCGGTATTGGTTAATTCTCTTTCTACCATTCTGTACACAAACACACACACACACACACACACACACACACACAAATATAAATCCACCTCGACCCACCCTCTGACCCCCTCGTCCGTCTTTCGATCAAATCTCAAAGTTTAAAAGAACCTATTAGGTAACAAACTTATTAGTTGTAAATCTTAACTGATGTAATGCATTTTAGGATTAAATTATGTGATCCAATCCTGACTCCAGTAGGTGTTCTCTCTCTAAAAGGTGTTTTTTTCCTTCCCGGTGAAATTACATGTATTTATAACACTCTCTACCCATCTTTGAACTTGTACTAATTTAAACGTAGTTCTTTAGTCGACTTTAGTGAGTCTCGAGAAGTGAAGGTATAGTGGGTAGATGGTGGTAATAGTGATGGTAATCCTACTAGTGACTAGTGGAGGACAAGAGTATATTGTGTCCCTTTCTGTTCTCCCACTCTCTCTGGTTCTTTCACTACATTACTCCAAAGAACCACAGTCTCTATTAATTCATCTACTTACACTCAGAAACCACCCCGGTCGTGTTCCTCCCGTCCTTCTGTACAAAAGTGAGAGGATGACCTCCGTCCTTGTGTAAACAATATAAGGAGGTCGGTGTCTTGTGACGTCACACACATTGACTTAACGTCAACGATTACGATGAACGAATGAGGAACGGTTCTAGTAGTGTCTCTTGGTCCTTAAATTGTTTTTCTGTGACTCTTTGGGGCCTTCTCGGATGTGTAGGGACGTTTCTTATGAGTCGGTGAAGAGGGTTTCCAATACGTAGCGACTCCATAGTAATATGAAAACCTTATTTACTTAAGTAACTGACGAACTGACTAAGTGACTGACTGAATGAGTGAGTGAGGAAGTAAAGTGTTTATATATGCAATTCGTAAACGGACCACGGTCCGTTGGTTTACAGGACCCGTAAGTGTCTCTTTATTCTACACCAGAGACAAGAAGTTCCCGAGGATCAGGTCACCCTATGTCTACTCACCTATCCACTACTTCTGTGTCCCCTGTTTCCACTCGAGCCCGAGAGACCACCCTATTCACTCCCTCTCTTGACACTCTGACGGACACTCCTCAGTAGCTTCCACGAACAGTGTCCCGGGTACTCTTACACTTGAGAAACGGAACGGACTTGCGGTATCCCTGTACTTCCCTTTTGCGACTACCTGTTCTTGTCTACTTGAGACTACTTCACTGTCCTTACCACCGTCCGAAAACGTGCTAAATAAGTATCTCTTTTCATCCTTTCTTTATCCTTTCAGAGCGCCGAGATGGTTCGACGACGACTGTCTTTTCCTTTATCTCCTCACCCTTCGGACTCAATCTTACATGTGGTCGTGAAGACTCTCCTCTACCTGAGTACCTTCGTCGGACCCCCTTGGCCAGGACCCCACAGTCGTCTTCCCGATGAGACCCTGGAAAGACTTTACACAAAGAGAAATCAGGGTTTAATGAACCTTCGAAAAGCCGAACAAACCTGAGAATTTTTTTATTTTTCCACTAGAGGTACTGTTTTACCACGTACACAAAAAGTTTTGCGACGTCGTTCGGCAGTTCTACTAAATCGTCTAAGTCTTCTCGGACTATTTAAGGAGTATCGCTCATAGTTCCCTCTCCCTGGATCCTCAAAGGTCGGAATACAATGTGTACGAGACTTACCACTCGAAGGTTTCTTTGAAAACCTCATAGATTATAAAGACTCTTTTCGTAAGACCAAGGTGAAATGTCGTTGTGTCTCCGTCGGAATCGTTGATTACCTAAAATGTAGACCTTTCCCTCTGTTCTTGTTTTATAAACCGGTTACTGACTTTATAAAGGTGTAGTAGATCGGAAGTTTTCTAGTGGATACTCTGTGAAGTCAAAATCTTGACATCTTCAATTTATTTCATTCATTAATTCAGTTTGAGATTCATGAACTCCTTATGACAAGTTATAAGACGGATCTTATCTAATGTGGTCCCTTTTACACCTCAACTCAGTCCACCGAGTCGGTGTGTCCGAACGGTGACTTAGACGAAAACCTCTCTTTCCCTTAATTAAATTAAAATCCTTTTGGAGGGTCCCGAGGTCCTCACATCTCGTCTTCCCTGGTCGTAAAAACAAGAAAAGACTTATCAAAATAAAGGAGATGACTCATAGGTTTCCCCGAGACCTTTACGGAAGACTTCCGGAAAAATTTATAATGGAAAACTTAGAATGGGAAACGAAGAGAGAAGAAGACCCGTAGGTCTCTTTCTTCTGGTGTTATCTCATCCGTACCTCGTGTTTACCAAATGTAACTTCTGAGATATAACTATATATGTCCATGTCTCAGTTCCTTCTTTAGATATGACTTTCTTAAATATATGTTAGACGATTGGTGACCTTAAATCCACGAGTTGGTTGAGAGTCAGTTACACCTTATACTGTGTAACACTGGTAGTAAAAAGTCCCACAGTCAGTGAACCGGGGAGTTCATGGTTCATTTTCCTCAGGTCCATCTAATGCCAGACCCATGGTTAGGTTTATGGTCTCCCTACCAGGTACTTCCATGTATATATATATATTGTTACGGGGTAAACTCCTAAGAATTCAACAGTGGACACGGAGTTTCTATAAGTGAGTTGTTCGGTATAGAGGATCTACTGAAACTCTGTCTAAACTATAATGGATCTTCAATTATAGTCAAAATGTCAAGTAATGTTCGTACAGCATGATGAAATAGGTCCCGTAATAGATCAGTATCCATCAATCTGGTCACAGAGTCAGGACGACGTAAAACAGACTAGGAATAGAAATCAAAAGGAAAGGAAACAGAAGAAAGGAAGAAGGACACGCACGACGTCCTTAGACTACCGGGAAACTAGTATTAGTGCTTACGGACGATACACCGTCCAACGTAAAACTTACGTAATCTACGTGATACTAAATTAGGAGATTTTTGGGTCACTTACACCCGGACAAAAGCAAAAATAAAACGTCTACTCCTTTGACTCGAACCACTTGAATTCATGAAATACAATCAGTAGAAAACGTTCCAATTTTTGTTGAGGTCATAACACCCCGAACTTGGTCTCAAACTGTTTTAAAAAGGCATTTCCCGGTCTATCATTTATCAATCCCGAAAACACCCGGTATACCAGACACAGTGTCGATAAGTCGAGACGGGAGCATCGTGTTTCCATCGGCGTATGTGACACGTTTGTCTGTTTGTACCGACACAAGGTTATTTTCAAACGACTTTCGGTGTCTTTAACCTTAAAGTGTCTTGAAAGTACGGTATTTTAGGATAAGAAAACTATACAAACATTTGGTAACTTTTTATATTTCCTTACAAGAATCGAGTGTACGATGTGTTTTTTGTCCGTCGCCCGGGATAAAACGGGTCCCCGACATCAAACACGTGGGATCTGAATTTGTGGACAGAGGAACAACGATCGTACACCTCCGACGTCCAGTCGACACTACGACGACACGAGGTAGGTCGAACCGGGGTGTCACGAGTAAGACCTTCGGGCCGACTTTCTCGCCGGTAAACCACCCTACACGACAAGAGTATCCCGTCCTCGCTCTTCCCGTTTCGGTTGAATTGCGGTCGGGTAATTTTCGAACGAATACGAACATTCATCGCATACAACACAGATAAGTATAAGGTAAACGGTTTCGTCCACTGTCCCGGTTCAGGCTTCAGTCACCCCCATCACGAGAAGCGATGGACAAGTCGACGACCGACTACGTCGAGAGGGGATGTTCATGCGAAAAGAAGGTAAAGAGAACCAGAGCCAGAAATGGTGTGAGGTACCTAAAGGACAGAAATGACAAGAGGAGTAGTGCTGTTGTCCGGAGTGGCGGAGGGAATCTGGTACTTCCCTGGTGGGGGGATGAGACTCGGCCCGGCAGACCAGTTTGTCCAGTGACAAAAGGGAGAATCAAAGGTGTCCTTACTACCGTTCCCGACACGTAGAGGAAGTCCTTCGGACGAACAAAGTAGCCCTTTCCTGACCGAAGGACCGTCTCCTGTGGTCCTTATTTGGGGTTAACGAAGGAGGGCTGGAGGACGGTAGCGGTGGGGGAAGGTCCTTTGTTATCGACTGTAAATATAACCCGAAATATCAAATGGTTCGGGGAAGGGACCTGGTGGGAGGACTTCCGTCTACACGAATAATGTTAAAATATCTCTTTCTTTGACTCAGACTCTCTTTTAATCAAAGGAACTTCTAGTTTATCCATCAATCAGTCGGTTAGTCAATCAATCAATCACCACCTCGGTCCTGAGTTTGGGTCCCGAGAAAGGTGAGTGGGTCTTTGTGTGGGACAGAAACTACAAAGGATCAAAGGAGGGAAATTTCGTAAGGATGATGGTACTCCGTCCTAATCTCAAGAAGGAGGGGACCCTAAAGTTCTTGGAATTTTCCTGACCGTCTTCACTCCAAATTGAGAAATAACGAGTGGCACACTCCTAATATAGTCAGAAATGACCTTACAGTATCAGTGAACTTCCTCTTTTTAACACTGAGAATCACGTGACCTCAGGACCTGGGGTAGTCGGTAAAGTAGGAAGTCCTGGACCAAATTACCATTGAGGATACACGTCGGGGAAGGGTAGAAAGGATCCGTCTCCTTACTCAAGAAAAAGACACCAAGGGATCAGAGACTCGAGGGAAGGAGGTCTCTGATAGTGACACAGAACAGTAACGAAAAAACGGTAGTACAGAGAGGGTAGTCCGAGACTCGAGGGATATCCGTGTCTGGTGTAACGAAATAGACACATGAGGGACCTCTACGTCCAAGTCAGGGACCCAACCCTTCTAGGGGACCTCTTCCCGTACCGTTGGGTGAGGTCATAAGAACGGACCTTTTAGGGTACCTGTTTTCTCGTACCGTCCGATGCCAGATATCCCAGCGTCTCTCAGTCTGTGTTGACTTCGCTGAATCGTGCGTCGTATATACATGAGGGATGGTACCGTCAGTAGGGAGACGGAACGGGAGTAGACCAACGAACGAATAGACGAGATGATTTAGGTGCTCCTGTCTGTGGGGTGGATCAAAGAAGTGACGACATGGGGTACGAGTATGACTCGTACCATGGACCACATACCATCTACGAGTTATTTAACGGTCACCTATAATCCTCAACCACCAAAAGGTGACTCTACGTCGTTGGAATCCAACAGGGTTATAAAAATCTTAAACTCGTTGATTGAGCTAAGTCACCCGTAACCTTTCCACCGTGGGATGGGCCAACCAAAGTTCGGGTTCCCAAACCGATGTCTAGGTTTAATGTTTCCTAGGACTTAAGTCAGGACCCACAGGGTTGGTTCTCACTAAAGGCTCGTACGGGGTGGGGGGGGGTGTGTGTGTGTAACATATCAGGAGACCCCTGTCGTTCTCTTCACCAATCATTTTGACTCTCCTCTTACCTCTGCTTCTCGTGGTAAGGTTAAGGAAAACAAAGGAATGAGTCTAAGGTTAGTAGACTCGTTATGAGAAATTTTTGGAGTTTTTAGGTTTCGTCGTAGCTTTTCCACTTTCTACTTTCGAAGAAAATAGTCGGACAAAGAGGTACAAGAGTGAGGTGTTCGTGAACTCAAGACTTTGTTTTGAGTCGTACTATACTTTTTCAAGGTTAGTGAACTAAACGTTGAAAGGACCTGTTACCTTTTGGTAAACCAATAGGTGCGTTCAGGTAAATAAAAAGGGTAGACATGTACTTGAGGTCAATTTGAATAATCCTTTGAGAAAATCGGACGACTCGCATTAGATAAGTCCGAGTACACACAGTCTTCAATGGTCTTCGAAACACAGAAGATCATCTGGGAACTACATTAAGTTATACACTACTCGTTTCAGAACAACGAGTCCGTACTAATTTTAATCCTCTCTCGTCGAAAGTAGGCTATACCAATCTTACCGTAGATGTCTACCTTCGATACTGCTTTACGGTGAAATTTATTCGTCGGGGATATAACACGTTTTTGTGGGGGGATGTGAGAGAGTTTCGAGTCACACGAGGTGAGGGAGACATAAAACAGTAGTACCCGTCTGTCTCTTTAAGATCGGTTTTACGTACTAAATCGTCTACAAAACGTTTTCAAGGTAAGAAGACCGGTAGTCGTGTACACCTCGACAGTCCTCGGGACATTTCTAAAATGTTCGGAATATTCAGTATCAAATAACTCGGACCCTACCTTAAATTATATAGTAGTACCAAGACCTTCAAGGGAGGAAAAACAGACTATATCAGATATCGAAATAAATTTGGTTTTGACAACCTATATTTCGACATGTCGGCTTCGAGGGGTAACCGCGGGGACACAGTAGCGGAAGATACGAGTCGAGGAACAACCGAAAGACTATCGTCGCACAAGTGAAAAGAGAAGTCCTGACGACGCTAGTCGAACGGCAAGTAAAATAAAACGAAACCTCCGTTCCAAAGGGTTTCAAAGAATTCCTAGGATAATATTGTAGTAGATCGTTAGGATAAAATGGTTTTGACAGTAGACGACATACTTCAAAGTCAGTTGTGACTTTTCTCAGTCCTACAGGGTCGAGAATTCCACTAATAGTTTTGATCCTCACTTTTCACTGAATGTTTTGAACTATGTTTTAGATTATAAGGTCCGTTGACCCTACGGACCGACCGACTCATATAGACATGCAACTCGAACAAAAAACAGTTTAAACGTCTCATGCACTCGTCTTAGTAACCGTCGGGTCCCTTCTTTGATGTCGACGGGTAAACAACTCGTACACTGCGAGTTGTTGAGACACTCTATCGTTACATAAAAAAAATACAAGGGTAAAATATCTACTCTTTCGTCTCCGAATCTCTCTACTTCACGGTCCGGATTCTAATATACTCAGAAACCGACTGACTCTGAACGTAAAGAACCGAAAAATGATGTGGTACTGAAAGGAAAATATGACCCCCTCCCTAATCTTTGAGTCGAGACCAGACTTTAACCGAACCTTTCTCACTCCCTAACTTCGGTCTCTCTACACCTAAGTTTGACGGAATCCTTCCTGACAAAAGAGGTACAGTAAAGATCAATAGTTATAGATAGTGAAGGAATTTCGAGAAGGACTGGGAAGAAAAAGAGAGGACGGGAGTTATCTGCACAACAACAGGAAACTTAGGAATTTCGTGAAACAAACGTCAAGAAACCTAGTGTCCAATAACATGAACTTGATATTGTTAAACAAGTAAGGAACTTGTTTTATGTCGAAAAAAGACTCAGAGAACCCCTGTGTGTCTATTGTCTTTTTTTGTAACTCTTTTACGGACGTTGCTCGAGTGGGAGATCATGTCCTCCATTCCACACAACTACTCTTATTCAAAATGAGGAATAACTTCTGAAGGATACATGGTGCAGGACACGATCCGTGAAATGTTATGGAAAGGTTCACTGAGGAAGGCTGTCAAGACACTCTATTTATAACATGTACGGTAAAAATTCCACTCCTTTGACTCCCGTTCTTTCCAATTTACTGAATTGAAATGGGTCGACGAATTTACCTCCTCGACCCTAAATTCCGTCGTAGACTAACGGTTCGAGTCATGAACGATGATGTGGAGAGACGGAGAAATATTTGTGGTCTATCTTTCCTTCATCTTTACGGTATTCCCTCCGTGTCGTCTGCACGATTCCCTCAAGTCTCCTCCATGTTACAAAGAACCACACACACACCAACAACAAGATTAAAAAAAACTGCGCCTGATAAAAATTCAGAAATACCATAAACGATATCATAACGAAGACAAAATGCAAAACCGAAAAACCGGTACTCCGTACACCCTAGAATCGAGGGACTGGTCCCTAACTTGGGCTTGGGGGACGTAAATCTCCACTTTAGAATTCACGACCTGTCGGTCCCTTCTGGGTCCTGTTGTACAAACATGACCAGGAAAAACGTGACGAAGAGAAGAAAGAAGAGGGGGTGTCTGGGGGTTTGCGTCTCTTACCCCCTGACCTCGGATGCCTGACAGAAAAAGAGTAGAGACATAGGAGTCACAACACTCGGGTACCGTTCACGAGTCTCCTACACCCACCTTGACCCGTGTGACAAAAGTCCTTGTCCCGTGCCGACGCTAAAAAAAGTGTAGTACGTTGTGTGTGACAGGTTGCCCTAGGACGACCTGTCGAGATGAACCAGAGAGAGGGCAGACACCGGGACCCGTCCCTGTGGTAGTGTGTCCGTCTCTCCCCTTAATTTTGTGTCGTAAAACAACATCCGAAACGACAAAAGAATCGTCGTAACGATACTAAACCCTCCCTCCACGACCACAAATTGAGGAAACAAGTATCTTTAACATTACGTAGTCTTTTCCCTACGTAGTCATCCTAAAAACCCTTTAGTAAAGGAAATCATAAGGAAAAGGTCCCATTTATAACCGATAAGACAGTACTAGAACTAACAACTTACGTCAATACTCAGTTACTTTCCATCTTCTCCCAATTGTGTGTCCGAAACCTTAGTCCAGGTACACCCAAACTTGAGGTCGAAAAACGGTGAATCGTTGAGACCCTGGACCCTATTTAGTGAATTAGAGGGTTACGGAGTCAGAAGAGTAAAATTTTCGTCCTTATTACTATCAAGAACACTACTGACTTACTTCACTACGTACGTTTAACAGGATGTATATGATTTGAGAGTCATTGATGTCACTTGAGAACTTGTTGTCCCCCACTACCCGTGGTTGGGACCGTGTAAGTCGGGAGACATAGGACCTAAGGAGACATAGACACCTAAGTTAGTTGATATGTAGTACATGATACCATCCTGACTAATAACTTTTTTTAAGTACACATTCAACTAGACACGTGAAGTCAGACCCCACCAACTTCTCAGTTTACATAATCGTTAATATTACTATTGATCTGGTAAATTTTAAGCCTAAATAAAAGTGGTAGAAGATTAGCATAAGTTACAAATAACAGGTATGTGATACACAATCTGTCTGTGTTAGTAAGGGTATAGGGGTAACAGTTTATATCAGAAGTTCCTCACGATTATATTGTATCCTTTGTGTTCATTAAGAGTATTACCTTTACAGTACGGTTTTTATGTGAGTGTTAATGAAAAAGAAAAGAAAAAAGTAAAAAGAATTAAAGGACTCTCACTCTTTACCGTGACACTCAAGGCTCTTCCGTTTTTATGGGTTTGGAGAGATTTTAATGTCGTTGAATGTTCACTTTCTCACATGATAATTATTAATTCGACCCTTTAGTCTTCATTTAGTTCTTAGGGTCTGTTTAGACTTGTATATCTTGGGATACGTCTCAAATACCCGTGTTTGAAGCCATAGTCTTTCTGAACTCAATTAACACTCAGTAAGTAACATCCCCCACCCCCCTCCAGAAACTCGGTCTCTCATGACGTCAGAGACAGAGGAAAATGTGACAAATTACCAAACAAATTAGGAAAAAAAAAAAAAAAACGAGGAAAAATTTTTCTAGAGAAGGTACGTCAGATAAGACAATACAACAAGTACAGTACATAAAACCCGAAGGGACCACCAAGTCGCCATTCCTTGGAAGGACGGTTACGTCCTAGGGACCCAACCCTTCTAGGGGACCTCCTCCCTGACTGTTGGGTGAAATCATAAGAACGGACCTTTTAAAGTACCTATTTCCCCGGACCTCCTGATGTCAGGTATCCCAGCGTTCTCAACCTCTACTGAATCGTTGATTCGTTGTTGTTGTTGTTTCGTACATAAATTCTTGTGTCCGAAACCTCAGGTTTATTTATACCTCAGATTAGAACGAGATCGTGAATGACCAACATACTGGAACCTGTTCAATAAGTTGGGAAGACTTAAAATCGAAGGGGTAGACATTTTACCTATATTACTAATATAGATATATATATATCAAAATTTCTGACATCTCCCATTCGTATCTTCTGAAAGGTTCACCCTTACACACTCTGTTAAGACTAATCTCATGTCTCACATAGGACTACACACTCACTCCTTCTCCTAACCGATCCAATCCACCCAGGTCCAACACTTTCCGAAAGTTTCAGTCCACCTTCCCAAACTGGAGTTATATAATCATTGTCATCACGGTTAGAGAAAAACTCCTGAAACGAATCAAAAGTGGAGAAGTCACTCCTGAAGGGACTGTTAGAGTCACCACTTGTTTCTCTGTTTTTAGGAACGGGAGTAACTCGAAAGTTAGATCCCACTCCCCTATTACCTTTACTATTTTTTGATCTATTATAACTTCTAACGACACAGTACTTCTTTTACTTGTCCTACGATTACCCCTAATTACCATCGTGTACCTCCCCCCCGTGACACTCGATGAAATATATCTTACTAGTCCTTTTAGGAAAGAGTCCTCCACTCTGAAGTCGACTCTAGACTTCCGATTTTTTCTCGGCGTACTTCTCTTCCCCTCCTCGTAAGGACCCTCTCATTTATCGTATACGTTTCTGGGTCGCCGTCCTTCCTTTTGAACTCTTCTCCAGTAGAACTGTCCTCTCATCCCTCGATACTTCTGTTATTTTCTCCCACTACACTATCTTTCACTGTCCCCACACCCCTCTTCCCTGTCCAGGAAATTTATTCCCCAGTTCCTTCCGGAGAGACTCTTACACTTAATTCTGGATTAACCTCTGTTCCTTAGTCGGTACGTTTCTAGCCCCTTTCTGTAAAGCTCTGACTTTTTTACCGGCGACGTTCCTAAGGATCCATGTCGTACGGACCAGACAACTTCTCTTTCGTTTCTCCGGTAGCACCGACCTCATCTCAGTCAGTCCCCCATCCCTCACCCTTCTCTACTTCAACCTCTATATCCTTCCTTGATCTAGTATGTCTCGGAACATTCGGTACCACTTCGGTAACCTAAAATGAGATTCACTTTACCTTTCGTAATACCCCCCCCCCTCCAGAAACGTGGTCTCTCAAAAGGTACGTCAGTACGGAAAAATGCGACAAGTAACCGAAGTTCCCATTTGATTGAATGAGACTCGATAACAACCAACTCGTGTAGGACAAAACGTTTGACTTGTCCTTAGGGGATCTCAGCTCATGGTCCATAAACCTATACTTCATGCGTCGTGCCACTATCTTGGAGTCACACACACATATCCCCCTCTCCCAATACAGACCTACTAGGACCACTTCACTACTTCGGGGTTCGATCTTTACATTCATGTCTTCTGTTTTACGTAAAAATCGTATTAGGTACCAAATCTACAAAATCCTCATTACGATCCTGTTTAACCATCTGCATGAATAATTCAATAACACACAAACCGAACACTCCTGATCAGGGTTATGTTAATAACCCTGTCTTAGAACCCTCGTGGAAATAAATTCCCAAATCTTTTCATCATGGAAGAAGGAACCTGAGACTAACCCATTCTGAAAGGACCAAAGGATAACTATCACTACAGAGTCTTTGTTCATAGAGGAAAACGACTTCACTTGAACAAAAAACCGACGTGATCCAGAGACAACGAACCGTGCCAGAAAGAGATCAGCATCACTCGTCCCCGATGAGAAGCACCACCACGTGCCCGAAGAGTGGGGTCACCGAAGAGAACACGTCGTGTCCGAGATCGACGCACCCGAAGTCATCAACCTCGTGTGTCCGAGTCATCAACACCGAACACCCGAATTAACGAGGTCTCGGACACCGTAGAAGGACCTGGTCCCTTACTTGGGTACAGGTGACGTAACCGTCCGTCTAAGATTAGGTGACAGGTAGTCCCTTCAGGGACTTCACTCGAAAATTCATCATGTACGAGAAAAGGTCTTTCCGGAGTTTTACATTATCATTATTATTGTAATTATCAATTGTGAAATTTCACGAAGAATAACACGAAATAGAATCAATAAAGTAAATTCGGAGTGTTGTTAGAACACCTTGTCTTTTAGTATGATAATTATAATAATAAAATACTTTTCTTTTGTCTAAGTTACTCAAATTTAATAAACGAATTTCGGTGTGTCGATCGTTCACTACATCGACCCTAAACTTGGGTCCAGATGAACTGGGGTCTCGTGTCCCTATCGGAATTTTGTGTCCTATTGGAACGTCTCATCTACGAGTTATTGCTGTTAACTCAACTTGAGTTAAAGATTTCGGCCCCTATTATACACTACCTGAGGATAAGGTCGGTCTGTCCCGATGAGGCTTAAAGATGTGGTAAAACAACCCCCGTCTCTGACCAAAGTACCCCAGGTACTTATGCAAACCCCATTCACCTTCCCTTGACGGTATTTAAAAGATTCAGAATACTTACTATATTCTTCCCTTTACACTCTAGACAGGTGGTGGATGGGAGAGATGAAGTAAGTCATTATGTAAATCAAATACTTTTAGACACCATAAAAGAATTTTCACTCCCTCAGTTCCCCCTCACGGTATTAAATATGAAACGGTCAGAGTAGTCACGGAATTGTATCGAGGGATCAGTCCGTCACTCCCTCTTGACCTATGAGAGAGACCCTTAACCCTGTGTACGGTTACCAAAGTCTCGCGAGCCGTCGAAACGGACATATGAATCCAGACCTGACTGGTGAGATCGTACACCTAGTCTAGTCTTTGATCATTTACGGTAAAACAAATCTGTGACTTAACTTTACTCCCCTTTATTCCACAGACAAAATACTCTAATTTTCCTTTTCTTAAGTACCGTCTCAGACTCAAACCACACGGTAATTGTCTCCTTATACATTAGTTAGGTCCGACCCAAATTTCTGTACATGTTACCAAAGTTTGTTCTTAACAGTGTTTAGACTGTGATCAAATCAACACATCTCAACCTTTCCTTGTCTTTTACATATTCTCGGATTATGATTCGTGAAGTACGAGTATATATATCTCTCCACGAAAATGTCCATCTATGTTTAGGTATGACATCTTGTCAGTTTTTTCAGATAAAACAGATGTTAATATTACGTCAGTTACTAACAACTCGGAAAACGGTCCGAACCACGACTCGTGAAATGGACGTAACCGAGTACATTAAGAGTGTTACCGGGATGCTTCATTCATAATAATACATCAAAAATAACAACACATTTCACTCACACCAATACATTGAACGGGTTCTAGTGTGTCGATCATTCACCGTCTCAGTCTTAAGACTTCACTTAAGGACCGGACGCCTTCCGAAAATTATTCCCATCTCGGTGTTGAGACTCCTACTTCTGGACTTGTCAAATATTTTACTTCATGACATCTCCTTATATAGGGTTCCCGAGACGGTATACACACACACACATATAATTTAAGAAATTGTCTCTTTCACCCATTGAAAGTAACACGAGGAATTTACTACTAACGGATTAACGAAAATTGTGAATGTCGGTAAATCATCAATTCACTACAAACAATCCTTCAAGAGAACCGTCAGGGAAAAACTCTTTCTACTAGTTTTCGTGTAGTTCTTACGGTCAATTACGGTAGTAATAAATGAATCATATTTAAATGTTATTGTCCTTTTATACAAGTACCTTTATTTTATAGTAGATTTCTTAAATTTCTTAACTTTTACTAAGGGTAGAAACAACAAACCGGAATAGAAGGAAATTTTTTGTTTGTTTGGACAAATAGCGAAACAGTATCCTTTGTTACTGACACAACTATTTTTTTTTTCTTTCCATTCGAATCCATCCTTATTATTTATTGATAGTAGAACCTACTTTTCGGAAACATTTTTCAAAAAAAATTAGGAACTTTACAAGAAAACTTCTGTCCGTACACTAAATTCCCAATTGACTCTTTAGTTTGTAGGTCCTTGAGATAGATACGGACGACGACGACGACGATTCAGCGAAGTCAGTACAGGCTGAGACACGTTGGGGTATCTGTCGTCGGGTGGTCCGAGGGGGTAGGGACCCTAAGAGATCCGTTCTTGTGACCTCACCCGACGGTAAAGGAAGAGGTTACGTACTTTCACTTTTCACTTTCACTTCAGCGAGTCAACACAGGTTGAGAAGCGCTGGGGTACCTGACGTCGGGTGGTCCGAGGAGGTAGGTACCCTAAAAGGTCCGTTCTCATGACCTCACCCCACGGTAACGGAAGAGGCTAGATACGGATGGGTGACGGTTTTATTGTACTTTTAACTATCAACTCGACGAGGTTTTACTCCAGTTGAATCAACGAAAGTGAAAGAGGAAATACCTGTGAAACAAGGGTGACTTAGTAAACGAGGAGTCAACATGGGATACTAAAGGAAACGAAAAAATTACAAAACCAAAAAAACGGGTACTCTGTACACCTAGAATCGAGGGGTTGGTCCCTAACTTCGTCGTGGGGGGACGTAACCCTCCACTTCAGAATTGGTGACCTGGTGGTCACTTTAGGTCTATGTACGAAAGGATTCAACGACAGAAACAAGTACGACCAGGGAGAAGGATCTTAAGGAAAGAGGAGATAGGAGTGTATAGGTTTAGGGGTCAGTAAGAAGGTCTGATCGAGTCCAGGATGTGGCAGATACTTAGAAAAAGACTAGAGAAGTGTCTTCGTGAGAGAAGATAGAGAGAAAGGGGTGGAGATAATGAAATTGTCAGAGTATCGTAAAACAAAAATATAAAGAACTCCGAGTGAAGTGATAGGTGGAACTTTAAATCAAAAATTATATAAACAGAATATAGAAAAAAAATTTTTGATCATAAACTAAAGGAAGCTCGATTCGTCTGATGTAAAAGTGAGTTGGAAACCACCAGGAGTTTTTGGTTTGTGCCACGAACTTATATTTTCAGTGAGTCTTTGTACGTAAGTCTAAACTCACGGATGATACACGGTCTGTGATCCAAACGTCTCACTTACTTCGTAAATGAAGGGAGTTTCATAAGTACTCTCTACTCGTGTAATGACTTCTCAAAATTATACTAGACCGTTTATTATTCTATCTAAGTACTTATGCCTTCATATCCTCAGGTCTCAACCTTGAACTGATCCCTCGTCCGGATCAAGTCTTCTATTCACCAGAACCAGTCTTTCACTCTACAGGTTTAAATTCTAAAGTTCCACTTCCACAAGACCTTCTACCGTTATAAGTAGACTGGTACTCTCGACTCATTCGGTTACTTACACTCAGATCTTACACTCTATCGAAAAGGTAGGCCGGTTACCACGGTCCTTAACCCCATCTCTCCGATACTCCCTCGGTCTACGGACTCAGGAGTCACTGCCTTCCCACACAGGTCCTCTTCCCGTTTATCTGGTCCCTTTTCATCTTCTACCATGGGGGTCTACCTTATTTGTAATATCCGTCTACTGGAGAAGTACTTCGACGTTCTTACCGGAACATTCCGTCCACCCTTAGGCGTGGGAGAGGTGATCTCTTAAACGCACAAATCTCTAGTCGTCAAAATTAGCCACTCTCGACGTATACTCCGAGTATCGGAAACGTCTCTCGGTTCAGAAACAATCCCGTCCTTCATCTTGCGGAAGACACTTTTGTGGCTCCCATATGTCCACGAATGGATATTCAACTTATTTATATCTATTTCGACTATTTTTTCGATGACCCCCCCTTGGAGTTACTATATTGGATCAAGTGGAAATAAAATATCAACTTTTGAGACTCGGAGTTCGTTTCCTTCATTGAAAAGAGGAACACACGAATCAACGAATCAGTATAAACTGAGAAACGTCGGGGTACCTGAGACAGACACCCCTAAGAGGTCTGTTCTTATGACCTGACCCAACGGTACGGGAGGAGGTCCCCTAGAAGGGTTGGGTCCCCTAGTTTGGGTCCAGAGGACGTAACGTCCTCCTAAGAAATGGCAGACTCGGTGGTCCCTTCGGATAAAAAGAGGAACCCGAAGTTGTTGATTTAAAGAAAAGAAAAAGTTCGTCAATAAAACTATGTAGCTAATCACAGAAGGATCTATAAATACTAAGGAAGGGGGTCGGGATTGGGTTGTCACACAAAAACTGTATACCTGAAACTTCAAAGGTGATGTGATGGGACGATTTTGTCGAGAGGGATTCCAGTCGTTACTGGTAGTCCAGTGATTTAACTTGTTTTTAAAAGTTAGCAGTAGTATAAGTTGGAGATTCGTCGTAAACTATGACTGTTAGTTAGGAAGTAAGAAAAAACTTTAAAATAAAATAAATACATAAAAACCGACCCGACCCAAAACAGTGACACGCGACCGAAAAGAGATCGTCGTCACTCGTCCCCGATGAGAGATCAACACCCCACGTCCGAAGAGTGACACCACCGAAGAGAACAACGCTCCGTACCCGAGATCCCCGGAACCCGAAGTCATCGAAGTCGAGTGTCCGAGATCTCACGTCCGAGTTATCAACACCGTGTACCCGAATCAATGACATACCTTAGAAGGACTTAGTCCCTAACTTTGGCACAAAGGATGTAACCGTCCGTCTCAGAAGTGGTGACTCGGTGGTCCCTTTGGGTTAGGAAGGAAGAACTTCATATAATATAACAACGGAAGATATTTACTGTCGGAAAACCATAATTAACCAGGGAAAACGAGAGGAAACGCCCAAATAAGAGGAGATGAACCAATAATTCGTGACTTCAAGTTTTCCCATGATGAGATCTAACAGAATGGTAGAGTGAGGTATTAGACATAACTCTGAGTCAACACAGACTGAGCAACACTGGGGTACCTGACATCGGACGGTCCGAGGAGACAGGTACCTTAAGAGGTCCGTTCTTACGATCTCACCTAACGGTAAAGGAAGAGGTCCCCTAGAAGGACTGGGTCCCCGACTTGGGTTCAGAGGGTGTACCGTCCACCTTAGAAATGGCTGACTCGGTGTCACTAAATTAGTTAAAGGTACCGAATTTTATGATAGAAGTACAACACTTATCGTTCTAAATATAGGAGTTGGGTCCAAAGAAGAGACTCAAGATCTGAGGGACACACGTTGAGTTGTAGAGATGAACCAATAGTGTTCTCATAGAGTTTACGTTCAACGAACACTGACTTGAGTACTAACAAGATGGGTATGAACGAGACGGAGGTCACCAAACGTATTGTCACTCACGGCTTTGTTAACTGAGGTAACCTGTTCGTTTTTTATCTTAGTAGAAGTTGTAAAGGGAAAGAGAGTTGAAAGTGTAGTTTAAGTAGTCATACAGGATAACTAAAAATGGAGACTTTATAGAGAGTTTAATTAGGTGAATAGAAGTAGAGGTACTTATAGTATAAATCAGTTTGGTAAGAACTGATTTTCCCACTCTACCGAAATACCGTAGTGACTACGTTTCCTGTACTTGAACCCGTTTGAAGCCCTCTACCACTCCCTGTCTCTCCGGACCGTACGACGACAGGTACCCCAACGTTTCAGTCTGTACTGACCCGATGACTTATTGTTGTTGTTGTCCGGTAACTCCATCTATAAAAAACCATTGTCAAAAAAACTCTAGATTAAGTATATGGTATTTTAGATGGGTAAATTTTATATGTCAAGTTACCAAAAAAACATATAAATTTGTTACACATTGGTAGTGGTGTTAAATTAAAATCTTGTAAAAGTAGTTAAAATATTCTGGGGGTATTGGAAAACAAGAGTGAGTGGTAAGGAAGTATGGGTGGGGTACCAGTCGGGATCCATTGGTAATTAGATAAAAGAAAAGGATATCTAAACGGATAAGACCTGTAAAGTAAATTTACTCAAGTATGTTACACATCGGAGAGTACTTACCGAAGAAAGTGAATCGTATTATAAAGTTCAAAGTAAGTACAACATTTACATAATCATGAAGGAAGGAAGTTACTGACTTATTATAAGGGAACATACTTATATAGTGTAAAACAAATAGTCAACTATCTATTAACTGAACGAAAGTGAAGAACCGATAATACTTATCACGACGATACTTGCAAACACATGATTAAAAACACACTCGGGTACAAAAGTAAAATAGAAGTCATATATGGATCCTTACCCTAACGACCCAGTGTCCCATTAAATTACAAGGTGAAAAAACTCTTTGACGGTCTGAGAAGATTTGGTTGACGTACTAAAATGTAAGGATTCTCGTCATATACATACCAAAGTCAAAGAGGTGTAGGAACGGTTGTGAACAACAATAGACTGTAAAAATTTTTTAATTTCATGTCAACTACATGGTCAATATACAATATCTACATGGTATATCACTGGGTGTCAAAATTTCCAATATGTGGTAAATATCAATAATACCCCTCTTCCGTTACCGTGGGGTGAGGTCGTGAGAACGGACCTTTTAGGGTACCTGTCTCCTCGGACCACCCGACGTCAGGCACCCCAGCACTTCTCAGTCTGTGTTGACTCGCTGAAGTGAAAGTGCAAAATGAAAGTACGTAACCTCTTCCTTTACCGTTGGGTGAGGTCACAAGAACGGACCTCTTAGGGTCCCTGCCCCCCTCGGACCACCCAACGGCAGATACCCTAACGTGTCTCAGCCTGTGCTGACTTCGCTGAATCGTCGTCGTCGTCGTATCAATAATATTTTATAACTCATATAAGGTACACAACATGTTATACAGAAACATCGAATAAAATACGGATCATCCAACGTGGAGAATTAAAGGGTAGAGAGACAATGGGAAGGGGGAAAGGGAGAGGGATGACCATGGACGATCAAACAAGAGATATGGGCTCAGACGAAGGAAAAAACAATATAAGTGATCAAACAACATGAAAAATCTAAGATACATATTCCCTATAGTATATCATAAACAGAAAGAGACAGACTAAATAAAGTGCATCATATTATGGGATGTCCAGGTAGGTACAACGACGTTTACTGTTTTAAAGTAAGAAAAAATACCGACTCATCATATGGCGTAGAAGAAATAGGTAAGTAGACAACTACCCGTGAATGCAACAAGGTATAGAACCTTTTTTATTACGGAGATACTTGTAACCCTATGTATATAGAAAAACTTAATCACAAAAGTAAAAACCCCCCATGTATGGGTCCTCACCTGAAAAACTAAGTTCGGTAGGTTCACCTACACTTTATTATGAGTAACTAAAACTAAACATAAAGGACTTGCTGATTAATATATCAACACACGAATAACCGGTAAACATATATAAATAAAAAAATTTCTTTATAGATATACCAAGGAGAAGGGTAAATCTTTTGGTCCAGAAACTAGGAAAATACTAACTCAATGTTCTCGAGAAATGTATAAGACCTATGTGTAGAAAATAGTCTATACACTAAACGTTTATAAAAATAGGGTAAGACCCCTAGTAGAAAAGTGAAATATCACAAGTAATTTCGTATTTAGAAATATTAAAACTACGAGAGGTTAAATAGATAAAAAAGCAACTGACGGACACGGAAACCACAGTATCGATTCTTTGAGAACTGATCGAGTACCAGTACTTTCAACTATAGATACAAAAGAAACTTCGTAAAATCTCAAAACCGAGAATTTTAATTCCAGATAAAACTCAATTACAACTATACACTATAATTCATCCTTAGGTTTGAATACGAAAACGTACATCTACAGACCAACAGGGTCTAGGTAAAAGGTTTTCCTGATAAGAAAGGGTGACTTTATAGAACCATGGTAACAGTTTTTAGTTAACTGGAACTCACTCTCTCAGTGTCATCAGTGAAAGAACATAAAAGGACTCGGTGAAGATCCGGTAAAAGGTAAGGTAAAGGGTGTACCTTAAATCTCACTTGAAAGACTTCCCACATAGGTTAGGATAGTGGAGGAAGAGTTGTTATGTGAATTTCGGGAAGTCACCCAACCAAGAGTAATAGAAATCCTATCTCTGGTTTTAAGAATTCTATACTAATTTCTGGAACTTACCGTAAGATGACTCTATATGTGTAATTAATTTATTAGTGTGTGGATTTACATTTCGAAGTTGACACTGTTCATGATGTTGTTTTACACAGTACCTCAGACATCACTCTAAAGCGAGTTAGTGTCCTGAAAACGTACATAATAAAGAAATGGACGTCCCTTCTACAGATAAAAGAAGTGACGATATAGGAGTCAGTTTTGGAATTTCTGATCGAGTTCTGAGATCCAAGATCAAACTAAGATGAGCTACACTCCTTGTCCCCCTTATTTGTGGTCAATCGACCGAATTTTGAGTTGAAAGTTTTTTGATTCTAGTACCGTAGACCAGGGTAGTGAAGTACCGTTTATCTACCCCCTTTTTACCTTTATTACTGTCTGACAAAAGAACCCGAGGTTTTAGTGACGTCTACTGACGTCAGTACTTTAATTCTGTGAACAAGTAACCTGCTTTTCGCTACTGTTGGGATCTGTCGTATAATTTTTCGTCTCTGTAGTAAAACGGTTGTTTCTAGGCATATCCGTTTCACTACCAAAATGGTCATCAGTACACACCTACACTCAATCTAGTATTTCTTCCGACTCGTGACTTCTTCGCTATGAAAACTTGACACCAATACCTCTTCTGAGAACTCTCAGGGAACCTGACGTTCCTTTAGTTTGGTCAGTTAGGATTTCCTTTAGTTGAGACTTATAAGTAACCTTCCTGACTACGACTTCGACTTCGAGGTTATGAAACCGGTGGACTACGCTTCTCGGTTGAGTAACCTTTTCTGGGACTACGACCCTTTCTAACTCCTGTACTCTTCCCCCGCTGTCTCCTACTCTACCAACCTACCGTACTGACTGAGTTATCTGTACTCAAACTCGTTTGAAGTCCTTTGTCACTTCCTGTCCCTTCGGACCGTACGACGTCAGGTACCCCAGTGTTTCTCAACCTGTACTGACTCGTTGACTTATTGTTGTTGTTATTCGTTATAATCTGTTTATATTTGCCGATTCTCATTCTAACGGGTGTAGATTGGTCAATCGCCATTCGTAGAACCTTTTCTTAATGATAATAATTTAGATTTTAGTTTTATTATTTTGAAATAGTTTCTTCTTTACTAAAGTAGTTTTGATATCCGTGAGGTTCAGTTACAACCTCTGTTTACTTGGTCTGAAGGTTAGTTTGTTTCATTAATCTAACCAAGCACAAATTCTGAACACACTCTCCGTAGGGAAAGAAGATCCTGAGTTACTTGGAACGTGTCAGTTTGTAGAGATCATGTATGTGAGGTCTGAAACGACAAAATATCAAACTGTGTAAAATAGTATAGTTTTGAATTTTCTCGTGTTAAAGGATCTACCATTTAAAGTCAACCAAAATCATTGACGACGATAAATATACAAGTTCTTCTTTTTAGTATCTCTGGTCAGTGTAAAACGGACAACACACTATGTCTGTATAAAAAAGATAAATCTAATTCCTTACCACAAACCCTTCTATAAAAACAAGTCGAAAACGTCTCGAAGAACCGAGATTAGTTATGGACCAATCCAGAAGACGGATATCCAATCTGCAATCTGTCTCTCGATTTCCACTCGTCGATACACCTTGTGTATCTTGTGTATTCTATCTAAATCGTCTTACCTCAAAATGATATTTTCAAAAATTTTGAGTATTACGAGACGAAGAATAAATCAACTTGAAAAAGAATGTACATGTAAAAGAGTACTCTTTCATAATCTTTTATGAGACTACTCCTTTTTTTAAACGAAATATTAAAGACTCGTTTTTAGTAACTAAAGTTACCATAAGTGAAATTAAAATAGTAAAATCTGTCTCGTTCCATTTTTCTCATCTTTTTTAAGAAGAACTGTTGAGTTAATAACTAGAACACTTGACTTCTTCCTTAATACTACAAAATTTTCAAAAAAAACAAAAAATGAATTCAGTCGAAGTAATAAGGGGTAGGGAAGTTACACTACGAAAACTTTATTTACTTTTTTCTTTTTGGGTGTTAATTTTTTAAGGATTTAATTGTTTGTTTGTGTGTTATATTTTATAGAAATTTAAAGTCCAATCACATGTAGACCTTTGAATTGTAGATCCCGTGTTTAAGGGAGAAAAAACATGTCGTCAATAAATGATGGAAAAAAATTCGACCTTTTCAGGAATCTCTGAAAAATAATCGTCTAGTCCTTTAAACCCAAACCTCTCGAATTATTTGTTCAGTTTCCAGTTTTTCGATCAATATCCGTCTGAGACCTAAACTTGGGTGCAGAGAAGTGAGAGTGAAAGTGGAGAAAGTCATTTCTAAGACATTGTTCTTTCTCATTATCCATGTATATACAAGAGTTTTATACATTATACATAAAAAAAGACTAATATTTTCACTAGTATTATTTTTATAAGTTTGTCGTCGGTTCAAATCTTTCATCTCACTTAAGACTGGAAGATTAGGTTTCAGGTCCATAAAATATATCTAGATTTCCTTCTATTTAATGGAATCATATCGAATCTCAAATTTCGTCCCTTTTCAGATTAAAAAACTTGAAGACGAAGAAAGAGTATGGTATCCTTCCGTAAGTAAGTTTCAGACAGTAATGACGTCTGAGTTTAAATCTTTCAATACCGACACTATAACGATGAGAACTTCCTTCTGTAGTGTGTCTCGTCAAAACGTTTTACAACACTTTAACTCACGATACCTTTGTCCTGTGGTGGGCTAAGGGGAAACCTTGTGTACTCCATTAGTAAACTTAATATGGAAACGTTTCCGTACAATCTTACGTAAAAATCTAGCGACAAACTTTGTCACTAATTGTACTGGGAAAAAACCCCTCCGAACTAGACGAACAGTCGACGGACCTTTGTGTTGTCCGAGATTCGTTCCCAAATAATATGTTCATTATGTTGGGTTTTCCGTTCCACATACGTCTTTCCTTTTTCTCTAAAACAAGACAGGACCACGCCAGAGTCTATAAATAATTAGCTCTACCGTAAACGTCGCCGTTTAGGGTAAAGGGACAAGTGTGGGGGAGACCGACCGTATACTACTATCGTAATCTCGACTACGGTGAACCGACTAGTACGTAACGACTAGTGGTCAGTTCCGTTGTCCTTCTCTGTTTTCTCTTCGGGTTCGTCAGGGGTCTCGTGTTTACACTCCCGCTTTAACGAGTAAACTTTGCAAACTTTTAAAGTAGGGTAAAGATTTGTTATGCTTTTACATAATCAAAGGAAATAAGAATATACAACAATCCACCGTACGTCAGGTAATAAAACTTGGTGAACGTTCCGACGAGGAGGGTAGAGAGAAAGGGGAGGGTGGAAGAGAAGGTCAGGGGTAGGATTCATGACGCGACAGAATAAATCACTAGAAGGGAAACAAGATGGGATACGAAGATCAAATTTATACAATCCCAAGATACTCTAACCAGTACAATCACACAGTCCACGGTCTTTTTTCTCTTTTCTCGATTTTAGGAATAAATATTTATTATAAACGTAAGACACCCAAAGAGTATCAAACTGATTTGTAAGTAACGAAGTACAAATCTTAAGTAAACTGAAGTAAACCTTAAGTAAATTCTAAGTAACGAACTGTATTGTTCCGCGATATATTTTCTTTGCTAATCTGTAAAAAGGATTAATGGTCAAAATGAGAAATTTCTCTGTCTATTTTATAAATACCCCTTTTCACACTCCAAGATCTGGGTGAAGGATTGACTGACCTCAAAGACAATTTCCCAGTATTTTCATGATTCAGAATTCTTTCAAGACGTTTCTAGAGATATTGATGATATCCTTAGTTCTTCAAGTACTCTTCTCTTTTCGAGATCATATATCATGGTAGGACCTATGGGACGATCAAAAATACGTTGTTAATGTAATACCGAAGGAAAGTTATAACTTAATTCAGTATTATTCCTCCTTTAGATTTATATTTTTGACCTTGAGTCTTTTATGATGGGCGAAAAGAGAAGGATTTTCGATCCGTAACAAGATCCGTTACGTCGTCGGTTGTTTTACCTGTTTTTGGAAACGAGAGTCCGTCGAACGTAAGGTCACTTTCTTACAATTAACTACCTGATTTATTATATTTATATCCATACACCGACTATAAAGACTATATTACTACTCTTTTGACCTCCGACGGAGGTATGATCTTGTCAAATACATATTAGGAGATTTCTGTAAACTGAGTAGTGAGAGTACATCTAAACTGTCGACTATATTTACTAAACCCTATTCAAAGACTGTTTCGAACGTGTAGTCCAATGTATTAAGTCTACTCTTTCTACACCTTACTTATTAAGTCAACGTTTATCATACGTAACTATGGTCAAATAAAGGAAGGACACTTAAAAGAGGTTACTGACTGACGAGAACTCGTTTACCCTATACCGATTTCTTAACCCTAAAAGAACTATACAATTTCTAGTTCAATGTGTAGGTTCATTAAAAAAAGATTTAGAGAAGGGAATAAATGTCAGAACTTCTTTTTTTTTAACATAGAAAATGTCATTCTCTATCTAATGATTTTTTTTCTATCAGAATTATTAGTCCTCTACCTCCAAGACTGATCTTGGTCCCCATGAAAAGTGTTTGACTCATTGAAGTACGATAAACAGGAAAGACACGGGTAAAAAAGGTAGACATTTTGGACCTCAAACCGACTAGTAGGGATTATCGGGAAGGTTGCTTATGTAAGGTACGAAGATACTGAACTACTCAATCTCAGTATATCTGCTAGGAAGGGTCTGATGTTTATGTCAAATTAAAGAAGGAAATTTAATATAAGAAAGAACCTTAGTTAAATTTGTGAAAGAAATTTCAATTTTCTGTATATTCGTTGGGTCTTCCCGATAAAATAACCTAAGAGTTTCAAGGTTCATTTTATCTTTAATAGAAATTTTTATTGTTAGTTCTCAAAATACATATTTCTACCTCAAGTAAAGACTAGTGACAAGGTTGGAATATTTAAGAATATATAAATTTGTATCTTCTACAGAAAACTTACATTATCTTTATTCAGTTACTAGGTCACACGAGTCTTATCAGTATACGAAGGTATAGTTTATTAAGACACTTATAATTATGACTTATTATTAGTGTAAGTATTATGGGTAGTGGATGACTCACTGTAGTCATAGAGACCGTTACACGATTCGAGCAGTGTATGGAGTTCAGAGATATGGAGTATGAAATTCAACCATGTTGACTATAAACAAATAAACCCGACACGATCCAGAAACAACGACGTACGTCCGAAAGAGACCAACGTCGCTCACCCCCGATGAGACATCAAGACCACGTACCCGAAGAGTAACACCACTGAAGAGAACAACGTCTCGTACCCGACACCCACGAGTCCGAAATCATGAACATCGCACACTCGAGATCTCGAGTCGTCAACACCGCGTTCTCGAATCAACGGGACGTCGTACACCTTAGAAGGGTTGGGTCTCCAACTTGGTACAGGGGACGTAACCGTCCACCTAAGAAATGGTCACTCGGTAGTCCCTTCAGGTCGTGATTCTAAATCTATAGTAACACGGTAATAAACGTTTACTCCTTTGTCTATATTTTTTCGATTCATTGAACTATTCTCATTATATGGATGATCCAGAAGGGTCCACCGAGTCTACCATTTCGTAGACGGACGCTACGTCCTCTGGACCCAAACTAGGGACCCAGCCCTTCTAGGGGACCTCTTCCTTTACCGTTGGGTGAGGTCATAAGAACGGACCTCTTAGGTTACTTGTCTCCTCGGGACATCCGATGTCAGGTACCCCAGCGTCTTCCAGCCTGTACTGACTCACTGAAGTTAAAAGTTATATGGATGATTCACCGTCTCGGACCTAAGTTTGGATCCCGAGACATTAATGTTTTCAGATTACGAAAACACGTATACCATAGGATGGAGTAAACTAGGGGTGTTCTTATTACACTGTATCCATTCAGTACTATTCGGAATGAAACATTTACTCTTTTGGTTCAGATTCTCAAATTTACTGAACGGAGTTTAATGTTTTGATGATTCCTCACCTCGTTCCAGTGTCGGACTACTGTTCATATGTTAGTATATATTCGAAGGTAAAACAAGAAAATGTAATCCGGTTGTTTGTAAACATTCTTGTTAATTTTATAACACGGATCAGTATCATAGTTGATACTCTCACAAAATCCAAAACCTCGTCACAACTTTTATCTAAATCCAGTATTTTAATTAACTGTCTCCTATAACACACAATATTAATAAGATACTTAGTTCTATAAAACTCCCGTAGAGACACAGGTCGTAAGAAGACCGTAGGTACCCTCATGTCTCTTTCCATATTGTACCACAGATAGAAGCTCCTCAAACATTAAATCCATCATAGAAAGAGACGAAGCCGACGATATTCTTTTATGGTATCTGACCCACCGAAAACTTGACACCACAACCTCTTCTGAGAACTCTCAGGGAACCTGACGTTCCTCTAGGTTAGTCAGTTAGGATTTCCTTTAGTCAGGATTTATAAGTAACCTTTCTGACTACGACTAAGACTTTGAGGTTATGAAACCGGTGGACTACGCTTCTTGACTGAGTAACCTTTTTTGGGACTACGACCCGTTCTAACTTCCGTCCTCCTCTTCCCCTGTTGTCTCCTCCTCTACCAACCTACCGTAGTGGTTGAGCTACCTGTACTCAAACTTGTTCGAGGTCCTCAACCACTACCTGTCCCTTCGGACCGTACGACGTCAGGTACCCAGTGTTTCTCAGCCTGTGCTGACTCGTTGACCTGACTTGACCCACCGAATTGTTGTCTTTAAATAAAGAGTACCAAGACCTCCGACCCTTCAGATTCTAGTTCCATGACCGTCTAAACCGTAGACTACTCCCGGAGTTTAACGAAAATGGACCACCCACAAGGACCTCGTTATAAAGAGAGAAGGAGAAGAATTTTCCCAGACTGAGAGTCCTGGATTAGATTTAGATTAATGGATGGTTGGCTAGGTGAAGATTTATAGTAGTTTAACTCTCGATTCCGAATTTGTACTTAAAGTACCACCCCCCGTGTTTGTACATCGGGTTTGGTAAGACATGGGGGGAGGGTTTAAGTACAGGAAGGATGTACATTTTATATAAGTAAAGTAGAGTTGTCAGGGGTCTTAAAATTGAGTAAGGTCGTATTTGGGATTGTAGTTTTCAGGTTTTAGAGTGGATTTATAGGAAGACCATTCTAAGTGGGTCTCTGTTTTAAGAAGAGGTCAATACTTGGACACTTTATTTTGTTCAATGTGTGAAGATTTTATGTCACCACCCTGTCCGTGTCTATCTGTAAGTGTAAGGTTTTCCTTCCTTCTTTCCCTACGATCCAGGGTTCGTCCAGGGTTTGGAACATTCCCTTTAAGATACTCTGGAATTGCAAACACTTGATAAGGGAAATCGGATTGCGAGACGGGAGATTCTGGTGACCCCACCGGTACAGTGGGGGTACCGAGTTCTCTTGTGACGGGTATGACTTCCAGGGACGTCCCTGGAACGGTGACTCCATGAACCCCTCCCACGGAGGCCGTACGGTCAGACCTCTCCACCGAGGTGGGAAACTTTGGATCCTCCTTGACCGGGACAGGGGATCGGAGACCACCCTTACCGTCGGGACCACTATAGACCTAGTTGAAGCCCCAGTAAGAAGGGAAAAGTATTTCCCTTGTCCGAGGTCTTCCTCGACCCCGACAGGTCCTAATATAGGAAGGAAGGGTAGGGCTGTCGATACCGGAATCGGGTCTTGACGCAGTGGAGGGAGGATCTGAGTGTGGACACGACCGTCGATCATACGAAAAGGGAGGTCCGGTAGGACATCCGGAGTCTTTCTGAGACGAGGGGTTTCTGGTTAGAGTCTATGGACAAGTTCCTGGATGTCACCGACGGATCCGTGAAGTGTTAAATAACAAGGAACTTCAGGTTGACGGGGAAAGGAGACAATTTTACCACATATTAAGGGTCACAGGTCGGTGAAGAAACTCAGAGTAAAGAAGAGACACTTGAGGGTATGTACATTTTGTAATCATTTTTTAACATACGGTAAAGAGAACAATTAAACGGAAAAGAATCAAATTAAGTGTCTAGGGGTTCCTCAATCGAATTCTCCGATATCCTTTTGAGGAAGGTGGAACTGTAACAGAACAGAAGAATCAGAGGTTAGACCCTGTCTGTTTAATTGAAGACTCAATTGATTCCATTGCCTTGAACCCCGAATCGCCATTAATATCTGTTTTGGGATCTCACGTCCATTCTCCTTCTTAAGTGTAATTATAGGATATCTTAAACCATGTCAGATGCACTCATTTTTGAGCAATTTAAACAATAACTGAAAAACCTGTAGACATCATGTAAAATTCTACTGAATACATACATTTAACCCTAAACTTAAGTTGTGATTATTTTAGTCTAAAAAATAGTAAATTTTATGAACTCTCTTTACTGGTCTAAATACCAATGTTTATTGTAAAAGAGGAGGAAAAGAGAGAAAGGAGGAAAACGTAAAGGAAGTAAAAAGAACGGACGACTAGGAGTAAGAAAGAAGAAATACAACTGACCGGTGAACAAGATTAAAATGACTTGTGGAGGATAAATCAAAAATGAAACAGGAAATCCCCGAAGGGTCCACCGAGTCACCGTTTCTTATGTGGACGGTCACGTCCTCTACGTCCTCTACGACCAAGCTAGGGACCCACTCCTTCTAGGGGACCTCCTCCCGTACCGTTGGGTGAGGTCATAGGAACGGACCCTTCTTACCTGTCTCCTCGGACTACCCGATACCAGGGACACCAACGTTTCTCAACTTGTGCTGACTCGCTGACTCGTGACTTGAACAGGAAATCTTTATTAATATTGTCACTCACTTTATAGAATCAAGAGGGTAATATCAGAATCCCTTTATTAATGATCCTTTAATTTAGTTACATATACCTATAAACCAAACCCGTTCGAGCGTTCTACAACGACAGCAAAACTAAAAGATGATATAGTGTTTGTAAATATCTTTTATGACAAGTCTAAGACCTTATGGGTATAGATAGAAGGACTTAATATGTATAGACGTCCACATAATTTTATGAAGTTCGTGATCTTACTTAAATTTACCATCCAAGATTAACTGTCCCTACTAAATCACTTTAAAGAAATTTGACGGAAAAAAAAGTCCCCTTTTTCGAACTGAAATGAGACTTGAAATGGGAACAGAGAAACTTTTTTTCAAATCACTCTTTCTGAACCACAGTCAATTGTTTTTTTACTGACTTCTAAACGTATGAAAATGGTTACCTTATTTACTTGTTTCAAACGTTAACTTTTCCGTCAAATGTGGAAAACAACAAAACCGGACATCTTTAGGATAATATGAAGTTCGTGGCGAGATTCCTTACACGTTTGTTCATAATTAATCTAGTTACTGTACAGAAACATCAAAGAAAATAGTCCTATAAATTTTGACTTAAAAGCTCGAAAGTAAGTATATAGTGTGTGGGCAGAGTGGTCATATAAATATGGGATCATAAAATTAACGAGTTCGAATAAAAGGTCCACTTTCAGGATTTGCGTAACTTTGGATCCGACGTCTCAGTCGTCACAGGAGGTTCCACAAACGCTAAATTCCCCGGTGACTGAAATTCGGGAAATCGTAAACTTTAGAAACATACAATAGATGGCGTTTACCACTGACGTAAGTTTCCTTAAGTACCTTTCTATGAGGTGTTTTCGTCAACTAAAATCAATCGTCTCACCTCTGCGTGTTTTCTCGAAGTATTTTACCGTAGTCTGAAACATTTTTACATTGTCAACCCAAAGGTTTTTGTAGGTATTAGATCTACCCCCACAAAGTATCCGGAACCGTTGTATATGGATGAAAGACGGATTGAACATAATCAGAAAAACTAGATCTCCTTTACAGGACGTATACATAACTGTCAAGTCGGAACTAGTAAAATTTAACATAAAAATGTCCGTTTCGACTCTGTTAGTTAGACCAATGTGTGAATTAGGGTTAAGTATGTCTATTCCGTAAAATCCGTTTTGATGTCTTATAAAATCATTCTTGACATACTGTTTAATATATGAAGTCCCTTTACTTAGAGATGGATAGGTAGATGGTAAGATTAAAAAGGATCCGAAGAACTGTTGTTTATGTTCCAAAAAAAAGATCATGTTTTGACATACGTAATACGTACTTTATCTGGTTTCAACCCATAAAGAGCAAAATCATCACGAAAACCTAAAGTTTAATTGTGAAAGGAAAGACTTCATCTTTCCTTTTAACATTCTTGAAAAGATTACCACTAAAGATAAAAAGAGAAGACATTTTTAGATCTCATTATTTGGGACGGTTATTGACATCGTATAAAAGAACACGTTTTACTTTACCTTTTGACACTACATTTTTTCATTTCGTTGTCTCTTACATGATGTAGAAACTTTCTTAAATTTCCATCTAGAGTAACCAATTATAGAGTACGAATTTACAATGTAACTTTTCGAAAGAGTCCCCATTTATGCTTTTATTTTATAACACGACAAACCACTTATTCGACTTGACTTTTTTTCCTTTCTATTTCGTATGTTTATATATACAAACTCATAACGGATATCCCAATAAAAGTAATCTTTTATGTGTATGTGTAAGTTAGACTTTATTATTTTAATATAACGTTGTGTTAATGTAACTTGGCGAAATATCAAAAAAAAAAAAAAAAAAAAAAAATGAGACCCTTTCTTTGACGTAAGGGTCGACAAAGAGTTGAGGACAATAAATTTCTTCATTTGGAAAACAAGAATTTTGAATGAATCAAGGAAGATTAAGACAACTACCTGTAGGTAAAGATGACGGAATAAAATACAATTATAGATTGTTTCCTTACGACAATCGGAGGACGGTCATTTCCGGGGCGGAGGAAACAACCCTCCCACCTCTCCTCCCCCAAAAGAAAAAATCGGAAAATGAAATGTCTTCTGCAATTTGAAGGAGAGAGGTGTAGATCAGTTCTTCTCTTAAAGACGTACTCGATTTTTAAGGATCCTTTTCCGATATCGGGGGTTCACACCTTCCACCAAGAATCGACAGTTAAGGGAAAACAATAAGCGAGTTTACCTTAATACTTTACAAGCACCGAAACACCCCGTCTTGCGTAAAGAGGGCTCGTTTACGTTTACGTAATCCACACGGGTCCATTAAACTTTACGAGTACGACCGTCGAAAAGACGTACTCATTTCGACAAATTAATTACGTAAAAGGGGAAGGAAGACTAATCAACTAAGACTAAAAGAAACTTATTTAATTTGAGAGACATTATACGAAGGATATCGAAGAACCCGATGGGTTCCGGACTATGGAGGGTGGTCCTCCCGTCTACGTTTCTTTACTTTACTAAGGAGACGTATAAAGAGTGTCTCTAAAGAGAGGATATGTTTTCTGAGACTAAAAGGAACATGGTACCGAACCTACTCACTACACAAGTTTCTCCTAGAGTCCCAAAGACAACTACAACGAGTAACTATGATCAGGAAGGATGAACTTAGGGCCTTTACCCACCACCAAGGCAAATCAAAACAAAATAACTCTAAACCCCTCATTTGTAAGTCACTCCATCCTTTCTTCACCGGATTTGTGAAAGGGATTATTGTCACGAGTACAATTGACAGTGACGAATCATGAGTACGGTCGAAGATATGAACCGTACCCCAATTTTTAAAAAGAGTTCACAGTGTCCAAAGATTTCCTTTAGAAACTAAACATTTTTATTAAATAAACGTAGTCTTTCCGTCTCCTCGGTATCTTTCTTCCGATCCGGACCTAACCCTTCCTGACACAAATTTTGGGATTGACGGTGATTGGTCAAAACCAGTTTAGTTCCAGAACATTTCCGGGATTAGAGAATTTACCCTTGTAGGGTCGGGGACATAGGAGTTATAGGAATGTCCTATGTGTATGATTCTCAACTATACTCCAGGGTTTGACGACAGGGTAGAATCCAAAAACGAAGACATTGGTGCTCTCTTCAGGGAATTCTCTTACAACAAAAAGAAGAACAGGGTTAGGTAAACCGGTGAGACGTCTCCATTATGTTAGTACAAGAACTCTTTTAATAATTATTGACATTACTGTTATAAAACATCGAGAGAAGAGGATCTATGAACTCTGAACAGTCGTCAGAAAAAATCTAGTCAAAAACACATAAATACAGAAATTGTCTAGGGAACTGAAGTAAAAATTGTGAAAACAGTTCCTGTAACTTTTAATTACGGTTTCTCTGGGTCCAAACTAAGGTCCGAGCCCTTCTAGGGAACCTCCTCCCGTACCGTTAAGTGAGGTCATAAAAACGGACCTCTTAGGGTGTCTGTCCCATTGGTGACCCAGCTTTTCTAACCTGTGTTGACTTAACTGAATCGTTCGTACATGACAATGTTAGTCTAAGAGTTAAAAAATAATTATGAAAAATGGGTGGAGGTAACAAGTGAATTATTTAGGTCATTGAGATCGAGTCCCGATTAACTGTATGAAACGTCTTTGTCAATATCGAGTGAAATGTGAGGTCTTCACAACCTCTTCAAGACATACTAATTCTTATCCAGTTCTCCCGTTGTCATAAAAATATGACTGGGAACCTTAATACAATTTTATCAAATACAATACTTACCGAAAGGAACTTCAGAGAATACTGTGTTTCATCAATTACTTAATTTACATCATCACAATTTCTTCTGATCAATTAACGGTTTAAGTCTGACTTTAACTTCTTTCATCTCTTTTGGTGATCTGGTAAGTCCATACTGGATTTAGTTTAGGGAATACTGATATATCACCTTCACTCTTTATTTAAATTCCCTGATCTAGACTATCTGTCTCACGCACTACTTGATACCTACCTCCAAGCACTGTAACATGTCATCTGTAGTTCTGGTAGGGGTTCTTTTTCTTTACGTTTTTTCGTTTTACCGACAGACTCCTCCGGAATGTTTATCGACACTTTTCTTCCCTTCACTTTTCGTTTCCTCTTTTCCTTTCTATATGGGTAAACTTACGTCTCAAGGTTTCTCATCGTTCCTCTCTATTCTTTCGGAAGGAGTCACTAGTTACGTTTCTTTACTTTCTGATCTCTAGAGAAGTTCTTTTAATTTCTATGGTTCCCTTTTAAAGTGCGTTTCTACCCGTGTTATTTCCTGTCTTTACCATACCTGGATTGTCTTCGTCTTCTATAATTCTTCTCCACCGTTCTTATGTGTCTTCTTGACATGTTTTTTCTCGAAGTACTGGGTCTATTAGTGTTACCACACTAGTGAGTGGATCTCGATCTGTAGGACCTTACACTTCAGTTCACCCGGAATCCTTCTTAGTGATGCTTGTTTCGATCACCTCCACTACCTTAAGGTCAACTCGATAGAGTTTAGGACTTTCTGCTACGACACTTTCACGTCGTGAGTTATACGGTCGTTTAAACCTTTTGAGTCGTCACCGGTGTCTTGACCTTTTCCAGTCAAAAGTAAGGTTAGGGTTTCTTCCCGTTACGGTTTCTTACGAGTTTGATGACGTGTTAACGTGAGTAGAGTGTGCGATCATTTCATTACGAGTTTTAAGAGGTTCGGTCCGAAGTCGTTATGCACTTGACACTTGAAGGTCTACAAGTTCGACCAAAATCTTTTCCGTCTCCTTGGTCTCTAGTTTAACGGTTGTAGGCGACCTAGTACCTTTTTCGTTCTCTCAAGGTCTTTTTGAGACGAAATAACTGATACGGTTTCGGAAACTGACACACCTAGTGTTATTTGACACCTTTTGAGACTTTCTCTACCCTTATGGTCTGGTGGATTGGATGGAGAACTCTTTGGATATACGTTCAGTCCTTCGTTCTCAATCTTGACCTGTACCTTGTTGTCTGACCAAGGTTTATCCTTTTCCTCATACTATTCCGACATATAACAGTGGGACGAATAAATTGAAGATACGTCTCATGTAGTACTCTTTGCGACTCGACCTACTTCGTGTTCGACCTTAGTTCTAACGGCCCTCTTTATAGTTATTGGAGTCTATACGTCTACTGTGGTGGGGATACCGTCTATCACTTCTTCTTGATTTTTCGAAGAACTACTTTCACTTTCTCCTCTCACTTCTTCAACCGAATTTCGAGTTGTAAGTCTTTTGTTTCTAGTACCGTAGACCAGGGTAGTGAAGTACCCTTTATCTACCCCTTTGTCACCTTTGTCACAGTCTGAAATAAAAAGACCCGGGGGTTTAGTGACGTCTACCACTGACGTCGGTACTTTAATTTTCTGCGGATGCGGAACCTTCCTTTCAATACTGGTTAGATCTGTCGTATAATTTTTCGTCTCTGTAATGAAACGGTTGTTACAGGTAGATCAGTTCCGATACCAAAAGGACACCAGTACATACCTACACTCTCAACCTGACACTTCTTTCGACTCACGACTTCTTAACTACGAAAACTTGACACCACAACCTCTTCTGAGAACTCTCAGGGAACCTGACGTTCCTCTAGGTTGGTCAGGTAGGATTTCCTCTAGTTAAGACCCACAAGTGACCTTCCTGACTACAACTTCGACTTTGAGGTTATGAAACCGGTGGACTATGTTTCCACTGAGTCACCTTTTCTAATCCCCGTCCTCTTCCCCTGTTTCCTACTCTCAACCTACCGTAGTGACTGAGCTACCTGTACGCAAACCCACTTGAGACCCTCAACCACTACCTGTCCCTCCGGACCACACGACACTAAGTACCCCAACGTTTCTCAACCTGTGCTGACTGACTGACTAGACTTGACTTGACTCAAACTAATTCATCTGTCTGTTGGGTGAGGAAATACATTATGAAACTTCACACATAGGTCGACAAAAAAAGAATTTAAAAATAACACTTTATTAAGATTTGAATATCCGTTCAACGTTCATATCATGGTTGTCGAGGTATATGAAAAGTAAATCTAAGGGATTAATAAATATAGTAAAATAGTAAGAGATAAAAAATAATAAATATAAAAAAACCAACGTGGTACTCGGACCTTCTAGAATCAAGGGGACTGGTTCCTAACTTGGACGTACGTACCGTCACTTTCGCGACTCAGGATTGGTGACCTATCGGTCCCTTGAGGGAGTAAGAGAGAAAATTTTTTATACAAAATAATGAAAAAAGGATTGATTAGAATTTATTCAACATTTATACTGTACGGGTAACGAGGGTTTATCAAGTCACGCATAAAGTATTCTTTCCGTATCTATGAAAGTATATAGTAGTCACGATGGTAGTTTTAGTCTTTTAACTGTAAATTTTTTATGAGGGTAGATTGGGCGTCTGAGATGAACAAAACCCCACAAAACACCACTAAAATAAAACAAAAACAACCTCATATCAACGAAATGTTTCGACACAATCAAAGTCCACATGGCGTTTGAGGTAAACTTAAAGTGGTTACCATGTTATTACAGAAAATATCGTTAGTCAATCAATTATTTATTTTATATGAAAAAAAAGACCAGGTCCTAGTTTAGGTTCTAATACACAATATGAAACGACAGTGTAGAAAAATCAAAACGAGTTAGATCTTGTAAAAGATTCAAAAAGGAACAGAAAGTACTGAATCTGTAAAAATCTCATGTCAAGTAAACAAAACATCTGACAGGGAGTCAAACCCGACAGACTACAAAGGAGTACTCATCTAGGTGAATACTTCAAAACCCGTTTTTATATTGTCTTCATTACAGTGTAAAAAGAGTCAAATAGTATAGTCCTCCATGTAATTTAACAGGATAATGATCACTACAATGCAAATTAGTAACTAATTCCACTATAGATAGTCTAAAGAAATGATTTTTCAATGATAAAAGGGAAACAATATTTACTTATAAAACACCCCTCTACGAAACTCTGATACATTTATAAGATAAAGTTACTACTAAAAGATTAAGATGGGAAATAATCAATCATAAGAAGATATTCCTTATCGAAAGAAAAGAAGGGATAAATAAATATTTTTATACTTAAAGATAAAATGTTTGTTAATATACAACAATAGTAATAAAACTACAAGTTTAATAGAGTCTAAACCAGTTACTCTTGGTGAAGTCCCATCGAGGATACAGGAAAACTGTACGGGAACAGTAAAACCCCTATGAAAGAATGAAAGACCGTATTATTAATCTATAAGGTCTGAGTAGAACAGAAAAAAAAAAAAGGACCCAGATGTCATTCGGTAAAAAGAGGTAAATAACCTCTTATTATAAATTTCGTGGTTCTAGACCCTTGATCCATATAAGTGACTACGATTCTACAATTACAATGATCCGAGGGTGTCACCTGTCTCTCCTTTAATATATATATGTCATTCACCATCGTCTAAATGGTAGTTCGTCTACTCTTTATTTGTAGTCCCGGGTAGTAAATGTACCAGGGGAGGGTTCCGTTACACAAGTATACCAGTATATAAAAACGTTTTAAACTTTTATCAATTCTGTGACAGAGAGGCAAAGTTGAAGAGGTAGTACGGACGGAAAAACATCTCACCGTAAACTCACCGACGTCCATAAGACCCCCAACCCGATTCCCCCTCAATGTCACCCTTATATAAAAAATTTTGGTAAAATGACTCCAGACTAAAATGACTGTATGTTTTTCGATAGGTATAAATTAAACATGTTGAACTACTCAAATGTCCATTCATATGTGGGTACTTTGGTAATGGTGTTAGACACAGAATTTGTATAAATAGTGGAGGTTTTCAAGGGAGGAGGAAAGAAAAAACAAATACTCCTACTACTGGTATTTTTGTGGATTATATTCTAGACGGAATTATTCAGAAAATCATATGTCATATACCATAAAAATCGATATCTGTGATATGACTTCATCATCCATGGATCCTACATGAGTAAAATATACTGACGTTGAAACACCTTACTCCGATGAAAATCAACCCCAATTACATTACACAAATACGACAAACGTCAGTGGACCCTAATATTAATTTTGATGGATCTTCCGTATCCTTATCAAACGTAATGACCAGTATCGTTTGTAGGAGAAGGTTGTTGTGTTCTCTTCTGAGATGTGTACCTGTAGTGGTTTACCAGTTGTGGTTTTAGTCTAACTAATATAAGAAACGTCGGTTTCTACCTCTTCAAGATATGTCAGTTGTTTTTGTTCTGGTCCTCGACTGACACCGAGTCTAGTACTTGAGGAATAACGGTTTAAGTTTGAGTTTAACTTCTTTCATCCCTTTTGGTGATCTGGTAAGTCCATACTGGATTTAGTTTAGGGAATACTAATATGTCACCTTCACTCTTTATCTAAATTCCCCGATCTAGACTATCTGTCTCACGGACTACTTGATACCTGCCTCCAAGCACTGTAACATGTCCTCTGTCCCTAGTTCTGGTAGGGGTACCTTTTCTTTACGTTTTTTCGTTTTACCGACAGACCCCTCCGAAATGTTTATCGACACTTTTCTTCTCTCCGTTTTTCGTTTCCTTTTTTCCTTTCTATATTCGTAGACTTACGTCTCAAGGTTTCTTATCGTTCTTCTCTATTCTTTCGGAAGAAGTCCCTAGTCACGTTTCTTTATCTCCCTTTATTGTCTTACCCTTTCTGATCTCTAGAGAAGTTCTTTTAATCTCTATGGTTCACTTGTAAAGTACGTTTCTACCCGAGTTATTTCCTGTCTTCACCATACCTGGATTGTCTTCGTCTTCTATAATTCTTCTCCACCGTTCTTATGTGTCTTCTTGACATGTTTTTTCTAGAAGTGCTGGGTCTATTAGTACTACTACACTAGTGAGTAGATCTCGGTCTGTAGGACCTTACACTTCAGTTCGCCCGGAATCCTTCGTAGTGATGCTTGTTTCGATCACCTCCACTACCTTAAGGTCAACTCGAGAGAGTTTAGGACTTTCTACTACGACACTTTCACGTCGTGAGTTATACGGTCGTTTAAACCTTTTGAGTCGTCACCGGTGTCTTGACCTTTTCCAGTCAAAAGTAAGGTTAGGGTTTCCTCCCGTTACGGTTTCTTCCAAGTTTGATGGTGTGTTAACGTGAGTAGAGTGTACGATCATTTCATTACGAGTTTTAAGAGGTTCGGTCCGAAGTTGTTATGCACTTGGCACTTGAAGGACTACAAGTTCGACCAAAATCTTTTCCGTCTCCTTGGTCTCTAGTTTAACGGTTGTAGGCGACCTAGTACCTTTTTCGTTCTCTCAAGGTCTTTTTGTAGAGAAAGACGAAATAACTGATACGGTTTCGGAAACTGACACACCTAGTGTTATTTGACACCTTTTGAGACTTTCTCTACCCTTATGGTCTGGTGGATTGGACGGAGAACTCTTTAGACATACGTCCAGTCCTTCGTTCTCAATCTTGACCTGTACCTTGTTGTCTGACCAAGGTTTATCCTTTTCCTCAT
>SJYO01029184.1:8112105-8162449 GCA_006410555.1 Capra ibex | reverse complement strand
TTGTGTTCGACCTTAGTTCTAACGGCCCTCTTTATAGTTATTGGAGTCTATACGTCTACTGTGGTGGGAATACCGTCTTTCACTTCTCCTTGATTTTTCGGAGAACTACTTTCACTTTCTCCTCTCGCTTTTTCGACCGAATTTCGAGTTGTAAGTCTTTTGTTTCTAGTACCGTAGACCAGGGTAGTGCATTACCCTTTATCTACCCCTTTGTCACCTTTGTCACAGTCTGAAATAAAAACCCCTCCGAGGTTTTAGTGACGTCTACCACTGACGTCGGTACTTTAATTTTCTGTGAATGAGGAACCTTCTTTTCAATACTGGTTGGATCTATCGTATAAGTTTTCGTCTCTGTAATGAAACGGCTGATTCCAGGCAGATCGGTTCCGATACCAAAAAGGGCACCAGTACATACCTACACTCTCAACCTGACACTTGTTCCGACTCACGGCTTCTTAACTACGAAAACTTGACACCACAACCTCTTCTGAGAACTCTCAGGGAACCTGACGTTCCTCTAGGTTGGTCAGATAAGACTTCCTCTAGTTTGGACCCTAAAGAAACCTTCCTTACTACGATTTCGACTTCGAGATCATGAAACCGGTGGAGTACACTTTTCAACTGAGTAACCTTTTCTAAGACTACGACCCTCCCTAAACCCCGTCCTCCTCTTCCCCTACTGGCTCCTACTCTACCGACCTACCGTAGTGCCTGAGCTACCTGTACTCAGACTCACTTGAGGCCCTCTGTCACTACCTGTCCCTCCGGACCGCACGACGCTAAGTACCCAAGTGTTTCTCAGCCTGTGCTGACTCCTGACTTGACTTGACTTGACTTGACACGATAGAGTCGACCGTGGTACCGTACTTTTACGTCCGAGTCTTCAGTATAGTACTAAACTTACACATTGGGTACTATACTTACTAGTGAACCTACACACACTAAGTATGTCCTTTTTATTCCAACTTTAGATGTGTTGATCTTCGATTAGACATCTTTTAAGAGGGTCTAGAATGTCCAGTACATACTTTCTTTGAACTGTCTTAAAAGAAGAATAAAAGTAATTTTTTGATATTTAAATGTCAATGTACTATAACTATTACTTACAAACACAACTACTTGTTTTGAAAAGTTTTAATAGTTATTATTATTTCTGTTTTAAACTTGTTAGAACGATGTGTCTCCTTTCTAACTTAATAGAAAGATAAAAGAAGTACCTTTAAATATAATAGTTATGTTTTAGAAACAGTACACTTTTCTACTAGTTTCCCATACGTCGAAATTTTCACCCTTTAACATCTACACAGTACGTCAATGATATTTGTCGTACAATAAAAATACCTAAAACATTACAATCAAGATAAAGTCGAAAGTTTAAATACTAAACAACACTAAAGATTTAAGATTCATTTATAAATTAATGAGTCAAAACATAACTGTAAAAACCCATAAAAAACATAACTGTAGAAAAAGAATTTCTATCGGGACGTTCACGTTCATTCCCGTTCACAATCAACAAGTCAGCACAGACTGAGAAACGTTTGGGCACCTTACATCGGGTGGTCCGAGGAAACAGGTACCCTAAGAGGTCCATTCTTATGACCTCACCCAACGGTGCGAGAGGAGGTCCCCTAGAAGGACTGGGTTCCTAGTTTGGGTCCAGAGTACGTAACGTCCGTCTAAGAAATGGGAGACTCGGTGGTCCCTTGGGGGGTTTTATCGGGATGTTTAACACATTTGACATTCTGAGTCCTTTGGATCTACCTGTAGACTATTGTACCGTCCTCCATCTATGAGTTATCTATAAAGAACTCCCTCACTTCCTCACTTCTTTCGTAAAAAAATCCGTTAGAAGGACCCATGTCTTCCGTAACTCCCCTTTACGATTAGTCAAACGTCGACCCAGTCCCACCACCGTTCATTTCCGTGTCCCTCAGAACCGAACTCCAGAGACCACCTACCCCTTGACACGGCTACAGCTTCAATAACGGAGGAATGGTGGAACAATTCTCCGACTCCTCTATAGACTCAATCCACTCTTCACCCCTTACTAAAACGTCCCCATGTGTCATTCCCCCTTAGGTATGAGACCTAGGTAAGAGAGGAGGACCGATAATAGAGATGGAAACCATTACTCCAAGGACGGTCCTTTTATACCCAGACTGAGTATCAAAGAAACAATTATCCCAGTAATGGTATACTAAAAAAGGTTTATCACTTACTATTATTTTCCTGTAGGTAAAGATCAATAAACTTCAAAGTTATCTCTTTTTATTTCCGGGGTTTAAAATGTGATAAGACTCGAGTGTCTCTGTCCTCTCTTCGATCGCTATTATACCTTTTACCTGAGTATTTAGTAATAGAAAAGAAATAAACGTTAATTTGGTATGGAGACTATTATAACTCTTGTTTATTAAACTAAGCCCAAAGCTAGAAAAGTTTCAGTCAGTACAAACGGAGATAAAAAAAGTCCATCTAACAAACCTCATAAAGTTCAGGAGGTTCGACACCTATTCAGCGAAGTCAGCACGGGCTGAGACACGCTGGGGTATCTGCCGTCGGGTACTCCGAGGGGGCAGGGACCCTAAGAGGTCCGTTCTTGTGACCTCACCCAACGGTAAAGGAAGAGGTTACGTACTTTCACTTCTGCGAGTCAGTACAGGCTGAGAAACACTGGGGTGCCTGCCGTCGGATGGTCCGAGGAGACAGGTACCCTAAAAGGTCCGTTCTCATGGCCTCACCCAACGGTAACGGAAGAGACTTTCAGGAGGCTCCCTTTTGTTATTTTTTGATCCATTTTCGGAACGTAGAAGTAATAGTTTAGTAAATTAAATAAAAAAAAAAAAAACTTCCATTAAATTAAAATAACGACCCTCTCTATAATCTGTAGAAGGTAATTAAAAATATGAATAATCCATGTAATGAAAATAAAAAAAAAAAAAAAAAAAAAAAATAAAAAAAAAAATAAAAAAATTAAAAATTAAAAAAAAAAATTTTAAAATTTTAGCCGTATGTGTGGCTCCTTTGGTCTTAACTTTCTCTGTGTACATGGGGTTACAAGTAGCGTCGTGACAAATGTTATCGGTCCTGTACCTTTGTTGGATCTACAGGTAGTCGTCTACTTACCTATTCTTTCGACACCATGTATATGTGTTACCTCATAATAAGTCGGTAATTTTTCTTAAGTAAACTTAGTCAAGACTACTCTACCCACTTTGACCTCGGTTAATATGTCTCACTTCATTCAGTCAGTAAATTAAATAAAAAGTTTATAGGTATCTATGCCTCATCAGGTGTTTGTTAGTCGGAAATAGGTCTGTGTCACTTCTGTTTCTTTTACAACAAAAGATATCTTCCATTTTACCTTCCAACGTTTCCTATTCTGTAATACAAAGTGATTAATATTAAAAACCTATTTTATTTAGTACCTTAGTAATATATACATAATGAATCGTGATCCAATAGTTAGACCTCTTCCGTTACCGCTAGGTGAGGTCATGAGAACGGACCTTTTAGGGTACCTACCTCCTCGGACCACCCGACGTCAGGTATCCCAGCGATTCTCAGTCTGTGCTGACTCGCTGAAGTGAAAGTGAAAAGTGAAAGTACGTGACCTCTTCCTTTACCGTTGGGTGAGGTCACAAGAACGGACCTCTTAGGGTCCCTGCCCCCTCGGACCACCCGACGATAGATACCCCAGTGTGTCTCAACCTGTGCTGACTTCACTGAATCGTTGTCGTCGTTGTCGACGTCCAATAGTTAGTGACACATAAAAATTTAATGTTTTTGCGAAGTAACCCTGTTAACTTTATTTGTGTTCCTTGTGTCTATAGAGGGAAAATGTAAACTTTATACACATTTACTTTTCCACTATAATTTTATAGATCCTTTTAAAAATAATTTTTTTTTTGGGTAGGTATTAGGGACGCTGGATACTCATTATAAAGTTAAAAACAGTTAATAAAAACTTTTGAAAAATAAGTATACATAGTCAAAGATCTAGTAACGTTAGTATATAGATAATAAAATATCAAACTTTAAAAGTGAACCATAAGACACAATTTATATGTACGATGTTACAAAGGTGTCAGAAGTTTTACTAGGATAATTACTGACACATTGGAGGGTCACTCATTTACATAGGAAGAAATAATTCAGTAAGAGGGCACCACCACTCACCATCCATTACACTCGAGAGTCTTACCACACAGGGGAAGAGGACACCTTCTTTCTCTCCTCCCACCCCATCCTTTTTAATTTGTATCACTCTTTTAATAATATAATACTGAGTTTAACTAAAGAGGGATAATATTTTCATTATGTACGATTAATACCTTTTTCATTCTTTAGGTTCACATATAATTATCCTTTTATTTTTAGTGGATATTACGCCGATGAACCACCAGTAGGATTGAGGTTGTCTTTCTTACCGGTTCAGAACTAATAAGTTCTCACCGATGTAAAGTCTAGTAGTGAAAAAGTAATTTGGTGTCTTCCCTTGTTTTCGATTAGAACAGTAAAAAATCTGTATAAAGTAAATGTGCGGTTTGTCACGGGGAGTGGGAGTGGAGGACCACAAACCCTATCCCAAACTGATAAAAGTCTTTAATGTTGATGAGGGTTTCGTACTTATAAATAATTGGTAATTCTACTTACTTTTTTCTTTTATCTTTCGGAATTATTAAGAACCCTCTCTCCCCGTAATTAAGACTTTTTGTGATTAAAAAAATTTTTCCCAATTTTGATGACCTAAATACAAACCTTATTCTCAAGATGAAGGATTTCCTCGAAGTAACTTCCCTTGTTAGGAGAAAATAATTTTTTTTAATAAAAATAACTTCATATTGACTAAAATTTACACAACCAAAGTCCACAAGTCGTTTCATTAAGTCAATTTATATATATAAAGTATATATATTACGTATATATAAGAAAAAAGTCTAAGAAAAGGGTATATCCAATAATATATTATAACTCATCTCAAGGGACACCACATGTCATCTTGGAACAACTAATAGATAAAATATACGTCATCATACATATACAATAAGAGTTTAAGGATTGAATAGGGAGGGGGGAGGTTTACGGGTGATCGGGGAAGTATATTTATGTCATCGGTATTGAAATAAAAGATACAGACACTCAAACAAAATATTTTTACAAGTAAACATAGAAAAAATCTAAAATGTACTCACTATTTATACTATAAACAGAGAGAGAGAGACTGAATGGAGTAAATCATATTATTTGAGACCCAGATAGGTACAACGATCTTTACCGTAATAAACTAAGAAAAAAGGCTGACTTATTATGAGGCAACATATATGCATACGGTATAGTAAAAAATATGTAAGGAGAATAGTCGTCTGTCAATACAACAAAGGTACAGAACCGATAACGTTTATCACGACGTTACTTATAACTCCACGCACATATAAAAGTTTAATACTAAAAGAGACTTATATATGGTTCCTCACCCTAACATCCTAGTATACCATCGAGATAAAAATCAAAGAATTCCTCGGAGGTATGACAAGAGGTATCACCGATATGGTTAAGAGTAAGGATGGTTTTTACATCCTCACAAGGGAAAAGAGGTGTGGGAGAGGATTACTACTGGTAAGACTGACCACACTCCACTATGGAGTAACATCAAAATTAAACATAAAGAGATTATTAATCGTTACAACCCGTAGAAAAGTACACGGAGAATAGGTGGACATGCAGAAGAAACCTCTTTCCAAATAAATCTCGAAGACGGGTACAAAACTAACCTTCCTTTGGGAGGAATTCACCGACTCAACGTATATGGAATATTCGTTTTGAATTGGAAAGTTGAAAAGTCACGTTCAGAGAGGAACTCCGACCCGTCACTTAAGAATACTTGACAACCGTACACCCACCTTGTCAAGAAGTGAGATTCGACGAATGACGTTCCGTAAATCGTGACCGAAGACAAATAATTACGATCTTCACAGGGAGTAAAACTGTTTTTATGAGACAGAGGTAAGGTGTCCAGGGGAGTCCTAACCACCCCAGTTGAAACCAACGTCCGATATCGAAACCAAAAATTTTATGATCTGTTCCACGTGCATAGAACTACCCGTCGACATTTAACTCGTTCAAGATTAGAAAGGTTGTTTATTAGAACAGATGTCGTCTCTCTAGTATCGTTTGGTGTTAGACTAGTACTCGATTTTTCGATCGTACCTAACCTTTTACATGTCCCGTTTTCGTCTCTTTAGGTAGTGACACACTTGTTCTTCACCTCTAAACTTCGAACAAAATAAATCACGACCTTTCTGGAGGTGGAATGTCATTATGGAATGATAATTGTTCCGAAACACGTCTTTCAGGAAAGTTGACAATAAACAAAGTTAAGCCCTACGTAAGGACATTTAATTTCTGTAAATAATAGAGTTAAAATACCTATCCTTTGACTCGGAGTCTTTGGGGTTCCAGTATGTCCGTCCTTCTCTGTTTCGACCCTGATGTTGGGTCCAGAAGTTTAAAGATCTGACACGGACTAAATAGTGTACTGAGCAGTAGTATGACCAAGACCCTTTATACCTCTCTCCCGTCACCTAACCCGTGTTAATGAAGTATTTTCGATATTATATACCGGTCCTCCTACTCCTGACAATTCGGTTCTGTTCTTGTTGAATACCTCATTTAAGAAATCCTCGAAATCGTTACTCTCCACTTACAATGCACTTAGAAAGAGTAAAACTGACTACCCCATGAGTTATCGTTACTTTGTCTTGACCTTTTTGTTTCGTTTCGTTTTTATTTTATATGCCGGTTCAAACTATAAGTGTTTCATCAAGACCTATCCCTTCTTACAAGTTGTGACCCATTCCATAGTTTTCTTTAACCCCTTTGAAGAGATTCAAAGGAGGAATCCGAAGAATGACTTCGGGTCAACCTATACACATCGAGTACTAGAGTACAGAGGGTAGTCACTCTCTCCATAGATAACTCCAAAAGTCGTAGTGAGTGTCTTGACGTCGTACACCCTTCATACTCAGAGTGGATGACTTAAACTGAAGAAAAAGGTCGAGACACTACTCATTTCTCGGACGTTCACCGTCACACGACGACGTCGGGGTCGAGTTGTGATCGCAGGTCCCACTCTCATCTAGACGCCCCGGCGGTACTGTGGGAACCACCGTCGTTTCCTCCTAAAGATCCGTGGAGGTGTCTTCAACCGGACCCTCCCCTCTTTAACTGGGAAAGAGGATATAAGAGGGGAGGGTAGAGTGACACTCCCCTTGAGTTGAACTTTCACGGTCTTTGAGTCAAAAAAGTACCATATGGACGGTTCTCTCCGAAGTGGAGTTTTACTACCCTTCTTCGAGTATCGGATACTTAACGACATTGACACCTCGGTCCACCTTGTAAGAAAGGAGAACGGAGTAATACATTTAGAATTGGACGTTTCACCACACACGTAAGAAGATGACACTCCGTAGTCTTCGAAACTAGTCAAAGAGTTTCTCTAGACTCTGAGTTTTTCACATAAAAGTTTTCGTGAATTTCCAAACATATCGATTGGTGATTTCTTTTCATTTATTCTTCACTCTTTTTATCGTTTGTGTCCCTTTGATGTTTTACCGTCTTTAGAGACCTTCAGGGGTGTGGACGGGAACGGAAAGAATGTCCTATTGGTCTTTCGGAATTCGGAGACAGACAAGTACACGGAACGGATCGAGAGGTGTAAAGAGATCGTTTAAATCGGACAGTACATATTTCAAGTACAAAAACAAAGTTCAAAACGACCCCCCGAAGTTATAAAAACGTGTTTGAATGAGTCATCTAAGACTTTTACGATAAACATTAATACTTCGTAAAGTTTGTAAGTTTGATATATATTATATGGTCTGTGAATTACATGAGGGGTCCTGTTTCATCTAAAATTGTAAATTTCTGATACTGTAAAACATTTCTTTGTCTTACCGTATTTATGTATAAAGGGTAAGAACATTGGTGGTTAGTCCTTTAACCACTCGTAGTAAGAGTATATACAAAGGACAATATACGTACACAGAGATGTTTTGTCATCTCGAGGTTTGACAAAAGGTGTCACCGACGTGGTTAAATGTAAGGGTCGTTGTCACATATCCCCTCTTGTCTTTTAGAAAAAGAAAAAAATTTTCTCCCTATTTTTACAAAATTAACAACTCTATGTGATCATTTAACTTACTAAATGTGACGTCCTGATTTATCTATATGTTCCATTAATAGTTTGTGATTGGTAGTTACTGTTCAGGAACTTTTATCACATCTTAATTACACTACTCTACGAGACTAGTGTGTGTCCATCTTGTCCCCTGAACTATCGATACTTCAAAAAAATCAATAATTAGGAAACTGAATACCTAATTACATATTTTCTTTTGTCCTTCAATTAGTTTTACATGTGTGTCGTACGTTTGGAGTCGTCGACTTCATAACGGCACATTATGCAACAAGGGTTATTTATTTGAGGAGACTGTAAATTTATTTCGACTTTCGGTTTATCATTTTTTCCCTTTCTCTGTCATTATACCCGAAGGGACTATTGAGTCGACCATTTCTTAGGTGGACGTTACGTCCTCTGGGGTCAAGTTAAGGATCCAGTCCTTATAGACGACCTCTTCCCTATCCGATGGGTGAGAATAACAACCCGAAAGGGCACTGAGTCGACTACCCCAACACTTCACAGTCTGTACTGACTCGTTGAAAGTGAAAGTTCTTAGTCAAATTGTTAGAATGTCGACTTTTAATTGTACTTCATCTTTATCACTTTATATTGTCTGTCTATATAATGAAACCCATTAAGTAATTATCACGGAATAATAAAATTTAATATAATTTAATATTTAATAAATTTAATATAATTCAATATGTATCTGTTTCTTAAAACAATATATTTTTGATAGTTTTTTCATAGTCACTTTTCTGTACTAGAAGTACTCGACACCCCTACCAGTCCACTTTTGGGTCCACCCCGTGTCGTAGACCGACCCGTTCTTGGGAAGTATTCGAACAGAAGGTGTCTTTCAAGGTATATACTCGTACAACAAATCGGTTAAGGAAAGGTCTTGATGTTGTAAGTTATACATCGGTACCAAAATTGATATTCTTAAACGTCCTCTCCCCCACCACTGACAAATCTTAAAACAACCTTTACAGACAAGAGTAATGTTTTAGGGTACTTCCTTTTTAAGGTAGGTCTAAAAGTACTCGTCCGAGAGTTACTTATAGTCAGTATAGTAAAAGAAAGTAAAAAAGAGTGTCAGAAACAGACTAACCTGTGGTATAATTGTCGAAGTCTACCGTCTGGGTGATATCAAAGAGGAGAACAGGAGAAGACAATAGCTAAGAAGACAATGTAGAAATCGACGAGGACACCCCGGAACCGGGAACGGGTGCGACCACCGTCACCTCAAGGACGTCGGTGATCTTCAGAAATAGTACTTCTAAAATGACGACGAAGACGGCAGAGAAATTGTGGGTGCTTCGACCACTGAGTCGTCCTCTTACCTTAAAGAGTCAGTAATAACAAAGTTCATAAAGAAGACAAAGAAAGAAAAAAAGATAATACACAAATAATGTAGAAAAGAACATATAGAACAACAGGGTGTCAGGAACATATAGAACAAGGAAAAAAATTAAAAGTCACAAACAAAACAAACGAAAAACCAAAACCTCCAAAGATGGTTCTATGGGAGTTCGAGTCTCTCAGAAAGGAACCGACACAGGTCAGATGTTTATTTGTATAGTCTCCATGAGGTAAAGGAGATTACAAAAACTAAGGAACTTAAAGAAGAACCAAGAGAGAGAAAAAATTTTATATATATAAAATAACTTCATATCAACTGAATATCACAAAGTCTATGTGTCGATCCACTAAGTCAAGGAACCAAGAGAGAATACTACAGATAGAGAGACGAACGTAAGAGATGGATAAGAACGTACGATAGATGTAATAGGTAACCACGAGAATCGTACGATTAGTACATGAACCAGCGAGTCAACACAGACTGAGAAACACTGGGGTACCTGACATCGGGCGGTCCGAGGAGACAGGTACTCCTAAGAGGTCCGTTCTTATGACCTCACCCAAAGGTACGGAAGGAGGTCCCCTAGAAGGGTTGGGTCCCTAGTTTGGGTCCAGAGGACGTGACGTCCACCTTAGAAATGGTAGATTCGGTGGTCCCTTCGGACAAAATTTAAGAACCAGACTATTAAGGTCGTAGGGACGACACAATCCAAGAACCCGAAGGAAACAAAGAAGTTTAACACAAAAGACGGAAAATCACACGGACACTAAAAAAGAACTAACGATCCGTAATAAATGACCCATTTTTCTTGACTATATTTGTCTGGAAACCATTACACCACGACTCCACACCCCCTTTCTTCTTGGTAAGAAAACAGGATACTAATCCGGAGTCATAAAGTCACTCAGACCTGACACTTAAAGTGTTCTCTAAGAGTATAAAAAGAGAGTAGAATCCACCTTGTCTTACTAATCTCACCTGATCTCAACCCATAAAGGGAAGAGGGTGGACCTTCCGATCTCGGTCGATGTTACAGAGAAGGGATCCAATCAATCCGAGACTATTATCGGGTGGTCTAATCCGAGAGTAATTGATCGAAGAAAACTGTTGTCCGGAATAATTCTTATCTGATGACACTTTTGTTGAGTTTACAGGTAACTTACTACTTACCTATTTACTTTACCGATAAGATACCTCATAATATGTCATTATTTTTCATCACTGCATGGCTAAGTATGATGTTGTACCTGTTAATATGATTCACTTTTAATATGGTTCACTTTTTTACGTCAGTATCCTCCAGTGTCTAACTTATTTAGGTTATTATTTTTGACAGGTCTTATTCGTTTAAGTGACTTTGTCTTTCCTCTAATTACAGTTGGATAAGGATCCCTTAACGTCCCCCTTTACCCTTCACTGACAAGTAATCATGACACAAAGTAAAATCCCACTACTTATACAAGATCTTAACTAACTTAAACTAACGTGTTGAAATACTTATAAGTTATTTTGTAACCTAATATTTGAAATTTATACACTTAATATACCATACACTTGACGACGACGACGACGACAGCAAAGTCAGCACAGGCTGAGACACGCTGGGGTATCTGCCGTCGGGTGGCCCAAGGGGGTAAGGACCCTAAGAGATCCGTTCTTATGACCTCACCCAACGGTAAAGGAAGAGGTCACGTACTTTCACTTTTCAGTTTCACTTCAGCGAGTCATCACAGACTGAGGTGGTTCGAGGAGGCAGGTACCCTTAAAGGTCCGTTCTCATGACCTCACCCCACGGTAACGGAAGAGGTCCATACACTTGATATAGAGTTATTTTGACAAGGGTTTTCACGTTTTATATTTAACGTTAAAAACCCCTAATGAAACACTGGTCACAAAACTCGACACTACTTTGGTCTGGTGACTACGTTAAACCGGTTGACGTCCCTGAAGGGACCACCGAGTCTACCATTTCTTACAAAGACGTTACACTCTCTGGACCTAAACTAGGGACCCAGTCCTTCTAGTCGACCTCTTCCCCTACCGATAGGTAAGGTCATAAGAACGGACCTCTTAGGGTACCTGTCTCCTCGGACCGTCTGATGTCAGGTACCCCAGTGTTTCTCAGTCTGTGATTACCCGTTGTTTGTGAAAGTAAAAAAAAATTGTGAAAGTAAAAATTGAAGTGAAGAACCTGAAATTTAATCAAACCCGTATATTTTCTCAACCTCTTTGTGACCCAAACCACTGGTGAGGTCTTAAAAATACATCTTCTCCGAGACCCTTCCCTAGAATAACCTTCCCCGATCCTGTAACTAAAACTCCGTAACAAATGTATCGTACGTTTAAAAAAGTATTTAAAAGAAAAAGAACACCACCGTGACTTCCCTACGACCGAAAATCTCTAATATCCTTCCTCTAATCTGGAGAGAGACGAGGGTCGACGACAAACCAAAGTGGTAGTGGACTGGAGATTCAACCCTCAACCTGACATTTGAAACAGACTGATCAAGTGGTGATATAAAGAACGTGAACGGTACAATTGTCCAAGTATCATTTACGAATAACTTACTTATATACTACGATAGTAAAGAATCTTCACTATACTTTACCTACTACCTCAACACCCCCGAGGTCATTTAACAAGTAGGATAAAAACTTTTTTTTAACTCGTTTTTTTTACTTCGCGGTCAATTTCTGAGATTACAGTGGAAGTAATGACAATTGATTACCGACAATCTCCTGTACCGAACATAGCCTTCCGTACATCTTGATACTTACGACTTGGTGTCTTGATCTATATGAATGACACGATCTAACAACATCAATGTCGGGGTTAAACAAGTATGGAAGGTTCCGACAGGGAAGAACGTGAATGAGGCCCGAGTTGATACACTGAAAGAAACCAGTTATCTTGTAATCTTTTATACTACCTCCGTCTATAAATCTTTTTTAAGAACGTATAACTTCTAAAGGGGAACATGAAGACCCTTTGGATAGTTGTACTCTGTTAGAACACAATCTGAGGACTTCCCACTCTCACCTGTCTCCGGGGTCGACATGGTCAATAGAGTCGACATCGTCTGCTCTGGGTGTGTACACTCACTTCGACATCATCTGGTCAATTGGGGTCAACTCGGTTGGATCCAGTCTTCTAGGACAGGTAGATTGGTTGTCTTAGTACTTCTTATTAGAAATACCAAAATTCATGATAACACCCAACTTGACACAAAGGATTTTTCTGTATAACTTCAGGTTTGAGGACCACTAGAATAAACCTTCATTCCATAACGTTTATATTAATTCTACATTCTATATTACTCCAGTATGACCTGATCCTACCCGGGAATCATGTTATACTGACCACAGAAATATCCTTCTCCTCTTCTTTGTGTCTCTATCTGTGTTTCCCTCTTATTACACGCTGATACCTCTGTCTCTAACCTCACTACAAAGATGTTCTGTTTCTTACGATTCATAACGACTGACAGTGGTCTTCGATCCGTACACTTCTAAGAGGGGATCTCGGAAGTTCTGTTACACCGGAACGACTGTGAACTAAAATCTGAAGATTGGTGGTCCGGACACTCTCCCATTTAAAAACAACAAAATTCGATGAGTCAAACACTATGACATGATGTTGTCGGGATCCTTTGATCATATCGGTGATTTAAACCCCAATCAAACAATTTACCATTTTCAATTACCTATATGAATGGACTAGTAAATACCGACGTTTCCTGGTCTAGGTTACAAGGACGGGTCTCTTTTAAATATGATACTTTCTCGTAAGACAATCTTTCTTCTCCGAAGACCCGGATCGTATGGAATAAATAAGAGGGATTTAAGTAATTTCTCTACAGTGAGGTAGATAGGACATCAAACCAAACACTTCTCCACTTCTCAGATCCTTACGACGTGATTAACTTGGAAACTGTCCTTTGTAGTCCTTGACCCTTCTTTGTAGGGGGAATCGTCCATAGAATGTGACTTTTCTACTTTTTGATCTAAACCATGAAAATTTTGTATTTTGGTTCTAAATATATCCTTTTAACACTATTACCTACTTATAGTATGAATGTCGAACTATATACTACAAGATGAGTTTTACCGATACTGTAAATGAAAAGACAGTCGATCATACCTATGTGGTTTAGGCTCCAGTACTTATAAAATGGGAATACAAAAAAGATTCTCTGAACGAAAATCCAAAGATTAAGTCAAACTCAATTAAAAACATGTACCACACTCCACCCTCAGGCTGAACTAAGAAAACATAAGTAGTAGGTCTCCCCCCTTTTGGGTGTATCTCAAGTAGTAAACCCAAGACCATCTTGTGACTTCACATATTTACCCCAATAAAGGATATTAAGGACTTATACAGAATTTTACCGGCTCCTCTGTATTATAAGAGATATTTTAAGTGGACAATACGGTTTAGGGGTTTATTTGACAACGATAACTTCCACTGAACTCTCACACTCTCAGAATTGGTCGGTAAATATGTTTAAACATTATTTTTGTTATCTTAAGATATTGAAGACACGTTCAACCTTTAATTAAACGTAGAACTATCTAGAGTGACATACCAACCGACTCAATACATTGGACGACCTTTTACTAAAAAATTTTATTTTAGGGTACTAATCCCAAAATAAATGAAATCCAGTATCTAGTGTATGGGAAATAAATGATGATCCCCAAGATATACTCTCGAGGGTCTGTCTATCTGAGACATTCATCTTCTGATTCCTAAAGACACCTCTATTTATTTACAGTATTGATTAGGTCGTCTGGAAAGTACCTATAAATGATATAAATTTAGTGACACGACCTAAGTCCCTGTACGTCTGTCGTCCTTTAACAAAAATATAAGTTTCTCGGCCAAGTCAAGTCAAGTCGGTGAGTCAGTACAGGTTGAGAAACACTGGGGTTCTTAACGTCGTGTGGTCCGGAGGGACAGGTAGTAGTTGAGGACCTCAAGTGAGTTTGAGTACAGGTAGCTCAACCACTACGGTAGGTCGGTAGAGTGAGAGACAGCTGGGGAAGAGGAGGACGGGGGATAGGGAGGGTCGTAGTCTCAGAAAAGGTCACTCAGTTGAGAAGCGTGCTCCACCGGTTTCGTGACCTCAAAGTCGAAACCGTAGTCAGGAAGGTTACTTGTGGTCCTGACTAGAGGAAATCTTACCTGACCAACATAGAGGAACGTCAGGTTCCCTGAGAGTTCTCAGAAGAGGTTGTGGTGTCAAGTCTTCGTAGCTAAGGAGTCACGAGTCGAAAGAAGTGTCAGGTTGAGAGTGTAGATATGTACTGGTGTCCTTTTTGGTATCGGAACTGATCTCCCTGGAATCAACTGTTTCATTACAGAGACGAAAACTTATACGATAGATCCAACCAGTATTGAAAAGAAGGTTCCTCATTCGCAGAAAATTACAGTATCGACGTCAGTGGTAGACGTCACTAAAACCTCGGGTCTTTTTATTTCAGTCGGTGACAAAGGTGACAAAGGGGTAGATAAAGGGTACTTCACTACCCTGGTCTACGGTACTAGAATCAAAAGACTTACAACTTGAAATTCGGTTGAAAAAGTGAGAGGAGAAAGTGAAAGTAGTTCTCCGAAAAATCAAGGAGAAGTGAAAGACGGTATTCCCACCACAGTAGACGTATAGACTCCAATAACTATAAAGAGGGCCGTTAGAACTAAGGTCGATCACAAAGGAGGTCAGGTCGTAAAGAGTACTACATGAGACGTATATTCAATTTATTAGTCCCACTGTTATATGTCGGAACTGCATGAGGAAAAGGATAAACCTTGGTCAGACAACAAGGTACAGGACTAAGTTTTATACTTTGTACAAATATTATGATACGTATACACGTACGAGTCAGTGAAGTCAATACAGACTGAGAAACACTGGGTACCTGTCTCGGGAGGTTCTAAGAGACAGGTACCCTAATAGGACCGTTCTAAGACCCTCACCCAACGGTAAAGGAGGAAGTCTTCTAGAAGGGTTGGGTCCCTAGTTTGAGTGCAGAGGTCTTCAAAGACGTAACGTCCGTTTAAGAAATGGTGACTCAGTGGTCTTTTCGGGTATTTGATGATATCGTAATTCAATTTTCATCAGTTCACTACATCCTCTCAATGTTTTTTTAACTTCGGTAGATATATACAATTTATACATGTTATACTCATACAATGTAGGTATAAAAGAGACTTTTTAAGTTTAATTGTTGAAAAAGTGGACATACTATCACGAGGAAAGAGAAATCTTTTACACTAACAACCATGTTATTCATATATCAGTGAGTATTTTTAACTACTTTTCTGTTTACTTAATCTCACGACTTGTTGGTGTTATACTAAAGGACCACTTTATTTCATCGTTGTTTTACGTTAACATGTTTAAAAAACGTAAAGATATGTGATTGTTACTGGTCAAGTTTTCCCTTTAATTCTTTTTTAAAAGTAAATATTATCATAGTTTTTCGTATTTTAAGGTTCCTTATTTAAATTGGTTTCTCTTCTGAACATGTGACTTTTGATGTTTTATAACGACTTTTAGTGAGTTCTTTTGGTTTTATTTGTCTTTCTATGAGACATAAGACTCTGACCTTCTACAATAATCCTACTGTCATGATGGGTTACACTAGATGTCTAACGTATATTAGGGAGGGTTTTAAGGTTACCAAAAAACTACTTTCTTTAGGATTTTAAGAATACCTAAAAGTTCCCAGGAACTTATCTGTCCCAGTTTCTCCTTTTTTTTTTGACCTTTTGATCATGAAAAACTAAATTTTGAAGGATGTTTCGTTATCGTTCGTTTTATCACACCTTGACCGTATTCCTGTCTATATATCTGGTCACCTGATCTTATCTCTCTGGTCTTTAATCGGGAGTGGAGTATACCAGTTATCTTAAAACTGTTCCTACGGTTCCGGAAGTTACCCTTTTCCTGTCAGAAAAGTTGTTTACCGCGACCCTTTTGACCTATCGGTGTACGTTTTTTTAAACCTCGGAATAGAATGTGGTATATGTTTTTAATTGAGTTTCACCTAGTTTCTGGATTTATATTCTCGATTGTGATATTTTGTGAATCTTCTTTTGAATCCCACATTAAGAAGTACATAAACCTAAACTACTACCTAAGAATTAATACTGTGGTTTTTGTACTCGTTGTCTTTTTCTGAATCTATTTAACCTGGAGTCGTTTTGACTCTAGAAAACAAATAGTTTCTTGTAATAGTTGTGTCACTTATGTATTGGGAGTTTTGTCCTCTTTGGTAAACGTTTAGTATATAGACTATTCCCTCTACTTTTGTTGTTGTTTTTATTTGTTGGGTCAAGTTTTTACTCATTTCTTGGACTTGTCTACACGGTGGATTACTTCTATGTGTTTACCAGTTATTCATGTACTTTTCTACGAGTTATCGTGATCAGTTATTCCTTCACGTTTAGTTTTGGTTTTACTCTATGGTGATAGTGTAAGTAATCCCATTGTTAACAATCTTCTAACCTTTTATTGTTAACAGTCTCTATAACATCTCTTTAATCTTGGGAGCACGTGACGACCGCCCTCACACTTTATAACCGTCGATGACATCTTTTGACAAACCGTCAAGTAGTTTTAACATTCGTCTCTTAAAGGTATATTAGGTCATTAAGATGAAGATCCAGATATAGGTTTTCTTATCTTTCGTCTGTGAGTTTGAACATGTGGTTACAAGTATCGTCACATTGAGTGTCGCCGGTTTTCCACCTTCGTTGGATAAAGGTAGTTATCTACTTACCCATATTAGACCGACTATTATAAACAACTTACACCGTCTAGACGACGGTTCAAACGAGCAACAAACAACAGAGAGTTCAATCTATCACTTTAGGACCTAACTCGAGTATCGTCTGCAAGTTTTCCATATATAACCAACTAAGTTGTAATTTGACTTTGTTAAATCCTACAAGACAACGAAACACAAAAGGAGAAGAGAAACTAGTCACACATCTATTAATTATTCAATGACACTTTCAATTTGAAAAACAGACGAGAAGTGAATTACTCTTTATAGAAAGGATTTAAACTAGAGTTAGTAAACACAATAAAGAATTATCGAGTAAAGACAACTAAGAACAAACCCAGTTTGGACTACTTAAATATCGAAGTTTTGCTCCCCACTAAGTTACGTCTCTAGTGTTGTCTGTTGTGTCTTGATGTTTCCTAGTATTCTCTGTTGGTAGTCGTTAATATACGGTTATTTTACCTGTTGAACCTTCTTTACCTGTTTAAGAATCTTTTCATGTTGAAAGGTTTTGACTTGCTCCTTCTTTGTCTTTTAGAATGTCTGGTTAGTGTTCGTGCCTTTAACTTTGACATTAGTCTTTAGATCGTTTGTTTTCGGGTCCAGGTCTGCCGAAGTGTCGACTAAGATGGTTTTTAAATCTCTTCTCTATTGTGGATAGGATGAGTTTGAGAAGGTCTTTTAACGTCTCCTTTCATTTGAAGGTTTGAGTAAGATGCTCCGGCGGTAGTGGGATTGTGGTTTTGGTCTGTTTCTACGGTGTGTTTTTTCTTTTGATGTCCGGTTATAGTGACTACTTTTATCTACGTTTTTAGGAATTGTTTTAACATTGTTTGTCTTAGGTTGTTGTATTATTTTTTTTAGTGTGTAGTACTGGTTCACCCGAAATAGGGTCCCTACGTTCCTAAGAAGTTATAAGAGTTTAGTTAGTTACACTATGTGGTGTATTTGTTTAACTTTCTATTTTTGGTATACTAATAGAGTTATCTACGTCTCTTTCAGAAACTGTTTTAAGTTGTAAGTAAATACTATTTTTGAGAGGTCTTTCTTCCTTGTATTGAGTTGTATTATTTTCGAGATATACTGTTTGGGTGTCGTTTGTAATAGGAGTTACCACTTTTTAACTTTGGTAAAGGGAATTTCCGTCTTTGTTCTATTCCCACGGGTGAAAGTGGTGATGATAAGTTGTATCAAAACCTTCAAAACCGGTGTCGTTAGTCTCGTCTTTTTCTTTATTTTCCTTAGGTCTAACCTTTTCTTCATTTTGAGAGTGACAAACGTCTACTGTACTAGGAGATGTATCTTTTGGGATTTCTGAGGTGGTCTTTTAATGATCTCGATTAGTTACTTATATCATTTCAACGTCCTACATTTTAGTTGTGTGTCTTTATGGAACGTAAGGATATGTGATTATTACTCTTTTATCTTTCTCTTTAATTCCTTTGTTAAGGTAAGTGGTAACGTTGTTTTTCTTATTTTATAGATGGATTTCTTTGATTTCTGGATATATATCTTTTGATATTTTGTGACCACTTTCTTTAGTTTCTCCTGTGATTATCTACCTCTTTATATGGTACAAGTACCTAACCTTCTTAGTTATATCACTTTTACTCATATGATGAGTTTCGTTAGATGTTAAGTTACGTTAGGGAAAGTTCGATGGTTACCATAAAAAGTGTTTTGATCTAGTTTATTAAAGTGTTAAACATACCTTTATGTTTTTTGGAGCTTATCGGTTTCGTTAGAACTCTTTCTTCTTGCCTTGACCTCCTTAGGTGGACGGACTGAAGTCCGAGATGATGTTTCGGTGTCAGTAGTTCTGTCATACCATGAACGTCTTTCTGTCTGTATATCTAGTTACCTTGGTTTATCTTTCGAGTCTCTATTTAGGTGCGTGGATACCTGTGGAATAGAAACTGTTTCCACCGTTTTTATATGTTACCTCTTTTCCGTTAGAGAAATTGTTCACCACGACCCTTTTGACCGGTTGGTGAACACTTTCTTACTTTGATCTTGTGAAAGATTGTGGTATGTGTTTTTATTTGAGTTTTACCTAATTTCTAGATTTGGATTCTGGTCTTTGATATTTTGAGGATCTCCTCTTGTATCCGTTTTGTGAGAGTCTGTATTTAGTGTCGTCCTAGGAGATACTAGGTGGAGGGTCTTATAACTTTTATTTTCGTTTTTATTTGTTTACCCTGGATTAATTTTGATTTTCGAAGACGTGTTGTTTCCTTTGATATTGTTCCACTTTTCTGTCGGAAGTCTTACCCTCTTTTATTATCGTTTACTTCGTTGACTGTTTCCTAATTAGAGTTTTTATATGTTCGTTGAGGACGTCGAGTTAAGGTCTTTTTATTTACTGGGTTAGTTTTTTACCAGGTTTCTTGATTTGTCTGTAAAGAGGTTTCTTCTGTATGTCTACCGATTGTTTGTGTACTTTTCTACGAGTTGTAGTGAGTAATAGTCTCTTTCCGTTTAGTTTAGGTGTTACTACATGGTAAAGTGTGGTCAGTCTTACCAACGATAGATCAGATGATCGTTATTTACGACCTCTCCCACACCTCTTTTCCCTTGGGAAAATGTGATAACCACCCTTACGTTTGATCATGTCGGTGATACCTCTTGTCACATCTCTAAGGAATTTTTTGACCTTTATCTTGACGGTATACTGGGTCGTTAGGGTGACGACCCGTATGTGTGACTCCTTTGGTCTTAACTTTCTCTGTACACATGGGGTCACAAGTAGCGTCGTGACAAATATTATCGGTCCTGTACCTTCGTTGGATCTACAGGTAGTCGTCTGCTTACCTATTCTTTCGTCACCATGTATATGTGTTACCTTATAATGAGTCGGTAATTTTTCTTATGTAACCTTAGTCAAGATTACTCCACCTACTTGGACCTTGGCTAATATGTCTCACTTCATTCGGTCTTTCTTTTTGTGGCTATGTCATATAATTGTGTATATGTACCTTAAATCTTTCTACCATTACTATTGAGACATACACTCTGTCGTTTTCTCTGTGTCTACATATCTTGTCAGAAAACCTGAGACACCCTCTCCCTCTCCCACCCTACTAAACCCTCTTACCGTAACTTTGTACATATTATAGTATACACTTTGCTTAGCGGTCAGGTCCAAGCTACGTACTATGATCTACGAGCCCCGACCACGTGACCCTACTGGGTCTCTCTACCATACCCTTCCCTCCACCCTCCCCCCAAGTCCTAACCCTTGTGCACATGTGGGCACCGTCTAAGTATAACTACATACCGTTTTGGTTATGTTATAACATTTCATTAATCTGAGGTTAATTTTATTTATTTAAATATAAAATTTTTTACTCCCCACTAAAATTAATTCTATATATGAAAGACCTTCTGGACTACCCTAAATGTCTGAATTTGTGTTCGTTTTACTCTCTTAAATAGCAATTTGTCTTATCTACACAAAATATCTTTAATCCGTCTCATCTACGACTCTCCTTCACTTAACACGACAAAGGTTTGTCGTTTCCGTTTTTCTCTTTCTCTAACCTAACATGTCAAAAGAAATAGACTCTTCTCGGTAAAATATTTAAATATCCGTGTATGTCGAAAAAGGGGGCTCTAATTCCGGCTTTTCCTTAAATGAAAAAGGTTAGAAAATCTTTGGGGAAACTTATCGTCAGTTGTTATAGAAGAAACTCTCAAAACATCCTCCATGTCGTTGAGATGAATTTATTTACCTACCGGATAACTAATGTTCTAACTTACATATTACAATTTAACATGTCGTCCCATCTGTAAAAAGTTTTCCTAAGTTTAATATACTAGATCTATAAAACGAAAGATTACTAGTTTGAAGTACTCCCGATCTCTAATCATTACTAATAACGTTCGGTCGAATGATTTCCACGACCCCTCACCAGTTAAGTCTTAACTCGTGGACGTCATTCGTACTGAAAACACAAACTAAGCAAGGTCTCACTGTGAGTACTGTAAGGTTTACACTACCCCTGTTTCGGTAATAAGATAACTCTTTCAAAGTGTCGTCCGAACACAAGGTGAACCACTCTTCTGGTTGAGTAAAGGTGTCACCCCACCCCTCGTCGTCGTAAGTGTTCATCTCCGACCTCGGAAATGTCCTTCCTCGAAGTCGAGAAGAGTTTGTAAAGTATGTGACACGTGACCAACTCTAGGATTATAAGACACAGGTCACCCATCTTTTAGATCCTTCATATGACTCATGAAAAGTTACTTTGAAATTGTTTATCAATCTTAAACACGCTGTGTTGGATATTTAAGTCCGAAAACTTTTTACAAACATGTATTTACGTATGAGGGAGGTTAGATTTAACTCTGGGACTCTCTCTAATATCCCTAAAATACACATCACACACATATTACTTTATATTAAGATGTAATATGATATAAATACAATATATTGAAATATTATATACAATATATAATGATATATAAACTCTTCATATGTTTCTTTTCGTATGAGTTGGTATCCTGTGTGTCCATTCTGATCGAATCGAAGATGGGGATTTCTATATTCGGGAATTTTAACTTATAAATCCTTTCAAGAAAAACAGCGACAGGGAGAGTGGAGAAAGAAAATGTCCCGTTCTGAGTTGAGGGCTCATGACTAATAGACCAATTTGATTATCCACTTACAGGTCACCGATCATTCTACTAAAAAAGGACGGAACCTGAGAAAGGTAAACAAAAAGAGTGAAGTTTTGTCAGAGGGGTGAGGTGAGAAATGACCTGATCGCGGATGAATAGGAGGTCCTGGGGTCAATTTTAAGAGAAGTAGGTCCTTCAGAAGAGACTCTTAAAGGGTCTTTGACTCCAATTGAGAGACAGAATATGTAACTCTGTCGTAGGGAAGAAATTTTACAAACGATGACTTAAGTCGTTAAGGTGAAGACCCATATATGAGTTTCCTTTACTTTTGTTCTAACACTTTTCTATAGACATGAAGGTACTAAAAAACGTCGTAATAAGTGTTATCGGTTCTATATCTTTGTTAGATTGATAGGTAACTACCTATTCATCTATTCCTCCTACACTATAATATAAATATAATATAAATCACCTTACGATAAATCGGTACTCTTTCTTCCTTTAGGACGGTAAATGTTGGTGTACCTACCTTGAACACCCGTAATACGATTCACTCTATTAAGTCTCTTTCTGTTTATGACTTACTGTAGTGAAGATATATTTTATATTTTTTCGGTTTGAGTATTTTTACCACTCATCTTACCACCAATGGTCCCAGACCCCCCTTAATCCCTCTACAACAAAGTCCCATGTTTGAACGTTGGTCATCTACTCATACAAGTCCTCTAGGTACCGTGTCGTATGACGAGTATCAGTTGTTATGACATAATGGTTGAAGTTTCAACGATTCTCTGATCTAGAATTAACAAGAATAGTGTTTTTTCTTTACTATTAATACCGTACTGTCTCCACGATCGATGGTGACGTCGTCATTAGTTTGACCTTATATATTAACACAGTTTAATTGTACGATATGTGGAATTTAATGTGTCACAACATACAATCTTTCTTTCTTTCTTTCACTTCAGCGAGTCAGCACAGACTGCGAAACACTAGGGTACCTGACATCGGATGGTCCGAGGAGACAGGCACCCTAAAAGGTCCGATATCGAGACCTCACCTAACGGTAAAGGAAGAGGTCCCCTAGAAGGGTTAGGTCCCTAGCTTGGGTCCAGAGGGCGTAACATCTGTCTACCAAATTGGCAGACTCGGTATGAAAGTGATAACACTTTTTGAAGTTTTAAGGTTTGGTTCCTTTTATCATATTACTGCGGAGTGAACATTTGCAGAACATTTGAGAGAACAGATAAAGAATAAGTTTAAACAGAAAGGTCATTCTGAAATTCAAGGGTTCTCTACTCCTTGACACCGACTGAACAAGTAATGAAATAGGAATCACTGACCTTGTCATGACCTATCTGTCACTCACTCACTCACTTCAGTGAGTCAGCACAGGCTGAGAAACGTTGGGGTACCTGACATCAGATAGTCCGAGGAGACAGGTACCCTAAAAGGTCCGTTCTCGCGACCTCACCCAACGGTAAATCATCTGTGAATTATTTCTACTTAGTCAGTTAATTACTCTCACCATCCATTGTTCCGAACAAAAGAAAAACAACAATTCTAGTCTCACTATATTCGTGGAAATTAGGAACATTCTTTTTCGTTTATTCCTCCTTCTCCACTTCTGTATTGTATCCCCCTTTTACCCCAAGGACTTCTCTATCTGTACCCAGGTTCCTGTAATTAAGATCTAAACGTATCGATTAAAAGACCCGACAGAGACGAACCTAACATCTCCGTAGGTTTAAGTCTATTAAGTTTTGGATGAAGAGTAGAAGGGGAATTTTTAAAAGAGGGGAAAGGATTAATTATTAGGATGATAGGGAAGGCCATCCCTGGTCCTTTGGAATCAAGATCAGGACTGAGGAGATTGACGAAGGACCTGTTTAGTGAATGGAGAAAGTTGAAGTCTAAAGGATAGACATCTCAGTCACTCGTTCAGATCTACTGTAGTTTCCATAGAAGGTTGAGATTCTAATTCTCGGATTTCAACTCGATATAAACTGAGAAAAGGAGTAATTTTTGTGTAGGTTGAGTGACCGTCTAGGTAAGTTTAAAACAAGTCTTAGAACAATAAAGAGACGATCCGATTACATTATCTCAAGACACGGTTCTTGTGTAACGACGTTGTCAGTAGTAGTATTTGTGTCGAGACTAGGACGGGAAGTTATAGAGAATACATAAATTAGTTATTTCAGGTTTGACGAGTCAGATCGTAAACACTACGAGATTTTACCGGGATTGGTTGAGGAAGGTCTGAACGAAGAATGAAGAGATAGTCGGTCTGTTAGGACGACCTGACTTAACGGGTAAGAAGGACACTTTTTGGTTACACATGGTAGAGAGACGGAAACAAGGACGGTCAAGGAGGAGGGTTTCACTTAAAATAAGATAATGACGTACCAACCCGACTAGGTAAAAAATTTTATGTCGAGTTCACGGTAAAAGAGGTACTTCCGAGGGAACTAAAAAAAGATCCGTTTTCAACAGACTTATGAAAGATCGGATAACAGACTTATCAAACTTACACAAAATATTATATATCTATAATATTTTATGAAACTTACGTAAAATATTACATCATAAGGGACCACTGAGTCTCCGATTTCACAGACGGACGTTACATCCTCTGGACTCAAACTAGGGACCGAGTCCTTCTAGGGGACCTCTTCCTTTACCGTTGGATGAGGTCATGAGAACGGACCTTTTAGGGTACCTGTCTCTTCGGATCATCTGATGGCAGGTACCCTAACGTTTCTCAACCTGTGTTGACTCACTGAAGTGAAAGTGAAAAGAAAGTTACATCATAAACCGAAGGGACCACCGAGTCGACCACTTCGTAGGAGAACGTTACGTCCTCTGGACCCAAGCTAGGGACCCAACCCTGTTAGGGGACCTCTTCCTTTACCGTTGGGTGAGGTCATGAGAACGGACCTTTTAAGGTACCTACCTCCTCCGACCATCCGATGTCAGGTACCCTAGTGTTTTTCAACAGAATTATGAAAGATCGGATAACAGACTTATCAAACTTACATAAAATATTATATTATATTTTATGAAACTTACATAAAATATTATATATACGAAACTTACATAAATAATAGGTATATTTTATATAATATATATATATATATATAATCAAAGAACTCCCTGTTTTGGTTACAAAACTAGTAAGAATAAGTAGAGTATCATTAAACGAGTCACGGATCGTGTATCGTCTGTGTACCATATATTACAATTCACATAGTCAGATACAGATTTAAAATCTTTAGAAAAGATCAAACATTTAAAATGTCCTTGTAGTTTTGATATAATCAGTCCCAAGAGGTCCTTTTACCTTGGTTAACTCTCACACTCACACACACACTCTCTCTCTGTCTCTCTCCCTCTCTCTCTCTAACCAAATAATATTCCTTAACAGAGTGTATGAATACCTTCGAGTGTTCAGGGTCCCAGACGTCGGTTGTTCGACCTCTTACTCCTCTCGACTACACATCAAAGACAGACTTTCGACCGTCTGAACTTTGGGTCCTTTAGACTATAAAGTCCAGTTCGAGTTTCCGTCCTTTTGTGTATGTGTGTGTGAGTGTGTGTGTTACAGGAACGAGTTACCGTCAGTCCGTCTTCCTTATGAGAGAATCGAAAAGACAAGATTAGTCAGGAAATTGACCAACTTATTCCTAGTGGGTGTAATCCCTCCCAATTAGAGTAGGTCTTTTTACTAACTGACTTATAGACTCGTACGGGACCGGGTCAATTGTGTATTTTAATTGGTAGTGTTTTTGGGTCGAATTTAATTAGTTAAAATGGAGTGAATTCGGTAACTGATGAGATTTTACTATCTTACACAGTCTCAGAATCGTTCGATTATCTATGTTTAGTACTTACTTTACGAACCCGTAGAGGTACGGTTTCAAGATGTCAAGGTAAAAATGAACTGCATACCTGGGAGAGTCTAAGTTAGTGACGTTGGTCCCACAAAGGAGATCATAGTCCCCATCTTAGATCCGAGGACACGAGTTGAAAGTTTTCTTCACCATAAACTTAATGTATAGACATCCAAGAGCACTAGATATCTCCATGTGAGACTCCCACCGGTGGAATCTCACCGTATACACATAGAACTGTGACTGGCAACAAATAACACGGTGTCTTTTACGTGGTATAATATACCGGGTCCCAAGGTTTCTCTTACTGAAGGACCAATGGATACAGAAACAAAAACTCGATAAATTTTCTAGACGTATTTTACTAGTAAAATTACAGTCCTACCGGGACGGTTGTGAGAGTGTACGGAAGCATTACTAAAGAGGGGTGACTTTGTTTTGGTAGGACCTTTTTAGTTCCTAGTCTCAATAATTATCCCATCGTGTTATCCCAGTTGAAACATATCAAAACTGTTCCTTGATGACTAGGGTCGGAGTAATACTAGTGGTCCGGACACTTTCTTTACCTTTTCACTGTACCTAATGTAAACGGTCGGTTTCCTTGGACGACTGAATATATCCGTGTCGTTATAACGATCAATACTGAAGAAAGGGTTCATTCTATTGTTACTTAGTAGGATTTACGCACCATCCGTCCGAACGTTTGTAGGTGAAAGGGAAGGATATCGGTGAGGTACTACACACCTCTCTCGTAACTGCTTCAGAGACGACGTGACGTTCGTTCTAACCCCGTCCTACTGGTCGGAACCCAACGTCTTGTGACATATCAATAGGTCAAACAAATAAGTCGACACCGGTCAAGACTCAGACATTACAGACGAACACCACTCCTGAATGATTGGACAACTAAAGCGTAGAAAACAACAACAACAACCCAGGTAATGATCGAATAACAACTTACGAGTCCAGAGTGGTTGTCAGTTTGAACACCATTTAGTAACAGAGCAGTTTTTCATAAGATTACTGGTTCGTTCTCGTTTCGGACGAAAGTTCTCGTATGTTGAATGTCTCAATTGCTCCTGTTTAACTCTAAGGGATTCATAGGTTTGACGACGTTAGTAACATCAGTGACGCCCTCGGATCAGACATTACACCGTGAATCCTACACGAGTGTCGGATTCCCAGATTTAAGTACACTAAACCCCGAACAATAAACGAATATACGATGTTTCTCTTCTTTTACTTCCGTCTAACTCGTTATATCGGTAGAGTATAAAAATCGTACTTTCAAAGGTTTTAGTTTAAGATGTGTAAACTGTCCTTCGAACCAAAATTCGGTCCTAGAGTTTCCGGACACCCCTGGTCCGGTTCTTGTATTTACTCTTTTCACCCGACTCCCCTCTGATCTCACTTTACCTTTATTACACAAGGCAGGAGTCTCCGGTCTTTAAGGAGTCGACGTCGGTGTACTGACTGGAAACCCTTACGTCCGTGTCACACCGATGATAGAATGGCAAAAAGTTTACTAGATCGAAAAAAAAAAAAAAAAAACCTAGATCGAAAATTTTTTTACTGAAAATCTACAGTCAGTGTGTACAAACCTACGACCTAACCGGGTTTCTAACAGTCAGAAACCAAATCATCTTTCCCGTTATTTGATCTTTAGTCTTCGTTGTTGTTGTTTCAGTGAAGTCAGCACAGACTGAGAAACACTGGGATACCTGACATCGGGTCCTCCGAGGAGACAGGAACCCTAAGAGGTCCGGTCTTATGACCTCACCCAACGGTCCGGGAGGAGGTCCCCTAGAAGGTTTGGGTCCTTAGCTTGGACACAGAGAATACAGAGGACGTAACTGTCTACCTAAGAATTGGTGATAGTGGTGGACCCTTCGGGGTCTTTAATCTTCTGGACCCAAATTTGAACTAATAGGAGATATCGACACTCTAGAAACTGTTCAGTGAATTAGAAAGACCCGAAGACGAAACAGGAGACATCACTTTCAGCGAGTCAACACAGGCTGAGACACGCTGGGGTACCTGACATCGGGTGGTACGAGGAGACAGGTACCCTAAAGAGTCCGTTCTTATGACCTGGTCCATCGGTAAAGGAAGTGGTCCTCTATCAAGGCTGAGTGCCTAACTTGTGCACAGAAAACAGAGGACGTAACGTCCGTCTAAGAAATGGCAGACTCGGTGGTCCCTTCGGGAAAAGGGGGTAGACATTCTACCTCCATTTTTATGAATGGTGTCAACACGGTGTCTTAGCACACCCACTTTACTTATCACACGTACTTTCCTGAAATTGTATCCAGTGAACAATCTGTTAACAAAGCCAACCACTTACAACTGAACTATGTGTAATCCCTACTACCATTCCAATTGACAAAAAGTTAGTCGAAGTCCTCGGATTCCTTTTCTGAGTTTTCCTAAAAATTTTGAAATTTCGGTTTCACAATGGTTGGGAAAACTCAGTCGGGGGTTGTTTGTAGGAAGGAGGTCGGACAACAGTAAGATTAGTTATCTTACTCTACCTCGAGACAAATCTTCTTTTCCTTTCGAAATAATAATAAGACCACTAGTTTCTTGTCTCTCCACCATCGAGACAGATCTCGTGTACGAGAGGGACTTTCCGACACCCGCCCCGACGAAACATCCCAAGAGGCGTCACCCCTCCACTCCCCCGACTTAAGAGCACTCAGGTCGCGTCTGCACAACGAGTGTCGAGGTCCAGCGTCACAACACGCGTCGGTAAGTCTTGTGCCGAGTGACGGCGGTAGAACTTGACTCCATGACCCCATCGGTACGACGGAACTCTTGAGACAAGACTTCATGGACCACGGTCCGGAGACGTGAGTCCTGAGGACTCGTTCACTTTGATCTGACTCGTGTTTCCTTTTCCTTTTCCAATCTGAAATAAAACAATGGGTCTAAGATAAAAATAAAGAACCCTTAACAATTACCCGAAACGGTCACTCTTTTCCTGAAAGTGTACCCCGTTCTACAATCTCCAGTCCTCGGTTCCGTTGTGGATCTAATTTTCGACGACCACGAAACTTCTCCAAGATCGTCGTTGACCTTATTAACAAATTGTTCACTGAATACAATTTCAGGAAAGTGTATGTTATAAGTAAAGTGGGTGTGTCAAGATACCGTGTTAACACCATTCGTAAAAGTGGAGGTAGAATGTCTACTCCTTCGTCTTCGGGTCTTTCTAATTTGAGAAGAATTGGAGTTCTCGGTATCCGGTCTTTACCTAAGAACTCGTCTTCATTCTCACACACCACCCTGTCCTTCTTGACCCGTAGATCGGTCCGGTGAGGAGTCGAGACTCCCTCCCTGAAATCTCAGAGGTCGGTAGGCCCTTCCACCTGTTACGCCTAATGTACCCTATTCGGACCCACATTTAAAATTTCGTACGAAGCACGATATAAGTGGACAGTACTTCTTCGAGTCCTTTCGATATCCAACGTCTAAAGTCAAGTCACCGATGTACTTATTAAGTAGTCAGTAAAACAGTCCAACGTCGTTGATAAAAAAGAGAGAGTTTACGAATGTCGATCGACACTTCTTAATTGACCGTTCTTTCCCTCATATACGTGCGAAACGACATTCCGAGCCTTCACCGTCTACCTCTCTACACAAAAGAACTTGAGTAAAAAGATTGAATGGACGACAAAGAACCAAGGTGGGATAAACTGACGTAAAGGAATCAGTAACTAATTCATCTGATCTAAACCTACTAAATGTCAATCTTATTCTCCCAGCACAACTCAGAGTCTTTTAATATAAGGATAGGAACATTTTGAACGGAAGAGAAGGAAATACTTTTGTGTAGAAGAAATCCCTTGACCATACTAGGACTTTTCAACGAATGTGACGAGCTATCCAAATCGAACTTACACATTTTGTACATGTCTATTTTAATATTTTACAACTTCTAAATTAAAATTGTTTAAATCAACACACAGACGAATTCACATACTCCCCCATACTTACTTTATTCTACCCGGTCCTTGACTATTAATAACTTTGACCTGCTACTCACGATTAATTGTAAATAAATATTTAATTAATATTTTAATATATAATTAGTGAAACGACGTGTGGATTTTGATTGTGTCGTAACAATTAGTTAATATAAGGTTATATTTTATTTTTAATTTTTTTTATTTAATGAAACGGACCACAATATTCACTATAAAATAATGAAATGGTGGTGGGTGTTAGGTACCTAACAGAAAAAAAAAAAAGAAAGTAAACAGAAATAAAAATTCAATAATTGACATATGAGTAACATTTTTTCGATTTTCTTATGTCCTTTATATTTGTCATTTTTAAGGGTAAGCGTAAAGTGAGATGGACAAAGGGTTGGGTGTACGGAGGGATCTTCATTGGTGTCGTTTTCAACCAACATGTAAGAAAGTCTTGAAAGACATGCGTGTGTGTCTATATACAACTTTACTCACACCAAAAAAAAAAATTGTTTTTTCTTAACGACATCATATTTCCCGTCAAACTAAAATATCTTCCTAGTCAAAGAAGTGTTCGTTTTGTATAGAGGTTAGGATATTACATTTAGTTCACTTTTTTATCCATAGTGAATTATCTTAAAACACAAAACCGTTTTAAACGTTATTGATATTTCTTTAAACAGGAAAATAATTATCCATTCGAAATTACTTCAGCCTCTTACGTTACTTACACAGATTTTACGAAGGTTACGACTAATGAAATTTCATACCGGTGGTTTTCGTTGAAATTTTTTACTAGTTACTGTAGAAAATCACCTTATGTAAAAGTGTACGTGTAAAGTCTCATTTTTCGTTTGGGTAAATTCTACTTCTTCAGTCGAACGTGAAAACCAATTAAAAATTTCTCTTTTCCTTAGTAGAACACCATTACGAATCATGATAAGTATAACCACTGTTACATCCTTAAATCTAAGTAATTGAGAGTGACTTACTACTCGTCAACTTTGAGAGTTATATAAAACTTTCCTACGAGACAGAGGAAAAAATAACACATAGTAGAGACTGATGGAAGGCTTGGAGAGACAGGACAAGTCGAAATACATTTGAAAAACTTATGTCCGAGACAAAGAGAGTCTACGGAGTATAAATGAAAGTCGTTACCGCTCTTTGTGTCTAGAATTCTCACTGGGAAGAAACAAAAGAAAGACTAAGTGAAAATTCCGAGTACTTTCCGTGATCCGACTGTCGAGACCTCCGAGGTCTGGACAAATAGACACACGGTACACGTCGGACCGTGTAGAGATAACGTAATCGTCATCGGGAGGGAAACGTGGACGCCCTCGGTCGTACTCCGTTTGCGGTCCGACGAGATAGGAACCACGAAGAGGACTTTCCTTCGTTAATCGGTCCTAAGTCCCTGTCCGGGAAAGACAAAAAATATTGTGAATAGACGATGTCGGAAGGGGGGGTATGTATATGTGTGTGTGAGTAAATAAGTGTTTCAGGGATTAACCGAGTATACTTGACCACGAACCTATAACACGATTTCTCTGCGTAAATGACTCCTTCGTGAATCATTTATAAACGGTACATATATGGGAACTTATGTGATCTTAGACACATTCACCAGGTGTTTAGGTATACGTCTAATTTATTATTTATATACAGTATAAATACACTGATTATGTAAGTATCATTAAAAATTAAGTGAATTTTTAATATCATTTGATATATATTGTATTTTAAATAGTAAAATTGGTAAAATTTACATGTTAAGTCAGAGTAATTAATGTAAGTGATACAACATGTTGACAATGGTGATAGACAAAAGTCTTACAAAGACAGTAGGGTTTGTCTTTGAGACATGGGTAATTCTTTATCGAGAGGTGAGAGAAGAGAGGGTCGGTGACAATTGGAGACTATATAAACGGAAATACCTAAACGGATAAGACCTATAAAGTACATTCAGTTTAGTATGTTATAAACAGGCAGACACGGACTGTAAAGTTAGTCGTATTACAAAAGTTCTGAGTAGGTACAACATCGTACATCTTGAAGAAAGGAACAATATCGACTTATTATAAGGTAACATATATATACGGCGTAAAACAAATAGGTAAGGAGACAACTATCTGTAAACCCAACAAAGGTAGAAAACCCATAACAGTTATTACGACGATACTTGTAGTCGTATACTTATAGATTAAGAGACAAAAGTAAAGAGAACCCATATATGGAGTCTCACCTTGACGGTCCAGTATACCATAAAGGTGCAAAAAGTCCATGGTGGTTTGACAAAAAGGTACCACTGATATGGTAGAAGGTAAAGGTGGTTGTTACATGTTACCAAGGTTACGGAGATGTAGGAGTGGTTGTGAATAAGGGGGGGGGGAAAAAGCCATTAGGTAGGATCATCTACACTTGATACATCATCGAAAAACAGGGTATAAAAGAGTTAGGTGATCATTACACACACACACACACACACACACACACACACAGACACACATCCTCCCAGATACTTTATAGACTGTAAATTTTCCATGAGAGTTTAAAATTTTACACTTCTGACGATTAAATCTATTTTGTAAAAATCTCTAAGAGGTGTAACGTATAAAATCTTTATAAAGTATATTAGGAGTACCATTTTAACCTTTCATCCATGATAACAGGGGTATATCTCTTTAACTTCGAGACTCTTCAATTTGTTAAACTCTTTGTCAACAGTTTGGGTCAAACTGGTCAAGATTAAGGGTCACTTTTAAAAGCTGTAATAGGTTTAATGGAAAGACCTATACCTGACGATCTCGAACCTCCTTTCACTCTACTTCCGAAATAAAAAGTCAAAAGTACACAGACAAGAGGTACGGTGCTGGATGAACAAATGTCACCGAAAAGAGGAGGGACATAGAGATATGGTTTAAGAGAAAATAAAACTAACTCCTAAAGGGTACTATTTATTCTTTATCAGTCTTTATATCTTATGACTTTTTGTCTCTGTTCTTTTTTTGACTTAGGATTAAGGTACTATATCAACATATTGTACTACATCAACATACTATATACGTGTATATATCACATTCTCTTTATCTCTCTTTCTCTCTTAACATCTTCAGAAATATAAAAACAACCCCTGAGACTGACCATTCCTATTCGAATTCACCGTTTATTATGTCTATTAAAGGAACCTTTTGAAACGCCTCAAACAAAGAAGAGAGGGATCATACGATACACACGTACGCACGAGTCCGTGAAGTCAGCACAGACTGAGAAACACTGGGAAACCTGACATCGGACGGTCCGGAGAGACAGGGACCCTAAGAGGTCCGTTCTTGTGACCTCACCCAACGGTAAAGGAAGAGGTTACGTACTCCTCCCACCCCATCCATCAAGTCACCCTTAAGAGGAATCTACTAGTCTAGACATCGGGTCGTGTCTCCAGATTTCGTCTCCTTTCGTTGGTGACACCGTTGATAAATGGTCATTAAGACTTATGGATGGTCCTGGGACTCATATTGTATCATCAGTATCATTATTTTATTATTCATCGTAAACAACTTACGAAGGATACACTGTCAGTCACATAACTTATAAAAAATTATCTGAAATCAAAAATCTCTTTGTTACAAGTGTCATTTAACTCCCCTTACCTGTTTCTCAAAGGTAGATGGGGGCAGGGGTGTATTCGTGTAGTAGGGGGTAATAGTCGTAGAAGGGGATCTGATCCTGTACACAATGTAACCGCTTGTACGTGACTGTGTAATGTTGGTAGGTTTCAGGTATCAAATGTAATGACAAGTTCGAACCACGACATGTAAGATACCCAAAAGTGTTCTCATATTACTGTACATAGGTAGTAATATTATAGTACACCTTATGAAAATAACGGGATTTTCAAGAAACACGAGACGGATTGGTAAAATACATATAATTGAGTAAATTAACAGTGTTTTTGGAATATTCCGTCCCTGTTAATAATACTGGTAAAATGTCGACCCTTTTGTCTCCATGTCTCCGTGTCTCTAAAGTCCTTTGAACGAGTTGGTTCATAAGACTGAGGTTTTGGGTCGGATCGATGAAAGTAAAGACGAATAGTTAGGTGTTTAGAAACAGATAGGAGAATATCGAATACAATAGTGTTAGTACGATCCAAATATTGGATGAATAAAATGAATTGTTATAATTATTGTAAAAGGGGAAAAGAGGAACCTCACGAATTATGTCGATTCGAAAAGTTTGAATAATCTTTTTTTACAATCTTTTATACATTTTGTTTTAAATTTTAGAAGACGTTAGAACTAAAAATTTACGTTGAAGTTTATGACAAAATCACATAAAGTAAAATTCCACAAAAGGAAACTATCGAATAGTTTTTAAAAACGAGCCACCTGTAATACAACAACAAATTAATTTTAGGTACATCCAGTACAAAAGTACATTGGAGACTTGGTTCAGAGTACAACACTTTTAAAAACTCTTGCAACAGATGGTTGTCAGTGTCTTTCTAAAAGTTCTCTCACATATTAAACACTAAACCAAGTGAACAATAAGAACCAAAGACTTATTTAATATCTTAGACAAACTCGGAACTTTTAGGGTAAGTGAAACGTGGAAGTGAAGAGACAAGTTGACGTTCGAGGTATTCTGTAACCGGTACGACCGAAACGAACGCTGAAATAGGGACGATTTGTCACACACACACACACATATACACAATCAACGAATCAGTACAAACTGAGAACGCTGGGGTACCTGACATCGGACGGTCCGAGGAGACAGGTACCTTAAGAGGTCCGTTCTTATGACCGCTCGTATCGGTAAGGGAAGAGGTCCCCTAAAAGGACTGGGTCCCTAGTTTGGCCGTAAAGGACGTAACGTCTGTCTAAGACATGGTAGATTGGGTGGTCCCTTTGAGAGTGGTTTGTCATGGACCATGAATTATGTATAGACCAGAGGGTCTAAAGGGAGAATACGGAGGGGTTTAGGTCTAAATACGTGTGGTTATTCACACAGCAGACGTTTTAAATTTAGTCTAGTACACAATAGGAACACTCGGTGTCGTCTCAAAATTAAAATAAGATTCTGGAACCTTTTTCATCCACTCTTTCCTTGGTTCATACTCACCGTCTCAACCGAAACCAGTCCTTTCCGTAAAGGAGTCAGTATGGATCTTCTTCTTTACAAACCAAACATCCAATCATTTCTCCTCCTCCTCAGCAAAAACAAACTACCGAAGATAAAAGAGTTGCTCGATTCACCGTTCCAACGTCGATTGCTCCCATCCTCCATCTTTATCTGAACTTTATCAACAGAATCTTTTATCCTCTCTAAAGGTTTCTTTATATCATCCTAAAGACACGTTCCTAAGTAAGTGCTTAAAAAACTCCTAAGTAAACTCCATACTTTAGTCCTAAAATTTTCCTTAGATCACACGGGTGCACATCCTAAGAGACAGGAATCGACGTATATCAACAAAAAGGGATGACTGGAGGGAGTTTTCCTAAAAGAGAAACAAACTTCGGGTTCCGTTCCTAGTGGACCACAGGTCCTTGGGTGAAGTCCCCCGGGTTCTTAAGGGACTTGAATATACGTTTTAAACACGTATACACGTAAAAGATCTCTTATCCAGGAATCGAGAGTAATCTAAAAGTTTCCTCAGAAACTTGGGGTTTTCTAATTCTTGGTGACAACTTTATGGGATTATCATGTCGTGAAGTCCTGACGGAGTGTCCGCGGGAGTAACAGAGTGATTAACGGAATATTCCTCCGGGTAATCCATTGAGTGTCGATTTGAGGATCATACTTGAAGTCGAGGGGTGGAGAGTTGACGTCGGTGAGTGGTGTCACTGAGTATCCCTCTCCCCTGTGACGGAAACGAATTTTTACGCTGTAGGTAGTAGTAGTCTTTATAAGGATGGAAGTAAATTCGTCAGAGGGGAGAGTTGTCTGTAACTACAGTGAAAGGTCACAACCTATATGATCCAGTTTCTCACACACACGTAAATTTTTTGAGGTTTTGTCTCTAGTATCTGACATCGAATAAAAATTTAATAAATTTTATTTTATTTTATTTTTTGAGGCTTCTCAACAGTGGTTTAGATATGAAGGTAGTCACCATACACTTGAACGAAGAAATTAGTGTGATCTTTAACAACTCGGAAAATGAATAACGGTTAGACTATCGACTTTTACCACGTGACCATGGAATTGAACAAAATTTATACAGTGGTATTGAAGTCCTAGAACCTATCCGTCGTCTGAGAATTCTTTAAAATACGTTTAAGAAGTACAAAGACCCATAAAAAGTGACTGGTCACCTCCCTACCCTACTACAAAGTATTGGAAGTCTAAGAGGTTCCCTCAGATCCAGAGTTTTTATATGTTTGTTTCGACCCTCCAAAAATATCGTTTAGTAATTTCTTTTCATCTGTTTTCTTTGTTTTTCCATTTTTTACTGGTTGTCCTTTTAATGTTTTATTGTCGTTAACTTGCTCTACGGGTATCAGGGGTAGATATCGAGAATTGTTGGAAAGAATGGACCGTAGGGTTTAAGAACTCGGACAGGGTAAAAGAAAGAAAACCCTACGAGGACAAGAGACCGTGTGTCTCTAATAAAAACACAGAATTTATTACGGAATTTTTAAAATTTTTTTTACGTAAAGAATGGTTTTAGAACCAAATTTCTACCTGAAAGACTCTTCAATGGGGTACAAACGGTCACCGAGTTTTCTAATCTTCCAACACAAGTTTAGGTGAACTAAAAGAGACACAAGTGAAACTTTGATTCATGTATACTTCAAATTTATTTCGTACAAATGTCCCATCTGAAAAGTTAAAGAAGGTAAAACATCCTAAAAGAAAGAGGTATCTAAGATAAAGTCAAGTTTTCTTCGTTAACTTAATACAAAGGGTCTTAAAAGGATCAAACACCTTTTCAGAAAATTGGAATTCTTTGTAGTAATTTCTTACGACAGTATGACTAAGTACAGTTACATACCGCTTTTGATGGTATTATAACATTTCATTAATCGGAAGTTAATTTTATTTAATTAATTAAATTTTTTTTGTCACGATTTTTTTTTTTTCTTACGACGGTATTAACCTCAATAAAAAAGTCATAGAGTCAAGATGGTGGTTCACGACAAGACACAAGTCTTTCCCATCAAGGTACAGGAACAGTGGACGTTCCTGTTACAGAGGACAGTAGGACCTCCTTCATGAACCAAACGGAAGACAAATGATAACGGGAAGACTAAAACAGAGACATGTATTACTCCATCCACTATCTTAGGACTTGAATGTTGCGGATATACCCGATTCCTTTAACTCCATCTCCTAAACAGAGTCCTTTAGTCACTATTTCACCCCGATCTTTGAATTAGAAGACTATGGGTAATAGAAAGACACTCCCTCACAACACATTATTACTCTTACGGATAGATTACGATCCAGAGCCAAGATGTTGAAGGATCGATATCCCGAACAACATTCCATACATCGGAGGTACCCGGAGACAAAAGAGTAGATATTTTACCTCTATTATTACGAATGAAACGTCCGACCAACATTCCTAATTTCCTCTATTATAGACGTTTTACGGACCGTGGATCATCTATTTTTCTAACCAGGTAAGTGGGTAGAGAGGTGCGATGTCCCTTTTAAAGTTATTCCTTTCTTTCTTTCTCCGTACTTATTCAAAAGTAAAACCATCCCTTTACTATCTTAGACTCTAAGAAACCTCGACCTTCTCGCGAATCTCTAGTTTATCAAATGATTGAACAAATACCTTCTCCTTTATCCGGGTCTCTACCGATACTGTACGGGACCGAGAGTTCGATTGTGTTTTCTGGACCATTTCTGTGAACGTGAATTCTTTCCTTATGCTAAAAATTCCTTGGAAACAATTACAAAGAATTTGTAATTGAGAAAGTTTCATTTTTAAGTAAAACACGATTTTATTCTTAGGGGTATGAATTTCGAGTACCCTATTACTAACATTTTTGGTCGATGTAACTTCTATCATGGTTTCATTTTATTTTGTTCCACCCTAAGAAAAAATTAATTTCCCATTACATATAAAACTTTTATGTTACCTCGTGTCTATTACTTATTTATGTAAATCATGTACATCGCTAATGTTACATATGGTGTAACAATTGAAGGGAGTGTTGACTACTTTATTTACCTGATAGTTTTATAACCCCCCCTTACAGTCTATTTTAAAGTGAATTTACTAAAGAAGATCTTAAAAGGGGATAAGATCTAATCAAAACAAACAGATGGTATTCTTGTTTTTATTTGAATTATGTATCTATTTACGAACAGAAGGATTGTGATGTTTTCTTTGTAAACAAGGGGGTCTATTGAGAATTCATTTGACGACAGTTTTGTTAATCACAATAAAAAGATAATAGGAGGATAAACTCTCATTTATTGGTCAAGTACTTATACAATTAATAGATCATCCACCTCTTCTATTCCTCCCGGGTTATAGAGGTCTTCGTTGACTATTTAGTAGTTAACGTATGTTTTTGTGTTCTCTTGACCGAGATTCGACCTATCTCATACAGGCGTAAAGTGGATCGGTCTGACACTATGAAATTTCTCTTGGTCTTCTCTTCACTGTTACAAAACTGTCTTAATTGGTGTTTATTTGGAAGTAAAGACGTTCCGACGACGTTACTCTCAGAGGGTCGATTGGTTTATAATATATCGAAATAAAATGACGGTTGTTTCAAGAAAATAAAAGTGTGGCAAATCTTATATGTAAAATGTTAAAACATTACCAGTAAACTTTCTTAACCCCTTCACTTCGATTTGGTATCTTATACGAGGCAATTTTTTTTTTTTTCGTCAAATACCATAATCACGACGTCTAAAAAAAGATATTTTAGTACAAAATTTTTATTTACTAACACGAAGAAAATTCGAATTAAATGGAAATCATTAGTATGAGTTGAAAACCGTCGAAACTTACACGGAAAACTTTAGAGGCCGTGTCTTAAGAAGTGGTAGGTGTCACCAATTTACAAGACGACTTTCCCTTGTGTAAAACTCCCCCCTCGTTTCGACCCCCACCCCTCCTTTGTGTCTTTTCACGAAAGGGAAGGATAAAACTTCACCGTTCTACATAAAAAGGTATAATTTATAAAACTTTTTCAACTTACGACGTAACACGACCTATTAATTTTACATTTAAAGTCATAGATACGAACGAAACACTAAAAAATTTTTATGTAAATTCAATCAACAGAAAATTTTGTACACCAGTCGACAACATAAGTGTATACCAGTTTACTAGTTTCAGACTTGAGGAGAGATTAACAGGGGGGCGACGAGCAGACGAGACAGGCACTAGTTCCGGAGTCGTCCACTACTCTTTCCGTACTCTTGTCCGACCTTCCTCTTACTCCGTGGCTCTCCGGGTTCGACTTTCTTTATTTCTGAAGGTCATGTAGTGGGACTGTCATTTCTCGCTTCCTTTTCACTGCAGACCAATCATCACGAATATATAAAAAAACAAGTGGTTAGACGTATGTAAAAAAGGGATCGATTTACGTTTACCTCAGATCGGACGAGGGTCTTTGCCTCGGGGTGTGTAGTCGCGGAGGTGGCTTCACAACGTAAACAAATGAACGGAGCCCTCCTTCGACGATTTAGGGTGTCAAATATCATAAAGTGTACAAACACCTTTAGTAACGCTAAGAAAAGTGAAGACGAACAGTAACAAACGGATCTCAAGTGAAACGGTCTACCGCGAAATAACAGTGATCACCAATGTGGAGCGATAACCTAGTCAAGTTCTGGTTTACCACACTTCTCGAAAGTATGAATCTCCTAAATCAGTTTGTAAGTAAGAGACGATAAGTCCGACGAACTCGTGATTAAGTATTTGCTCGGCCGACTGGATCCTTACTTCCCTCCTCTTTTCCCGGGTTCAGAAAAAAGGGAGATTTAATAATTAAACGGAAGATAAATGTCAGGTTTAACCTTACTTAGTATTAATTCGTCCTCACAGAACGTATTTGTGTGCATTCTACGATTCCGTCCCCAACGACCTCCCCCTCCCCACCTTTGTTCTATGGTGTAATACACTAAGACGGTCTCGAATTCCCATAAACGGTGTGTTTTTATGTTGGGTAAGAAAGGGTTCAGGACTAAGGACTATAAGGCACCAGGGAATAGATGATCGGTCACGATAGTCGTGTCCGGGATTCACTAAAGTAGCAAAAAAAGGAACCTTCAAAACCCTATACTTTATAAAAGTTTTCACTTATGGAAAGTTCACACCTATCCAAAAGTTCCAACCCCTCCCGGGAAATTTTAAGTTCTCTAAGGTAAGTAGAATACATTAAAGATTTCCTCGAAACCTCTCCGACCTTTTTAAGACCCACCCACGTCAAAAGACGAAATCCTAAACCCTTCAAATCCCGGGACTCTGTCCGCCGTAGTATGGCAAACACACACAAAAATTGTTTAACTACACGACCAACGGAAACACTTCCGTTCAAAACAATGACTTAGAGAACCGCCGACAAAGTTCGAGACCTTGAACAGAGGGAAAGAAGTAGTTTGGATAAATTTATCGGCTCTTCTGTCACACATCATGCCACTTTGATTCTGTTCCCGTCGTCCTTTTCCCAATGCGTTTGTTACTGAGTTATCGAAACGGATTGAAACAAAGAATAATTTATACTCCGGGACATCAACAACGGGATCAAAAGGAAAAGGTGCGTCCTACCCTCAAAGCGAAATGGATTGATAAGTTTCACTAGAACTTTCCTGTTTCTTTTCGTGGCTACACTTCTCCCTCCAAGAAGCCGTCTTCCGTCCACGACTCCCTAAACCTCCAATAATATCTTTTTGAGGAACTTCGGGAACCACGTTACGGAACCACATCATTCTTTCCGTTTGTCCTATTACCTAACATAGTTGTCTCCCTCGCTTGGGTTTAGTTTTCTGCACTAGAACAATGACATACCGGACTATAACAGGGAGATGTTTCTCGACCAACCACGATTAGTTTGTGCGACGTGACGGCCGGATTAGTGGAACAGGAGTCTTCGGATAACAGGACCCGTTCCGGGTCAAGTGTCGGACCTCCTACTCTCGGTGAAAAGGTTCCTTCCTTTACCTTACTCTCCACATCCGAAAAGGGAAGTAAGGAATAAAAAAAAAAACGGAACTCTATGTTACGTTTTAATACATTATTATCATAGGAGCTCCGGTCTGGGTTTGGACCTCCTTCCGTGTCGCCGCCCCTAACGTCGAGACGAACCCTTCATTCGTGTCGACCCTCCTTGTTTCGCAGTTGACCCCCGGGAGACCCAAAAGGTGTGTTGTAAGTAAAGACCTGACGCCGAGAAACGATACGATTCACCCGATGGTTCATTAACCCGGATGGGAATACCTCCCCTCCTCTGTCTTTCGACCTTCCTCCTGTATCACTCTTTTGTCCTTGACAATTCGGTCCCTAAGACCACCCCCACCCCCACTCGTCCGCTCCTGAAACGAAAGTGTCTCGAGGACCTCTGTTTTGATACTTCATTCCTCTCTCAATTAAAATTCGAAATTAAAATTATAATTTGGTTTTCAGAACTGTAAAAGGGAAACTGTCACCCTGTTTTATGACTGATTTATCATTTTCAGATCTCAATCTCCTTCGAAAACACGTGAGACCGTTGAGTGGAAGCACCCGAAACCAAAGGAGTAGACTTTTTGACTCTCCTCCCAAAACTGAACTTCAGATTCAGGGAAAAAAGGTAAAGACTGTAAAACGTTCTCTAGTTTACATGAAAATCCACCAAGACTAAAGGTAGAAAGACATTCTCAGGTACTCACCCCACCTACCCCGATTGACTAGGTCGATATCACTCCGAGTCCATGTCACAATCCAATTTGACAAAGTAAGAGAACAAGACACGTGTCCTTGGAAGAAAACCCGTTGTCTGAATCCTTCTTACTCACTGACCGATTTTTCACGAACGAACAAATCGGTAATCAAAATTCCCACCTTAGCGACCCCCAAATCCCGACGATGTAAAATGTCGACAAAGTCTCCGACAGGGGGTGACAAGGAGAGAGGAACGTTCCAAGTCTTTAAGGACGGAAACCCAAGTATACCGACTCCGGTTAGTCTACGAAAGTAGTCGAGTGGTAACCTACAACTCACTATATAACGGTGGTCAATTTTAAACTGGATGAGTTACTGGGAGAACGTTTGTAATTAACACGTCTTGTAGAAAGAGGAGGTTGTTCTCATAGAAGAACTTTTCCGGTGAGTAAATGGATTCTCAATCAGGTTTGGTAGGTTGAAACAATGTTTCGAATAGAATACGAAGAATCACGTTCCTAAGGACCTCTTTTCTTAGTGTATCCAGATTTTATTCCCAATCCTTCTCTGACAAAAAGAGTCTCGGAAACGTTTGCTAATGATCTTTCCTGGAAGACTTGAAGATACTCTATGAATAAATGGTATTGTTTTTGTGTCGGGATTAGTAGTTTCTTATCTTTCTACATATTGATTCCGAAATGAAATCGGCACTTCCTAAAACATATTTTGGAAACTAAACGGTACCCTTTCCTTGCCGTTTAAAATTTCACACGTCCTATGTCGTACGAACCTCGACCACGTGCCCCTACTGGGTCTCCCTACAACACCCCTCCCTCCACCCTCCCCCCAAGTACAAACCCTTGCGTACATTCTTAATTTCTAAATTTTTTTTTATTATTATTTAAGTATGATTTTTTTATATATTTTTTTTTATTTTAATTTTTTTTTTGTCTTATTCGTTACTACCAGGCAAAAAGTTTGACCAACTACCGATTTCTATCCAAGAAAAATAAATTCTTCTTTTGTTTGACGTAATTCGTTCGTAAAGAATAGTACCTTGGTTAACATACGTCAAAATAAGTCTAAAAGATGAACTAGAACAACACACTGAAACCTCCATGATCCTCCCGTAGTAGGGCTCCTCTACACGTCTATAGATTTTCTTCTGAAAAAGAAAAATTACTTTCATGTCTTCGACGTTTTGTTCCCCTTCTTCACCCATAACAGAAACTTTAATGGATTTACTTAGGTCGATTGACATCTCTTGTAAGAAAGATGAAATAAACTAGGTGAAGTGGGTGGTAAAATCATTATGATGTGAATAATCCTTTTACCACATTTTAACTAGACCTTTAGTACTGTAACGGACGACGTAGACACGACACAACCACACGTATACGGTTCTGTCGGTCGTGTCCACAATTTTTAATCGAAAAGGAAGGACCTGCATCTTGTATCTCTTCGAACAAAAAGTCCGAGTAAAGAAGAATGTGGATCAGTCACCCCTCTTTTCTCGTCACTTGAACCTCAGTCTACCTAAAACCAAACTTAGGGTTGACATGGTGAAACATTGAAGAACTGACACCAGATGAGTGAATTCGGATCTTGAAACAGATAGTTTACTTTGCCAGTCGTAACGGAGGACGAAAGTCTCAGACACTTTCTTTTACAAGTGTTTGAACAGAACCATTAATTTAGTCGTCATGAAGGAAGGGACAAGGTGGAAACAAAAAGGTTCAACCCTCTTCCGGACCTTTGGTGGGACATCCCCTCCAAAATAATAGGAATAAAGTACTCCTTTGACTCCGGGTCCGTTGACCAAGAGAATTACAGAGTGTCGACCGGTCACTGGTTCGTTTCTAACTTGGAGTTCAAAAGATTGAGGAGTAGATCGGAAAAGTGGTACGAAGATTTGTTTAACCCGGAAGTGAGTCGACCGAAAGTCACTCTTTAATCGAAACAAAACTTTGCGTAAACGATTTCTCTTTAGAAGTTTAGGAGAGGATTTCCTGTAAATCACTAATTATATTTTAGAGGTCGATCCGTTGAAAATGCGTAAGTAGGTTCAGTCTCTTTATGTCTTGGTTCCAAGGATACCGTTGGAAATCGGAAGAGGAAACTCCTTCACGTAATGATGTCCCGGGAAGGAGTTGGTTAGGGGTTTGTTGGACCCGGAGAGGATGAGACTCTTGTTCCGTTTATGAAAACAGGGAAGGTAAGAGAGGAAGGGGAAGAGGTTCAAAGGAAATACCTGGTGGGGGGAGGGGGTGGTGGGTCGGTGTTCGTCAAAACTTTAAAAACACTGTTAAAAGAAGAAAAAGTCCCCCTTAATAAAGATTCAAACAAACAAAAAAGGTTACACCCTTTTATCTGATCCTGACTTCCCTCTCAAAGTTAGAGAAGAAAGTTTAAAACCACTACGACTTGTTTCATTAGTAAGACCCATGGTCCAAATAAAGAGGAAACCATACCTCCGAATGTTAATTCCACTATCGTACCTGACTTTAGTACCCATTTTCTATGGTCAAAGAAAGGAGTCTCCACCTAAACCCAGAACAGACCGGAGTCCGTACCTACCTTCTTGACCCTCCCCCTACGACATCGAGATCCTTCTGAGTCACTAGAGGATCGATTTCACCTGGGAGTTTTCGTTTGAATGAAGTAATGAAACACAGACCGAATAAGGTGAGCCCCGAAGGGACCATCGAGTCTGCTATTTCTTATATATGCGGACGTTACGTCCTCTGAGGACAAACATTACATGCGTTCCAAGTATCTTCGGTGAAATCGGGAGTTTATAAAATTCATACTTAGGATAAAAGTGAACGGAAAGAGAGGAAGAGAAGGTTAGATTGTTGAAACCTTTTTTATCACTGAGTGTAAACAACAAGTAACTAGTCAACGAGTCAGGACAGACTGAGAAACGCTGGGGTACCTGACGTCGTGCGGTCCGAAGGGACAGGTAGTGGTCGAGAGCCTCGAACGAGTTTGAGTACAGGTAACTCAGTCACTACGGTAGATTGGTAGAGTAGGAGACAGCAGGGGAAGGAGGATGGAAGTTAGAAAGGGTCGTAGTCCCAGAAAAGATTACTCAGACGAGAAACGTAGTCCACCGGTTTCATAACCTCGAAGTCGAAGTCGTAGTCAGGAACATTACTTACAACTCCTAACTAGAGGAAATCCTAACTGACCAAACGAGAGGAACGTCAGGTTCTCTGAGAGTTCTCAGAAGAGGTTGTGGTGTCAAGTTTTCGTAGTTAAGAAACCGCAAGTCGAAAGAAATGTAGGTTGAGAGATAACCTTTTTGGTATTGAACCTGATATACCTGGAAACACTGAGTATAATTAAGGAAGGTTGACCATATGACCAGTGAACCTACACTTTATTTAGTGGTCCTAGTGATGTGGAGACGTTTCTTCACTCGTCACTGGTTCTCGGGAAAGACGTTTGAGACCTCTTGTCAAAAACCAATTGTGTTCGAATACAACCATCATACCTCTTTACCCCCAAAAGAAACGATAGGTAGTGGTAACTAAGTTAGAAGACTGTTATTGTTTCACTTTAAATTCCTTAGTGAAAAAAGGACCAACTACATGTTAATAAAAAAAGTCTAAATGTATGTATAAGAAGTCAAGACCTTTCCTAAAATGATATGAACGATAAAAGTTTCACCAGAAATCGTCACCCTTAAAATTTAAAAAGATAAAATTTTTTTAACACTATTTTATGTATATTGTATTTTAAATGTTAGAATTGGTAAAAATTCATCGTAATTCATGTAATTTTAACGTACGTTGGTAGTGGTAGTCAGTACAGGTCTTGAGAAAAGTAGAACGTTTTGACTTAGAATCAGGAGTAATGTTTTACTGAAGGTAAAGGGGTCACGGACAAGTTGGTGATAAGTTGAAAGATAGACATACTTAAACAGTTAAAATCTATAAATTATATTTACTTTAGTATATTATAAACAAAACACAGACCGAATAAGGTGAGCCCCGAAGGGACCATCGAGTCTGCTATTTCTTATATATGCGGACGTTACGTCCTCTGAGGACAAACATTACATGCGTTCCAAGTAGGTACACCATCATACACAATCTTGAGACCAGGAAAAATTCCGACTTATTATAAGATAACAATAGATCTACCGGTTCGACCCAAATCTTTTTCTTCTCTAGTTTATCGGTTATAAACTACTAAATATCTCTTTCGTTCCCTTAGAGTCTCTTTGTCTTTCGTTCCCTTAAAGTCTTTTTTTGTAAATAGAGACAAAGTAGCTGATACGATTTCAGAAACTGACACACCTAGTGGAGAAACTGACACACCTAGTGCTGTTTGACACCTTTCGAGAATCTCTCTACCCTTATGGTCTGGTAGAATGGACGGAGGACTCTTTAGACATACACCCAGTTCTTCGTTGTCAATCTCAGGACATACCTTCCTAAGAGTAGGTAACCATCTTTCATAAAACAACACTCCTGTCATATTTTCCGTGACCAAGTAAGTTGGGAGAGAAACTCTTTTCTTCTTCAAATCGGGTCTCTCTTTTTCTCGTGTATCATCCCGTAGGTCATTCAATTTCTGTTCTCGGAGGTATTCTTGACCCGGAGGACTGGAGTCAGACGATAAAAGTGAGATGAATCGTAGTGGTCAAACCCTGTTACTATCGTAAGAAAGGATTATACATACAACCCTTGTATTTTTTTTTTTAATCAGATAAGGACCCCTTCATGAAACTATCTCTCGTACTAAACATAATCCTGAACGTGTAACTCTACCAACACTCAAAAAAGGGGACCTAGATATGGTGATTGGTCGGTGTAGTACTATAAGATCGAAACCTTACACAATAAACTAATTACTCTATTATTAAAGTGTCGGGAAACTCGACGAGCCTTGTTTGCGTGACCTATTTAAATTGCGTAATAGGAATACCGTAATAGATTCTTATCTGTAAAACGATTTATAAAAGTAAAGCCATAATTAGAAGTCAACAGACGTTTGTAAGTCAACGGAAACGTCTTACTACGAAAATTTATTTGGACCCTTTTGTGAACCTATAGTATCGTATATGAACTGGGATCACTCATAAAGTTCTATTGACTTTTATCAACCTTTACTACCATAGTACCGTTGTTTTACTTTGAAATTTGTAAAACTTTGTATAGAAAGTATCTTTTGTGAGACATAACCCAAATTAGAAAAAAGGTAGAACTTAACTGTACTGAACGAAAAATATTATAATTAAAAATAATCGATCAGAGTAGATCCTAGACGTGTTAACTCTAGACTTACCAGTAAACAGTGAGTAGTTTGTCTTCCTTTTGTAATTCGTAAGAAGTAATGCTGTATTATATAAAGACCTAGCGGGAGTAAAAATTCTTCTCAGACTAAACAAAATCCAGTGAGGGTATAGAACTTTAAGGTATGACAGTGTATTCTCGGTAGTTTCACTGTCCCTTTCGTTTACTTATTTTCCCTTTTCGTTTAGAAAAACGAGATGGAACCTCTGTCTCCTCAAGAGAAGGAAACACCGAGTGTGTGGTCACAGGACCTCTGACCTTCATTGACATCTTGTCTCCTATGAGTATGAACTCCACACTTTCCGTCCTTTCTTTAGTCGTAAATGAATCGACGATAATCCACGGTCCGTCACCCGAACGCACGCCCGAATGTTGGGGTACCTGACATCGGGCGGTCCGAGGAGACAGGTACCCTGTAGGATCCGTTCTTATGACCTCACGCCTCGGTAAAGGAAGAGGTACCCTAGAAGGACTGAGTCCCTAGTTTGGGTACAGAGGACGTAACCGTCCGTCTAAGAAACAGTGACTTCATGGATTCTTAGGGACATGACCCGAACTAGATAAGCATTTATAATAAAGTAAAAGTCGGAGTACCGTTACGACACTTCAACCATTGTAGGAAGAAAAAATGTGAACTCCTTTGTCCCCGAGTCTAATACATTAAACGACGTCATTTAACTGACTTAGTCTTAAACTTGTGTCCAAAAAAAAAAGAAAAAAGGAAAAAGACAAGTTGACATGAAGTAAACGTGGTTGAAGTAATTAAGACAAGTACCTCTCTTTACCTGAGAAACGTCAACAGTTATATAGGAGTAGCAACACCAGTGCATATGTATAAAATTAGGGGCTTGTGTTTACAGGTCCGAACCCCCACCCCTCTCCTGAAAGTTGCCGTCCTTCCTCTGTCTGTTACCCTCTATTCTCTCTTCTTCCCATCTCGAATTACAAATTCTGGGTCTAACTTTCGGGGTGGAATGGTGAAAATCGACACACGTCAATCCGTTCTTTGTTGGAACAACTCCGAGTCAAAGGAGTGAACTTTTTATCCCGATTTATCATGAGTAGAGTATCCCACCAACACTCGGAACGACTATCACGGTCTTTATACAAGTTCGTGTCTCGGACCGTACGTCCTTTGTAAGAGACACCAAGTAAAATAAAGGTCTCCTGAGACACAAGACTATATAGTGACCTATAAAGATCTGTCTTCCTATCTAATGTCCAACCCTTCCGTCGACTGTCCTAATCGGTTAGGTTCAGTCTTATGTGTTATGCTTCTCTCTCGTAAATGTGGGTCCCGAGGTTTGAGAGGACCCCTAGTAACCTCAAAGGTCTCGACCTGACTTCACGGTCGACGAGTAACTGTTATTACTTTCGTAAAGGGTACACCATTTAACAACTATATAAAAGACAATATTAAAAAAGAGGGTATTTATAAATAAGTTGTGAACCAAGGACGGTCAGAAATAAGGAAGTAGGTTTTGTCTCAAAGACTCACGGAAGTATATGAACCATGATAAGAACCGTGATCCCTTTGTCGTCACTTTATTTTTCCGTCTGTTTCTAGGGCTGGGAGTACCTCCAATATAAAATCACCTTCCACCCCACCCCTCTCTTCTTTTTTATTTGCCATATTATCACTACTCTTGATTACTCTTTTTTCGACCCGTTCACCCGTTTCCCGTATCTTTCACATCTACCTCAACCTTATAAACGACTTCTTCGGTTCCTTTCGGGACTCTTCCACTGTAAACTGGACTTCATTCATTTTCCCTCCTATTAAGATCCGTCTCTTTTGTCATTCTAGTCTCCGAGACTCCTCCCTCGTTACAAGATCCTTCGGTTTTTCGGTCTCGTCGACCGTCTTACTCACTCTCTAACCACCTACCCCACCCTCCCCTCCACCCTTATCTCTTTCCTCTTCCATTCTGGAACATCTCTACTAAAAAATATCTACTTTTTTACTCGTTCCTTGATCGTTCACTCATCTTTTGTCTTTATTATATAATTATAAAGAATTTTTACAAAGTCCATGACTATAATGACAACAATAATTATAAAACTATGTTTCTACATGTGTATATATTTCCACTTTTAAAAACGACCCTTTCACCAATAGTGATAAAATACCACGTGGAGTCTCCAGGGGTACTGAAGGTCGAGAAAACGGTAGAAGTGTTCAACCTGTGGGTGTCAATCATTCACCACTTCAATCTTGATCTTACACCCGGAGGACTGAAGATTCGGTCCCAACTATACAAGAAGGAACTACACACTCCGTACAGGACGTCTTAGTGAATTATGGTCTTTACCTTCACCAAAATCTCCAGTAGATTAGGTTGAGAGAGGAACCTCTCTACCCTTTTGACTTAGTGCCTCTCGTTTTCATTGCGGTGGTTTCCAATCGGAAACACAATCACTATACCGAGTTTAATTTACACTCTAGAAACGAGGAATATCCGTCCGAGATGTGGGTCGACAACAAAATCTCCGTCCATACCGATCCTAAGAGGTTCGATCCGAAGTCGTTATGCACTTGACACTTGAAGGACTACAAGTTCAACCAAAATCTTTTCCGTCTCCTTGGTCTCTAGTTCAACGGTTGTAGGCGACCTAGTACCTCTTTCGTTCTCTCAAGGTCCTTATGTAGAGAAAGACGAAATAACTGATACGGTTTCGGAAACTGACACACCTAGTGTTATTTGACACCTTTTAAACCTCTCTCTACCCTTATGGTCTGGTGGACTGGACGGAGAACTCTTTAGACATACGTCCAGTCCTTCGTTGTCAATCTTGACCTGTACCTTGTTGTCTAACCAAGGTTTATCCTTTTCCTCATGCAGTTCCGACATATAGTAGTGGGACGAATAAATTGAATATACGTCTCATGTTGTACTCTTTGCGACCCGACCTTCTTCGTGTTCGACCTTAGTTCTAACGACCCTCTTTATAGTTATTGGAGTCTATACGTCTACTGTGGTGGGAATACCGTCTTCCACTTCTCCTTGATTTTTCGGAGAACTACTTTCACTTTCTCCTCTCGCTTTTTCGACCGAATTTCGAGTTGTAGGTCTTTTGTTTCTAGTACCGTAGGCCAGGGTAGTGAAGTACCCTTTATCTACCCCTTTGTCACCTTTGTCACAGTCTGAAATAAAAACCCCCGAGGTTTTAGTGACGTCTACCACTAACGTCGGTATTTTAATTTTCTACGAATGAGGAACCTTCTTTTCAATACTGGTTGGATCTATCGTATAAGTTTTCGTCCCTATAATGAAACGACTGATTCAAGACAGATCAGTTCCGATACCAAAAAGGACACCAGTACATACCTACACTCTCAACCTGACACTTCTTCCGACTCATGGCTTCTTAACTACGAAAACTTGACACCACA
>SJYO01029184.1:7972870-8112079 GCA_006410555.1 Capra ibex | reverse complement strand
CTGACGTTCCTCTAGGTTGGTCAGGTAAGACTTCCTCTAGTCGGGACCCTAAAGAAACCTTCCTTACTACGATTTCGACTTTGAGGTCATGAAACCGGTGGAGTACGCTTCTCAACTGAGTAACCTTTTCTAAGACTACGATCCTCCCTAACCCCCGTCCTCCTCTTCCCCTGCTGGCTCCTACTCTACCGACCTACCGTAGTGACTGAGCTACCTGCACTCAGACTCACTTGAGGTCCTCAACCACTACCTGTCCCTCCGGACCACACGACGCTAAGTACCCCAGTGTCTCTCAGCCTGTACTGACTCGCTGACTTGACTTGACTTGACTACCGATCCTCTTTTAAGGATGAGTCCGGACACCGGTTCCTATTCGATCCTGGATCCCCCATCTCTACTCGACTAAAATCCCATACTCCACTGATTTCTGAGACCCGACCACCTAACACCGCTAATTCCGTCCCGGACCACAATTTCCCTAGGACACAGAAAGTTCCCCACCTTCACCCCTATCTGGACCACTCAAATATAAGATCTTGCAGAAACTCGTAGAATTCTTCTGGTGGGTACTTCAAGTATACAAAGGAACAACTAAATACAGAATCCACGACACGTCTACACAGACCTTCGACAAATCGACTCGTTTATGGTGCACCACCGTTTACAAGAACGACACACCCGACTCGAACAACGAAGAACGACGGTGGTTGGATAACAACTCAGAAAAGAACATTGTTCAACCAGATTTCACCCGTACACCGTCTTTCCCTCTCTTGGAAGACTATTGGTAGATCCCGTCGGATCGACATTTCGGTCACACACGTTGTGTCTGAGTGAGTCATAGTCTTGACCTTCACCGGAACCTCCAATAGATTAGAATGAAGGAAGAACATAGTTGTCCTTGTGACTCAGTGTCTCTCGTTTTTACTGGACGGTTTCCTATCTGTCATCTAACTTGAACAGGACACATGACCTTTCACATGAATAGCAGGTCGAACGTCTACGATGGTACTGTAAAGTCTATTCGTCGTTCGAGGTAAGTAATAATAATAATCTTTGAAGGTTAACTAATATAATCAGAGTCCGAGTCCTTGAAAGGATTCGAAACTCCCTCCACCCGTCACTAATCAAGGTCCCAGTTGAACGAAGCCGGGTGTTGAACCTCCGACTCGACCGAAAACCTCCCCACGTTCACCCTAGTTGTCACCGGTCAGTCACCGACGATGAGGTCTTTTGGACAGATTACAGATCGTCACACCCCCAATCGGACCGAACCAAGGACCTACAGAAAGGTGAACACTCACCCGTGAACAACCTCGACTGTAGGTGAGGAAAGAAAAAGATCGGGAGAGAGAGTGCCTTCGAACTCTTCGTCTATAGTGTGTGGGGCTTTTCGGGTGTAGACGTCACCTCGGATGATCACTCCGTCGACACTCAGGAATCTGTACACAATCACGACTACCGAACCCCGGTTCACTTTAGGGTCCGAGGTTAGTACACCGATGGGAGACATTTTAAACCGACAGACTTTCTTACGTTGTCCTTTTAGTCTTTGCGGACGTGTGAAAAAGGACAGCGACAACCATGGCTCGACCTCAAGTTAGGATGAGTTCAGGATCACTACAATCCCTCTAGGAAATTATAGTAAACCTTCGGGTCTGTGGACCAAAACGGTAAACATTCGAGAGTACTGAGTAGCGACATGTGGTGAGTGGAGACTCTCCTCTCACCGAAAGGGTCGACCTCCGACGGAAATACACCTAACAGCCAACCGACGTAAAGGTCTTTCCTCATTTTCCAAGTACCGAATCCACAATAGAACCTGCAGTCCTGTTTTTTTTTTTTCTGTTTCATTGTACTGTAACGAGACACTTTTGACCTCACATCAATAGAACGAAGACCCTTTTACAGTATAGAACCAGGAGGGACCTGTTTCACTTCTCAGTCCCCACATCCTTTATGCAGACTCCGTGAGACGTTTGGGCACAACGTATCCGACTTTTGAGCGATGCTTATGTACGTAAGGCAAGATGACGTCGAGGAAATACTTTTCCTTGTCGTGGTTTTTGGCACCCCCAATCTTTGCCCCTCCACGAACCTTGACTGTGATAACGTAATAAAAGTCTCTTGACGTTATACAAGACGAACTTGTTTTCCTTCAACCCAACACTATTATATTAAGACCTAAGGTACCTTACAACACCGAGTCTCTCCGTTCTCTATTTTCTGTCTTTGTTATATCACCATTCAAAGTCCCCAAAATAAAATATAATTTTGTAAAACAGTGTCTATATCTGACTTACACTCATTTTCTCCTCATAATATAAAGACACGTAGTTTTACCTTTGTACGAATGATTCGACACGAAACATAATAGACTTTTTATGATTCACGAGGAGTAGTATCGGAAACAGGATTTTCCGAATGTTTTAAAAAGGTCTTTTCCACACGACCGTTAGTTGTCGACCAATGGGTCTCCCTTTATTTATCGGAAGAACTACTTTGATGGACTCTTCGGAGAAATGACCGTCTTGTACACAGGTATGGGGTAGAGAGACACAGGTTCGTAGAAAGAAGTTAATACCTGGTCCCACACAACTCAATCTCTCGGTCTCTAGGTATCCGGTCTGTATTAAATACGTCTAAAAGGGTTCAAACATAACATCAAACAATAAGTTGTGTTTTCGTCGGTGGTATCGTTGGAGTCCTAGTGTTTTACGAATACCATGGAGACTCTCTGAGTAGCAGGAGAGTGTTTCTACAACTTCACACACTTAGAAGGCGTGTGAAGTATCAAGTAGAAACGGGACCCGCTTGCCCTCTCGACGCACGGATTTCCCGAGGAAGGACCACACTAGATTTGCAGGGTAAATTCGTGGCACGCACAATTCATTGGACCGATCGTCCGTCTAAACGAGGAGAGAGCGTCAAACAAAAAGTACAAGTAAAGGAATTACTAAACTTTTTAACAAAAGTTTCCCAGGAGGCTGTCCCGGGTCACCGTGACACGAACCGGACCGAAGAAAGCGACGGTTTTACGTCTGGGAGACGTCACACTGTCTTGTTCCGAAAACTCGACGATTGACCACTCCCTATGCCATTACTCGAGGTCGACACCTCACGTCCGAGGTTCCTTAACCTCCCCTCGGGTTTGTCTCTCCGAGACCAACTAAGACCCTTCGGACAGAAAACCACGGGAATAGAAGGGTCAAACCCCTAGGTCTTTATCCCGCTTTGAGGTCGACCACGGAGACGAAGACTTTTAGGTGACCCTGGACGTTTAGCACGCGGCCTGTACCGTCTGAACGTCGGCGTCCAGAACCGAAAGTGGACAAATTTCGGGTATCTCCTCACGTCCATTGAGTCTAAAGACCTTTTGTTTACTGTTAGGGAATACGCACCCCAGAACGTCTAAACATCCCAGACGTCTATGAGGGTGGTATCGACCTAAAGTTTGATGGTTGTCGAATCGTTGACCAAGGGGGTTTGACGACCTTTAAATTGTTTACCGAGGTCGTGTGACAACGAGGCCCAATAGAGTAAACGATAGGTGTACTAGGTGTACTAGAGTACCTATCCAACCACAGGAGTTGGGGCAAATTGTCTTTTTCCTTTGTCCGGATCTCCTAAATTACGTCTCTAAGAGTTTGAAATGACACGTATACTTAGTGGACCCCTAGAACAATTTCCCCCTCGGACACTAAGACGTAAAAATTGTTCGAGGGTTCACTGTTCAAAGGTGTCAATTAATTTCCACATCAGTTGAAAGATTTTTTCTTTCCCTCCTCCAGACAGGATTGACTGTTCAGTGTGACACGGGGGAGAAGGTTCGGTATGGGTAACTAAGGAGTTAGTCAAGGGGAGGACCTTACAAGTCCCCAAGATGATCCGAGAGGGTCCTCGGTCACGTCCTGTGTGGTATCAGGCGGCAAAGTCCGTCTTCCCCTCGACCAAAGCCGAGATCCCGAGTGTCCGATCATTGTTCCGTCTTGATTCCCTGCCTCCCGACGTCCTTCCGGAAAACGTTACGGGTCAGGATTAGTATATTTCGTTGGGGTGAGAGCGGAACTCAACCCGGTGTCATACACTGAAATCCCGTGACGTGAGGATCCTTAGAAGTTTGGAGTGTAAAAATGAGGAGACGTATAACACTTCCTCGGTTTTCAACTAAGATAAAAGATGAGTGGACTGTCAATATTTGAACCCCCGGGTTTGGTCGTTGGGTCTTTTGTCAATGTTTACTCGATTATATCCAGGACGAAAGTGAGTTTAAATAGTGGATTATTACTTCTAAATCTATCTGGTCTCTCTACTGACTCACCTCTTTGAGTTCGTTCCCTCCGGGACACGGATCCTACCACGACCCAAGGCTCCTGTCTACTGTCACGAGGACTGGAGTCTCAGACTTTAGGTCAGTCCGTTACGTGTGAATACTTTGTCAATCCCCTGTTCGGTAATATATCACGTACGATTCAGCACAGTCAACAAAGAGTGAGACACACTGGGGTACCTAACATTGGACGGTCCGAGGAGACAGGCACCTTAAAAGGTTCGTTCTTATGACCTCACCCAACGGTACGGGAGGAGATCCCTAGAAGGGTTGGGTCCTTAGTTTGGGCGAAGAGAGTACAGAGGACGTAACCGTCCACCCAAGAAAGGGCGATCGTGGTGGACCCTTCGGGCTAATGTATCATGGTTCGGGTTAACACGGTATCTACATCTAGTATAAACAACATGTCTTACGACTTTACACATATCCGTCCCGATGGCAGATCTGACGGTCTTGTGTTAAAGGTTTCCTTACAAGAGGTAGGGACAAAATTCTGGAAAGTAAGTCCGTTAGTTTTCTAAGTTTGCATAGGTTCGATAAAAGATCAATTACCTTACGTGCTCGTTTCCTAAAAAAAGAAAAGGAAACCTCTAACAGAGTGTTAGTTTTGGTAGAAAGATCATTTTACTAAAATAGGACTATGAGTCGAGGTCAAGAAAAAAATAAAATAAGAGGACTCAGACCTATTTCGTTCACTAAGTACTACTAGGTAAATAAGCGACGGTTTTACATACAAACGACAATGTCTCTGTATTGGAATTGACACTGAGGAAAAGAAATAGTGGAATGGTTAAGATAAGACACAGACCATGTCCTTATGGAAACACAAATATCCCGTTCTATCACGGTCCATGTATAGAACGGGAAGGTTGACACCTTTAAGAGGAGTAGAAGAGTCCGGGTTAAACTTTACGGTACAAGAGACCCTTGGGAAGGGGTTAGGGGTGTCACTGAACCTTTAATAATATAAAAGGAGATCGGACGTTGGGAACACTGGGAGAAGAGTTACCATCCAATATAAAGTGAGACGAAACGTAATCTCCATTAGTAGAGTTATAGAAAGAGGGAAAGGATGGAGGTTGGGTCGATCCTACAGTCTCAAAATCCGACAATACAGGTATTATTAATATTAATAACCAATAAATTGTGAGTGATTCATGGTCCGTAAAATGTTCTCTCATAAAATTTTGAAGGCTTATTGTGATAATAGTCTCCGTAACAATAGGGTAAAGTGACTCCGAGCCACTCCAGTCCGTTGACCAGACCCCAGACGGTCGTCATGAAAATTGGACTGAGTTTCGGGTGTAAGGAAGGTAAGATGAGAGGTCGGTGTACGAGAGAAACTCCCGTCTCTGATTCCGAAGGTCGGTCTCATTTACAAGTCACTCAACAGCTTACTTATACATGTGCTTCCTCATACACAATAAACCGAGTACCATCGTTATTACGATCTTTTTCCCGGACGGAGGTCTAACCACTTGGAGGAGAACACCGGAGGGACCACGTAGTGAGTCCACAGGAAAGGGAGTTAGGGACACAGGACACGATATAGGGGCCAAGAGACAAGGAAAGGGTAGTCAGTAGATCTATTCAAATATTTACTTGTGTGAGATTACGATAAGACAATTACCTATGATCATTCTATAGATTTTTAAGTAAGTAAGTCATAAAAGGATGCTTTCAACTTACGTATCACGGTTAGTGTATCCTCCAGGAATATTTATCGGTAACTTATTTACACGGTCTCTATTTTGTCTGACAAACACCGTTATCTACTTCCCCTGTGTCTGTATCAATAACAACAACAAATCGATGATTCAACACAGGCTGAGAAACACTGGGGTACGGGAGGTCCGAGGAGACAGGTACCCTAAAAGGTCGTTCTTATAACTTCACCCAACGGTAAAGGAAGAGGTCCCCTAGAAGGGCTGGGTCCCTATCTTGGGTTCAGAGGACGTAACCGTCGGCCTAAGAAATGGAGACTCGGTAGTCCCTTCGGGTGTCTGTATCAATCTAATCTCGATAAAAGATCGTTTGTGTAGATCCATAGTTCTAGACACGATTAAACCTCTGTGGTTCTATTGATTCTGTCTGTACCAGAGACGGGAGAACCCCGAATGAGAAATCATCCACTGCATAAAAGTAGAATGTGATCCCAGATGAACTTAGTTATAAGATTAGATTTTCTCATCCCATCTTTTTCCATAAGATCCCGTCCCCATCCCTAAGAACGGTAACATTAAGTAATACTTCTTCTAAGATCCAAACTTCACAGGTGTCCCCGAAGGGGAAGGAAAAGGAAAAGGAAGTCAATAGGAGTTGACCTCTTTCTTCACCTCTGTATGGAGGAATCTCCCAACATCGTAGTAAAAGTCACTCACGAAAATAGTAATTTGTTAACATATTGGTGGTTTATTTTTATAAGAGTGGTATTTTTCGTAGACTATTATGGTTACGATGAAAGTCTGAAATGGAGTTTGGGTAAGTGGTCTTCATTAGTGTTCAAAAGAAGACAGAGATAGGTTTGTAAAAAGAGACGTAAATGATTTAGTATGCATGTATGTATGTACGCATCACTAATAGAAAAATGATATTTTCGTTGACAAAAGATATATAAGAATTCATTATTGAAAACTAAATTGTCATATAGAAACGATAGAAAGGTATAACGAGACATATCTAGATGTAAGAAGAACGAATTTTTTTTACTTGAAGAAGGTAAATTTGACGACATATCATAAGATAACACACCTACCTACATGGTATCTAAATAAATTGGTAAAGATATGACTACCCATAAATAAATCTAACAAAGGTTAAAGAAACGAGAATAATTGTCACAGTGTTACTTACAGGACCCGTTACACGGAAGACGTGTACACATTGTCATAAAGGGATCCCATTGAGACACCTTCATCTTAATAACCCAGTACCCCATACACACGGATTTTATAACAGTATAAACGGAGGTTTCACCAACTTAGTTAAATATAATAGTGGTTATCACATACGTACGGGGAAAGGATATAGGAACAGGTTACCTATAATATTAAAAAATTAACAATGGTTAAACTACTATTTAATCTATATTTTTAATCAAAGAGTAAGATAAATTTACACAACACCCCTGAAGAGACCACCAGGTCACCAATTCTGAGACTCGAAGGCGACGTCCCCCGTGTCCAAACTAGGGACAACCCCTCGATCCTAGGGTGTACGACACGTTACGCCGTTTTTTTTATTTTTACCAAGACCAGCGAATAAAAAAACAATAACAAGGAATGACCTTGAAATATATGAGGTGTATAGTTAATACACAATACAACGTTAATAAAAATTACCAGACAGTGAAAAATTGAAACGAATGATAGACAATACATATTTTGAAAATTGTAAAATACATTAGTCGAAACGAATAAAACACAAAATACTATCCATAAAAACAGAATGAAACGGAATAGGTGGAGTTCGTATATTTCTGTAGGAGGATATAGAAGTATATCATAAATATAAAAATTATAAATATAAATCAAGAAATTTTGTAGACCTTAAATAAAAACGTATACCATACTTTGTCCCTAGATCGATAAAATAAAAGACTTTACTTATCGGTTAACAGGAAGATGGTAAAGGACTTTTCGGGTGAAGATGGGTGATTAAAATTCATGATGAAATCGATGTACAATTATAAGAGTATATATGGGCCCAGACAAAAAAGTGAGGTAAGACAAAGTACCTCTCCTCAAATAGTTGATAGGTAACGGTTTGGTAACTTGTCTCAAAAGAGTACTTATGACAACTAGGAATTGATAAATGAGAAAGTTTCTTTGAAGAATTAAGATCAGTCTTTTTTTGAAAATTTGATCCATGATATAATTATTTTTATAAAACAAACTCTTTTGATATAGGTATTCGTTACTGGGCTCAATGAAATCGTTTATTCTTTAATTAGTAACATTGTTTTTTGTCACTTTTTCTATTCTAATGTATAACCAAGTACATCGGTGTAAGACTATAAGGGGTAATTATACTTTCCTATACGACTCGTGTAAAAATGTAATCTTCTACGACTCGGAAGATGAACTATCTGACTGGATTTCCTGGGTGCTGACATGATACAATAAGTGTAGAACTTTCGTTTACAGTGGGGTCTATAATTAAAGCTATCTCCAGGAAAATCTCTATCAATTCTTTTTTTTAGACTTCTTACGGTGTATTATGTTTATCCCCTTTTATTATAAAACTCGTGGTCAAAAACATTTGTACCTTTTTTACATCTTTATAAAATATCACTACTACCTTAAACTAAGAGGTTTTACTACTAGATAGATGATCCGTCTTTTCAATGTAAAACGTAGAGTTTACAAACACCGAAAGGATGTCCTTATACCATCAAAACGAAAACGAAATACACCAACAATGAATACCTTCTACTACTTGTAATAGCACCCTTTTTATTACCACCACAACATCGAAAGTCACCACCGGAAAACCAAAGACTACGTGTCAAACACTGAATCACAGTAGAAAATTTATGTCCCCGTATATCTCCGTCTCTCAGTACCTAGAGGAAGGTCAAGACGGCAAATGAACGACACACTGAAACCCATTCAGTACATTGAAAAACTTACAGTCAAAAGAATAGACAAGTTATCACCTAGTTTGGTGATCAGACGGATAAAGTGGAGTCACATAGTTTAATAATACTGTTAGTTTACTCCTTTGTTTTCGAAATTAGTGACATTTCTACTTTAAAATTTTTCTCTAATAATAATTTCCTGCGGACTTCTTATACGAAACTGGTAGAAGTTTGGGATGTTTCGTAGTCGTTTCCCCGGTTTACTTCTGCCCCCTTTGTCGGTACTCGCTCTTTACCCTTCTTTATCATCTCCTTCTCCCAGACATCGTCTTTCGTGTTTGAGACTCCTCACAAAATTGGAGAGTAGGGAGGGGATGAGCAATGTTTGGATTGTCATCCCTCGGAGATTCTCCACGTATTATAATAAAATCACATCATCAATTCTCGAAAAATTTTTACCCACACTAAGGTCACATGACCCTCATAGTTCCATAACTCCCCACGTTTTGAGCAACTCACAGATGGTGTCGGGTTCCTGTCTACGGTGTACGAAAATATGTACTAAAGGAGATCAGGATATTTCTTTGAACGTTCAGACCTAGAATTGGGGTAAAATGTCTACTCCTTTAACTAAACACTTACAAGACACGGGGGATGACCGATCGTGTTTCTTGACTGGACAGAGAAGGGGTGGTTGAGGAAAGAAGGTGGCTCCCTCGGACTTAGAGACGTAAATAGATAGATAACAGAGTAGAAATTAACGAATTAATGTGGAGTCCAGTAGAGGGGAAGTATGTATATGTATAGAGATACGAAGAAATGTGTGGAAAAAAAGAAGTGGAGAAAGAAGATTTACAACAGGTCAGTGGAGTTCTTTTTAACAGGAGTTAAAGAAACTCGGAACCAAACAAGTAGATATTTTACCCTTTTGACTGTCTGATCTAAACTCCAAATTTAAATTAATAATTACACACTTAATAGATATTTCGATATTAGAGATTTAGATTTACATTCTATCCATACACAGAGATCTCTTACAAGTAATAACCTCTTTCTATAAATCGCCAGACGGTGTCCCAAAACAAGAACTGGTATAAGATAAGTTTATATATAGTTATTAACCTTTAACAGTAGTTTCGTGCGGATCATTTAAATATATACATTGTTTAGATATCTTTTAACCTTTTCTTAATATCTTTCCTTTAATATCTTCAATCTTAAGATCCTTTCTTAATCTCTTTTAAACTGTCTAACCTTTTTAACCAACTTTAATCACTCTAATATAAAATAGTTTCATTTACGTTTTCAAAAGTGAATTCAAGTCTCCTAACATTTCATGTATAACCCCTCCTGACTTGGGCAATCGTAATCGTCCTTTTGTGACAAAACCAACACAATCATGACATCACGTCGACAATTTTTTGGATTCTTCGTACACTTCACTTCACTTTAGCGAGTCAGTACAGGCTGAGAAACGCTGGGGTACCTGTCATCGGACGTGGTCCGAGGAGACAGGTACCCTAAAAGATCCGTTCTCATGACCTCACCCAACGGTAGCATCCGGTGCATTTATCCCCACCACCACCAATGCCATTGAGAAGTCTCTGTCCGACTTATTCACACAATACGATCATTACCCGTAATGTCAAATTTTCTGTAAGTATAATATCTTTGACAGTTTGGACGTGTTTTCATCTCTCTTATTATGGTACTTACAGGTGTATGACGAGAGAGTTTAAGTCGTCAATAATTGTAAAACAATGACGAAGTAGGTGGGAGGAAGTCGACAGAACGACCTCATAAAATTTCGTTTAGGGTCTTGGAGAACAGTAGAGTGAGGACTTATGTAGTCATACGGGGAGATTCTTTTGTGCCCGTAAAAGAATATATTGGTATTCCGTAATGATGTAGATGCCTTAATTATTATTAAGGAATATCAGTAGATTATAGGCCAGACATAAATTTAAATCGTCCAACGAAACCTCTGTATACCAAACAAGTTTTATCGATTAGTTCCAAGTAATGTAAATAATCATTACATAGAGTTTAGAGAAAATTTGATCTCGTCAGAGGGAAAGTGATGAAGGAGAGTAACAGAAGAAAATTTTTGTTAGTCAACAGAGTATAATATCAAAAGACTAACGAAAAAAACACCACGGTAAATGGAACAAGGAGAAAGGGAGTCTAAAGGATAAGAAAACCGTGATCGGGATGTCCACACGAATTACGTCCTATATTTGTAAAAACTGTGCCGATAGAGTACCCGGGACGTCACATGAAAGATAATGTAGGGAAGTCCTCAACGTGTTACAGACCAAATAGGATGAGAATTCACTACGATTTTAATTAGACACGTGAGTCCACCGTTGTCAACCGTAACGTAAGAGGTTTCCCAGTATTTGTTTAACCTCAAACTAGGTTACTCCGTCTGACCACCACTGTTCTACCTTTGAAACACCACAGTCCTGATGAACTTCTTTGACCTTGAATTATTAACATAATCAAAAGATGACGACGGTACTATTTAACGGTATTTAATTCGTCGAATTTTGTTGTCGGTAGATAATAGAGTCTCAAGACATCCAGTCTTCAGGCCCCTCTGAACTGACCCCAGAATCTAGCTCGAGAGGGTTCTGGTTTTAATTCGACAATCGTCCCGACACAAAGAATGATCTCCGAGGTCCCTCCTTAGCCGAAGGTTCAAGTTAGTCCACGATGGATTTAAGTCAAGGTAGACCAACATCCCGGGTCAAAGAAACGACCGACGGTTCACCCTGGTTAGAAACTATGATTTACAACGGGATAAGGAAAGGTACACCGGGGGGGAAGTCGTTCTCGTCCAACCCAACGAGAGTCTAAAACTAAGAAAGACTGAAGACGACGACGTAGAGAGAACGGAAGCCAACCTCTTTCGAGAGACGAAAAAACTCCCGAGTACACTAATCTAACCGGGATGGACCAATTAGGTCCAATTAAAGGGATTAAAATTCTAGGAATTGGAATGAAAACAGACGTTTTAGGGAAAACGACATATTACATTGTAAGTGTAAGGGTCCCCAATCTCCCAACCATAGAAATCATCTAGTACCGTAGACCAGGGTAGTGAAGTACCGTTTATCTTACCCTTTTTCACCTTCAGCACTGTCTGAAATAAAAGAACCCGAAGTTTTAGTGATGTCTACCAGTGACATCGGCACTTTAATTTTCTGCGAATGAGGAACCTTATTTTCAATACTGTTTAGGTCTGTCGTATAATATTTCGTCTCTGTAGTGGAACGACTTTTTCAAGACATATCAGTTTCGATACCAAAAAGGTCATCAGCACATACCTACACTCTCAACCTGGTATTTCTTCCAACTGACGACTTCTTAACCACGAAAGCTTGACACCACGACCTCTTCCGAGAACTCTCAGGGAACCTGTCGTTACTCTAGTTTGGTCAACTAAGATTTCCTTTAGTTGGGACTTATAAGTAACCTTCCTGACTACGACTTCGAGGTCATGAAAACCGGTGGACTACGTTTCTCCGTTGAGTAACCTTTTCTGGAACTACTACCCTTTCTAATTTCCGTTTTCCTCTTTCCCCACCGTCTCCTACTCTACCAATCTATTATAGTGACTGAGTCACCTGTACTTAAACTCGTTTGACCCTCTATCGCTTCCTGTCCCTTCGGACCACACGACAGTAGACACCCCAACGTTTCTCAACCTGTACTGAATCACTAACTTGTTGTTGTTTAAGAACTTAATTAGTTCTCCCTCTTATAAGTCCCACTAGGACTAGGTTAGTTTCTTATAGGTCCAGAAGAGTGACACCAGACATGAACAGTAGTCACTAAACAAAAACTTTGTAGTTCATGAATTTTATGTCATATTAGTTTACTAATGGTTTGTGGGGGTTGTGGTTTAAAGTAACAGGACTCAAACAAGACTTGAGACTAAAGATTATTCAAACAGGACGACATGTGACAAATGTTTTCGTTTACATGAGACTTTGAGAATTTTTTTTTTTTTTAGGTCCGGAAGGGATTTCTCTCTCAAAACCTTGGTCTCTCAACGATAGGAGGACCGAAACTCCTTCATTTGTCAACACAACATTTCCAGTAAACCGTCCCTTATCGTCCGTCGGAGATCCTCATCTACCGAAGTCAAGATGTTGGTACTCACTACATTAAGAGGTTATTGGTCACACGAACCTTTTCTTGGGGTTCGAAGTTTACTCTGATGTCGTAGTCAGATACGGAACGCTATCGGATCACTCTGGGATTCATGTCTTGGGTCGATATGGTACGGATCTGGGGACTGGATACTTTAGACACTCTATTATGTACTCATAAAAAAATTCGATGATGCAAACGTCGCTATCTTTTACTTATACCATTGACGTAATAAAGAGTGAGAAAAGGTCTAATACACAGATGGTACCATTCCTCGTAAGATATACACGTTCATCCGTCTTGGTGTGTCAGGTGTCGTAATAAGTCTGAACACGACCCCGTTGCCATAAGTGAAATACCTCATCAAGACATCGATATCTCATTTAACTTACTTTACAGTTTTTAGTCACAGGAGTGACTTCATTATAGACCTCCTTTAATCATTACGGACCGGATGTTGAAGAAACGAAATTTAGTCCCTGAATCTTACAGAGTCCTGATACGATGAGGATATGAGGTAAAACCCGAAGGGACTATCGAGTCAACCATTTGTTAGGTGGACGTTACGTCCTCTAGAGCCAGACTAAGGATCCAGACCTTCTAGGGGACCTCTTCTAGATCCGAGGGGTAAGGTCATAAGAACCCAAAGGGGACACCGAGTCGACCATTTCTTAGGAGGACGTTACGGTCTCTAGACCCAAACTAGGGACCCAACCCTTCTAGGGGACCTCTTCCCTTTCCGATGGGTGAGGTCATAAGACCGGACCTTTTAAGGTACGACATATCAGACACCCCAGTGTTTCTCAGCTTGTATTAACTCACTGAAAGTGAAAGTGAGGTGAAGTAAAATACGTGGTCGAGGAACAAGTAAATTTTTTGGTTAAATGTTTGTACTAAGGTTGAAAGTTCATAAGTAATGACAAACTGTAACACCGACAGGGGAGTGTAACAGTGTTAAAAGGGGTAATTAGAACCAGAGTAGAGATGAAGGAAAGGCCAACAGGATCTCTACTCGTAAAAGGAAAGTACATACATAGACACTTTCATTCACTTTTCACAATCAACGAGTCAGCACAGACTGGGAAACACTGGGGTACCTGACATCGGACGGTCCAAGGAGACAGGTACCCTATGAGGTCCGTTCTTATGAGCTCACCCAACGGTGAGGGAAATAGACAATAAATTTTAAATTAGAACACGGACCCGGTAGAATAGTGAAGGAGAGAACCTCATCATTATGAATAGAAAGACGGTTCCTTTATAAACATATATTACATGAGATTATTTTACAAAATCCGACAGTCCGAATCAAAACGTCAATAAGTGAGACTTCTTTTAATCACTTGAAGGTAAAAGAGTTTAGAGTTAGAAGGAGCTAAAAAGGGACCTGACACCAAAAACACTAACGGCAGAGTATATAAAAGATACATCTTTTCTTACGACACTCCACACCTCAGTCCACCAAGACCTATTCAGGTAGACCGGTTTGGTCAGAGGAACGATTTCTTTTGGGTATCATCATTTGAGACCCACACAAACGTTCTAACAGAAAACTAAACACGAGGTTTCTGTCTTCTATTAGGATAAGACTATACTATTCCGAAGTTCATCATACGATGGTATCTTTTCAACACGACAAAAATATACAAAGGTTAAGTACATTAAGAAAATTTTTGTAAAAATAAAATTTTTGAATTCCCTGCACCCCTTGATATAAGTTATAGGACACTATTTGGTACTACCTTTTTTATACTTTTTCTTACATTTATATACATATTGACTTAGTGAAACGACCTATCATCTTTAATTGTGTTGTAACATTTAGTTGACATGAAGTTATTTTATTTAAATTTTTTATGAATCCCCTTTTGAGTTCACGTCGTTCTAGTTACCAACGAGTTCCCGTTGGAAAAAAAAAAAAAAAATTTCGAAGTTCTGATCATTCCTTTACACAGTCTTATGTCAGAGTGACCCAACGATTCCTCATGTCTTGTTTTATTCTGTAGATACGTAACTCCCCCTCTAACAGTAGGTCTTTCTGTTGCTCTAAGTAGGGTAATTACCTTTATACATTAATTGTTCGACGACCTACAGTCAGACATCACTCTTGGTACCGAACCCGAGAACGGAGGATATCTCACCGTCAGAACAGTGACGGAAGACCGGGGTCACCCCCACCATGTCTATGTTCATGTTTCTCCTTTAGTCGGAGGATGGAAACATCTCATAACGATAATTAAGACGATGACGGATCAGACGTATATTCTACTTATTAAAGAGATCGTGAACTTATCGAAACATGTCAAATATATAGTAAGTGTACATAATAGATTAAAACTAAAAATAAGAGTTTTGTTAGGACCTTTCAGTTATATTATACGTCCCGTCCATAATAATAGGGTAAAAATAGTCATTCCTTTGACTCTAAGTCTCTTTACAATCATCGAACGTATTCCAGTGTACTAGTTTGACCTCCCTTTTACCTGAAATTTCCCAGAATTACTTCTTAGGGTCATTATACACATATGTGTCTGTAAATGTATGAACACAAGTGTATGTGTGTGTGTTTGTGTGTGGAAATAACGGAAAACAAACCGTTGGATTTGTATAAAGGAAACCCCGTTCTATTCATGACTGGAAACCTCTTCCTTTACCGTTGGGTGAGGTCATAAGAACGGACCCTTTAGAGTTCCTGTTTCCTCGGAGAGTCCGACGTCAGGTACCCGACCGTTTCTTATCCTGTGTTGATTCGTTGATTGTGTGTCTGTTCATGACTACTACTGACCCGATCGATGTGAGGACCTTTTCACAACGGACACTAGGTCCCTTTCTAGAACGGGAGAAAAGAGACGGTACACCACCAAGATCGTAATCCTTGTCAGATCACCGAATCTACCATTTCTTAGACGGACGTTACATCCTCTACTATGCTCAAGCTAGGGACCCAACCCTTCTAGGGGACCTCTTCCTTTACTGTCGGGTGAGGTCATAAGAACGGACCTCTTAGGGTACCTGTCTTCTCGGACCACCCGATGTCAGGTATGCTAACGTTCCTCAGTCTGTACTGACTCGTTGTTTGTGAAGGTGTGAAAAGTCACCGGACTGTAGTATTCTTGAACGAAAAAGACGAAACCTCTCGTGTCACATTCCTACCTTATCTCATCTTAAACTGGTGCCTATGGATAGGAAGAAAGGGATCGGGGTTTACAAGTCCGACTGATACCGGAGTCCAGGTCTAATCTCGAAGGGATAAATCAACTGACAATAACACCTAGTTAAGTGATATGACTCTGAGATCTATATTCTTTTTTATATTGTTTTACGTAGTGAGGTAAGAAGGTAGGAAGAGTTGCTATGTCGGTAGGTCATAAGTTGGTAAGGTGACAGAAGGTTTGAGACTTGAGTTTCGACTCTTATATTGAACTTTATTCTCTCTAATCAGGAAGTTCCTCGAATGTCAACTCTTCAAAAGAGATTTACTCTTTCTTCTCACTGTTTATTGCTCAAACACTTATCAGAAGTCGGGCAAAGGATAAAAGTAATTTCTAAGTACATTTTTAGACATAAAATGAGATATTATATACACAAATGAAAATGTTGGTGAGGGAGAGGTAGTGATGGATTGTTTTAACGACCAGGTCTCCCACAAGGTACAAATAGGATACCAAAGTTCAGTGTGAGTCACGGAACGCTCCACATGTACAGTATAAAATTCATCACACCATTGACTTCAGGTTCCAGTGAAGAACGACATTGGAACAGACCTTAAACAGACTTATTTCAGGGTCCAGGACTAGTGATAGGAGACGACAGTCATAGAAGTTATTTAGAGTTAAAGGGTGGAGGTAGGACGAATAAGAAGTCTTTACCGTTTGTGTTATCAAAAAAGAAATAATATTTAATTTTATAATTGAGTCAACTCGTGGACGATTCACGTCCGTGATACGAGTCTCGACGTATCTATTTAGAGTAAATTAGAATTTTAGATCGAGTATCTAAATTTGTAAAACATAACTATATAAATAAATTTATATTTTTTCAAAATAACTGAATATTAATCGTATGTTATAATGGAATTAAAGTCCAAATATTGTATCACTAAGTTATAAAAATGTAAAACTTTACTAGTGTCGTCTGGTCAATGGTAAACAGTCATATGTTTCAAACAGTCGTATGTCCTAGTAACTGCTATAAGGAACACACATGTAATGTAGGGGCACTCAATAAATAGAATGTCGACCTTCAAACATGGAATTTAGGGGAAGTGGATAAAGTGGATGGTGGGGGGTGAGGCGAGGGGAGACAGTTGGTGGTCAAACAAGAGATATAGATACTCAGACAAAGACAAAACAAACAAGTAAACAAAACAAAATAACTCAGGAGTATATTTACTTTAATACGTCATTAACAAAAAGAGACAAACTGAATAAAGTCAATGGGATTATGGGAGGTCCAGATAGGTACAACGACGTTTAGTGTTCTAAAGTAAGAAAAAAATACCGAATCATTATACGTATGACATTAAAGTGACTATGAGAAACGTAAAGTAATACAACTAAAAAGAAAAAAGAGAAATAAGTCGAGTTTTTATATGGGGACAAAATAAGTACGTGTCTTCTACCTTGTAACTTATCTCTCGTGATATTGTTTAGGAACACTGATAAGTCTATAGTGAGATTTTATACATAGTAAAACCATTTAGTGTTCGATAACGTTGTCAGGTGTCACGTTATTACTTATAGTACGATTGTGGTGATTTTATCTGTATTGACTCTTGCTACGAACAATCGAGTATTACTAAGGCAAGAGTTTCCTGAACGTCAAGTAGAGGAACTATGACGAACTAACGGATGGTGTAGGACGTCCAAACCCCTTGGAGGAGAAACCAGAGTCCATTATGCACTATAAGTATTTGACACTACGTCGGGGAGTAGTACGGTTTACTCTTACGGGTGTGTCAGTCGATCGACTGACTAGAGTTAAAAGTCGAACAAATCTTCCTATATTTGTACCCTTCTTGTACCTAGACGACACATTATCTAATTTTCATTAGTCCAAAAAGTAAGTTTAATTCAGTCTTTTCCAATGAAGTTATAAAGAAAACAAATTGTTCTAAAAAGAATTTAATAATTCGATGAATGATTTCTTATGGATGTTAAAAAAATTTTTTCATTCCTTCATATCTTTTTTTACTCTTATTAAAGTAAACCTTTTGGAAGATTTGTCTTTCAGAAAAATTATCAATTTGTAATAAGACTAGAAATTATTATACACAATACGTAAGATGTCTTACCAGGACCCATGGACAGAACGATTATGACCTAACCGTATATAGAGTGAGAATCTAATAGTTAACAATATCTAAACCCTCTGTCACCCATATTGTTTTAGATTTGATCTGGATTATATTTTCAATAAAGAGAAACCAATGAATTTGTGTAGTCACAGAATACGAATAGTGACATTTAGATGTAAGACACATATCGTCTACATTCTACAATCGAATTCTTACGTGACTGTACCACTTTACTGGTATTTAACGAAAAATCTTGTTCGAGACTCCTAACCAAACAAATACACAATAAGTAGAGAAAGTTCTTGTCATACAGACTATAGGTTTAACTACTGAAGGACCCGGTGTGCTATATTCACAGAAAGACATTTAAATTAATAAAGGAGTTCCCAACTTCGTCCTGAATCGGTTCAATAAACGAAGGAAGGGAGTTTTAGAAGGGGATATATCGAAATCGAATAGAACACTGAAAGATCATAAGTCTCTGTTAGAGAAAAAAACCTCACTATATATGTATGTCTCCTCACACAGAGATAAAAATCAACTTAAAACTAGAACTATAACCACTGTTAGAAAAACAATGACAAAAACGTGGGTCTCTTAAAAGTCCAATTCCGATGAGATGATATACAAAGGAGATGAACATAGTTTAAACAATTGACCTTTTAAAGTTCCTAAATATGATAACACCAAATCTTATTCTGAGATGTTGTGATACAATATTGACCTAAAACGACTTTCGTAGAGACAATGGATTACCACTTACTACGGAAACAAACATAACCTTTTCCCAGGGGAGGGGTGTCTGTGTCAGGGGACGGTTATACACTCCGAACCACTTACCTCTTTTCTGATACATAATGTCGGAGGTGAAGAAAAGAGACGATTCACAGGAGTACGTGACCTGTTGAACATGTCGGAATACCCCGTGAAACATAAGGGTTATGGTGAGGGTTCGAAAACGATCTGGGAGAAATTTACAAACAGAAACTTTGTCTTTAAATACGTGTTCACTGTTTTCTGTTTACAAGAGGGGAGACGAGAGGATTTTAACTTATAAAAAATTTTTCTAAAAATTTTTACATAAATGAAAACCGACGTAACCCAGAAGTAACGACACACACCTGAAAGAGACCAACACCTCTCACTCCAGATAGAGATCAACACCACACACCCGAAGAGTAATACCACCGAAGAGGATGACGTCTCGTCAGAGATCTCGAACATCCGACGTCATCAACATCGGACACCTGAGATCTTAACCCCGGATCATCTACACCACGTGCCCGAATCGACGGGGTACCGTACACACTAGAAGGATCTGGTCCCTAACTTGGGTACAGGGGGTGTAACCGTCCGTCTAAGGAAAAAAAATTTTTAATTAAATAAAAAATTAACTTCCTATTAACGAAATGTCTTAAAACAACAAAAGACAGTTTGGAGTTACACTTAATCGGTATCTACATGTATATAGGGGAGGGAAAACTTGGAGGGAGGGTAGAGGAAGGGGTAGGGTGGGGAGATCCAACTATGTCTCGGGGACAAACTCAAAGGACTCGGTATGTCGTTTAAGGGTAACCGATAGATAAAGTGTATACCGTTACATTCAAAGGCACAATGAGAAGGGTATAAAGAGGGGGAGAGAAGGGGAGAGAGGTACAGGTATTAGAATAAGAGATACAGACAAAGAGGTAACGACGGGACATTTATTTAATAAGTCTTGTTAAAAAATCTAAGGTATATATACGTAATCTTATGCTATAAAGTGAAAGAGAAAGACTGAATCAAGTGAGACGTACTATCCAAGATCCAAGTAGGTGAAGTAATCTTGACTGAGTTTACGTAAGGAAAAATACCGACTCATTTCTCTTCTGAGATGTGTACCCGTAGTGGTCTACCAGTTGTGACTTTAGTCTAACTAATATAAGAAACGTCTGTTTCTACCTCTTCGAGATATGTCAGTCGTTTTTTTTCTGGTCCTCGACTGACACCGAGTCTAGTACTTGAGGAATAACGGTTTAAGTCTGAATTTAACTTCTTTCATCCCTTTTGGTAATCTGGTAAGTCCTTACTGGATTTAGTTTAGGGAATACTAATGTGTCACCCTCACTCTTTATCTAAATTCCCCGATCTAGACTATCTGTCTCACGGACTACTTGATACCTACCTCCAAGCACTGTAACATATCCTATGACCCTAGTTCTGGTAGGGGTACCTTTTCTTTACGTTTTTTCGTTTTACCGACAGACGACTCCGGAATGTTTATCGACACTTTTCTTCTCTTTGGTTTTCGTTTCCTCTTTTCCTTTCTATATTCGTAGACTTACGTCTCAAGGTTTCTTATCGTTCCTCTCTATTCTTTCGGAAGGAGTCTCTAGTCACGTTTCTTTATCTCCTTTTGTTGTCTTACCCTTTCTGACCTCTAGAGAAGTTCTTTTAATTTCTATGGTTCCCTTGTAAAGTACGTTTCTACCCGAGCTATTTCCTGTCTTTACCATACCTGGATTGTCTTCGTCTTCTATAATTCTTCTCCACCGTTCTTATGTGTCTTGACATGTCTTTTCTAGAAGTACTGGTTCTATTAGTGCTACCACACTAGTGAGTGGATCTCGGTCTGTAGGACCTTACACTTCAGTTCACCCGGAATCTTTCGTAGTGATACTTGTTTCGATCACCTCCACTACCTTAAGGTCAAGTCGATAAAGTTTAGGACTTTCTACTACGACACTTTCACGTCGTGAGTTATACGGTCGTTTAAACCTTTTGAGTCGTCACCGGTGTCCTGACCTTTTCAAATCAAAAGTAAGGTTAAGGTTTACGAGTTTGATGGCGTGTTAACGTAAGTAGAGTGTACGATCATTTCATTACGAGTTTTAAGAGGTTCGGTCCGAAGTCGTTATGCACCTGACACTTGAAGGTCTACAAGTTCGACCAAAATCTTTTCTGTCTCCTTGGTCTCTAGTTTAACGGTTGTAGGCGACCTAGTAGTTTTTTCGTTCTCTCAAGGTCTTTTTGTAGAGAAAGACGAAATAATTGATACGGTTACGGAAACTGACACACCTAGTGGTATTTGACCTTTTAAGACTTTCTCTACCCTTATGGTCTGGTGGACTGGACGGAGAACTCTTTGGAAATACGTCCAGTCCTTCGTTGTCAATCTTGACCTGTATCTTGTTGTCTGACCAAGGTTTATCCTTTGCCTCATGTAGTTCCTACATATAACAGTGGGATTAATAAATTGAAGATACGTCTCATGTAGTACTCTTTGCGACCCGACCTTCTTTGTGTTCGACCTTAGCTCTAACGACCCTCTTTATAGTTATTGGAGTCTATACGTCTGCTGTGGTGGGAATACCCTCTTTCACTTCTCCTTGATCTCTCAGAGAACTACTTTCACTTTCTCCTCTCACTTTCTCAACCGAATCTCGAGTTGTAAGTCTTTTGCTTCTAGTACCGTAGGCCAGAGTAGTGAAGTACCGTTTATCTACCCCTTTGTCATCTTTGACAGTCTGAAATAAAAAACCCCGAGGTTTCAGTGACGTCTACCACTAACGTCGGTACTTTATTTTCTGTGAATGAGGAACGTTCTTTTCAATACTGGTTGGATCTATCGTATAATTTTTGGTCTCTGTAATGAAACGGTTGTTTCCAGGTAGATCAGTTCAGATACCAAAAAGGTCACCAGTATATACCTACACTCTCAACCTGACACTCGTTTCGACTCACGACTTCTTAACTACGAAAACTTGACACCACAACCTTTTCTGAGAGCTCTCAGGGAACCTGACGTTCCTCTAGGTTGGCCAGGTAGGATTTCCTCTAGTCAGGACCCATAGGAAACCTTCCTGACCACCATTTCGACTTTGAGGTCATGAAACCGGTGGAGTACGCTTCTCAACTGAGTAACCTTTTCTGGGACTACGACCCTCCCTAACCCCCGTCCTCCTCTTCCCCTGCTGTCTCCTACTCTACCGACCTACCGTAGTAGTTGAGCTACCTGTACTCAAACTCACTTGAGACCCTCAACCACTACCTGTCCCTCCGGACCACACGACGTTAAGTACTCCAGTATTTCTCAGCCTGTGCTGACTCGCTGACTTGACTTGAAAGATAACACATATACATCGTGTTAAAGAAATAGGTCAGTAGACAACTACCTGTAGATCCAACGAAGGTACAAGATCGATAACATTTATCACGACGTTACTTGTTACCCTACGTACACAGAAAAAGTTAAAACCGAAAAGTCCCATATACGGATCCTCACCCTAACGACCCAGTACACCACCAAAATAGGGATCAAAAAATTCCTTAGAGGTATGGCAGAAGGTATCACCGACATAGTTAAATGGAAGGGTGGTCGTCACGTTCTCACAAGGGAAAAGAGGTGTCGGAGAGGTCGTAAATAACAAACATCTGAAAAACTACTACCGGTAAGACTGACCACACTCCACTATAGAGTAACATCAAAACTAAACGTAAAGAGATTATTACTCTCTACAACTCGTACAAAAGTACACAAACAATCGGTAGACATACAGAAGAAACCTTTTTACAGACAAATCCAGAAAAAGGGTGAAAAACTAACCCAACAAACAAAAGGACCATAACTCAACATGCTCGACGAATATATAAAACCTTCAATTAGGAAACAGTTAACAGAGTAAACGATAATAAAAGAGGGTAAGACTCCCAACAGAAAAGTGGAACGAAAATCAAAGGAAACGACACGTTTTCGGAAATTCAAATTAGTCCAGGGTGAACAAATGAAAACAAAAATAAAGGGAATGAGATCCTCCACCCAGTATCTCCTAGAACGAAACTAAATTCAGTAACTCACAAGACCGTTTATGTAAGAATTGGTGATCTGGTGGTCCCTTCATGATTTTAACTCATAGCTTATGAAGTTGAAAGAGTAACCTAAAGACGATTTATAAAGTGTAATATTTATTTCGAGACCAGGTTTCTAACTTTTATAATGATTAAGACACCCGTCCCTCTAGTACTTCTAACGAAGACTATTCTTCATGAGGGTACGAGATCGTTACATCATCAAGAGAATATTTGGAAAAAGAAAATATCGGGAAAGAGATTTACTTAATTTGTACCATCTTGTTAATGTCTCCTTTTTTGGACACCTTGATAAATAACTTAATAAGACAAGCAACATTTGTTAGCCATTTACACACTGTAGACTTTTTCAAGACTTTAATCATACAATGTTAGCGGTTTCAAAAATAGAATACACTCAGACATCGTCCTTCATGTTATTTGGATTGAATCAAAAAAAGGATATACTTTAGGAGTCGTCACCTTAGGCGACACAGACCTATCGTCGTCATCCACTCCTAACAGGTAAAAGTAGTTGGAACATCCTAGTAACAGAACTTATGACTGGTACAAGTCTTTGATGTACAAATTTATTCAGTGGTTTTTTACAAGGATACGAAACAAGACCAAATGAGGGTCAATTATTTAGCGTCTAAGTGTTGACAATGTCCATCTAAGCAACCTTTTCTGGGACTACAACCCTTTCTAACTTCCGTTTTCCTCTTCTCCCGTCGTCTCCTACTCTACCAACCTATCGTAGTGACTGAGTTACCTGTACTTGAACGTGTTTTAGACCCCCTATCACCCCCTGTCCCTCCGGACAGCACGACGTTAGGTACCCCAGCGTTTCTCAGTCTGTGCTGAATCACTGACTTGTTGTTGTAATCTTTAACGCGTGGGCTTAACGGAGTCAAATATGTCTTCCGTTGGATCACTACCTTTTACTGAACGGGTTTCGGTATTTTCTTCCTCTCACTCTAATCTTGTATCCAGAAGTCTAAGGAACGAGTCCCTTAGAAGGAGGAGAAGGGGTCATTAGGTATCCTTAAGTTTTAGGTTCAACTATAGAAAAAGAAAATTAAAAATAAAAAACTATAGATAAAATTGAAGGACCAAGTCCTTACCATATTTTTCCACCCTAAACCACCTCAAAATCCCGAGACAGGGTGAAAAACCACACATGTTAATCATAAATGGGTTAAATTGTTTTCACAATTCGGTTGACTCGAGATTCGAAAGTGTAGACTAGTCTTACGGTGGAGATTTGGTGAGGAAATATCATTAGGATCTCGATAGTGATAGGACCGAAGTGTTAGAAATCTGACAAAATAGGATTTAAGGAGGGATAAATGAAATCGAGTCAGTGATTAGTTCCACCGATATGTGTCTCAAAGGGTTAGTACCGTAATAACTGTAAACCCTGACCTGTCAAGAAACACCATCCCCCGACAGGACACGGAAAACCCTATAAATCGTTGTAGAGACAGAAGATAAGTGATCCATGGTCATCGTAGGACAATTAGGAGTCTGTAACGTGTTACAAAGAAAACCCTGGTTCAACAGAGACCAACTCTTGAACACCTGATATAAAATCCGGGTAGACTTTAATTCGATCGTACGAAACTTGTAACAAATCAGACATTCAGTACAGGTTGAGAAAACTTTGGGGTACCTGACATGGGACGGTCCGAGGAGACAGGTACCCTAAAGAGTCCGTTCTTATGACCTTCCCCAACGGGAAAGGAAGAGATCCCCTAGAAGGACCTAGTCCCTAACTTGGTTACAGAAGACGTAACCGTTCGTCTAAGAAATGGTGACTCGGTGGTCCCTTCGGGTACGAAACATATAGGGTCAATATTTTTACCTAAACACACATCCGAGTACAAACATACACACATATACCATATCGAATTCCAACAAATCTAAAGACAATGAAAAAATTACTCAAACGGATTCCAACGGTATCACTGGTTTTCTGTCCTTGATAAACATTATCTACGACCATGGACATCTTCTAGAGTCTATTCCTTACTTTCATACAAATAACTGTTGTTTGATACATGACCCAACGAACCATGTATAATGAGAAAAACTTCCAAATAACCCTATACTAACTGTATGTTGTAAAGTATTTAAATTCTACATATTACACAACAAAACTGTATATGACGTTTTAGTAAAGGCGGTATCAATAATCGACTGTAGAGGTAGTGTAACGTATAAATAGTGAATAAAAACACCACCCTTCCGAAAGATGATGAAAACTAGTTTCTTCAGAATTGAGAGTATGACGTCTCCTATTTTTCTTTATGACTTCTAACAATATCTGACTTAAAGATATGGGAAAGGGTCAAGTATACAACTTTGAAAATGTAATGGGTTTCATTACCGTAAACCTCCATTTTGGAAACCCTCCACTAATCCGGAATTCCCACTACGGGAGTACGTATCCTAACACGACACGAATCAGTGAGTCAGTACAGGCCGAGACACTGGGTACCTGACATCGGGTGGTCCGAAGAGACAGGCACCCTAGGAGGTTCGTTCTTATGACCTCACCCAACGGTAGGGGAGGAGGTCCCCTAGAAGGGTCACGTCCCTAACATGGGTCCAGTTAATTAATGGTGTACTCAGTGGTCCCTTCGGGTTCTTATGACCTCCTCAAGGAAGAAGTCCCCTTTAATGACTGAGTCCTTACCTTGGTCCCAGAGGACGTAACGTCCATATAAGAAATGGTCGACTCTACGTATCCTAATCACAGGAAGATTTTCTCTGAGGTCCCTCGAGGGAACGGACAAGACAGTCTTCTGTGTCCCTCTTCTACTAACAGAAATTTGGTCTTTCACCCGGGAGTGACTTATACGATCATGGAACTAGACTCTGAAGGTCGGAGGTCTTGACACTCTTTATTGACAAACAATAATTTCGGTGAATCAGATACCATAAAAACAATATATCGTCGGGTTTACCTGATTCTGTTTATACAAGTCACTAATCTTTTATTATACTGGTCCTTATTCTAGTAGTGTACCTTTACAGTATTCGCTAACGATCTCCACTCTACCACTAAACTAAGATTCAAAGGATCTTCAGTCTCCTTTCCTCCTTTTCGATTGGTCTATTTAATTAGTTTAATATAGTATTCTATGTTCGTTTAAGAAGAAAATTCTCTCCCAGTCATAAAATCTAACGACCGTAGAGACTCTTAATAAGAAACGTATGAACATTTCTCTTATTAAAGAACCATGATTACTTTACGTTAAAACATAAGAAAAGGAAATTATGTCCGGTTACAGAATTACGATCGTTCGTAAGACCATTTACGTTAGATTTTATAATTGTAGGTTTCCATTTTAAGTCTTATACTAAGGAATTATGGACAGACGTTGTCGAAGTTGTCTTGGGGGATCCGGAAATTAATCTCTCCACAGACACCCTCCTTAACTCATGATTAAAGAACAGTAAAGTAAACGAATATTCACTACTGTCACTACATTACCCATGGTACTTCCAAATATCATGTGTATAGAGTACTACTCAACGGTAGATCTAAGAGACTACTTTTCACTTTCACAATCAGTGAGTCGCACAGGCTGAGAAACGTTTGGGTACCTAATACCGACCGGTCCGAGGAGACAGGTACCTTAAGAGGTCCGTTTTTACAACCTTACCCATCGGTAAGGTAAGAACTCCCCTAGAAGGGTTGGGTCCCTAGTTTGGAACCAGAGGGAGTGACGTCCGTCTAAGAAATGGTAGACTTGGTGGTCTCTTCAGGTATAAGAGACTATAAACTCAGATTTAATCCTATTTTGAATGCCACTAATACTCCAATCCGAGACCCTAGTTTTGGATAGAGATGATAAAGGATCAACACACTAAAACATATTTAGAAATTATCAGAATTTGGAGTCAAAACAGAAGATATTTCACTCCTATTATTATCATGTATTAAGTCTCCCAACAAAATTCTCAGTCACTCTTTTAGGTATATTCTCTCCAACCATGTAGTATGGACGAGTATTTATAATCTATAATAAAAACAAAACTCGAGACTTAAAAATTTGTCAGTCGAAGTCACTGACAGTGAGATCAAAGGACCGGGTCCTACCCTGTCAAAAGAATTTGTCATTCAAGATTAAAGGAAACGTAACATACGTTATCATATTTCCCGAAACTTTACTATTGTTTCTATGATAGAAAATTCCATTGTAAATATTTCAAGAAAGAGAAACCATAAAAATTAAAGAATTTAAAATCCTTATTTGAGCAAAGTACGTAATATTTTTGTTTCTAGTATCAAACAGTAATTGACAAGTACAAGTCATGTCTTTGATTTTCTGTTTTCGTGTAAAAATATTTTTACCTTTTAGTTTTGGTACACTAGAGTATAAGTTTCCGAAGGTTCTTGTGTACGACTAGACATTTATTTCTATACATCTTTGTTCTTACAGGAGTATACATCTTTTTATATGTTTGAGTTTTCGTTTTGTCTAAGAGGAGACTAGATTTAGACTACCTGTATTTCACTCTATGTCTAATCGGCTGTCGTACAAATTTCATCTGTCGACGATTATTTAGTACGTTTTCTTAGTAAGAACTTTTACTGACTCCGTCCTACTGTGGTACGATTGGGATTGACGTGGTCAAAATCCCGGTTTGAATCTCCTGATTCCTTCTTTTGTCACCTTCACTAAAACACCTATTCCCTACATAAATTTTGAAAATTTCATCTAATGATGAAGATCTGATAATATATTTAACAATACCTTGGTATTAGTAGAAAGAAAATGATATTCATTTTCGATTTAATTAATATTACGTAATAATCTAATTTGGAAAAGAAAAAATAAAGAAAGAAATTTGTGATAGTTGTGTTTGCTACACTTCCGGTTGAGACGGTGAATGACGATACTCCGAAATTCATTTTCATACAAGATTTACGTAAAATTTGGAAATGAACAGGAAAAAAGTAGTTTAATTTCGTACACGTATCAAAATTTATAGTTTATAATAAGTTTTTGAATATTACTCTTTGTCGTCAGAGGACGGGAAACGGAAGAGTAATCGATGAAAATAAATCACAAATTTTAAAATAATACAAATTTGTAATGTGTTCATTATAAGCGTATGTAAAGGTAACCCTTACTAAGTCAGACAAGTGTTCATGAGGAAAGTGAAAGATGACGGGGTAAGGTAGGAGGAAGGACTTCATTAGTAACAGTAGTTCAAACTACACTTAGAAATGTCAGGTAAGGGATACCCAAATGTATAGATACATGAATGTGTAAACAATCCAATGTAATAACTCTAATATCGTATTTTTAATAAATCGTTGAAAAAAAGGAGTGACTAGTTATACGGAACCCCTGGGAAGGTACAGTCACGTATGTCTTGATAAATTAAAGAAAATTGGTGACGTATTATAGTTATATACCAATAAATTGTTAACTGTTTGTAAATCCAACGAAGGGTGAAAAATGTTCATTTTTATTACGTCGTTATTTGCAGAAACAGGGACAAAGAAACATAACTGTGTATACGACTTAGGTTTTGATATATATAAAATATAAAACTATTATCGACTCCTTAAAGAGAGACTTCTCCAGTATAAGAAGATATCCAAAGGTCGTTTTCACCTTTAAAAATGGTTAAAGTATTTGTTTCGACAACAAATTTATAATAAAAGGCACCATTGACCACTCTGATATGTGTAAAATTAGAAATATTGACGGTGCATTTAAAGAAAAAGAGACTTACCACATTAGTGTATTAAAGGTTGGGGGAGAAATTTTATCTGAAAAATGAAAAATGAATCTAAAAGAAGGTATACTGGATCTATACTTGGGAAACATTACATACAACGTATAGAGAGGCTGAAACAGTGAAAGGAAGAAATGAATCAAGTGTCGACGATGATTAATTTTTGTTAATTAATATATTAAATAATAATATATTTATTATTAAATTACAAATAACAGACTGAGTTTCCTGCACTCAAACTCGTTCGAGGTCCTCTACCACCTCCTGTCCTTTTGGACCACACGACGTCAGGCACCCCAACGTTTCTCAACCTGTGTTGGCTCTCTGGCTTGTTGTTGTTAACAATTTAAATAACTAACGTATTAATTTTACAAGTAAGAAAAAGAAGTACCTGAGAAGTAAACTAAGAACGATTTACTAGAAGGAGTGGGATACTATTTTTATAGAAGGATGTAAAAGAAGAATTTCGAAGACATCATAAGTTAATGTAATGACTGTAAATCGAGAAATCAAGTAGACCTAAAAAACGTACCATAGGTAATCTTGTCCTCGAAATACAAAAGGATTACATGTCATTTAATAAGATGATAATGAATTACGTATCAGGTAACAAAGGAAATATTAAACTTTACGATGAAAACAGTAGATAACTTAAAGGACCGAAAGATAAGGTAGAGTGATTAAATCAATTCATGCTATCGGATAAAAAACGGAATATCTTATAAAATGATAGACTATTTCGTTGGAAAGTGACAAGAAAAAACAAGTAGAAAATTTTGATTAAAAGTACATAAAAATAAAAGTTTCTACTTATATTTTAGTGGAACGGTTCAAAGTATTTTATAGGTAACCTTACTACAAACACTAACGTGACCTAAACATCCAATTAAATCCCTCTTTACAGTAAAAATTTTAATATTCAAAGAGGTCGGACCTAGTACTATATAGAGAGGAAACTCTACAAAACAAAACAAATATTAGAAATAAATTTACATATATGTTCTGGCCCTCGACTGACACCGAGTCTAGTACTTGAGGAATAACGGTTTAAGTCTGAATTTAACTTCTTTCATCCCTTTTGGTGATCTAGTAAGTGCATACTGGACTTAGTTTAGGGAATACTAATATGTCACCTTCACTCTTTATCTAAATTCCCTGATCTAGACTATCTCACGGACTACTTGATACCTGTCTCCAAGTACTGTAACATGTTCTCTGTCCCTAGTTCTGGTAGAGGTACCTTTTCTTTACGTTTCTTTGTTTTACCGACACGCTCCTCCCGAATGTTTATCGACACTTTTCTTCTCTTTGGTTTTCGTTTCCTCTTTTCCTTTCTATATTCGTAGACTTACGTCTCAAGGTTTCTTATCGTTCCTCTCTATTCTTTCGAAAGGAGTCACTAGTTATGTTTCTTTATCTCCTTTTATTATCTTACTCTTTCTGATCTCTAGAGAAGTTCTTTTAATCTCTATGGTTCCCTTGTAAAGTACGTTTCTACCCGAGTTATTTCCTGTCTTTACCATACCTGGATTGTCTTCGTCTTCTATAACTCTTCCCCACCGTTATTATGTGTCTTCTTGACATGTTTTTTCGAGAAGTGTTGGGTCTATTAGTGCTACTACACTAGTGAGTGGATCTCGGTCTGTAGGACCTTACACTTCAGTTCACCCAGAATCCTTCGTAGTGATGCTAGTTTCGATCACCTTAAGGTCAACTCGATAAAGTTTAGGACTTTCTACTACGACACTTTCACGTCGTGAGTTACACGGTCGTTTAAACCTTTTGAGTCGTCACCGGCGTTCTGATCTTTTCCAGTCAAAAGTAAGGTTAGGGTTTCTTTCCGTTACGGTTTCTTACGAGTTTGATGGTGTGTTAACGTGAGTAGAGTGTACGATCATTTCATTACGAGTTTTAAGAGGTTCCGTCCGAAGTCGTCATGCACTTGGCACTTGAAGGTCTACAAGTTCGACCAAAATCTTTTCCGTCTCCTTGGTCTCTAGTTTAACGATTGTAGACGACCTGGTACCTATTTTGTTCTCTCAAGGTCTTTTTGTAGAGAAAGACGAAATAACTGATACGGTTTCGGAAACTGGCACACCTAGTGTTGTTTGACCTTTTAAAACATTCTCTACCCTTATGGTCTGGTGGACTGGGCGGAGAACTCTTTAGACATACGTCCGGTGTTTCGTTGTCAATGTCGACCTGTATCTTGTTGTCTGACCAAGGTTTATCCTTTTCCTCATGTAGTTCCGACATATAACAGTGGGACGAATAAATTGAATATACGTCTCATGTAGTACTCTTTGCGACCCGACCTACTTCGTGTTCGACCTTAGTTCTAACGTCCCTCTTTATAGTTATTGGAGTCTATACGTCTACTGTGGTGGGAATACCGTCTTTCACTTCTCCTTGATTTCTCAGAGAACTACTTTCACTTTCTCCTCTCACTTTTTCAACCGAATTTCGAGTTGTAAGTCTTTTGTTTCTAGTACCGTAGACCAGGGTAGTGAAGTACCCTTTATCTACCCCTTTACCACCTTTGTAACCGACTGAAATAAAAACCCCCGAGGTTTTAGTGACGTCTACCACTGACGTCAGTACCTTAATTTTCTGTGAATGAAGAACCTTTCTTTCAATACTGGTTTGATCTGTTGAATAACTTTTCATCTCTGTAATGTAATGGTTGTTTCCAGGCAGATCAGTTCCGATACCAAAAAGGACACCAGTACATACCTACACTCTCAACCTGACACTTCTTTCGACTCACGACTTCTTAGCTACGAAAACTTGACACCACAATCTATTCTGAGAACTCTCAGGGAACCTGACGTTCCTCTAGGTTGGTCAGGTAGGATTTCCTCTAGTCAAGACTCACAAGTAACCTTCCTGACTACAACTTCGACTTTGAGGTTATGAAACCGGTGGACTACGCTTCTTGACTGAGTAAACTTTTCTGGGACTACGACCTTTTCTAACTCCCGTCCTCCTCTTCCCCTACTGTCTCCTACTCTACCAACCTACCGTAATGACTGAGTTACCTCTACTCAAACTCATTTGAGGCCCTCAACCATTACCTCTCCCTCCGGATCAGACGACACCAGGTATTCAAACACTTCTCAGTCCGAGCTGACTCACTGACTTGACTTGACAATCTCACAAAAGTATATCTAGACCGTGTAAAGTGTCTTGATACAGTATGGGTCTATTTTCCACGGGACGAAACCCGGGATACGAAAATCACTCGGGACGAGACCGAGAGGAAGTCGACAAGGGGAAAGATTCCACACTCTTCAAGTAACATGGTACCAGTGTACGGGTAGACTTATGGTGGAGGGGGTTGAAAGATCTAGTATCGAATCTGTAATCCTACGACTTTAAGAGACGGAGTTCGGGAAAGAGTTCTAAACATGTCCGAAGAAGGGGTCCAGAAAGGAACACTCCCGACTAGTGTGTCGACAACAAATACCAGAATCGGACTCCTTTCTGGTTCACTTGTCCAGACCTGCAAGTCCGACTACATGTACTTACACATACTCCCTCACCCTCTCTTTCCTCTATCGGACCCAAACCCCTCATCGGGAGAGACACTTCGATGAAAGACCGTGTCTGGGAACTCCTCTTTTAATTAAGTATTACCACAGGGTCCCAACAAACCTTTTATGTAAATAGGTAGGCATCAAAAGACAAAAACCATTACAGAGACAGTCCGAAACCAAAATCCCAATACAACGGTAGTATTTTATTTAACACAAGGGAGGAACTAAAAGTCTTTATTAGACAGATTGAAATCACACTACGGTAAGAAATTATGGAAAATCCCAAGTAGTAACCCAGATCCCGAAATAAAAACCTTTCTCAAAACTATGATTTCGGTCAAAGAATTTTTTTTTATCTCTATAATTATAATAAAGTAGAGTAGTCAAAACTATTCAACTCAAAAAGTTTTTACAACAGACAAAAAACAAATACAAAAGTTAGAATAAAGAAAGACTGGAGTACAACTTATTAAAGATAACTAGACAGAAGTTAAAGTGACAAAGGAAATAGTAAAGGTTTGTATAGTTTACTAAATCTTTTAAAATCTATGATATAAAGAGTCAAGATTTTATACATAAACGAAGAGAAAATCTCAAACGACGATGACGATTCAGTGCAGTCAGCACAGGTTGAGACACGCTGGGGTATCTGCCGTCGGGTGGCCCGAGAACAGGGACCCTAAGAGGTCCCTTCTTGTGACCTCACCCAACGGTAAAGGAAGAGGTTACGTTCTTTCACTTTTCACTTTCACTTCAGCGAATCAGGACAGGCTGAGAATCGCTGGGGTACCTGACGTCGGGTGGTCCGAGGAGGTAGGTACCCTAAGAGGTCCGTTCTCATGACCTCACCCCACGGTAACGGAAGAGGAGAAAATCTCAAATGTAATGAAATAACTCTAAAAGATAGAAAAATGCGTAACTTTTATTTAAACGGGAATCGAGGAACTCGTACGAATATTACTATCGAAAAATTAATAAATAAATAAAAACCGACACGACCTAGAAACAACGAAAAAAACGTGTCCGAAAGAGATCAACGTCATTTACCTCCGATGGGAATCAACACCACGGACCCGAAGAGTAACACCCCCGAGGAGAACACCTCGTGTCCGAGATCTGTACTCCCGAAGTCATAAACACTGTGTGTCCGAGTCACAAACACCGAATACCTGGGGTCTCACGTGTCTGAAGTCGTCCGAGGTATCAAAATCGAACACTCGAGATCACACACCTGAGTCATCAACACCGGGAGGCCGGATCAACGGGGTACCGTACACCTTAGAAGGGACTGGTCCCTAACTTGAACACAGGGGACGTAACCGTCCACCTAAGAATAGGTCACACGGTGGTCCCTTCAGGATTGAAATACTAGAGGAAAAAAACCCACACCGATAAAGGTTGTATACTTAGTAGAACCCCAACCAAAGGTAATTAACAGAGAAAAAGGTTCGTACCCACTACAAAGGTATAAATATACATCTTATTAAAAAAGAATGTAAGATCTGTAAAACTCACCAGACAACAATCTCTGAGACCCAAGACAAAATAAAAAGAGTTCTTGTAATAAATAAAAACAAACAAAATAGTCAATCGAACCGACTTGAGTTTGATGTTTAAGTCAGAGGGGACACCTTCGTTCGTTGACTTTAAAGTCAACTGAAGAGAGTCGGAATAGATTCGATGAAACTCATAAGGAACAATATAATTAAAGGACTCCAATAACATAGTAATAGTGTATTAAACACCGATTTTTGTTGTCTTTCAAGTTTCCCATCCCAACAGAGAAGTCAAGTTCTCCCGGTCCTATGGAAGTGGGTCATGTGTCCCTACTTGAGACACGTCGTATCGGAACCTCCACCCCGACGACCTTGACAGGGACACGTTGGTCGGACACTCTCGACGTAACGACCCTGAGGTTGGTTCTCTCGGTGACCCGAGGGGTCGAATTTTGGAGACACTTCGACAGGACGTTTCGATACACCCACTACAACGGTGGGGTCACCCGGACCTTCCGTCTCGTTACTCGGTTTCCTAATCAGCATTCTGAGATTTCAGAATACCTTAAACGGGGTAATCCAAAATCTAAATAAACCCTAGGTAGTGAGGAAAGAAGAAAGGATAAAAAGAGAAAACTTTATTCTTACAGATAGAGTACGACAGGGTAGTAACATAAGATCTTCGTGTATTACACAAACCAAAGTGTCCAAACGTCAACTTCTCCGTAAAACGGGTCCTACTTAGTATGGAACTCCGAGTCGGTATAGACTAAATCAATTATAAATCCACTCTAAAAGTCAAGTCAAGTCAACGAGTCAACACAGACTGAGAAGCGTTAGGGTACCTGACGTCGTGCGGTCCGAAGGGACAGGTAGTGGTTGAGGGTCTCCAGTGAGTTTGAGTACAGGTAACTCAGCAACTACGGTACGTTGGTAGAGTAGGAGACAACAGGGGAAGAGGAGGACGGGAGTTAGAAAGGGTCGTAGTTCCAGAAAACTTTACTGAGTCAAGAAGTGTAATCCACAGGTTTCATAAACTCAAAGTCGAAGTCGTAGAATCTGAATCTGAAATTTCAACTACGATGTTATGCAATTCTGAAAACCCCTAAAACCCTACCTTATTTACATAAAACGTACATTCTTCCTGTACCTAAAACAACCTTTTCCACATCTCATGGTAACTTACTAATAACAACAAAAGGTCACCGACTCAACACAGATTGAGAAACGGTGGGGTACTGACGTTGTGCGGTCCGAAGGGACAGGAAGAGACAGAGGACATCAAACTAGTTTGAGTACAGGTAACTCAGTCACTACGATAGATTGGTAGAGTAGGAGACGGTGGGAGAAGAGGAAAACGGAAGTTAGAAAGGGACTTAGTCCCAGAAAAACTTACTCAACCGAGAAACGTAGTCCACCGGTCTCATAACCCCAAAGTCGTAGTCAGGAAGGTTACGTATGAGTCCCAACTAAAGGAAATCCTAACTGACCATACTAAAGGAACATCAGGTTCCCTGAGAGTTCTTAGAAGAGGTCGTGGTGTCAAGTTTTCGCAGTTAATAAAGCACGAGTCGGAAGAAATACCAGGTTGAGAGTGTAGACATGTACCGATGACCTTTTTGGTATCGAAACTGATATGTTTGGAAACAACTGTTTTACTACAGAAACGAAAAATAATACGACGGATCCAAATAATATTGAAAGGAAGGTTTCTCGTTCGTAGAAAATTAAAGTACCGACATCAGTGGTAGACGTCACTAAAACCTCTGATTCTTTTATTTTAGACAATGATGAAGATGTAAAGGGACAAGATAAACGGTACTTCACTACCCTGGGGTCCGGTACTATAAACACAAAACTTACAACTCAAAGTTCGTCCCAAAAAGTGAGAGAAGAAGTGGAATAGTTCTCCGAGAAATCACGGAGAAGTGAAAGACGGTAATCTCCACATAGTAGACGTATAGACTCAAATAACTATAAAGAGGGCCTTTAGAACTAATGTTGGACACTAAGTAGATCGTACCATAAAGTATACTATATGAGACATATATTCAATTTATTTGTCCCACTGGTATATATCGGAACAGTTTTAGGAAAGGGTTAAAACTCGGTCAGTCACTAAGATACAGGTCAAGATTGACAACAAAGAACTGGGAGTATGCCCAGAGAGTCCCCGTCCATTCCACCAAACCGTAGAGGTAGAGAAATTCTTAAAGGGTGTCAAATAACACTAGGTGTGTCAGGTGCATCAGTCGCTCCGTTTTCATCTATAAAAAGACCTTAGGGCAACGAAAGAGATACTAGGTTACTTACAACCGTTAAACTAAAGACCAAGGAGACGGAAAAGATTTGGGTCCAACATGTAGACCTTCAAGAACTAAGTGTATGATGACTTCGGATCAAACTTCCTAAAACTTGTAAAGGAATGATCGTACGTTTTACTTTCGTTAGTAGGTTATCAAACTCGTAAGAAACCGTAACGGAAAGAAATCCTAACCTTACTTTTAACTGGAAAAGGTCAGGACACCGGTGACGACTCAAAAAGTTTAAACGACTGTATAACTCTCGTCGGGAAACTGTCGTAGTAGAAAATCCGAAACTTTGTCGAGTCGACCTTAAGGTAGAGGAGGTGATCGAAACAAGCATCACTACGAAAGATTCCGGGTGGACTGCAGTGTAAGGTCCTACAGACCGAGATCCACTCACTAGTGTGGTGACACCAATAGGCCCAGTAATTCTAGAAAAAAACATATCAAGAAGACACATAAGAACGGTGGAGAAGAATTAGAGAAATCGGAGACAATTCAAGAATGACAAGGACAGGAAATAACACAGGTAGGAACGTACCTTACAAGGGAGCCATAAAGGTTAAAAGAACTTCTCTAGAGATCAGAAAAGGTAAAATAACAAGGGGAAATACTACTTTCACTTTCACCTCTCACTTTTTCAACCGAATTTCGAGTTGTAAGTCTTTTGCTTCTAGTACCGTAGACCAGGGTAGTCAAGTACCCTTTATCTACCCCTTTGTCACCTTTGTCACAGTCTGAAATAAAACCCCCCGAGGTTTTAGTGACGTATACCACTGACGTCGGTACTTTAATTTTCTGCGAATGAGGAACCTTCTTTTCAATACTGGTTGGATCTATCGTATAACTTTTCGTCTCTGTAATGAAACGGCTGATTCCAGGTAGATCAGTTCCGATACCAAAAAGGTCACCAGTACATACCTACACTCTCAACCTGACACTTCTTTCGACTCGCGGTTTCTTAACTACGAAAACTTCACACCATAACCTCTTCTGAGAACTCTCAGGGAACATGACGTTCCTCTAGGTTGGTCAGGTAAGACTTCCTCTAGTCGGGACCCTAAAGAAACCTCCCTTACTACGACTTCGACTTTGAGGTCATGAAACCGGTGGAGTACGCTTCTCAACTGACTAACCTTTTCTGAGACTACGACCCTCCCTAACCCCCGTCCTCCTCTTCCCCTGTTGTCTCCTACTCTACCGACCTACTGTAGTGACTGAGCTACCTGCACTCAGACTCACTTGAGACCCTCTACCACTACCTGTCCCTCCGGACCACACGACGCTAAGTACCCCAGTGTCTCACAGCCTGTACTGACTCGTTGACTTGACTTGACTGACTACTTAGTGTCGGAACGACACCACTTCCCCAAGTGTATTGATTTACTTCGATACTCGATACGGTACATTCCTGTGGTTCTACCTTCATAGTATCACCTCTCAAGATTGTTATGTACCAGGTGACCTCCTCTCTTACCTTTTGGCGAAGTCATAAGAACGACGTTCTTAGGTCACTTATCATACTTTCCCGTTTTTCCATACTGTGGTCTTCTACTCGGTGGGTCCACAGGTTATACTATGACTCCTTCTCGTCTTACGTTAATGATTACCGAGGTCTTTCTCACTTCACCGACCCGGTTTGTCTTTACTACGAGTCAACACCTATACAGACCACCACTTTCATTTCAAGTCACCACATTTCTTGTTAAAACGTATCCTTGGACCTTACAATCCAGACACTTAGTTCCATTTAACCTACACCAGTTCGTCCTCTACCCTTCTCACTTATAGTTGTAGTATCCTTAGTCACTTGATTTTACCTGTCCTTACCCGTTTAAATTAAGTCTACTGGTAATATATATGATGACATCCGTTCTTGGGAGATCTTCTTTCCTTCATCGGGAGTATCAGTTGTTTTCTCAGACTTTACCTCATGAACCCTCGTTGGAATTTTTGTTGTCTTACTAGAGTCAAGTAAAGGTTCCGTTTGGTAAGTTGTAGTTCCATTGGTTGACCACACCCTCTTCGACTTCGACTGACCAAGATATTTCTGGATGTTCCGAAAGATCTTGATTGTGGTTTTTTTCTACAGGAAAAGTAGTATCCCCTGACCTTACGTTTTCATCCTTGAGTTCTCTATGGACCTCATCGTCCGTTCAATCCGGAATCTCATGTTTTACTTCGTCCCGTTTCCGATTACCTCAAAACATTTCGTTTTTGTGACCAGTATCTTTTATGGGAAAAGGTTTTCGTGTTCTCTGTTGAGATGTGTACCTGTAATGGTCTACCAGTTATGACTTTAGTCTAACTAATATAAGAAACGTCGACTTCTACCCCTACGAGATATGTCAGTCGTTTTTACTCTGGACTTCGACTGACACCGAGTCTAGTACTCGAGGAATAACGTTTTAAGTCTGAGTTCAACTTCTTTCATCCCTTTTGGTGATCCGGTAATTTCCTACTGGATTTAGTTTAGAGAATACTATTATGTCACCTCCACTGTTTATCTAAATTCCCTAAAATAGACCATCTGTCTCACGGACTTCTTGATACCTGTCTACAAGTATCGTAACATGTCCTGCACTACCGATTTTAGTAGGGGTTCTTTTTCTTTACGTTTTTCCGTTTTACCAACAGACTCCTTCGGAATGTTTAACGACTCTTTACTTCTCTTCACTTTACATTTCCTCTTTCCCTTACTATATCGGTTCACTTACGTCTTAAGGTCTCATATCGTTCCACTCTATTCCGGAAGAAGTTGACTTACTAACACACGGGAGTTTAAAGTATACAACTTTAGGATTAAGGGGTTACACTACCATAAACCTTCACCCCCTGGGAAAACCTCCACTGATCCAGTACTCCCACCTCGGGAGTACTTACCTTAATCACAGTAATATTTTCTCTATGGTCACTCGAGAGATGGCGGAAGGTGGTACACTCCTGTGTCTCTCTTCTACCGACTCATCTTTTTGAGACAAAGAAGGTAGAGATGATGATACTGTATGAAGACCCGTTGCTTATAAACCCGAAAACAGGATATGGTACTTAAGAGGTTAAGACACGTCTGTGGTCGATTTACAAAATGTTAAGTTAAGTTAAGATTGTGATAGATGGTACTCAATCACAGTCTAGGCATCCTATTCCCGAGTCAAGGTGTTCTGACGGGGGGTGGAGAGCTGAAGTTACGGTCAACGATTGGACTCGGAGACCACGAAGACTGGTAGTCAATATTTAAATGTCAAGAGAAATGGGGGAGGAACCCAAACTATTAAACAATCTGACAGAGTGTTTTGAGACCTTTCGTCAAATGAATGATCTAATGGTCAAATAATATTTACCTATGTTGAGTTCTTGTCGGTCTAATTCTCTACGTGATCCGTTCCACACTCCCTCTCCACGTATCCAAAAGGTACGACAGGGGTCCATATGATGGTTGGACCTTCGAGAAACTTGAGTCATGAAAGTCCTAAAAAAACCTCCGAAGTGGTCCATCCGTACTAACTAATAATCGAGTTAGAGATCTAAGACAGGGGAGGGACCTCCTATTCCCAATCTCGATTTTCAAGATTCGAAGATTAGTACCGAAGCAGAAAGCACAATGGGTGGGGGTATATCCTCGATAGATCCTCGGATAGTTCTTAGTGGAGTAATCTTTTTCTTGTACGAGAACAGTGAGTCCCTTAAGGTTCCCTAAATCCTAGGGACTCCAGTTTATGGTTTATAATCCTGTTTTCTAAGAGGACCACGGACATAACGAATCCTTTAATGTTTTTAAACCCCTCGAGACCAGTCCTAGACCCCTATTACTCGTTTTATGCATAAAGAATAATATAGTATTACCGATAGATGTTTGGTCCTTCGTCCAGGAATGGTTTGTGACTTAGACGATCGTGGAACTATAATTGAAGGGTTGAAGGTCTTGACACTCTTCATTGACAGACAACAAATTTGGTAGAAGAGATACAATACAAAAACCATCGTCGGGTTTGCATAATTCTGTTTATATAAAGAGTACTTTACCGATAAGATTATCTGTTTTCTTAAACTTATTATATTAATTGTTTAAAATAGATTATATATATATTTGTAAAATGACTTTTTTTGTATTCATAATAAACGTTTGAGTGAACCTTTACAGAATTTATAACTGATGTACAATTCGATGTTTCCTAGATGTTTAGAGGTTTTCATTTTTACTATATCTAGTTTAAGAGACAGAGTTTACATTATGTTATTGTTTAGTCATTTCTTTCACATAGTTTTTTATCCAAGACAGATGAATCTTAGAAGTTTTGTAGAAAATTTTATTTAGAATCCGATTTGTCCCTTAGTTCTATTTAAATATTTGACAATGATAAATATTTACTTTTTACTCTTCTTATATGTAAGTTTTTATATCTTATATTGACTTTACTATTCGTCTTCTTTTAAATTCATCAATGAGTTTTCACTCCTTTAGAATTTACCTACTTGGTAATTTTTTAAGTCTTCTTTAAAAGTTTTTTTTCTTAGATCTTACCTCCTTGATCGTTAATATTTTTGTCTATAATTATCACTAAGAATACATCAGTTTACATCAGTAATGACCAAATCTTCACCGTGACAAAGTCACTTAGTCAACCGTTTGAAAACACTTCCAGGTCTATCCTTTATACAGACCGAAACGTCCGGTATACCAGAGACAGAGTCGATACGTCTAGACGGTAATATCTAACTTTCGTCGGTACGCGTGCGTTATGTATTTACTTCCCCACAACGAGACGAGGTTATTTTGAAATATAAATGTTTTGTACGTCGGTACTAGTTCTGATTAGTCACAGGAAACCCGTCAGGACAAAGTTGTAATAACGAACATCTGTCCGACAAGTATTCCTAAAGTACGTCTCAAACTATAACATTGTCAGCTTTCCGTGGATTTTAGTGTCATAATTAACAAGGGATATTTAACGGACACCATTTCGACTGAAACACTCGTTCTAGGTCTCCTTTTCTCCGAAAATGACCTCTTCAGTCCCTTTAACTCACCTTTCGAATCTAGATCCTTGAACAGACTATATTTTGAATGGATAAAATTTGATGTACTCATTATCGTCGTTTCTTCCTTGTACTCCTGAAAAGACCTATTTTACCCTACGACGATACTTGACTAAGTTCGAAGAGACCGATACGTGTTATAGTAACGTACGTACGCACGATACAGTTAAGTCAGTACAGGCTGAGAAACGCTGGGATACCTGACGTCGGACGGTCCGAGGAGACAGGTTCCCTAAGAGGTCCGTTCTTATAACCTCACTTAACGGTACGGGAGGTGGTCCCCTTGAAGGACTGGGTCCCAAACTTGGACACAGAGGACCCCGATGACGTAACCGTCCGTCCAAGAAATGGTAGACTCGGTGGACCCTTTGACCGAAGACTGTTAACCTCCACCGTCATTGTACGAAGAGGGGTCGAATGGTGACCCACCATATACTGTTACTACCGTTCAGAGTCTGATTTAAGACGTAGTTCATGTCTATAAGTGATCCTTCGTCCGTCTTTTTGATGTGTCATGACGTAAGAAACAGGAAAATCCAAAAGGTTATTCGTGAAACATACTCCAAGTAAGACTCCTCCTACCTTGATTGTAAGAACACTGTACTAATCGGTGAAAGGATCGACCTTGTCACTGTCCCAAGAGAAAATTTGACTTTTGTTCGTATAAGTCCCACGAGAAGTATCCACAGTCTGACTACCGAAACGGTCTAACAATATGGAACAAACCTGAAGGGTCCACCGTGATCACCATATCTTAGATGGACGGTTACGTCCTCTATGTCCTCTTCCCTCACGCTAGGGACCCAGTCCTTCTAGGGGACCTCCTCCTTTACCGTCGGGTGAGGTCATAAGAACGGACCTCTTAGGGTACCTGTCTCCTCGGACCGCCCGATGTCAGGTACCCCAGCGTTTCTCAGCCTGTGCTGACTCGTGTGTGCGTAATGATGATGATGTGGAACGAGTAAAGTCCTGTCTCCGTGGACAAATTTAAAAGAAGATGTGCTAATTAAAGAGGTATTTCAACAAACAAAGATTGTCACGAATACGATTTATTACTTGTAAACCTACGTATAAACCTATTCTAAAATTTTGGCGAACGACATCAGTACATCCACCACACCTAAGGACTAATCTCAGGATATTTGTGATTAAAGGGGACCTCACATGTAAAGACTACTCCTATGACGTTTACTTTTGACGGAGAATCACACATGTAAGTTCCGATTGTATGTATGAATGTATACAATATAAATATAACTGACAAAACGAAAATTATAGTAATAAAAAGTAATTCACGTTTGTAATGGTAAACAGCTAAAATTCACTTGTTAATCTACAGAATTTTACATACATCATCACATTGGTGATAGTGTTAGTATTATATCTTGTATAGAAAGTAGAGTTTTACAAGGGAGTACGGTGAAACGTTAGAGAACTAAAAATTTCGAGTATATATAAATATTTCAAATACATAGGGATTTTATAAGAAAATTTTTACAAAAATTTAACTCCATATTAACTGTACATTGTAACATATTCAAATTTGATATATTACATTAGTAAACTATATACACACACAACGTTTTACTAATAGCGACATTCAAATCAATTGTACGTAGTAGTTTAAAAAAAAAGAACATTACTCTTAAAAACCTCTTCCGTTACCGTTGGGTGAGGTCATGAGAACGGTCCTCTCAGGGTACCTGTCCCTCGAACCACCCGATGTCAGGTACCCCAGTGCTTCTTAGCCTGTGCTGACTCACGGAAGTGAAAGTGAAAAGGAAAAGTACGTAACCTCTTCCTTTACCGTTGGGTGAGGTCACAAGAACGGACCTCTTAGGGTCCCTGCCCCCTCGGACCACCCGACGGAAGAGACCCCAGCGTGTCTCAGTCTGTGATGACTTCGCTGAATCGTCGTTACTCTTAAAAATTCTAGATGGGAATCGTTGAAACCTTATAAGTTAAGTCATAATAACTAGTGGTACGACATGTTATATAGGGGTACTATAAATAAAATATACACCTTCAAACATAGAAAACTGGTGGAAGTGAGTAAAAAGAGTAGAAGGTGGGTGGAACATAACGGAGAAAACAGTAATATTATCAGAAACAGAACTTCGAATAAAACAGACTATAATTACATAAGTGAGATCGAAAGAATACGGACTATAGTTATAAAACTACCATAAAAAAAGGTCGGAAATGAAAATCAGATGAACACAGACTCATACAGAAAAAAAGAAATAAGACTCTTAGTGACGTTAAAACTAACCTCTTAAATCAGGTAGATAAACGTAAATTACATTAATAACCATACCAATATACATCCGAATGTTAAATGATAAACAACTAATAAACAAAGAAGAGAAAAAACAAGGAACTAAGAAGGAAAGTGTAATTAATTTACGTAAAAATAATAAAATAAAATTAATAAATTGTATCAACTGTATGTCATAATACAATCAAAGTCCACATGATGTTTTACTAAACTACAAATGTATGTAATACTTTACTGGTAGTACTATACAGATCATTGGTAGACACGGGTATATTTTAATAATTTTATAAAAACTGGTTTAAGGAGTACGTCATAAAATAGAGACACCGAATAAACAAAATATTGACCTTCAAACATGAAGAATTGATAGAAGTGGATAAAGTGAGTTAGAGAGGAGGGGAGACCGATTATAGACAAACAAGAGACATAAACACTCAGACAAAAGTAAAACAAACAAACCAAAAATGTCAGGCGTATATTCCCTTTAGTACACCATAAGGAGAAACAGACTGTACAGTGAATCGTATTAAGTGAGGTCTAGGTAGATACAACAGTGTTTACTGTTCCAAAGTAAAAAATACCGACTCATTATAAAGTAATATTATATATACATATATGTGTGTGTGTATATATATATGATGTAGAAGAAATAGGTAACGAGACAGCTACCTGTGAAACCAACGAAGGTACAGAACCGATAATATTTGCCACGACGATACTTGTAACCCCCACGGACATAGAAAAGTTTAATGTCAAAAGTAGAAAAGACCTATATACGGGTTTTCACCCTAACGACCTAGTGTATCATTTAGATAAAAATCAAAAAACTCCTTACAAGCATGAGAAGAGGTGTCACTGTCGTGGTTAAATGTAAGGGTGGTTGTCACATCCTCCCAAGGGAAAAGAGGTGTTGAAAAGGTCGTAAATAATAAACATTTGAAAGATTACTATCGATAAGACTGGTCACACCCCACTAGGGAGTAACGTAAAGAGACTATTAATCACGGCAACTCGTAGAAATGGAGTAACATTAAAACTAAACGTAAAGAGACCATTAATCATTACGACTCGTAGAACGAAGATGAAATCAAATATCCTTTGCGGTGGATCGAGAGAAACACTGTACACTAAAACACTGTACACTGAATATGAAGTTTCTGGACTAAAAAGAGGTACGAGAGATCGTCTCAGGGAGAGGGAATTTAAGTATACATCTATACCGTCATCGACGATAGACCCCGGTCCCTTTGACTGAATATTAACTCAACACCTAACAATGACAACATAACAAGTATAATAGGTCGTCTCTGAAGAAGATCTCTCCAAACTCTCAAACACTCAAAGTCCACCATGTTTTCCCGACTCCCTCCCCTTCTCAACAGTTTCCCTATCGTTGGACTTCTCTTATTAACGATCCAGAGTTTCGACGAGTCCTAACTCACCTAACACCCTGACTTCGTCGACGGTCCTAACTCCCCTCTTTCTCTTACCGAAGACCAATGACCTGTCTCCTCCTGGATCAAGTCTTTCAAAGTCGTCCGCATCATGTCCCTACGACTGAACCTTAAGTGTTTCGAAGTTCCTTTATTACAATCGAACTTCCACTCTCACCCGAACCCGGGTCTTATCCGTTACGGAGACGAAAAAGTTCGTAAATGCATACTGTCCTTTGATCGAGTTGGGAGACCTTCACCTTATCATACTTACTTGGTATTTTCGTCCAATAGGTTTCCCAGTCTCTTTTAATTTCTTACCACTTTGTCCCTACCACATCTTCTCTAATTTCTCGTGAAATTGGGGGTTTAACGTGACTCCACCTTCGTTTCATCACTTATGAGAATTAGACACACACACACACACACACACACACACACACGTGCACGCGTGCACACGAGTCAATACAGACTGAGAAAACTCTGGGATACCTGACATCGGGTGGTCCGGTAAAACAGGTACCCCAAAGGGTCCGTTCTTACGACCTCACCCAACTGTAAAGGAGGAGGTCCCCTAGAAGGGGTAGGTCCCTAGCTTGGACACAGAGGACGTAACCGTCCGCTCTAAGAAATGTCGACTTGGTGGTCCCTTTGGGGATTTGACTGATACCTATACGAGATGACATCACCTGTTACACCCCGTGTCTTTGATGACCTCTTTACTTTCGGTTCCAGACCCGAAATCTCCGTTTTACCACGAGATATGAGAGTTACCACCTCCATGTTGTAATGAGTCTCTAACCCCCGTTCCCATCCCCCAACAGAAACCTCCAACAGAACCCAATACAGGACAGTGTAGGGAGAAGATAGAATAAACTCTCGAAAGTGACGAAGTACAAATAAGTTTACCGATGGAGTGTACACAAACAGAAAGACGAATGAGGGATAACCAAAGAAGTCGGGTCCGTTGAATTGAAAACATTCAACCGATCAATGTCAGACCAACTTAAAGTAAAATTAGAGTACGAAACCCCGATGGACCTTGAAGAAGTCACCGGTGAAAGTGATAAGTTGGGGACTGAAGACTATTTCTATATTCTTGATTACAAACATATACGAAGTATAAAAAGCAATACTGGAAAGTAAATCAGGACGTCTGTTAGACACGTGATTCCATAGGTCAGTACCACGGTCGTCCTTGTTTTATGAGTTAACCTCATTGACTCTTCTAATTATTACCATGATAAATATATCCACGTCGGTATTCGAATTTCCCTTTGGTTGTTCACTACAACTTCGTGAGAATCCACCATCGGTAATAGTGACGATTTGAAGATCCCAGGATCCGGATTTACCCGTTCTCTTCTCTCATCTTTCACATTGACAAACCTCTCCCGGTAGTGTGTTCCCATTTCTCTGAGAATGAGATCCGTTTTCCTACATCGGTTGAGTCCTATTCGATCATCCCTTCCTCGATCTTTCTTATTTTCGGGACTTGTGTAAGAGCACTACTGGAGACAGTAGGACAGACACTAAGGGTATCTTACTTGGGTTGAACTACGGTCTTTAGTTCCTTCGGGTAACTACTTCGGGTATGGTTCAAGCGAAGGACCGGTTTTTCAACCCATTTCTTTGTCGTTCCTTCATAGACCTCCCCGTTTACTTTCGAATAAAATCGTGTGGACGACGATGACGACGATTCAGTGAAGTCAGCACAGACTGAGACACGTTGGGGTATCTACCGTCGGGTGGTCCGAGGGGGTAGGGGCCCTAAGAGGTCCGTTCTTGTGTCCTCACTTAACGGTAAAGGAGGAGGTTACGTACTTTCACTTTTCACTTTCACTTCAACGAGTCAACACAGACTGAGAATCACTGGGGTACTTGACGTCGGAGGAGGCAGGTGGCCTAAAAGGTCCGTTCTCATGACCTCACCCAACGGTAATGGAAGAGGTATAATAATCGAGATAATATGGTAAAGTCTACTCATTTACCTCTGAAATCACTCCAATTCGCCGAGTGGTTTTCCGAGATATAATTTAGGTTTCTCGAGGAGAATACTTTCATAGAGGGTATTTGAAAGTTTTTTAGATAACAGAGAAACCGTTACTTCTTGGAATCCAAGAGATTTTAGTTCTTATTAATTGTTTAAAAATATCTGACTGACTTATCTTACTAAGGGATTTACCTCTTTCATTACACATGATTGAAGTAACCTCTTGATGTACTTTATTATTAAAATGAATTTTTCAACTAGACGAGACGTTGTGTGTAATAACCGACAATACAGTCGTCATCATTAAAATAAGTGTTACGGTCGTATGTTTGGTTCTGAAAGAAACACTGAATTGACCATTCACCTGTTAATCTTGTGTACCATATGAACCTTTTGTGAAAAGACTACAAATAAGAACGGTAGACAGTCATAACAGAGACGGAAGTCCCGAGTGAATTACTACAACACTCCTTTAAAAAAGAGAATACATTTAATTATTCGCGATAAGATTCGGTCTTGTATATGATAGGGTAACAACGTTATAGTAAACGAAGGGACAAGGTCTTTATAGTAATTTCCGTTACATCCAGAAGAAGGTTTGATTAATCCTTTAGATTGATTATTATTATTGTTACTCATAGGTAAAGTAACTACTATAGATCTCTAACTAAAATTTTCCAAGTCCTTCAGGAAACCATGGTAGGGAACCTCCCTATCACATTATCTTTATTAGTAAGTATTACTTTTATTAGTACTAGTTTCAGTACGAGGAAACAATAACTTTTCTGTCGTATAAGGTTATGAAACTTGTTAGACCAAATCCCTTAAGTTCGGAGAAAGAGTCTAGGGTCTCCGTAAAAGAGACTTGTCCTCAAGGAATGTGTGTTTCATAAAGACAACCGTAAATTTCCCACCGAAATCGTATACATAGGAGACCTGTCCTGAGTTCGAGTAAAAGTACATCAATATATACATTTATAACGTCACCCGAAGATGTGTCTCTCCTATAACGGTTGGGGTTTAGTGAGTCCGTACAAGAATTTCTACACGAAAGGTTTTGTCCCATCCAAAGATGATAAATTGGGTGTATGGGAGGGAAAAAAGAGAGACACTAGTCATCCGTGACCCGGTTCATCGAGTTTTCTTCTAATTCATAGACTGGAACCGGAATCACTATACTACGAAATTGACTCGATTGACGAACCGGGTCATATTAGATAGAGACTTCTTAAAGACTGTTCAAAACCTTATGTCTCTTTTCCTATCTCCTTACCAAATTAAACAGTAAACTTTCCATTTCAAGACCCTACACATAAACGTAAACCCCTACTCCCTGTGAATCCTGCGATCGGGTCGTTTTTTCTTTCACTTTCACTTTCACTTCAGTGAGTCAGCACAGGTTGAGAAACGCTGGACACCTGACATCAGGAGGTCCGAGGAGGTAGGTACCCTATGAGGTCCGTTCTTATGACCTCACCCAACGGTAAAGGAAGAGGTCCCCTAGAAGGACTGGGTCCCTAGCTTGGGTCCAGAGGGCGTAACGTCCGTCTACGAAATTGGAGACTCGGTGGTCCCTTCGGGTCGTTTTTCCTTTATTTATGGATTACACGAGACCGGTACGAGTGAACTACAAACGTGACCCTAAATAGGGTCCATTATTACTTGGTAATGAAACAAAAGGACGAAGCTGAACACAGATCTAGAGAGAGTCCCTTGAATGCCTCTCTTTCCTATCGATCTGGTCCCAAATATATCCAGTAAACTAAGAGATTGAAATATGGAAGTATTACCATAGGGTCACGACTGTGTTGTGAGAGGTTATCCTCGGTTTCGACACCCGACCTCTTTCGTTTTAACTGAATCGAACTCTTTATCTTTATACTATGAAATTTCTGGGACTACGACCCTTTTTGACTTCCGTCCTCCTCTTCCCCTACTGTCTCCTGTTCTGACCAACCTACCGTAGTGACTGAGTTACCTGTACTCAAACTCGTTCGAGGTCCTCTACCACTTCCTGTCCCTTCGGACCGCACGACGTCAGGCACCCCAGTGTTTCTCAGCCTGTGTTGACTCACTGACTTGTTGTCGTTGTTATTGTCGTTTCAAGAACATCACCATATGATAGTAAACTTCGGTAGTATACTATATAATTTATACATATACTATTAAGGATTTCGTTGGTGATTTTATTTTGTTCTTTAAACGAACTATTATTCGGTATCTTTCCTCTATTCACCTTAACAAATTTTAGGAGATAGGTTTTCTTCCGTCTTTCTCCTTGTTTCTTGTCTACTCTTGTCCTTTTGACTGTCGTTCTACCATCTAGATCTAGGTCAGTATAATTATTAATATACTCTACCTTTATCAGACTTTAATGACTAAGTTTTCATCGTAACAGTCCGGTTTCGATATATTTCTATGTATTTCATCTATCTTTCGATGAAAAGTAACGGAGACCCTCAGGGTCAAATTCATATTTCTCTGTTTGTCCATTTTTATTTTCATTTTGTTTATACTCTATATACACTTTATTATTTTTTTTTACATAACGAAAGACGGGGATCAAGGACCGTGTCTCAAGGATTTTGAGGATTCACTATTGTTCTCACGATTCCTGTAGAAAGAAACATTATAAACCAGAAACTAGGATCAAGGACTGGGTCTCGAGCATTTAGGGAACCTTAAAGGACCCACTATTCTCACTGAAAACAAGATTACTCTACTGAGAACCACCCGAGGATCTATCACCCTGAACCCACACCTCTTCCTACCTTTCGTCTGATAAAGATAAAAAGTCAATATTCGGAATATGATAATAAACTTGAAATAATAATATTTCAGTGTCATTACTTCTGTCACACCAAGACAGTATTTACACTTGTCTCTCAAGTTACCATGTCTTGTCTTTCAAATCTTCATCTGGGTCTATATATACGAGTGAACTGTTTCCACGTTTTCCTAAAATTACCATTTTCTTATTAGAAAATTTATTTACCAGGAGTAAAGTGTGGTCAGTCTTACCGACACTAGGTTTTCAGATGTTCGTTATTTACGACCTGTCCGACACCTCTTTTCCCTTCGGAGAATGTGACAACCACCCTTACGTTTGATCATGTCGGTGATACCTCTTGTCACACCTCTAAGGAATTTTTTGACCTTTATCTTGACGGAATACTGGGTCGTCAGGGTGACCTTTGGTCTTAACTTTCTCTGTGTACATGGGGTCACAAGTAGTATCGTGACAAATATTATCGGTCCTGTACCTTCGTTGGATCTACAGGTAGTCGTCTACTTACCTATTCTTTCGACACCATGTATATGTGTTACCTCATAATGAGTCGGTAATTTTTCTTATGTAAACTTAGTCAAGATTACTCCACCTACTTTGACCTCGGTTAATATGTCTCACTTCATTCGGTCTTTCTTTTTGTGGTTATGTCATATGATTGCGTATATATACCTTAAATCTTTCTACCATTGCTATTGGGACATACGTTCTGTCGTTTTCTCTGTGTCTACATATCTTGTCAGAAAACCTGAGACCCTCTCCCTTTCCCACCCTACTAAACCCTCTTATCGTAACTTTGTACATATTATAGTACATTCTTTACTTAGCGGTCAGATCCAAGTTACGTCCTGTGTCCTACGAACCCCGACCACGTGACCCTACTGGGTCTCTCTACCATACCCCTCCCTCCACCCTCCCCCCAAGTCCTACCCCTTGTACACATGTGGGCACCACCTAAGTACAACTACATACCTTTTTGATTATGTCATAACATTTCATTTTATTTCATTTTTTATTTATTTATTTATTTACTTACCATGACCTTCCTCACCTATTCAAGTCAAGTCAGAGAGTCAGCACAGGCTGAGACACTGGGGTACTTGGCGTCGTGGGGTCCGGAGGGACAGGTAGTGGTTGATGACCTCGGATGGGTTTGAGTACAGATAACTCAACCACTACGGTAGGTTGGTAGAGTAGGAGACAGCAGGGGAAGAGGAGGACGGAAGTTAGAAAGGGTCGTAGTCCCTGAAAAGGTTACTCAGTCGAGAAGCGTAGTCCACCGGTTTCATAACCTCAAAACCGAAGTTGTAGTCAGGAAGGTCACTTGTGGGTCCTGACTGGAGGAAATCCTACCTGACCAACCTAGAGGAACGTCAGGTTCCCTGAGAGTTCTCAGAAGAGGTTGTGGTGTCAAGTTTTCGTACTTAAGAAGACGTGAGTCGAAAGAAATATCAGGTTCAGAGTGTAGGTATTGTACTGGTGACCTTTTTGGTATCGGAACTGATCTACCTGGAAACAACTGTTTCATTACAAAGACGAAAAATTATACGACAGATCCAACTAGTATTGAAAGGAAGGTTCCTTGTTCGCAGAAAATTAAAGTACCGACGTTAGTGGGAGACGTCACTAAAACCTCGGGTCTTTTTATTTCAGTCGGCGACAAAGGGGTAGATAAACGCCACTTAACTACCCTGGTCTACGGTACTAGAATCAAACGACTTACAACTCGAAATTCGGTTGAAAAAGCGAGAGGAGAAAGTGAAAGTAGTTCTCCGAGAAATCAAGAAGAAGTGAAAGACGGTATTCACACCATAGTAGACGTATAGACTCCAACAACTATAAAGAGGGCCGTTAGAACTAAGGTCGAACACGAAGAAGGTCGGGTCGCAAAGAGTACTACATGAGACGTATATTCAATTTATTCGTCCCACTGAATAAAATAAAATTATAAATAAATAAACCGACGTGGTCCAGAATCAACATCCCCTAGAAATTAACACCGTACACCCTAGATCAAGGGACTGGTCCCTATCTTGGACCAAGGTGACGTAACCCTCACGTCTCATAATCGGGAACCTGTTAATCCCTTCAAGGGTTTGTTAGGTTAAAATTACTTACTCGTTTTGCAACCTTTTCTGTAAAGTGGTTTCTTCTATATACCTACAGTTTATTCGTATCCTTCCCAGTTATAGTCAATAATCGCTGTACGTTCAGTTTTAGTGTTACTTTATGGTGGTGTGGGTAATTTTACAAATTTTAAACTCACTGATACACAACCGTTTCTGTATCTCATTGACCTTGGGAGGATGTAACGACCACCCTTACATCTTACACATTGATGTAACCTTTGTCGAACCTTCAAGGAATTTTACAATTTGTACATGGATGATATGATGAATTAGTAAAGTGATACTCCACGATTTGGTTCTCTTTACTTTCGTATACAAGTAGGTTTCTCAAGATGACCTTATAAGTATAGCCAAAATAAACATTCGTTTCTTTGTCCATTAACCTTATTTTGTTCTTCACTGGGTTTATAAGTAATTTTTCACTTTCTTATTTATTATTTAACACCAAATGGGTACATCACCTTAAGAAGAGTCGTTCTCTTTGTGTACTTATGACTTTGAGTGTTTAAATGAGGAGGTCGGACCTGGAAGACTTGAGATGTAAGGACTTGTTCGATAAATATTTGTGTCGTTGTACCAACTTAGAGGGTTATTACTACGACCCACGTTCTATGGACTCCTTTGTTTTCCATGACAAAGTAAGGTAAATATATTTTAAGACCTTTTACGTTTAATTAGAGAGTACAGTTTTACTCTAGTCACTAAAAGACCCCTACCCTATCCCATACCTCTCCTTACTGTCCGTCCCTAATAATATTTCCCTGTGGTCACTTGTAAAAACCTTCACTAAATCGTTGATTTGTTGTTGTCACTTGAAAACCCTGCACTACCTACACAAACCATGTAATTACCACCATTACCACATAAGGTATAAGGTGTTGTATATTTTACACTTAAAACTCGTAACGACAGGGAGTAATAAACCCCCACCAAGTCAGGGAGTGGAGAATTCAAACTAAAGGAAGATCCATGAGCCTATTTCAAATTCTCTCTAAGGGATCTCGAAGACTTCGAGAGAAAGTTACATCGAGAGAGTAGGGACCCCAAGATGGGAGACTAGGAATCGGTGGGACCAGAGAGACCTGAGGGTCAAAATACAGGACTTGAGTCCTGTTGGTGGTCTGAGATGGACCCAAGGGGAAGGAACGAGGGTCCTGATGTCTCAAATAGGTCCATCATTCGATACCGTCAGGATCCCAAATGGCACAAATGATGAGACGAACGACAAAAAACAACGGACTACAAGTCACAGAACTTTTGGTAACAAAGTGTATATAAAAGAAAAAATTTAACAATTAATACCAGTTTTATATATATTGTACTTCAAATGGTAGAATTGTTAAAACTCATATATTAAGGTATCACAATTCACACAAATGTTACCCCACCCTAGTTAGAACTCCTGAAAGTAGAGCGTTTTGACTTTGAGATACGGGGAAGTTATTGAGGGGTAAGGGACGATGAGAGAAAGACTGAGATACTTAAACGCACAAAAGAACAGTCATAAACAGGAAGACACTGACCGAATAAAGTGAACAGTATTATAGGAGTTCCAATAAGACCCACTATCGTACACAGTCTTAAAGGAGGGAAAAATTCCGATTCATTATGAGGTAACATGTTTATCTGGTGTAAAACGAACAAGTAAGTAGACAACTACCTATGAACTCAACGGAAATGAAAAATCCGACGACACTTATTACGACGATACTTGTACCCGCATGTGTATCGAGAATCTCTGGGACGAACCTTAAGAAAACCAATATATAGGTCTTCACTTGAAGAACTAGTATACCATTAAGATAAAAATTAAAAAAATCCTTGGTGTATGACAAAAAGTATCGCTGACGTTGTAAAATATGAGGGTGGTTGTCACGTGCTCCCAACGTTAAACAGACGTAGGAACTGTTGTCAACAGTAAAAGACAAAAAACTATCATCCCACCCATACTCCACCATAAAATAACACCAAAACTAAAGTTAAAGAGAATGATTAACCACTACAAGTACACGAACAACCGGTAAACACACGGAAGAAACCTTTTTACAGATAAGGTCAGGAAACGGACAAAATTTTATCAATAAAAAACAATAACTCAACATTCCCAAAAAATATATTGTAGAATAAGTCTATATACTAAACATTTATAAAAGAGTGTAACTCATCTAACGGAATACCAAGTATATAAAGTGTTCAGAGAATCAACAAAGTCCTGTCTCCCATTTAAAACCCAGAGACAATGAGATAGTACCGACCTTTGTCTTCTAAAGGAAAACAGAACTTTGACGGTGAGGTGTTATTGCCGGGAAAGCACCAGTGGTCACTGAAGGTGTAACAGTTTAGGTTGTCAGCTAGAGTCACAAGTAGAATGAACTGGATTTCGTTATAAACTCAGTCGACCAGTGGGGACGGAGGAATTCGTACAAGAAAAGAGAACCAAAAGGATGAGAGAGCCACTTGGAAGGATAAAGTCAACGGAAAAGTTAAGGGAACGAACGGAGAAGAGTAGAGAGGTTGAAGAATTGTAACTTTCAGGGATCCGAGAGTCAGGACCCTTGAAAAGTGACATATATATAAGAGAGGGGACTCCTAGAGTAAGTTAACACACTCAAATTTATTGTGTACTTATGACTTTGAGTGTTTAAATGAAGAGGTCGGACCTGGAAGACTTGAGATGTAAGGACATTGATCGATGGTCAAGTCATGGAGATAAATCTATAACACGATCTGTCTTATTACGTGGAGCGGGATGAGGTGACGGGTTCTACAGTTGAAGGATCATGCAACTTGGACACTTACACATAGTGACTACACCGTTTTCCTTAGACGTCTACACTAATTCAGTACGAAGAACTCTTCGTCTATAATAGGATCTAATAGGTCCACCCGGGTTCCATCAGTGTTTACAGGAACATCTATTTCCTCTCATCCCTTCCTCTACACTACTACCTTCGTCTACAGTCTCAGTCTATCTCTAAACTCATACGATACGGCGATCGAAACTTTCAACTCCTCCCCTGGTGTTCGGTTTACGTCCACTGGATATCTTCTACTTTTTCCGTTCCTTTGTCTTTGTATCCGGACGATTAGGGAACTAAAGTCAGGTCACTTTAGGTAAAACTTGAAGACCGAAGGTTTTGACATTCTATTATTTAAACGAACCAAATACGGTGATTCACCAGCAAACAGAAATCATCTTTATCCTTTGTTTGTGTCCGTAGATCGGTCGTGAAGTGTGTATTACCCTTGTTTTGACAAGAGAACTAGAAGACGGAGGAGACCTGAGATATCGGTATATGTTAAAGGACGGGTAGATAGGTTGTTTAGGTAAACTTACAGATGATTCGTAGAGTTTGAAAGGACAAACTATAACATTAAGAGTAGACAGGAATTTAGGACGAGGAAAATATCAGAAGGGTTGGAATCACTTTTAGTTTTTGGAGGCGTGACAAATACATAGGAGAAAAAAAAGTGTACAGACTGTAGATTAGTAAACATTTATTACAATGGTAATAGAAGTTTTATATAGGTCTTGTACTGGTTTAAAAGTGGAGGTGGAGAAGATGAGTCGAGAGACGGTGATAGTAAAGAGACAAAGTAAAAATTTTTTACTCTATATTAATTGTATAGTATTTTAAGTGGGAAATTTCCCATGTTAAGTCACTAAAAATCATATAAACACTTTAACACGGTGGTGATGGTGGTGTTAGATTAAGACCTTGTAAAAGGAGTGGGGCTTTTCTTTGGAACATGGTCAATCACCTTGACTAAAAGTGGATGACGATCGGGATTCGTCAACGATTTAGATGAAAGACACAAAGGTAAAGATATTTAAACAATAAAGTTATTAAAATATATTATTTTAGTGTGCCACAGATTGGAAAGTCGTTACCGAACAAAGTGAGTCGTATTAAGAGATTTCTAAGTAAGTTCAATGACGTACGTGGTTATTAAGTAAGAAAAAATAACGACTCATCATAAAGTACCAAATCAACATCGTATTATACAAAAACCTTCCTGTAGACAAAGGTTAAACTCCAATTATACTTATTTAGACGACACTTGTTAACAAAAGTCTAAAAACACACTTGTACAATAAAGAGACACATTTGAGGATTGATTCTCACGTTAAAGATCCATTGTACCACTCGGTATAGTATACAAATCAAAATATTCATTGATAGTTTGAAAAAAGGTGTCGTTGAATGGTAAAAGGTAAGGGCATTCGTTACACACTCACTAGATCAAAGAGACATAAGAGTAGTCATAAACCATAACAGTTCTAAAAAATAAAATCAGTAAGACTATCTATGTCACATTATAGAATAACCCCAGAATTAAACATGAAGGGATTACCGATTACTAACGTCGGTACTTTAATTTTCTACGAATGAGGAACCTTCCTCTCAATACTGGTTGGATCTATCGTATAAGCTTTCGTCTCTGTAATGAAACGGTTGTTTCTAGGTAGATCAGTTCCGATACCAAAAAAGGTCACCAGTACATACTTACACTCTCAACCTGACACTTCTTTCGACTCACGGCTTCTTAACTACGAAAACTTGACACTACAACCTCTGAGAACTCTCAGGGAACCTGACGTTCCTCTAGGTTGGACAGGTAGGATTTCCTCTAGTCAGGACCCACAAGTAACCTTCCTGACTACGATTTCGACTTTGAGGTTATGAAACCGGTGGACTACGCTTCTCAACTGAGTAACCTTTGCTGGGACTACGACCCTCCCTAACTCCCGTCCTCCTCTTCCCTTTTGTCTCCTACTCTACCGACCTACCGTAGTTACTGAGCTACCCGTACTCAAACCCACTTGAGACCCTCAACCACTACCTGTCCCTCCGGACCGCACGACACTAAGGACCCCAACATTTCTCAGCCTGTGTTGACTCACTGACTGGATTTGACTTACCGATTACTACAACTTGTAGAAAAGAGCACGAATAAACGGTAGACTTATAGGAGAAACTACTTTACAGACGAGTGGTTTACAAACTAACTTGGACCCAAACTAGGGACCCAACCCTTCTAGGGGACCTCTTCCCTTTCCGATGGGTGAGGTCATAAGACCGGACCTCTTAAGGTGCCTGACATATCAGGTACCCCAACGTTTCTCAACCTGTGTTGACTCGTTGAAAGTGAAGACGACTACATAAATCAACTGAAAGATAAATTTAAAAAAAGAGAAATAAAATGAAATGTTATGACATAACCAAAACGGTATGTAGTTGTACTTAGACGGTGCCCACATGTGTAAAAGGGTTAGGACTTGGGGGGGGAGGGTGGAGGGAGGGGTATGGTAGAGAGACCCAGTAGGGTCACGTGGTCGGGGTTCGTAGGACATAGGACGTAACTTGGATCTGACCGCTAAGCAAAGAATATACTATAATATGTACAAAGTTGCGGTAAGAGGGTTTAGTAGGGTGGGAGAGGGAGAGGGTGTCTCAGGTTTTCTGACAAGATATGTAGACACAGAGAAAACGACAGGGCTTATGTCCCAATAGTAATGGTAGAAAGATTTAAGGTATATATACACAATCATATGACATAACCACAAAAAGAAAGACCGGATGAAGTGAGACATATTAACCGAGGTCAAAGTAGGTGGAGTAATCTTGACTAAGTTTACATAAGAAAAACTACCGACTCATTATGAGGTAACACATACACATGGTGTCGAAAGAGTAGGTAAGTAGACGACTACCTGTAGATCCAACGAAGGTACAGGACCGATAATATTTGTCACGACGCTACTTGTAACCCCATGTGCACAGAGAAAGTTAAGACCAAAGGAACCACATATACGGGTCGTCACCCTAACGACCCAGTATTCCGTAATTAAAAAAATTTTTTGTGACTGATAACTCTAAAGAAATACATAAGATTTGTGATCAGGAAACACGTCTATACACTAAACGTTTATAAAAGAAGGACCGTTTGTAAAAGAAGAAAGAAAAGATCGGACGGAAAAATAGTAGAATGGTCCCAGTAAACGTCTCGTTTATATTTTAAAACTACTCCGGGTTAAATATTCAAAAGGAAAATACCCTATACGAAAAAGTGAAGTAAAACAACACATAAATGATTACCCTTTCGTACCATGAGTTGAGTTATATATATTCATTTATATATTGTAAATAGTTTAGGAGTGTTATTAGAATATTCGATTCACGATAGGAATGATAAAAATATCTATTTTTTTTTAGATACCTAGTGTCTTCAAATAAGAGGTCGAAATGGGTCGGTCATTGACCGTCCCAAACCTAAGTTTGGAACCGAGAGAACTAAGATTTCGGACATGATTGGTGATGTGATCCATTCTATTGGTGTCTTGTCTAAAACCTTTGAATAGAAGTCCTTTCTATATTTCACTCTGAATCAGGAAAGTATATATGTATATCTGGATAGGAAAATATATATGTATATCTATAGGACCTCTTCCCTTACCTTTGGGAACGGATCTCTTAGGGTACCTGTCTCCTCTCGGACCACCCGAGAGTTTATCCCCAGTGTTTATCAACCTGTACTGACTCGCTGAAAGTAAGTGAGTGGGTGAGTATCTGTAGAGAGGTACTCTCAGTCAGTCACTTAAAACCTCCACCTTCACCGAATCTTTAATAGATCTGAACAGACGTCTTATATAGAATCCCTGAAGGGACCACCAGGTCACCAATTCTGAGGTATGAAGGAGACGTCTTCCGTACCCAAGGTAGGGACCACCCTCTTCAAGATGTACATCACCGGTTTTTTTTTTTTTTTTTTTTTTCTTTTCTTTTCTTTTCTTTTCATTGTCTTATGTAAATGAGATAAAATCTCCCAATGGGTACACACCGGAAAAGACAACGGTGTCTAAGTCTTAAACCGTAAGTTTCTTTTATTTTAATCCAAACCCCCATAACCAATTCTTTTGTTAGTGGTAAGATTATTTTTATTAATTGTAAATCATTTACGAAAGATATACGGTCCTTGACACGAACTGTGAAATTTTACGTATTACAGTAGATTATATGTATAATCTAATTATGTGTATACTTCCTTGACTCCGAATCACCATATCAGTGCATCGAGTATTCACCGTCTTGGTCTTGACTTTGAGTCCAGATAGACTGAGGTTTGAGTACGGACATTATATGATATGAAGGTTTGTGTATTCCAGGGTTACCGGGTTCCTGTGTGGTAATCTTCCTTTAGAGAAGATATAAAGGAGAAATCTTAAATTTTTCGATAAATTAGGTTATACGATGACGTGTTTTAGAGTCCAACTATCCACCCCAACCCTTCTTCCTTCTTTCCATCATCTTCTCTCCGAAGAAAGACTTCTTAGATATTTGTTCGTTTCCTTCCTTCTGTGGTAACTGACAACGGGATTAAGAGTAGGGATACTACCTTTGACAATCTTTTTTTTAGGGATCTTGGATCTGTCGTTACAAGGATCTCAATACTCCCTTTCGGAGTCTGTCCTCCGGTTTTTCATCTCTAGTATGGAATTCCGACCTGGATAAAAAAGGAATAGAGAAAAAAAGGGTTAGAAGTAGTATTATGACGAATATATTACATGGGAGATTAATGACAGATCACTCTACCCCATATTTCCGTCTGGTCCTCCCCTCTTACCTTTTCATAATTCAACCCCTAAATATTTATCCATACCACCGTCCTCATCTCTTCCCTCTGAATCTCCTAACATCGTCTCCCAAATCCAACCGATTACCATCATATATACAAACCTATCCTCTCTACCATAGTTAACCCTTTCCCGGAAATTACGGTCACCCTTCTACCGTGAGAAGTAACATTAGTTATCTTGAACAAAAGTCGACGATTCAACGTAAGGTGAGACGTTGGGATTCCTGACGTCGTACGGTCCGAGGAGACAGGAAGTGATAGAGGGTCTCAAACGAGTTTAAGTACAGGCAACTTAGCCACTACGGTAGGTTGGTAGACCGAACACCGACTGAACGTGACATGTCTGTGTGTGTGTACGTGTATATATGTAGACGTATACATATGTATATATACATCTGTGTGAGTGTGATCTTCCTGTATCTCATCAAATGTCTTGACTTCCCGTATATGTTGTCGGTTCGGAATCAATTCTGTTCTTGATACTGTCGAGATTCTGGTACCATTTATCTTATGTATGAGATCATAAGAAGAGTATACTACTTGGTCTAGGGTTAGCAGAGTTATAGAACCCTTTTCTACGTTTAAGGTACCTTTCAGACTAACCGAACCGGATCCAATGTATTGACCGGTAACCGGTTTCCTTTCACCCTGTCGTAGGCCATTCCTCCTAAATGAAAGGTTTCCTTTTAGTACTACGACCATGGTTGTTACCCCCGTACCAACGATACGTTGATCTTTACAGTCTACGTATAGTATGATGACTTCTACCTGATCCTTCTTGTTAAAAGATCTTCTCATGTTTTACCTGATCTCCCTCGTCCTTCCGTTTAATGTTTCCATCAAACGACGATGACGACGACGATTCAGCGAAGTCAGCACAGGCTGAGACACGCTGGGGTATCTGCCGTCGGGTGGTCCGAGGGGACAGGGACCCTAAGAGGTCCGTTCTTGTGACCTCACCCAACAGTAAAGGAAGAGGTTACGTACTTTCACTTTTCAGTTTCACTTCAGTGAGTCAGTACAGGTTGAGAAACGCTGGGGTACCTGACATCGGATGGTCCGAGGAGACAGGTACCCTAAAAGGTCCGTTCTCATGACCTCACCCCACGGTAACGGAAGAGGTACTTGCATCAAACCCTATCGGATATATCCCAACCACAGTCACCCCTTTTCTCTTCCTAGTTCACTAAACTATCTTCTTTATTCTGATCGTTTCCTCGACCTCTTTCTCTTTACCTTCTCGTTTTATAGTTTGTTTGGTACAAAATTCGTCACAGTTTATGACACCAGTTCCTCTTATGTTACCTCCTTTTTTAGAATAAGAAGACCTTCTTAAAAAGATAAGAATTACAACGTCGCTCCTAGTAAGGAATGTATATGTGGGTGGGTGGGAGGAGGGTTTGTGTGAATTTTTGGTCAAGTGGTAACAAGAGTCCCGGTCCTAGATTTTAGGAATTATACTATTGTCTTGGGAAATACTAGACCAAGGAAGAAGGGAAGAGTGGGTAATACGGTAGAGTGCGGGATTGACAAAATATGGAGACGCTCAAAAATGACACAGACTAGAGGAAAGAGATGAGGGATTTTGTTCAGATTATAAGATGAGTAGGAAATTCTGAGTCGAATCCACAGTGGAGGAAGTCCTTTTAAAAACACTAGTAGACTCACACAATTACGGTAAGAATGGACGAGGGTAATTGTGTGTACAAGAGAACAACGTAGGGTTGTCGATCGTGTCACGGACTGTGTGACCTTCACGAGTTTTTATACAACTGACTGACTTAATTACTTACTTACCCTAAACGATCGGAACCTTTAGTCAACGGACTCAACCCAACCATGTTTACTGTCGAACAATTTGTCTTTATTCTCTAGTCATCTCTGACTCACACCTCTTCCGTTACCGTGGGGTGAGGTCATGAGGACGGACCCTTTAGGGTACCCGTCTCCTCGGACCATCCGACGTCAGGTACCCCAGCGCTTCTCAGTCTGGGCTGACTCGCTGAAGTGAAAGTGAAAAGTGAAAGTACGTAACCTCTTCCTTTACCGTTGGGTGAGGTCACAAGAACGGACCTCTTAGGGTCCCTGTCCCCTCGGAACACCCGACGGCAGATACCCCAACGTGTCTCAGCCTGTGCTGACTTCACTGAATCGTCATCGTCATCGTCTCTGACCCACACTCTCAATCAAACATAGACACTTCACATATGTCAATAAATTAGAACCCATTTTGTACTACTTAGACATCCGAAGAACTGGTGAAAGTCAATCAGTAACATGAAAAATTCGTAATCGATATCCTATATTACAATTTAAAATTTTTATCGGACAACGGAAAACAATCTTGTGATCGGTGCTGAGGAGTAGAAGTAACGTACGTTGATGCCAACCATACGACGAGGGATAACAACCACCGGAGATAGAATGGTACACAACTGGAGGTTTGGTGGGGGAGTTTGTTTTGGACCGTTACAGGTCATCAAAGGTCACGAAAGAACGAAACACCAATTCCCTAAAATTACATAAGATTCAGGAGTTTTCTGTCACTCACACTACTTTTGAAGTAACACGGAAACATGTACAAGTTCGTACCCGACGAAGAGAGACGAGTATTAGTATTAATCTCTTAAGAAGAAACTTTTCGAGTATCGTACGTAGATCAAAATTTACATACCTCAGTATAAAATCTGAAGAGAAAGTTTAGACTGAAATACCGATCTAATAAAAACTGTTGAGGTACCAAAAGAATTTCCCGGATATTTTACTTTTTTTCCACTAGTGAAGTGAGAAGTCGATAATTTATACGAAATAGATAAGGTCAGACAACGACACCTCTATCTATGTTGTGTCCTCGGGACCGTCATACTGTTCGTTAATTCTGTGGTTCTACAAATCGGTACATACTCATAAAAGAGTGTCGTTCTGGAGTTTCGAATCGGACGGTGACTGTAACAATCAGTAACTTAGTTAATGTGTTCTACTCCAACTGTCCACATTAATATATAAAGATACCACTAATACATACCGGATGGTATCTCTGGTTGTTCGGACAATGAAATGTGAGTAAAGTCGTCAGTGAACAGATCGTTTCAAAAACCTCAACCTCTCTGACAAACCTCCTTTTTTTTAGGTTTTGTTTCATTTTTTAGGTAACGGTTAAGAGTGATTATAGTAATCCAACTTCTTGTAACCGTAACAGTAACCTTACTACAGGTCGATGGTCCACTAATGAGAGAGTGTACAAAATCTTTGATTCACAACAATATACTCTGACCTCACTTCTGTTATTAACTATGGTTTTCATGGTCTACAACTGATTTTAGTTTGGTTCCAATCATTATACAAATCTTTACCTCATGTCAGAAAAATTTTTTTTTAAGTTTGATCAAACACACACATCTATGTTAAACACAGACAAAAGGAAAGTAGTCAAGTCTAGGATACCCTTCTTCTTGGGTCTGTCGTATCAAACTCTGTAATGAACAAAAGCTGTATGTCACAGGGACAATCTTATCAAATTTAAACGAAACCCTCTAATAAGAAAAACATAAGGGTAAAAGGGGGGTCACTCTAAAAAACTTTGCCGTCTTAATTTGGTTTAGTCGGAGTTTCATAAAGTATCTCTTGTTCCTCCCACTAAATTCTTTACATTAACAGAAAAATTAGAGGGAGGTCAAAGTGGTTCCGTGGAGAACTTCCGTCCTATAAAAACAGTAATTACTTTAGAATTAATCGTATACAGATCTAGTCACAAACCACTAGACCCAGTTTCCGTGGATACTACGTAGACGCAATGGTCTCCCAATTCAACTTAAGACATTTAATCCAGATAAGAGGTACACATTCGTATAACCCTTTATAGGTCGTTTACGTATCTAGCATAAGTACAACAGGACAGTCAAGAGTTGGATTAAAATGTTTACATTGACATGAGACTTTAAGAGTCTTGTGACTTCTTTACATTCTGTTTATTTATTTGTTTTTGAACTTTCGTTTTATTCGAATTGATCGATTTTATATGGTAAATAATAACACGACGCTTCTCAACTGAGTAACCTTTTCTGAGACTACGACCCTCCCTAACCCCCGTCCTCCTCTTCCCCTGCTGGTTCCTACTCTACCAACCTACCGTAGTACCTAAGTTACCTGCACTCAGACTCACTTGAGGTCCTCAACCACTACCTGTCCCTCCGGACCACACGACGTTAAGTACCCCAACGTTTCTCAGCCTGTGCTGACTCACTGACTTGACTTGACTTCGAGATGGTCACAAATTTATTTATGTGGTTTATAGGAATTAATTATTTTGACAATTTTTCCTTACATAAATAACTCATGTATGATAAGCAGATCGTGACGGTACCCAGACTTCCTCTCCGATTACTTTGTGACGAATCCTATACCCGAAACTCCTTTGACTCAAAGGACTCTATGTTTCTTCTCTGTATGTCTTTTGGTGAGTTGAAGGACGAACGATTTTCCTCACGTTTAATCTTGACGATAACCGGAAACATCCTCTACTGACGTCGATCTTGTCAGTCCTTTCGGATCAATCTCCTTCACCTTGTTGTCCTCGGTCGCTGACACCTACAACCACCCGTTTCCCTCTTACTTCCGTAAAGGAAACTCTCCTTGTCGTACTCCGTCCCTAACTTCAGTCGTCATTTTCACACTTCAAGTCCTGGTAACTTCTTTGGAACGACCGACCTACCTCCCAGACACAAACACTTATAATTCTCTATTCCAACTTCTCTCTCCCATTCACCTCGAACATCATCGTCCGTGATCTCAGACGTGAAATAACATTACCGTTAACACTTGGTGACTTTCATGTACAAAAATCTACTAACGAACCTACTGACATGTCGTAAAACAAGAGGTTCACACTAGGGACCTGATCACCACAGGTATCGTTGGCTCTTGAACAATCTTTACGATTAAGAACTCGGGACGGAGTCTGAATGACTTAGTTTTCAAGACTCTAACCTCGAGTCTTCAGACACCAAATTGTCCGGTAGGTCCACTAAGACTACCTGAGAGTTCAAACTCTTGATGACACATTACCCTACACTCCATCCTCCGAGAACGTACTAAGTCAAGGACCCGTTATTTCCGGATCTAATCTTAGAAATAGAGTGAACAATCTGATGAATGAACTCTCGATTTTTCCATTCCCAACACATTGAATGACTAAAAGAGTAGGTATTCCATTAAAGAGACTAACTGCCTGTATCCGTTACTACATATGTATATAATGATTTTATACACTGCTTCATCCCATCGATCACTTATTTTGCCAAACTACTGATCTTAAAAATATCTGGAAAACTCAGAACGACGGATCGAGTAGTCCATCAATAAATAGAACGAGGATACAAAGGAGACCGTAGAGATAGTAGTATTATGGGAGGTCTCAAAAACTGCCTCCGATCAGTGCTGAGTAGATATATTGTGATGACCTTTAAGAACAGAGAGACTATTGGACAACAATTAAAGAGGTTACGGTAAAAATACCAACGGTACACAAAACCTAAAGGAATTCCAATTTTCAGTTCAAATAACGTAAACCCTCAAACTCCACCTCAAAAAGACGTGTATACTGTATATCTGATACAGACGTACCATGGTCGGGTCGACCAGTCAGGTCATTCACCTCCCAACCTCCACTCCGACCTCTTTCCTTGGAGTCTTTGATCTTCAAATCGTGACTCTTTAGTTTCGTCAATCCAACCACTAAAAAAAATATCAGAAAGTTGACCAACAAAACGGTTTTACTTCCGTTCGTTCACAGAATCATAACTTTCTCATCACTTGAAACCCCAGTTTTCCGTTCCCAAACTAAAAGTCGAAATGGAGAGTAACTCTATACACTAGAACTCGTTCAATGAATCCAAAAGACTTGAAGTCAAAGGAGTAAACATTTCAATCCCAACCACCACAAAGTCTCCCGTCAACATGGAAACGTTTGAGAACTCACTATATTATACAATGGACCATCATATTAACGAGTGACATCAAAGTCCCTATACTACGAACCAATCCGTCGTCACACACGACACGATTCAGCGAAGTCAGTACAAGTTGAGAAACACTGGGATACCTGACATCGGGTCGTCCAAGGAGACAGGTAACCTAAGAGGTCCGTTCTTGTGACCTTACCCAACGGTAAAGGATGGGGTCCCCTAGAAGGGTTGGGTCCCTAGCTTGGGTGCAGAGAATACAGAAGACGTGACCGTCCACCCAAGTGTCGGTTAGGTACAGACGAGTAACGAACTACCTATAAGGAAGTTAGGAGTCGATCCATCAAGATCGGTCATGGTAAAGGAGACCAGGTACCTCAACACAGGAAACTACCAATTCATTTACACTCTCATCAAACTGGAAATACTAATTAACAAGACCTTCAGGAACTAACTCAAGTAACAAAAGGGATCGAACTGATCTTAAAGGAACTGTAAGAACTGTAGGAACTGTAAGTTCCTATAAACCTGTTGTCCGTTTATCCTTAACATGATTCAAAATTCTCTTATTGTTGATCTCCGTGCTCAATTAGTGTCCCACGGGGTCAAACTTCGAAACGTTTCTCTAAGGTGACTTAGACTACGACCCTCCGTCACACCATACCCCTTTACTTAAGTCATAAAACTTATTTCGTCTAGGTACAAAGTTAGGACAAAAATAGATGATACTCCGGGTCAAAAAAGTAGACATTTTACCCCTATAATCTTTGATAGAGTATCTCAAAAAAGTACTCTTAATTTCTTATATACATGTTTTTAAAACATGTATACAGACGTTTACGATCAAAGAAAAGAGTTCCTGTGTAAGGGGTCCTTGTCACAACGGGACCTAAGTGTCCTCGAAAAGAAAGTATTGGGGTTTCAGGATACCTAAGGTATCATACCCTTAGAAAACCTTCCTGTTTGACAAGACTCTGAATCATGTTACTTACTACGACAATTCTTGTTTTAAGAACGTTTAAACCCTTGAGTTAGGAACGATGTATAAAAAGGTTCATATCACAAACGTTGTATATATCCGATGACCAAAGTACGTCGAGGAATCTGACCTTAAACTCTAAGAGGTACTAGACTGGGATAGATGGTACTCAAACTAAAGGATGACAAAGAGACTTAACACAAGGACAGTTTGACCAAATAGGTAACAAGAGGTTTATACGATTCGTGTAAGGATGAAGACATAAAAACGAGTCCGATAGGGGTAAGAAAGCCTACCTAACCAAAATAGAGGAACGTCAGGTTCCCTGAGAGTTCTCAGAAGAAGTTGTTGTGTCAAGTTTTCGTAGTTAAGAAACCACGAGTCGAAAGAAATACCAGGTTGAACGTATAGGTAAGTACTGATGACCGTTTTGGTATCGAAGCTGATCTACCTGGAAACAACCGTTTCATTACAGAGACGAAAAATTATACGACAGATCCAAACAGTATCAAAACAATTTGGTCAGTTAGGATTTCCTATAGTCAGGACTTATAAGTAACCTTCCTGACTGCGATTCCGACTTCGAGGTTATGAAACCAGTGGACTACGTTTCTTGACTGAATAACCTTTTCTGAGACTACGACCCTTTCTAACTTCCGTCGTCCTCTTCCCCTGTTGTCTCCTACTCTACCAACCTACCGAAGTCGTTGAGCTACCTGTACTCAAACTCGTTCGAGACCCTCAACCACTACCTGTCCCTTCGGACCGTACGAAGTCAGGTACCCCAACGTTTCTCAGTCTGTACCGACTCACTGACTTGACTTGACCACGGGTGAGGTCTTAAGATCTTACAGACAGACAGAAGGAAAAATTAACACATGTTCGAAGTAGGGGTTCTGGATCCAAATCCTAACGGAGGAAGTGACTCGGAACGAGCTGATGAAGTAGAGGATACCTTAGTTCAAAGAGGAGACTTAATACTATCGTAATAACGGGTACTACCAACTTACCTTCCCAACCCACCTACTGACCGGTTACGAATGGGTTTAGACCATGATTGGATCCAGACATCCATTCTCTCAGACTACCCACCCTTCTGTAGAAAGTGTAAAACAGGAATTCTTTCACTTTTACACTAAAGGAGTTTGAGCTCGTATCTAGAGGACTTAGTCTCAGTATGTCCCTTCTAATTACCATAAAGATATTTTGTATACGTAGACCAACAAGTCCACTTTTGTTATCGTGTATAAGGGTTTGTAATGGAAAACACACTTCAACTGTCAAAGAAGATCGTTGTTTAGGTACTAATAGGGTTTCGTAGTAGTAGGTTAACATGTACATCGTCTTCTATAATTCTTCTTCACCGTTCTTATGTGTCTTCTTGACATGTTTTTTCTAGAAGTGCTGGGTCTACCACACTAGTGAGTGGATCTCGGTCTGTAGGACCTTACACTTCAGTTCACCCGGAATCTTTCGTAGTGATACTTGTTCGATCACCTCCACTACCTTAAGGTCAACTCGATAAAGTTTAGGATTTTCTATTACAACACTTTCACGACGTGAGTTATACGATCGTTTAAACCTTTTAAGTCGTCACCGGTGTCCTGACCTTTTCCAGTCAAAAGTAAGGTTAGGGTTTCTTCCCGTTACGGTTTCTTACGAGTTTAATGACGTGTTAACGTGAGTAGAGTCTGCGATCATTTCATTACGAGTTTTAAGAGGTTCGGTCCGAAGTCGTTATGCACTTGGCACTTGAGGGACTACAAGTTCGACCAAAATCTTTTCCGTCTCCTTGGTCTCTAGTTTAACGGTTGTAGAGGACCTAGTACCTTTTTCGTTCTCTCAANCACTACCTTAAGGTCAACTCGATAAAGTTTAGGATTTTCTATTACAACACTTTCACGACGTGAGTTATACGATCGTTTAAACCTTTTAAGTCGTCACCGGTGTCCTGACCTTTTCCAGTCAAAAGTAAGGTTAGGGTTTCTTCCCGTTACGGTTTCTTACGAGTTTAATGACGTGTTAACGTGAGTAGAGTCTGCGATCATTTCATTACGAGTTTTAAGAGGTTCGGTCCGAAGTCGTTATGCACTTGGCACTTGAGGGACTACAAGTTCGACCAAAATCTTTTCCGTCTCCTTGGTCTCTAGTTTAACGGTTGTAGAGGACCTAGTACCTTTTTCGTTCTCTCAAGGTCTTTTTGTAGAGAAAGACGAAATAACTGATACGGTTTCGGAAACTGACACACCTAGTGTTCTTTGACACCTTTTGAGAATTTCTCTACCCTTATGGTCTGGTGGACTGGACGGAGAACTCTTTGGACATACGTCCAGTCCTTCGTTGGCAATCTTGACCTGTACCTTGTTGTCTGACCAAGGTTTATCCTTTTCCTCATGCAGTTCCGACACATAATAGTGGGACGAATAAATTGAATATACGTCTCATGTAGTACTCTTTACGACCCGACCTTCTTCGTGTTCGACCTTAGTTCTAACGACCCTCTTTATAGTTAGTGGAGTCTATACGTCTACTGTGGTGAGAATACCGTCTTTCACTTCTCCTTGATTTTTCGGAGAACTACTCTCACTTTCTCAACCGAATTTCGAGTTGTAAGTCTTTTGCTTCTGGTACCGTAGACCAGGGTAGTGAAGTACCCTTTATCTACCCCTTTGTCACCTTTGTCACAGTCTGAAACAAAAAAACCCGAGGTTTTAGTGACGTCTACCACTAACGTCGGTACTTTAATTTTCTGCGAACGAGGAACCTTCCTTTCAGTACTGGTTGGATCTATTGTATAAGTTTTCGTCCCTGTAATGAAACGGCTGATTCCAGGTAGATCAGTTCCGATACCAAAAAGGTCACCAGTACATACCTACACTCTCAACCTGACACTTCTTTCGACTCGCGACTTTTTCACTACGAAAACTTGACACCACAACCTCTTCTGAGAACTCTCAGGGAACCTGACGTTCCTCTAGGTTGGTCAGGTAGGATTTCCTCTAGTCAGGACCCACAAGTAACCTTCCTGACTACGACTTCCCCTTTGAGGTTTTGAAACCGGTGGACTACACTTCTCAACTGAGTAACCTTTTCTGGGACTACGACCCTCCCTAACCCCCGTCCTCCTCTTCCCCAGCTGTCTCCTATTCTACCGACCTACCGTAGTGACTGAGCTACGTGTACCCAAACCCACTTGAGGCCCTCAACCACTACCTGTCCCTCCGGACCGCACGGCGCTAAGTACCCCAGCGTTTATCAGTCTATGCTGACTCAATAACTTGACTTGAGTTGACATGTACATGTTATCCGTATGTAAAAGACTCGTAAATGAACCGTGGTCCGTGAAAAGGTTTATCGAAATGTTTAAGGTTGGGAACGGAGTCTGACGGAATTTAGTGTCAACATAAGACAGAAGAGGAAGTGTAGGGACCCTTGGGTTTAAAATAAGTAGAAAGACAAGGAAGGTTGTAAACCGAGTCAGGGATCGTATATCATCCATGATTTATTCACAACTTGTTTACTTACGTACTTATACATTTTAGTATGTTCTGAGTTTTACATCGGAGACTACAGAAAGTACAAAAGAAGGTGTTTACCTGGTCTGTTTAGGTGTAAATTGTAGGTCAGTTTACTATTTTTTAGGGTACAGAGAGTCGGTCAGTAACATGACGGGAAAACATGGACTGAAATACTTCAACAATTTTTTCAAAAGGAACCTTTTGAAAGTGGTTCTTTGATGGATTACCCCCGGTCGACGTCGGGGTCCAAAATACTTGTGAAACTATCTTTGGTGTAATTTATCGTTGTGACCAAGTGTGTAGTTAAAACGGTACAATTTAGGGTCGAGTCCGTGCACCCCTCAAGTACGTTATAACTGAAAAGTAGTAGTAGTACCGTCTTTTATACCAAACCAGACCGAGTCAGTAGTCGTCTGTATTTCGTCTTATTAGACTTTCACGGAATTCTTTTGACTAGAACCAGTATCAAAAAAGGGTAGAAACCTCAAATCACTTCGTCCACTCCCAGTTCCTAATGGTCTCTTTATGAGTTTAACAAGGGATTCACCATCATCATCAACCCGACAAAGAAGAGTAACGTTTGACACCATCGACACACCGGAGAGGTCATGACTCTCTTAAAAAGAAATCGAATAACGGTGACGAAACCATAAAGGGAAACCACGCTAGAGACTTGAAGTAACCAAGGTCTACAGAGTGGGAAAACGGAGATAACCGTGGGTTCACCCTCTCCCATGTTTACCGGGTCGTTGGTGAATTATCTAGGTATACCTCCTTTTTTTTCACACGGAAAACTCGGTGTTTTTAGATCTAATCTTAGAACCGAAACGGTTCTCGATTGATACACGACATCCATTTAGTGAATTCAACCTTCTTGAACTCAAACAAGTAAACATTTTAGCCCTATTTACCATGGGATACACTCACAACTAGACCCAACTTGTCACCCATTCAAACCCAGTCCGAACGAGACACCTCAGTGAGGTATCGTAGAGTACTTTAGTAGAGTTGTGGAACGAAGTCTCTAATCGTCCGGTCCCGTTCTCCCGAGACCTTCGAGAATTTACCTTCGTTAATTTACGAAGATGGGTCTTAATTGTGTCCGTGAAAGTGAGAGTGTAGCAACCGGTTTAGTTCAGTGTGCCGGTACGGATTGATGTTCCCCTGATCAAGACGTACAGAGTCAACACGCACAGAGAAGAAGAGCGTTTCTTGACGCAGAACAAATCGTCGACATTACGGCTAGTGTGAACTGACGGTCCGTCCACTGTACGAACAGTAAGACAAAACATTTAATCCGTCTCAAAGATCACGAGAGTGTGTATACCTCCCGGTAGGGTTTATACGTGTCTAACCTGAAGTCCTCACAGACGTTTGTCCGGTGTAAAGAAGATTTTCTTTCTCGAAACTTTGAGGAGTTAACGGAGAAAACTTTAGGTGATGAGTTTCGTCAAGTCAAACAGAGACACTGTACGGTAAGGGTAAGGGTGACTAAATCTTCACCTCAATACGAAAGTCGTGAATAGTTTACTAGTGAGCACAGAGAAGGTACAGACTGTCAAATCTTTTCTTCTCCGAAACCTATCAATTCGTCCTGGTACCCCGATAAACTGAAAAACTCTTGAAAAATCGAGGGTCATCGTCCCAGTCCGTACCTTTAGATCCAAGATGTCAAAAGACGAAAAAGTAGGAGTGAGAAATATCCGGAGACTGAAGTTTTACGTCCCTGGTCTTGAAAATTAGACACTACGGTCGACCAAGACGACGATGGTTGAACAACCTTATTTTACTCCACCAGAACCTACTGGTGTCGTTTACTATTGCCAAACACAATTCAAGTCCAACTCTCGGATCGTCGGGGAGATGGGAAAAGGACGATGGTAGGAGGTTCATTGTCTTTCAACCTCGATATTAGAAGTGATGGGGTGTTGTGTGATTGTCCACACGGTATAATTAAAATCTTAATAACTGTCACGATCTGAAAAACTTTCCTTACTGTAATGTCGACAATAAGAAACAATGACTTAAATGAGTTAAATGAACAGACGTATGGTACTTGGTGCAACAAATAACTACATGTTTTTAATAAATTAGAATCACGTAATCAATATTATATGTTGTACCATGTCCTGTCGACGTCGATCGACTGAATCGACAGTTTTAAAAGGTCAACCAAGGCCATGTTAACAAGAAGGAGGAAGACATTAGTCCTCACAGACTCTTACGAACAAAACCTCCCTTGAACTTCCTCTTTCCTTGGTCCTGGAATTCTTCACTCGAGGTAACCCTCGTATTCTTAATAATCTGAAAGGTCCTTTTACGTTCCCCTCCCCTCACCAATCGGTGTTTCCCTGAACATCCAGTCTTTTTTTTTTTTACATTCGTCTTTTATAGAGTGCCCCTACACTTTTCCTTGAAAGTCATTTCCGAATGAGGTACTGTAGGTAAGACATTTAGATTAAACAATTTCATTGACGGGGATGGTGTGGTGGAAGATGAAGGGAGTCGGAAAAAAAAAATATTGACGATGGTTTACCGAAGTCAAAAATTAAGAAATGAAAGGTAAAATGCCGGATGTCGAAGTATGTTTTCACACTCACGGGAGAGGTCTACCTGACACGTGGAGTAAACCTTTCTTCCCGCCGGCTAAAAGTAGTAGACCCGGAAATTCTTGAGAGATCCATCGGAATTTTATGTATTTTCACGTTTACCACCTGTCCTTTAAATCGTTACAGAGAACGACTTGTCAGTCTCAAACCTAAAATCAGACAAGCAAAACGAAAATGACAACCAATCTTGATGGTCGGAACGTCCGTCTGATCTTATACCCCCTCCACCTCACTCCCCCCTCCACCCCCGTCTTCGCTCGTGTCTCGTGTTCAGACGAGAACGATCCACTTCGAAAAATAAGACTTTAACGAACGTCACGGCTGAAAGGGTCGCTAGGACCCACGAAGTAAGGCTAAAACCGGTATACCGAGACGAGTGCTTTAAGGAGTCCGAGAAGCTTGATACAAAAGGGTGGTGCACCGGTGTTTAACTGATGAACGAAACGGATCTCGAAAATTAACCAAATTTATTATTTGAGGGGTTCAGAAAGAAACAACCGTGTGTCCTGACTCGTGTGTTAACGTTTACTCAACCCGTTGGACGAAACTAAGCCACTAATCAGTAACCAGAATTAACAAAAATGTTAAAGGTGGACTCGCTAGTCCTTTACTTCGCGGCGGAGTGTGAAGATCGTTCAACGTTTCTCGGATTGATACCATAAAGGAATGGCTGACAAAGGAACTGACCCTCCTCCGACGTAAGTCTACAACACCGAACCTTCCGTCCGCGGGTGTGTCGACTTCAGTTCGGAACCGTAAAATTCGCCTAAGGACAGACTGAGACCCTTCACTACCTCTGTCTAATTCGGTACACCGTATTTTTCCCTGTCCGGGGGTGGTCCTGACACTCCGGAGCCAGTGTGGTGTCGTATTTGTGCCTTTTCTACCGGTACCGAAACCCTCTGTCTCGAAAGGAGGACAGAGTCTTCTACTGAAAAAACAAATTTCGTAAAGACGAAACAAAACAAAACGAATCGAGAGCAAATAAAAGGATGGAGTAACCACGTCTACCGTCTAATCGTTACGGAAACCAAAAAAGGAAACCGAGACAACATAAAAAGAAACCACCAGTCCAGAGACTTGAAGATTTGCCTTGATAGTCGGTCCCTTTATATCTGAAAAACGAACTCCTTTTCAAACAAAAAAGTAGGCTTTTCAAAAATACTGTCAAAGGTATACCTGTGATGAAGGACACAATCTTTACTTATGGTGTGGGGAGTTGATGGATGGGAACATGGGAGTCACTAAAAATAGTCCTGAGTCGAGTTCCCCAACGAGGACAAACTTGTAGAGGGACTGGTTGGAAGGTAGGGTGTTGGGTTCGACTGAACTACTCTTGTGGAAGGGAAGTACACGGTGACACGGAACTTATCCGGAGGTCGTAATGAGATAAACTCAATAAACGACCGTAAAAGGAGGGAATGAAAATCTCACATATGGGGATTCCGTCCCCGCTCTTTCGGGGTTCGTATCCAGACAACTCCGGGGTACCAAATCACCTTTCTCGTTTCTAGTATCTACAATATCAGTCTGGGTGGATTCGACCTAGGGTCGGGACGTTTGATTATTTGACCCATTAGAATCCGTTAAATATGGAGAGAAGAAAAAAATTTTTTTATAAAATACATAAATGAACCGACGTACCTCAGAATCTAAGTCGGACACCCTAGAAACAACACCGTACTTCTTAGAAAATTACCACCGTACACCCTAGATCGAGGGACTGGTCCCTAGTTTGGGTGTTGGGGACGTAACCCTCGTACCTAAGAATCGGTGACCTGCTGGTCCCTTCAGGGTTTGAAGTCAAAGAATTAGATGTTTCATCTTAGTACTCTAAATGAAACACTCCATCAACCCTCTCAAGTTACTTTACAACACACACTTCATATATCAAGGTCCGAATCGTGACTCGTCGCGTGGTCTTTATCGATTAGGAGGTCCATTACGAGATGAGAGGAAGGTGACTTCCTTAGAGGGCATAGACTGAGTATCGGAGGGGAAGGTACCGAGAAGGTTTGGGGTTCTCTTGTATCAACTAAAGACGGTGAACGTGAGACAGTTGGTGAACCAACCTTCGTTTGGAAACATCAAAGATGACAGGAACCAAACTACCAGGGACGGATCAGTACACTGATCTATGTAGGTTGACGTTGCGTTTTTACACAACTTGAGTGTACCGGAGAAATCACTATTATTCGGACTTCACGAGACATCTATATTACTCGATACCGTCCCTCCCTTGGAAGTTTCTTCCAAGGGAAGAGTTCATATGCGTCCCGTCACGACGTATCAGATCGAGGTAGGACCAATCAGTGTGACGTCTACTTGTATGAAACTCTCCGGGAGTATATTCCTTTGAGTAAAGTTTGACAACTTACGATGTTAAGAGTTTGACCAAAGTGTTATGCGGATCCTTGAAGGAGTTCTTGGATACAAAATGGGTCTCGTAAGAAACCTTTTACGACTAAATACCCTTATTATACAAAAACAACTACCTCGAAAGACGATGAAGTCAAGTCAAGTCAGCGAGTCAGCACAGACTGAGAAACGCTGGGGTACTTGACGTCGTGCGGTCCGGAGGGACAAGTAGTGGTTGAGGACCTCAAGTGAGTTTGAGTACAGGTAACTCAGCCACTACGGTAGGTTGGTAGAGTAGGAGACAGTAAGGGAAGAGGAGGACGGGAGTTAGAAAGGGTCGTAGTCCCAGAAAAGTTTACTCAGTCGAGAAGCGTAGTCCACCGGTTTCATAACCTCAAAGTCGAAGTTGTAGTCAGGAAGGTTACTTGTGGGTCCTGACTAGAGAAAATCCTACCTGACCAACCTAGAGGAACGTCAGGTTCCCTAAGAGTTCTCAGAAGAGGTTGTGTGTAAAGTCAAGTTTCCGTAGTTAAGAAGTCGCGAGTCGAAAGAAGTGTCAGGTTGAGAATGTAGGTATGTATCGATGACCTTTTTGGTATCGGAACTGATCTATCTGGAAACAATCGTTTCATTACAGAGACGAAAAATTGTACCATAGATTCGACCAGTATTGAAAGGAAGGTTCCTCATTCGTAGAAAATTAAAGTACCGACGTCGGTGGTAGACGTCACTAAAACCTCGGGGTTTTTTATTTCAGACTGTGACAAAGGTGACAAAGGGGTAGATGAAGGATACTTCACTACCCTGGTCTACGGTACTAGAATCAAAAGACTTACAACTCGAAATTCGGTTGAAAAGGTGAGAGGAGAAAGTAAAAGTAGTTCTCCGAAAAATCAAGGAGAAGTGAAAGACGGTATTCCCACCACAGTAAACGTACTCCCTTTTATTGAGTACATTCCTGAACATCTCTCACGTCTCTCCAGTCGAACCGGGATAGGAAGGGTGTAGTACGGAATCATTGTTCGTGGTCGAGGGACCAGAACAGGTACCAGCTTAAGGGTTTGAACAGAACCTAAGACGAAAGGACGAGAACTAGAGATATCGGAGTGAAGAGTCTATATATGGAAACTATTACTAGAATCGAAAGGAGGAGTTAAATCTAACCGTGAGTCGGGAACTTGATCAAGACGTAGACCGATAATTTCTATTACTCAGGAATATCAGGTAGGTCAGTGTCAAGAGGTCTTTCCCTTGGTCTGCACAGTCGTCCAGTAGGGTTTCCGTAACGTCATTTTCCGTGTGAATTGTAAATGAGACACTATCCTCCAGACCGAGGTCTCAGGTTTGAGAATTAGGGATACACTTAGACGGACAGAATTATTTCATCATCGTCTATATCAATGGGAAGGTCATCTAGGATGTGATTTCGACTCCGGTAATCTGTTTTACCCACCTTGTCTAGTAATCATATATCCTGTAATACACTAGTCCATATTATGATACACCTTGTCTTGAGATCTTGAAACATATCTCTCTTTTCATCTGAGGTAGTTTTTATTTAGTTATTTTGTTTTTTTCGATTTGATTGGTCTTCATCCCGAAGGGACCACTGAGTCACCATTTATTAGGCGAACCTTACGTCCTCTGTGTCCTCTGTATCCAAGTTAGGGACCCAGTCCTTCTAGGGGACCTCCTCCCTTACCGTTGGATGAGGTCACAAGAACGACCTTTTCAGGGTACCTGTCTCCTCGGACCACCCGATACCAGGTGCCCCAATGTTTCTCAGCTTATGCTAATTTCGCTGACTCGTGTGTACATGTGTGTGGTGGTCTTCATCCCTACTCGACGAGAAATTTCGACGGTTGTTGAAGAATGAAAACGAAACTCTTAAATAACGACCCTTTTATTATAAGAGAGGAAAACCCCTTTAGTGAAATTACCTGAAAACCAAAACATTTCGAGATCGAGTCTAAATTTAGATCCTACTTATCAAACACTTTTACTTCTCGATTTGACGGGACATCTTCTACATGTGTCACCTGAAGTACCCTCGTGTCTCATCGTAGAGACGACTCTAATGTTACTAAAGGTGACCTTCGTTTCTCTAGAAAGGAAGTAAGAGATCCGGAACTTTTACTTCCAGTCCTCACCAGTGACCTACCACACCTGTTCCAACTTCTATGAGAGTAACCCTCGATCCGATCGATTGAAACTGTACCGTCATCTACTGTCCTCATTCCTTTCACAGTCGGTTACCCTCCTCGTGAACATTTGTCTGGATCGGATATTTCGGAGTCGAGTGAAGTTAGTGAGTCACAGGTTGAGAAACGCTGGGGTACCTGACGTCGTACGGTCGAAGGGACAGGTAGTGGGTGAGGACCTCGAACGAGTTTGGGTACAGGTAACTCAACCACTACGGTAAGTTGGTAAAGTAAGAGACAACAGGGGAAGAGGAGGACGGAAGTTAGAAAGGGTCGTAGTCCCAGAAAAGGTTACTCAGTCAAGAAGTGTAGTCCACCGGTCTCATAATCTCGAAGTCGAAGTCGTAGTCAGGAAGATTACTTATAAGTCCTGACTAAAGGAAATCCTACCTAACCAACCTAGAGGAACGATAGGTTTCCTGAGAGTTCTCAGGTTGTGGTGTCAAGTTTTCGTACTTAAGAAGACGTGAGTCGAAAAAAATATCAGGTTGAGAGTGTAAGTATGTACTGATGACCTTTTTGTTATCGAAACTGCTCTGCCTGGAAATAACCGTTTCATTTCAGAGAAGAAACATTATACAACAGATCCAAATAGTATCGAAAAGAAGATTCCTCGTTCGCAGAAAATTAAAGTACCGACGTCAGTGGTATACGTCACTAAAACCTCGGGTCTTTTTATTTCAGACTGTGACAAAGGTGACAAAGGGATAGATAAACGGTACTTCACTACCCTGGCCTACGGTACTAGAAGTAAAAGACTTACAACTCGAAATTCGGTTGAAAAAGTACGAGGAGAAAGTGAAAGTAGTTCTCCGAAAAATCAAGGAGAAGTGAAAGACGGTATTCCCACCACAGTAGACGTATGGACTCCAATGACTATAAAGAGGGTCGTTAGAACTAAGGTCGAACACGAAGTGGGTCGGGACGTAAAATGTACTACATGAGACGTATATTCAATTTATTCGTCCCACTGTTATATGTCGGAACAGCATGAGGAAAAGGATAAACCTTCGTCAGACAACAAGGTACAGGTCAAGATTGACAACGAAAAACTGGATGTAGTCTAAAGAGTCCTCCGTCCATTCCACCGGACCGTAAGGTTATAGAACCTCTTAAAAGGTGTCAAACAACACTAGGTGTGTCAGTTTCCGAAACCGTATCAGTTATTTCGTCTTCATCTACAAAAAGACCTTGACAAAACGAAAAAGATACTAGGTCCCCTACAACCGTTAAACTAGAGACCAAGGAGACGGAAAAGATTAGACCCAACTTATATACCTTCAAGTCCTAAGTGTATGACAACTTCGGAGTGAACCTCCTAAAACTCGTAATGAAACGATCACACACTCTACTCACGTTAACACACCATCAAACTCGTAAGAAACCGTAACGGAAAGAAACCCTAACCTTACTTTTGACTGGAAAAGGTCAGGACACCGGGGACGATTCAAAAAGTTTAAACGACCGTATAACTCTCGTCGTGAAAGTGCTGTAGTAGAAAATCCTAAACTTTATCGAGTTGACCTTAAGGTAGTGGAGGTAATCGAAACAAGTATCACTACGATATTTGGATCCTTTACATTATTACTTATTGGTGTAAATACTAAAAGAGATGTACTATCAAGAAGAGACAGAATTAGTTAAAACCGACGATATTGTTTTATATTGACTGACCCATCAAATATTTGTTGTGTTTAACTAAAGAGTGTCAACATCCGTGACTTTCAGGTCCTAGTCCCACGGTTGTGTCAACTTCAAACCACTCCCGGGAAAAGAAACAAGTATCGACGCAGAAGAGTGACACAGGAGTTATCACATTCCCGGATCCCTAAAGAGACCTCGGAGAAAATATTCTAGTGTTTAGGGTAACTATTATCATGGTGAGTACTGAACTCATGGAGGGTTTCCGGGGTACCAGATTACGGTCGTAGAAACCCTCAATTCGGAAGTTGTATGTTTAAAACCCCCTTTACCTGTAAATCCGGTATCGTGGAAGACAATAAGATTTCGGGAGTCATTTTAAAACAATTTGAGGTACTTTCACTTTCTCCATCAGAGAGTCAGTACAAACTGAGAAACGTTACGGTACCTGATATCGGACTGTCCGAAAAGACAAGTACCTTAAGAGGTCCGTTTTTATGACCTCATAAGAACCCATCCCATCGGTAAGGGAAGAGGTCCCCTAGAAGGACTGACTCTCTGACTTGGACCCAAAGGACGTAACGTCCGTCTAAGAGATGATAGACTCAATGGTCCCTTCGGAACAATGTGAGGTGTCGTTAGAAATTAAGACAACAGTGAACCACACTGTACCAAACCTGTTTTATCGTCGTCGAACGAACATCCCTCCGTTCTCGACTGGTTGTCTCTTTGGACTTTGTCATTATATTTATGGCTCCACTGTTTACTGTTGGTCTTATCTAAATACTTACCATCCGTAAGAAGTTACTGACGGTCCCTAAGAACCGTATCCCTTGGATTATATTTCTAATTGAAAAGACGTTTAATTTACTGCCAGTCACGGATCAGTCCATTCTGATACAATACGACTTTATTGTTAGGAGTTTAAAGTCACCGACTTTTGTTGTTTCAGACTAAAGAACAAGTATGGTATATAGAATATAGATAACGTCCAACTGACCGAGAAGAGACAGATCAGGAATAAGTCCTAGGTTTCAACTCTCTCCGAGGTAGAAGTACGAAGGAACTAACGTCTACGTACCTTTCCAAGAATTTCGAAGACCAACGTACAGTAACCGATTTCACTTAGTGAAGTTTTCCTCCCTCATTAATGTCAGGATTGTGAGACGGACGTTTCGTCACTCAACCTATATAGACCCCTTCCCGTAATTACCGACGGTATCTCCTGTAAACGTCGAGTGAGAATAAACACATACAGTCCTGACCCCTTGAACTTCTGTACACCCAACGACGAGTCCCATCGTTTGACCTGAGACAGTAAGTAAGTAAGAACGTACAGACTCAAGTTAGTCAACTTGAGTCCACGATAAATGACTCGTGGAAGATACACGGTCCGTGACAAATTCATGACCCTTATGTAAGAATATACTTACATATTTTAAAACAATCTGAGGTACTTTCACTTTCACCATCAGTGAGTCAGTACAAACTGAGAAACGTTACGGTACCTGATATCGGACTGTACAGTGTCATTGTGTACCAATGACACAAATTCCTCGAATGTAAGACCATCCTCCTTCTCTCTCTGTTATTTGTAAAGAGACACTTTTCGTGAGCAACTATACTATGGGGTAGACTCCCAGAAGTATGAGACGATCTACTGGATCCCCACCCACCAACATCGGAAGACTAACATCTGATCATACGATTTCGTGAACCGTCTAAAGACATCAAAGGAAAGACTCATATTGTCAGTCACCGGACCCAGGTACTTGACAAGAGACTTGTAGTACTAAAGAACAAGAAAAAGGAGGTCACAAGGTGAAAGAGAATCGAGAAAATCCCGAATCGATCATCGTCACAGATACGATTCGGGAGATGACCGAAGATACTCCGAAACATAAGAATGTCTTTAGTCGAAGGGAACCTCTGGAGACTCCATATGTCCCAGTGGGATAACCGAGATAAGTCGAGATCAGAATACCCGAGAATCGTTTCTGGGTCCCAAAGACTAAGAAAACAGTAATACATGTCATATCATATCATCAATCTCCGTGATCGAAACCGGAGTCCGTTTGGACTTAATTCCAATCCCAATCCGTTTGAATCCAAACTCATTGTCGAGATCGTAAGGGTTGAGAGTCAAAAGGGAGACATTTCACGACTATTATTGTCATAAATGAAGTATCTCAATTAGCTATGACTAATTATTTAATCATGATAAATTTCATGAATCGTGTCACGTTTCGTTCACCGTTCATAAGTCATATTCGATCAACGATAGTAAATAATCGAATCTCCGTCAAGAGTTGTCAATGTGTTAAGATACATTCGACATTATTACTTCCACAATAGATCTCAGTACCTGTACAGACAGAAGGACAAAGAGAGTTGAGAGACACAGGGAAGAACGAGATTCTAAGACATTAAAAGTGTATATGAAGATCGAAGTTACACTAGGGTAGGTTTATCAAATATAAAGGTTAAGGAAAAAAAAAAAAAACCGTTCTTTTCTTTCTTTTATTGTATGATGAAAACAGTAACTTTTACACGAATACGTATAGGGATTTTGTCTACGGTCTGTCAACTACGAATTTTTTTCGTGTAGAAAAATCTCATACCGATACTGGTCTTATGTACTCTACTCCTCTAAAGAGAACACCGATGAGACAAGACTCTAGGTGTATGTACCGGGTCAACCAAGAAAGAACACTCAATAGTCACCGAATTATAGAGTTGACTCATCTGACGTCGGTATACTGTTTGAACAGACGGGACTTGTAGACACTTTTGATCCTTCTTTTGGTTTCTCCGGAGACACCCCGGTTTTGTTACTGGTGTTTCGACCTGTTACTTCTCAGGGAGTAAGACATTGTCAAAAGAAAAGAAAATGGGTTATACATTCGTGCAAACATACAGAAGTAAGATATTTGAACATTGTTCAACCTTCTTTTAATCCTTCTCCTTCTTCTCGCCATGATGGTCATTGTAATTGTTCCTCCCGTCTTATCATTCTTTCATATGCTTATAGTTTTCATATCTTAATACTCTGATATAACACACCCTTTTTCACCGGGACGAGTGAAGTCATCGGAATTTCTGTAACAAATATTACATGGACACAGTCATGATTTCAACGAGAAACTCTTAATACTATGGTTCAATAGGTCTTTTCAGATTTCATAAGAGTCACAGGGGAGAAGTTCTTTAGTCTGTTTTCATATAGACCCATCGAAAGGGAGTTTTTCCAATTTTATCCTGTTAAAACCACAAAACAAGTCAAAAAGACCGTGGGACTCTTTAAGTGGTCCGAAGATCGACCGACTCTATACTGAAATCTAAAAGATCGTAAAAACAGTCAGAGTGACGTCTACTTGTTGGTCTAAAGAGATCTTCATAATAAAAACCTTACAATCCAGGTACTAAGTCCTATTTAACCTACACCAGTTCGTCCACTACCGTTCTCACTTGTAGTTGTAGAATCCTTAGTCACTTGATTTTATCTACTATTGCCCGTTTAAATTAAGTCTACTGGTAGTATAGATATGATGACACCTGTTCTTTGGGAATCTTCTTTACCTCAATGGGAGTATCAGTTGTCTTCTCAGACTTTACGTCATGAACCCACCTTAGAGTTTTTACTGTCTTACAAAACCAAGTAAAGGTTGCGTCATTAGCTCCAGATACGAGGTCGGTGATTACGACTTTTTCGACTTCAACTGGTCAAGATACTTCTGGTCAGATCTTGATTGTGGTTTTTTTCTACAGGAAAAGTAGTATCCCCTAACCTTACGTTTTCATCCTTCAGTTCTCTATGGACCTCATTGTCCGTTCAAACCGAAACCTCATGTTTTACTTCGTCCTATTTACGATTGTCTCAAAACAGTTCTCTTGAGTGACCAGTATCGTTTGTGGGTAAAGGTCGTTGTGTTCTTTACTGAGATGTACACCTGTAGTGGTTTACCAGTTATGACTTTATTCTAACTAATATAAGAAACGTCGGCTTCTACCTCTTCGAGATATGTCAGTCGTTTTTGTTCTGGACCTCGACTGACACCGAGTCTAGAACTCGAGGAATAACGTTTTAAGTCTGAATTTAACTTTTTCATCCCTTTTGGTGATACGGTAAAGTCCATACTGTATTTAGTTTAGGGCAAACTAATATGTCACCTCCACTACTTATCTATGTCCCCTAATCTAGACATCTGTTTCACGGACTTTTTGATACCTACCTCCAAACATTGTAACATGTCTTCCGTTACTGGTTTTGATAGGGTTTCTTTTTCTAAGAACGTTCTTCCCTTTCACCAATGGACTACTCCGATATGTTAATCAATTCCTTTCTTCTCTTCGGTTTCCGTTTCCTCTTTCCCTTTCTACAAAGGTTGACTTGAGTCTTAAGGTCTCTTTTGTTCCTCTCTCTTCTTCCGGAAATAGTTACTTGTTACGTTTATTTATCTCCTTTTGTTGTCTTACCCTTTCTGATCTCTAGTTCTTTTGACCTCTATGGTTCCCTTTTAAAGTCTGTTCCTACCGGTGCTATTTCCTGTCTTTGTCTTTCTGGATTGTCTTCGTCTTCTCTAATCCTTCTTCACCGTTCTTATGTGTCTTCTTGATATGTTTTTTACAGAATTACTGTACCTATTGGTGTTACCACATCAGTGAGTGGATCTTGGTCTGTAGGACCTCTCACTTCAGTTCACCTGGAATCCTTCGTAGTGATGTTCGTTTCGATCGTCACCACTACCTTAAGGTCGACTTGATAAAGTTTAGGATTTTCTACTACGACACTTTCACGACGTGAGTTACACAGTCGTTTAAACCTTTTGAGTCGTCACCGGTGTCCTGACTTTCTCCAGTCAAAAGTAAGGTTAGGGTTTCTTCCTGTTATGGTTTCTTACAAGTTTGATGGCATATTAAAACGAGTAAAGTATACGATCGTTCCAATACAAGTTTTAGGAAATCCGATCCAAAGTCGTCATACACTTGGTTCTTGAAGGTCTATATATTTTTGATCTAAATCTTTTCCGTCTCCTTGGTCTCTAGTTTGACGGTTGTAAGTAACCTATTATCTCTTTCGTTCCCTTAAGGTCACTTTGTAGATGTAGACGAAGTAACTAATGTGATTTAGAAAACTGACGCACCTAGTGTTTTTCGATACCTTTTAAGAATTTCTCAACCCTTATGGTCTGGTGGAATGAACAGAGTACTCTTTGGACATACGTCCAATTCTTCGTTGACTTAACCCGTACCTTGTTACCTGACTAAGGTTTAACCCTTTCCACATACTGTTCCGACATATAACAGTGACACGAATAAATTGAATATACATCTCAGTTAGTACGTTTTACGGTCCGACTTACTTCGTGTTCAACCTTAGTTCTAACGACCCTCTTTATAGTTGTTGGAGTCTATACGTCTACTACGGTGAGATTACTGTCGTTCGTTTCTCCTTGATTCTTCGGAGAACTCACTTTCTCCTCTCACTCTTTCGACCGATTTTGAGTTATAAGTTTTTTGATTCTAGTACCGTAGACCAGGGTAGTGAAGTACCGTTTACCTTCCCCTTTTTCACCTTTCTCACTGTCTAAAATAAAAGAACTCGAGGTTTTGGTGACACCTACTTCTAGGAACGAGGAACCTTCCTTTCGATATTATCTGTCACATAATTTTTCGTCTCTGTAGTGAAACGGATGTTTCCAGGCATATCAGTTTCGATACTAAAAAGGTCATACATACCTACACTCTCGATCTGGTATTTCTTCCGACCCTTGGTTTCATAACTACGAAAACTTAACACCACGACTTCTTCTGAGAGCTCTCAGGGAACCTGAGTTCCCTGCGTTCCTTTAGTTTGGTCAGTTAGGATTTCCTTTAGTTGGGACTCACAAGTAACCTTACTGACTACGACTTCGACTTCGAGGTTATGAAACCGGTGGACTACACTTCTCGACTAAGTCACCTTTTCAGGGACTACGACCCTTTCTAATTTCCGGTTTCCTCTTACCTGGTCGTCTCCTACTCTACCAATCTGTCGTAGTTACTAAGTTCCCTGTACTTAAACACGTTTTAGACCCTAAATCACTTCCTGTCCACTCGGACAACACAACATCAGGTACCCGAGTTTTTCTCAGCCTGTGTTGAATCTCTGACTTGTTCTTGGTGTCGTTACTACTCTATCAAAAGTCTGACGAGTATTCTTTAACTTTCTTTATTTAGGGTAATACAGTATACGATCGGAAGCATCTTTAATACGTGTCTTTTTACGGGTGACGATGTCGGGTCTAACGGTCGTACTACAAACTCTAGACTAGTCTCAAAATACTGAAGAGTGGAGGAGGAGGTGATGGTAACAGACAGTGCTGGTAGTGAGTAGATCGGGGAATTGACCAGGAGTCGAAGGTCAGACTGTAGAAAACAGATTAGAGTTCTGTCGTCAATCCCACTGAGAAAATTTTACTTTGGGTAACTTATGGATGTGAGTATCGTCGTAATAAGTCTTATCGGTTCCCACTTTTGTTGGTCAATAGGTGACTACCTACTTACCCATTTGTTTCATACCATATAGGTATTTTACCTTATAATAAGTAAGAATTTTTCTTCTCTAAAGACGACATTGGACGTTATACTTACTTTTTCTGTATGACATACTAAGGTGAATGTATTCCATGAATCTCGTCTTTTAAGTATCTCTGTTCATCTTACCATCAATGGTCCCCGACCCCTTTATCCTCTCAGCCCTCAACAACAAATTACCTATATCTCAAAGTCAAACCCTACTACTTTTCCAGGACCTCTACGTACCGTCACAACCAACTATTGTTATACTTATTTTAATTACAGTGACCTGAACGTGTGAATTTTTTACAAACGTCACATAAAATATACATAAAATCGTGTTAATTCTTATTAATTTTTAAGGTAAAGTTATTTTTTTACTTTTAGTCCACGATAGTGACAATTTTTAGGTGGGTATTCAGGGGTAATGTAGGTACGAGTCAACGATTCAGTACAGACTGAGAAAGATTGGGGTACCTGATATCGGACGGTCCAAGGAGTCAGGTACCCTAAAGGGTCCGTTCTTATAACCTGACCCAACGGTAAAGGAGGAAGTCCCCTAGAAGGGGTGGGCCCCTAGTTTGGACGTAGAGGACGGAACCGTCCATCTAAGAGATGGTGACTCGGTGGACCCTTCGGTACAGGGACAATGAGAGTCTTATTTTGGACTTCATGAATGGGACTAGAGATTCCAGGACTGAATAGACCGGACACCGATGGAGAGATAGAGTGAAGTAGTAAGTAAGGGGTTGAGAAAAACGATACCCAACCAGGAACTTGTGGGACTTCGAAAAAAGACGGAGTAACGGAAACAACAACGATAAGGTGAACCAATCGTATGAAAAAAGGATCCATTGTACCACCAAACCAGATAAGGAAAGGAAGTCGATGCATAATGTTACAGTAGAAGAGTCTCCACTGTGGTTGCACAGAATTCTATTGAAGTCAGGATTAAGACGGGACCGAGAGATGTGGGAGGAAACAACAACAAGTTTGTGAGTCAGTACAGACTGAGAAACACTGGAGTACCTGACGTCGTGTGGTCTGAAGGGACAGGAAGTGGTAGAGGCCCTCAAACGAGTTTGAGTACAGACAACTCAACCACTACGGTAGGTTGGTAGAGTAGGAGACGACAGGGGAAGAGGAGGACGGAAGTTAGAAAGGTTCGTAGTCCCAGAAAAGGTCACTCAACCGAGAAGCGGAGTCCACCGGTTTCATAACCTCGAAGTCAACTTCGTAGTCGTGGTCAGGAAGGTTACTTATAAGTCCCAACTAAAGGAAATCCTAACTGACTATACGAGAGGATAACGAAATAAAAAGAGACATTGTGAGATCTCATGTAAAAATAAATACACAGTCAACAGACAGAGTTATCCATTCGAGACATTCCATTCGAGATACTCTCGATCTTGAAACAGTGAATGGCGGTACAAGGGTCGTGGTTCTCTTCGTTCTCCTTGTATCGTTCACGAGTCATTTATGAACGACTTGTTTACATATTATGTTTCTAAGAAACATTTTCAGTCCGGAACGTCTTATTCCAGTAAATAGAAGTCGTCTACTCCATGACGACGACGACGACGATTCAGCGAAGTCAGCACAGGCTGAGACACGCTGGGGCATCTACCGTCGGGTGGTCCGAGGGGGTAGGGACCCTAAGAGGTCCGTTCTTGTGACCTCACCCAACGGTAAAGGAAGAGGTTACGTACTTCCACTTTTCACTTTCACTTCAACGAGTCAACACAGGTTGAGAATCGCTGGGGTACCTGACGAGGTCCGAGGAGACAGGTACCCTAAAAGGTCCGTTCTCATAACCTCACCCCACGGTAACGGAAGAGGCTTTACTCCATGTAAGTTGGAGTTTTCTTTCCTCGACTTCGGTTGTCACGACCCGTAACGGGAAAGTTATACTGTGGGTTGAACAAACGAAAGAAAATAACTTGAGAAAGTCCAAATATACCATTGTGGGTTTTTCCGAAATGAACTCGCTAAATCTTTAATCCAACTAAATCACATTAGTTGATTGGATCTATCGTATAAGTTTTCGTCTCTGTAGTAAAACGGTTGTTTCCAGGCAGATCAGTTCCGATACCAAAAAGGTCACCAGTACACACCTACACTCTCAACCTGACACTTCTTTCGACTCGTGACTTCTTAACTACGAAAACTTGACACCACAACCTCTTCTGAGAACTCTTAGGGAACCTGACGTTCCTCTAGGTTGGTCAGGTAAGACTTCCTCTAGTCGGGACCCTAAAGAAACCTTCCTTACTACGATTTCGACTTTGAGGTCATGAAACCGGTGGAGTACGCTCCTCAATTGAGTAACCTTTTCTGAGACTACGACACTCCCTAACCCCCGTCCTCCTCTCCCCCTACTGTCTCCTACTCTACCGACCTACCGTAGTAACTGAGCTACCTGCACTCAGACTCACTTGAGACCCTCAACCACTACCTGTCCCTCCGGACCACACGACACTAAGTACCCCAGCGTTTCTCAGCCTGTGCTGACTCGCTGACTTGACTTGATTTGACTCACATTAGTATCGTGAGTCGACAAACCTACTAAAAATTTATGATTACACTGAAACGTCCGAGTGACCATCTCTCGTCAATACCGTTAAGTCTTACCGAAAGTGTCTGACGTCACAGTGTGGGTTGGAGCAGAAGTGTACCTTTCGATGTCCCTTAGAAGAGAGATCACTCTTGAAGACGTTTCAGAGAGAACCTGAAGTCACCCGTACTACCGTCGGAGATCCCTGGAGACCCTCTCCTCCTGAAGGTGGTCACTTGCTCCCGACCTATCCCGACCGAGTTTTGTGTGAACATTTCATACTCAACTGGAAGAGGTCTGAAGACAGAGGTTAAAGACGTAAAATTGGGTCGGAGTCATGGGTCACGAGAGGACCCCTGAAATTACTCATTCCTTCAGACATTATTTGAAGTCGGACCTATCTCAGAGTGTTTTTGTGTCGATGTAAAATCTTCTCTTCGCAGGACCTCTTTTTAGGACCTCGTATTGTTATCATCGATATTAAAGAAGTCGTCAATAATTCCGGGTCCGGGATACGATTCTTAAATTGTAAAATGTATACCTAGTGTCAAGTAGGAATATCAAAGAGACACTTCATCTATGATAGTAAAGGGGGTAAAACTACCCATTCCTTTCATTCTGGGTTCTTCGTTCAATATGTGCCAGTCCGTTGACCACTCACCATCGACTCTATAAGTCCCTTCTGAAGTACCTTCTACGGATCATATACAAGAACAAGTCTCATTACAAACTGTTTATAAATTAATATAAAATATGATTTCTCAAACCTGTAATAGGATATCTTTTACCTCTCAATCAGTCCCGAAATAAAAAGAAAGTCTTTCAGTTTATTTTAAGATACTTCCATCTTCGATACAATATCAGTATAAAGATGGGATACGGGTGTGGTGTCGTAGACCGTGAAACATTCACGAGTGATTTACAAACAACGTACTTATTATCTTAAGTAGTGACGTATACAAACTTATTTGGTACAGTTTGTTTTAAGGACCTTTATTTTGATGTATGTTATTTGAGGAGTTTATCACATCAATTCCGGTATTGTATCTATGTATTACCAGAACGGATGTTGGTGATCCCTTTTCTCAAAGTGACAATTGCTAATATTAAGAATCCTTTTACTGAACCCATATGAATTTTAGTCCTATTAACAAGTAAAAGTCGTGATTTCGTATTCAGGACTATTGGGGTGAGTCGAAAATAGGAAAGTGGAGAAAAGAGAATAATAAATTTCGAAAATCACTGTACTAGTTCGGACACAAAAATCTTTCGAGAGAGAGTACCATCTACACCTTCTGACTAATGTCTCTCTCCTTTAAGCTCCTACCCCCAGTCATCTCTCCGACAAGTTACTCCCCGTAGTCTCCGGACTTATTCCCCTACAAGTACTCTTATTTTTTCCCCTTCTTTAATCTTTCTCTAACTTCTCCGAATTAAATCACTATCAATAGTTCTTTATAACCGTTTACTACCCTACGTAAAATTCTCCCAATTCTTTAACAGTCTCTACGGGAACTCCTGAAGTCACCCTATACCTATCTTTATCCCTTTAGTCCCCGGTTCGGGAAAGACGTCCACTACCTTCATATCTATTACTAAAACCCAACCTCGTAGAATTTAAGGAACACGGTCTCTTATAGGTTTCCCTCTATCTACAGACCGTCTGTAAATCTTTACTATTAAGTAATTGTCAAGACAGGGAAGGGAGAGGAGAGTTACCCTTCCTAATTATAGGTAAACTTTGTTAGACCAAGATGTTTAGTCTCACAGGTTATAAATCTACGGACTACCCGTGGACTTAACGTTCTCGAGTCCGAGATTAGTCATCAAGTCCCGACCTTAAACCGAAAACCACCCCCACCCCGTCTACGCCTCTGGTATAATACCCCGTCCCGACCTCGCTCGCCCGACGAAGGGGGTAAGTCCTTTGTGACCTGAACGTGAAGAGTGAGAGGTTCCGTCCGATCACTCATCACTAAAGGTTCTTACTATTCCGTGAATTTATGAATTCATGAACCATTCATTCTAAGATATACTCGTTAGTCAACTTCTTCGTTTATTCTAAGGCTCCCCTCGTAATTAATAGTGACACAGATTACCCAGAAGGGATTCCGGTATAGATGTGCTCACACCTTAAAATTTGTCCGAAATAAAAACATCTGAACGTTTTCCTATTCTTAAAAAAATTTTTTTTATCAATTAAAGACCATTGAGAAGAATATACTTTTACTTGAACCCTGATTTCCAACAAAACTCTCCACATGTACTACCCAAACATTTACGAAGGAGTCCGAGAACGGGGATTTCGATTTAAAAGAAGTTAAGTGTTTTGTGAACGACCTCGTAGACCCCTTGAGTCGATTCGGACTTCCGAATACAAAAAGTTTTGAATTGGTCTTTCCAAGGACGTCAATTCCACGAAGAAGGACTTTCGAAACACAGACAGCTGTTGTGAAACGAACGGTTTCATCTGAATCCGGTCGTAAAGTATAGAAGATTAACTCATTTAATATTTTGAGCTAAAGAAGAAAGTCCTAAACACCGATAAAGTTAAGGAGACCATCTTGTTGACCTTCGTATAACCGTCTACAATTCTCAAAGGGAACAAAGTAGAGGACTTTACATCGAATGAAGTTTTTAACTCTCCCACAATTTATGAGTCCGGAGAGCCTCCTCCTTATGTGGTCCCTCTGATAAAGGAGTAAAAAGGAGTCACTGTCTCTGTACCTCTTACAATTATTTTCAACAGTCGTAACTTTAAGAATTTTACTGAACTTTCCTCTTAAACGTACCGTGTGGCTGTGGGTTTGAGTGAGGTCCACACGGATGAAAGGACCGGGGGACTGGCCTTCCCCTCCCACGTGAACCCGAGACGATATTAAGAACTCTGTAAACCGTTTCCCTCACACTGATGGAAGGATCTCCTCTAGAAAACCAGACCCCTCCTCATCAGCGATGACACGATATAAAACAGGGTTACGGGTTTAAACTTTTAATACGTTCTAAATGTAAAAGAGTTGGACTAAGACTCCTGAACCACTTCATATATCAGATACACCCCGTTCCGTCGGTTCTAAAATAATCTGTTTGAAGGTAAAGGAGGAGGTGATATTCCGATCACTTCCGTCCATCGTTTAACTAATTGTGACAAACACACTCTTATAATAAAGTCTCTATTAAAACACAAGACTATATAAAAATATAAATCCTTCCTTTTATGTGGTATCCGTCTAAGTAGATCTTCTAAATTTCACACTTAGTATAGACACCTCGGATTCCTTTATAAACAGATCCGGACACGGGGTTTAAGTAAAAGCTTTTCGGACTCTTGGGAGTTTATTGTGAGTCTCTTTTCTCTATCAAAATTGCCTGTGGTGTTGGGAACCTTATGATTTGTTTATGGTTGCCAAAATTTAAATACGGTTTAGACACAGGGTTACTTATTAGGTAAGATGAACTCTTGTTTACTACTACTACTACCATTACTACTAATACGATTATTAGCAGTAGTATTATTATTATCGACGGTAATGATTCGTTAATGATACATGTTCCGTGATATAATTCGAGAAACGTACGTAAAAAACATAAATTAGGAATATTGTTATAACTCCTCATCCATATATTAATAGACACAACATCTCTACTTTAACACTCCGAGTCTTTCCAAATTCATTAGGTAGGTACCAGGTGTTGACCAATCATTGTCTCAACTCTAAGTTTTGGTCCAAGTTAGACTGAGGTTCTGAGTACATTAACTGGTGATCTAATATAACAGATACATTATGTATATCTTTATGGTTTCTTTAGTCCTTTTATATAGTTCTACCGAAACTGTTTGTGTATGACTGATGGTCCTTGTGAATAACCCGGTCCTTGGACTCAACCAATACACTTTCGTTGTACTGAAGTCTGAAGAAAGGGGTTAGAGTTAACTGAAAAATTTTATCTGTCCCATAGAAATAAAAATACATTTATGTGGTAAATTCAACCTTTTATGTTAGGAAAAACGGATTTTAGTATCTTGAAGTATCTGATAGTCCTCTCTACAATTCTAATACATCTGTTCACGAAGAGTTTGAACTCGTAGACTTAGGGGAGTTTCCAAACAATTTTGTGACTCGAGACCCAGACTGGGAGTCTCCAAGACTAAATCCTCCGGGTCCCACACGGATTCCTAAATGTAAAGACACTTCACTATCGATACGATGACTAAGTCCTCTTGTTCAAACTCTAAGCAACTAGGTCACTACACTTTCGTTTACCTTTTATATATAAACACCTTCTACTGATCGGTTACCGGAGTCCAAGATTGGGTCCGAGAAAACGACTGATCGAAACACTAGGAACCTTTCAGTGAAGGGAGAAGTACTCGGATCGACAAAGGAGGAGATATTTTATTCTCTCAAACTAATCTACTAGTGAATGAAAAAGAAAATAGTGAACGTTGAAACATACTCTTTCCTGTGGTTTATTTATCTCTAGTAGACTTTAAGTGGACACAGCAGAAAACCAGGTCTCTGAAATAAATATCATTGTTGTTTATGGAACGTCTGCGTATAGTGTATCGGTCGAACTCTGATTCCAAAAAGTAAGTAAGTCACATAAATAACTCGTGGACGATATACATCTTACGACACGACACATGACCCCTAGGTTAACACCTTTTTCCTGTACTAAATGGGAGTTTCTCCAATATCCGATTTACTCCCTTGACGTTTGTAAAATTTCATTTTGTGGGAACCACCTAAGTACAGTTACATACCGTTTTGGTTATGTCATAACATTTCATTTTATTTTTCTTTCTTTCTTTCTTTCTTTCTTTCTTTCTTTCTTTCTTTCTTTCTTTTTATTTGTTATTATCTTTAAGATAAAAGGAAAAGGTTACTCAGCGTTTCTCAGCCTGTACTGACTCACTGACTTGACTTCAGATAAAAGGATGATTTACCTAGTGTAATGTGTGAGGGTTAAAGTAATAACTTGTTGATCGACATTTTTACAATTTAAAAAGACACCAACCACTGTAGGTTATATGTAAAATCTTGTTTAATTACAATTTTTACCTAAGATTTCGTTTCTCGATCAACTCTGGTATAGTCGGATATTAACTTTACTTCATTTGACGTTTATAAAAACCTCTTCCTTTACCGTTGGGTGAGGTCACAAGAACGGACCTCTTAGGGTCCCTGCCCCCCCGGACCACCCGACGGTAGATACCCCAGCGTGTCTCAACCTGTGCTGACCTCAATGAATCGTCGTTTATAAAATAAGATTTAGGATTCGTTATCGAGTCAAAATTTTTATGTAATTTCCCTTAAGGGACCACCAAGTCACCAATCCTGACGAACGAAAGTGACGACTCCCGTACCAAACTAGGGACCAGTCCCTTATTTCTAGGACGTTTAGTACACTGTACCGTTTGTTTGTCTTTAATGACCATTTTAGAAACAAAAATTTTCATATCACTATGCTAAGGGTTTATGAAATGAAAGAAACATACAAAAGAAATGTGTGTATGTCCTTATACGCGTGGGTACGCGTGTCGTTCCGCTCTTCCGTTATCATTACGTACATTATACTGATAGACGTTATGATCATCCCACCCTCTAACGGCCCAGCCATCCGTCCTTTGGACATGAGTCGTGACCCGAGGTGGTGACTCGGGTCAGAATGTCAGAACCAAAGAGGTGCACTTTTACTTCAAATGTCTTCCACAAAGTTCTATGAAAGAGGAAGTTCGTACTTATAAAATAATTCAGTCTAAGAAAAATTTTTCACGATTAATTTTATTTCGTGACATAAAGGTGAGGGAGAGATCTTTCGTTCATAAATAATATATTTTAAGTCGGATAATAAAGTTCACAACTTTAGAATGTGATATTCCACTAAAAATAAAAATTTTAGATTATGATAAGGTGACCGAACCTTTCGTCTGACCCGTGTAGTTTGTGAAGGAAAATCTACCATTAAAGTGTTCCCCCGTGTATTTGTGTCACCCGGATCGTTCGGACGACAGTCTCTGTCGGTTCCCTACCAAATTGATTGCCGACCGAGATTCCAAAGGAAAGTGTACACACAGCTGACGGGTTGACCGATATTATTTCTTGGTACCACCACTAAGAAGGACTTGGTCTGAAACGTCAAAGACACTAATCATAGATACTAAAATCAGGTTGACACAACCACAATCTTTGAAGTTTCGTTTAGGTTTCGGATCATAAATCCCCTTATATAAAATTTCCTTATGAGTGATGGTTAATCGGATCCGCCATTACTTTTAGTAGTATATAAAAGTTACTACTTTCTAGGGTCATCCTCCAGGGGATTACCTACTGTCCACGGTCTCACTCTCCGCAGGTCACCCTCCTCCCGTTTCGGACAAAGAGTCACCCGAATGCTCTCGTGTTGGACGGGAAATGCGACCTGAGTCTTGTGTAAGTCTCCCGTTGAGTGTTAAGAAGAACATAAAGTGAATCTCGTGACGACGAATTTCGATTTAGTCACTTTGGAAGATCCTTCTGACCTGTCCAATGGTACTACTTAAGTACTAAAGAGGGTCCCAGAATCGTGTCGAGGTCTAGTGCATTACGTTTGGTCAGCGACTTCCAAATCCAAAACCCTAGGGAAATATAAGGAAGTTTCGGATGGTTCCCGTCTCCGTACACAAAAGAAGTATCTATACAGAGTTCGTAAATCTTACCACGGACGATGCACAACCAACAAGTTCTTTATGAATAACTTTCTTACTTTTACCCGAAGGGACCACCGAGTCACGATTTCTTAGACCGATGGTTACGTCCTTTACACCCCAAGTTAGGGACTAGATCCTTCTAGGGTACTCGGCACCTCGTTACTTCACGTACTCGGTGTTGATAACTCGGACACACAGGATTTCGCGGGTACGAGGTGTTATTCTCTTCGGTGACGTTACTCTTCGGGTACCTGGTGTTGATCTCTCATCCGGTGTGTCGTTGCTTCTGGGTCGTGTTGATTGATTGATTTCTAACTTACTTATGCATAGTATTCTTATTAGGAAACAGACCGAGAGGAAAGTGAAAATAAAGATAAAAAGAAAATATAGTCGATAAGGTTCTTCAAGTTGGAGGAATTAAGGATAGAAACAAAACGAGACAATATAAACGGGGTAATTTTAGGAAAAATATGACATCAAAATAACCATAACAGGAAACAACTTGAATAATTACTTCACATATATATATACATATATATATGTGTCTTTTCATGTTTTTAACACAGTCGAACTACTAAAAAGTTTTCGACTTACATGGGACATTGTTCGTAGATCTAGTTCTTTGTCTTGAACCTGTCGTGGGTCTCCTGAGGGAATCAGTGATGGAGGGGAAGGGTTCCCATAGACGGTACGACTGAAGTTTGTGGTATCTAATCAAACAACGATAAGTCAACGACTTTGAGGTTATGAAACTGGTGGAGTACACTTCTCAACTGAGTAACTTGTTCTGGGACTACGACCCTCCCTAACCCCCGTCCTCCTCTTCCCCTACTGTCTCCTACTCTACCGACCTACCGTAGTGGTTGAGCTACCTGTACTCAAACCCACTTGAGGCCCACAACCACTACCTGTCCCCCCGGACCGCACGACGCTAAGTACCCCAGCGTTTCTCAGCCTGTGCTGACTCGTTGACTTGACTTGACTTCACTAAGTCAGTGAGTCAGCACAGGCTGAGAAACGCTGGGGTACCTTACGTCGTGTGGTCCGAAGGGACAGGACTACTCAAATCGGACACAGATATGAAATATATTTACATTATTACATCATGTAAGAGCCTAAGACAGAGCACGAGTTGTAAGAATGCACAAATTAAATACGTACAACAATTTACACGAACATAAAGTAGAAATAACGACATATAAACTTATACTACATCAAATAGGTAAAATGACGATTATCCGTAAACCCAAAAGATATTAAACTCCTTTAATACTTGTTCCGATAATACTTGTATGAATACGGACAGAGCCATGTAAATACATACGTAAAGAAAACGGATAACAGAATCAATAAAGTCCGAAAACATTGTTTTTGTAGTATCTGACCTACCAAATTTGTTATTTATAAATAAAAAATGTCAAGACTTCTGACATCTTCAGAAGTCTTTCAGGTTCTAGTTCCGTGATCGTTCGAAACAAGACCACGTCCAGAAGAAGGACCAAATATCCACCGATGGGAGAAAGACATAAGTGTACCCCTTCTACCTCCACCCCATCTCTCTCTCTGTCTCTCTTAGAGACAACACACAGAAGAATAAGCATGTGATTAGGGTAAGTACCTTTGACGTAGGAGTACCGACTTAATAAACGGTTTCCGGGTGGAGACATATGGCAGTGTGACCCCTAATCCCGTAATTGTATGTTTAAACCACCCCTATGTTGTAAGTAAGTCAAGGATACATATAAGTATGTATGTGGTAAAAAATTATCACACGTAGACTTGATCAGGAGGAGACTTCATCCAAAGGGGCGGTACCATCTCTCCTAATCGGAATGGTCAACGGTATTCTCTTCAGCGAGTCAGCACAGACTGAGAACGCTGGGGTACCTGACATCGGGTGGTCCGAGGAGCCAGGCACCCTAAAAGGTCCGTACTTATGACCTCACCCAGTGGTAAAGGAAGAGGTCCCCTAGAAGGGCTGGGTCCCTAGATTGGACCCAGAGGGTGTAACATCCGTCTGCGAAATGGCAGGTTCGATGATCCCTTCGGTATTTTCGTCGGGAAAATTGTTCTTAACTTCTGAGACTTTGATCCGGTCTGATTTTTCTGAAGACGATATATACTGACCATAAGGGCGACAATTATACTGAATAGACCCTTCACAGTGAGTACATTGGTTTTACAATGGCCAGTAGACTTTCGTAGTTACAAACCTACAGAACACATAAAACAACCAATTTCGTACAGTGGAACCACCACTGTGTACTCAATTAGACTTAATCGGGTAATAGTTGGTAACTTTAAATCGGTTCTTGTCTCAGAACTCTACGCATTGTCTTTTTAAAACTTACTGTGACGACCCCTTCTTCCCACTACCCATTAAATGTCCTGGTCCCGTTGGACTTTGAGATCCTCTGTCGTACCCTAAACCCTCCCGTCCTTCTTCTCCCTGAAGTTCTACCTTTACTTTCACGGTGACATACTCCGTCTCCTTCGGTCTTTGGGTCCCTGAAACAACTGAAAAGTCGGAACGGGTCTTGAATACGACTAGGATGACACATGAGACAGACATCACTGGATAGACTACCCCCGTATGTCTCCAGTTTAATTTTCGATAATTGATATCCATTGTATACAATAATGTATAAACTTTCAACAGTTCCCTCATCTAGAATTTCAAGAGTAGTATACTCGTTTTTAACATCGATATATACAATTGATTTCAATAACACCACTAGTTAAACGTCACATGTGTATCTAGTAATACGAGATGGGGACTTTGATTATATGACAAAATGTAGTTTATATAGAGATATTTTTCTTCGGTACTCCTTTTAATTAACTGGTGTTTTCGGACTCCTTGTCGTTTGGGTCTTACGTCCAAGTCTAATATATCACGTATATCTGTCTATCGAGTAAGTAAGTTTTTTATAAAAATTCGTGGGGAAGGTGTGTCGTTCTTTTCTTGAATCACCGTTTACTCATTAAAACATCATTATACCCGTCTGGGAAATGTACGATTACCAGATCGTCATATCCCCATTTCAACCATGAATTCATATGCTGGACGTCGGTCCTGACATAAATGTACCAGAACCAAAGACAAATATTTCTCGTAAAAATGACGGCGTTGACAGTCAGTCAGAACTGATGTTTGGGTGGTCCATCGTTAGTACCCTCGAATCCAGTTTCGCCCACCTTTACCAGTTTGGTCGACTGAGAGTTGCAAAAATCTCTATTTGTTCCAACTTCACTACCTACTTAAGACAGTTTCGACTTTAATTCGTAAAACTCAAAGAATGTACGGTAGGTGACTTTACGACTATATTAGTAATTTTTTCAGTCGTCCTTAATTCAAAAATATTTACGTACAATAAAATAACCTCCAAATCCTTTTGTGACAAAACAAAAAAAAAAAGGGGGTTGGTCTAGACGAAATCGACTATAGGACGGAATCCGTTACAAGACCGACTATTACTACAAAGACTGTTCCTTTATATCAGTACATGAGACGGAGGAAAAAAACATACCGAAATAGGAAGGTCCATAAAGTACAGTTTAGTCCGAAAAATGACCGAACGGTTGAAAACAGTTCAGTACATGATGTAGGGAATCGAACCTAAGTAAGCAAGTTTGTTCACACATAACTCGCGGTTACTTGATCCTTCCCGATCAATAAACCCACCTTTGGTTTTCACATATCTTAGACAAGACACGGGAGTTTCTCAAGTGTTTGATCGTCCCCTCGACTCCGTCCTAAAGTTAAGATTATATTCCACCTTACCCTCTTCACGGTTGTCTCTTCATGTTTCCCGTCACCACAAGTTTCCTCTCACTCTAGTAAAGGTCTACCCCTCTAGTTTCTTCCGAAGTACCTTCTTCACCATAAACACAACGCGGAGGTTCCCATTCTAAAGATGACCTCCTCTACTCACTTGCCTTTCTTTTCGTAACATCTAAGTCCTGATCACTCTCAACTTCGAGTACCCACCTACTTCACTAACCCGACCCTTTTAGAGATAGGACCTTTTGGTCCCTAAAACTTTGTCTTAGACGATTGTAAACAATTCATCCGGGATCATTTATTTCGGGTCCCTATATCCTCATGACCAAGCTAGGGACCCAGTCCTTCTAGGGGACCTCCTCTCGTATCGTTGGGTGAGGTCATATGAATCGACCTCTTAGGATACCTGTCCCCTCGGACCACCCGATTCAGGTACCCAGTGTTTCTCAGTCTGTACTGACTTCGCTGAATCGAGGGTGTGTACCTCATGAACGCATGTCGTCTTTTAGTAATAACATCGATATTGTCTCTTCCATCTCTGTAAGTTTATACATAGTAAGTAAGTCTGTAAGTAAATAAGAAATTTGTCATGACTCAAGGATGAGACACGTAACGGGACTCGACCCACGGTTCCCACCACCACTCCTCTTCAGGATGTTTACGACTATATATACTAAGACTAGGGAATCTTGAAAGGTACAAATAAATAAAGAAGGGATAACCATGTCTATTAATTTACCGTTAGTTTTATTGGATCTTGGAGTCTTGAAATCTATTTCAAGTCCTGGACCAGTCCAAATCTTCGATTTTATAAGATGTCAGAAGGACCTATGGTTCCTTGTGGTTATAATTGTCGATTTTGAAACTTGAGAGAAAAACGCGACTTGTGACCCGTTCCGTATATATTAAAAATTTAAAACGTAGTCTGGACGGTTCATTCCTAAGAGTCAAGTAATACGATATAGTTAATACAAGTCCATCTATGACAGTCCCATCCGTAAGAACGTCAAGTAATATACACACTCTTACCCGTACCCTCACAGACGTACAAAACCCCGGTCACGACCACTCATTATCTTCAACATCGAAGAAATCGTCTCATACTGTTTAAAAAGGACGAAAGACCTTGGGTCCTTCAGTCCCTACGGGGAAGTAGACGACACCATCCCGATGAATCCTGGTGGGACTTTACTTGTTTAGGTAATTTTATAATAGTTTCGTGATTAGAGTCACTCTGTCTAAACTAGTACTACCTTCCGTCTGAGGTACTGGGTTAGGGGAATGTGTACGACTGATGTATGTCTAACGTAATCCATGAAGACGTATGTACTTAAGTGAATTAGGAACGTTCTTTGATCCTTCTGACGTAATGGTAAAAAGTCTACCATTTTGACTTAACGTCTCTCCAACCCTCTGAAGGGATTCTTCCTCTCCCCTTCTCTCTCCTTCTCTCTTTTGTACGGGTGTTTTCGACAGACAGCTATTAGGACTTAAACCCGTCGTTCGACTTCTCTGTGTTAGTTCCGAAACTATTCTTTTAAGTCCAACCAACTGGTCCTCGAGACAAAAATTACGTATAAAAGTAAAGGGTGTTTGAAGTCTTTGTACGACGAAAACGGAGGCTAGAGGTAAGTCGGACCTAAACTTACTGAGGAACCTTTGACTAGAATGAAAACCGCTACGAGAGATATTATTATCGGAACCCGTTGAGACTTACAGTTAAACAAATTGAAATTTTACTCATATGGTAGTTATGATTAGTATTGTTATGGTTGTCACTGTTATTATTTATACAAAATATCCCACCACTAAAACTCTGGCTATCCATCTCATCCACTTGACATTATGTCGAACGTTTGTAATTTAAAACATTTTTTGTTTGTTTTTTGTTTTGAAGAGGTAAGCTACGTTTTCGTATGATTACCCTCTTTAAAGTGATTCATAGTTTAATTCACAAGTTGGAGTCTTGGTGTGGGTAGTTTCTCAAGTGTGAGGTATTTAAGAAACAAAATCCCCAGTCCTTTTCAATAGTCGACGAAACAAGGACAATGTTTAGTCGACTGAGTCGGTGAAGAGTTTCTCACTTTGTACGAAGACTTCACTACCAGACATCAAATAAAACACAGAATTTCAAAAAGTAGGTCCCTTTACACGTCTCCCTCGTTCCGACGGTCTTTACTATAGTCTACTAATTAATCATGAGTAATGAGGGCTCTTTCTCTCGTCACTAAAGGATTCTCGAGCAGACACTACAAAACCTTCCAAACCAAAGTTTCGTTTTATGGGTGTAGAATCATCTTAGGTGCCCAGAAGAGTACGGAGATGGGTTTTAGAGAAATGATAAGACACACTTAAGATATAAAAGATTCTTAGATAGTGATTTACCATCTCAAATTATAAGGACATTTAAGGAAACCTTATTATGTTAACACAAATACAACAGTGGTATCAGTCGAATGATCTTTTGTTTGTTTAGTCGTGTCTTAATAAACGTTCCATTAATTCACACAGTAACCGTCGTGGGCTTTGTCTTCCCTGAATGTTCTTGGTTTACTTAGAAACAAGTTTGCTGATTCATACGTATCGTTTACTAGTAGTTTTACTGTCTTGTCTTTTTTTTTTCAGAGTTTGTATTGAGGTTTAAAGGGATTCGAACCTTGTTACCAAAACGGACAAAAATTATTTTATATTTCGAACTTTTTAGAGCGACTTTTAAAGTTTTCGGAAGAAAACTGTAGTTTATGGAGAATTCTTCGTCATAAACGTCCGCAAACCACATTTACTTAGTGTTTGTACACCTATTTTAAAGGGTGTTTTATACGTGTCAAGTTTTTAATTCACTCTTTCACAAAGTTTCTTTATACGAAACTCAAAAGAATTGATTTTACTACCATATTAATCACTTAGGAATTCTCCAGTGTCTGTGTCACTTAACCAAACAAAAATTAAGTCGACAAAATTTTGTCGACACGTCTCAAACGTTAGTCTGTGTGGGAAAGTAAATGATTGACGTACTGGAACTGTTCAAGAAAATGAAAGGACTCGAAGTTAAAGGAGTAGGTAAGTTACCTCAATCATGATGAATTAAGTGTCACAACAACACACCCAAGTTATTTTCACCGAATAAATACGTACCATAAACGATTTACATATACATACACATAAACACTCACATACATAGTTACACACACACAATCAGTGAGTCGGCACAGATTGAGAGACATCGGGGTACCTGACATCGGAGGGTCCGAGGAGACAGGTACCTTAAAAGGTCCATTCTTATGATCTCACCCAACGATATGGGAGGAGGTCCCCTAGAAGGGGTGGGTTCCTAGCTTGAACCAAGAGGGTGTGACGTTCGTCTACGAAATGGTAGACTCGGTGGTCCCTTCGGGTACATAGTTACACATTCACACATACGTACACCCACACTCACACTCATATACACCCATACACACTCCGAGACACATCCACCACACATATACTTTAGTCGTTTATACACACTCTCACACGTTTACTCACTCTTATGTATACGTACACATACATATAGATTCACAGACACACGAAGAGGTATCTTCACTGTCCAATATTTAATACTTAGTTACATTGTCTTACATGTTTCTACGATTGCATCTGAGATACAACTGCAAAATAGGTTACGATTAAACAGTTGAACGATCACCTTTCATCAGTCAAGAATTTAAAACTTAAAGATCCTTCGACCGCAAATCACTTAAGTAAGCCTAAGTGAACCACGTAAACATTGGATTTCTGTTCTTACGACACTCGACCACATATTACACATTTCAGAAAAGATCGAATGCTCGAATACTTTTTCAAAGACAAATTACTCCTTGTCCTACGTACATAGACTTACTTTCAAGTTAACGAATTATCCCAACAAAAAAAAAACTATAACTTAACATACTCGATAAATACAAAAAATCTATAATTGGGGAATAGTCTGTATAGTAAACGTTTATAAAAGAAGGTAAGTCATCTAACAGAAAAGTAAAAAACTACCAAAGGAAACGAACAGTCTTCGAAAGTTCAGCTTAATTCAGACTAAACAAATAAAAACGAAAACAAAAGGAACAGATTACTATGTCTAGGTTTTCTGAATAACGATTCTGAATATAAGAATTTTTTCTTGTTAACGAATAATGTTTTATGATTACGAGAACAGAAAATTCTACGGTTTCGATGAATTGTCTTTTTAATCTCTTAGTTATGTACATAACTACCATTTCTTAGACGGACGGTTACGTCCTCTGTGCCCAAGTTAGGGAGCCAACCCTTCTAGGGGACCTGTTCCTTTACCGTTGGGTGAGATCATAAGAACGGACCTCTTAAGGTACCTGTCTTCTTGGACCGTCCGATGTTAGGTACCCCAGCGTTTCTCAACCTGTGCTGACTCACTGATTGTGAGTACCGTTGATGTAGAGGGACAACAGTTTCCTTGAAAACCCCGGTCTCTGTCAGAAGACATCAACAGTGATGGTGTGAAACTACGTAGGAGCGGGTTCTAAAGTGGGTCTTTGGAGGAGTCAATCCGTGTCGGGTTGTTCCTTATACGAGGGACTAGAGAAACGCTCCTAAAGAAACGATCATCAGTACTTCTGACTACAACTTCGACTTTGAGGTTATGAAACCGGTGGACTACGTTTCTTGACTGAGTAAACTTTTTTGGGACTACGACTCTTTCTAACTCCCGTCCTCCTCTTCGTCTGTTGTCTCCTACTCTACCAACCTACCGTACTGACTGAGCTACCTGTACTCAAACCCATTTGAGGCCCTCAACCACTACCTGTTCCTCTGGACCGCACGACATCAGGTACCCCAGTGTTTCCCAACCTGTGCTGACTCGCTGACTTGACTTGACTTGACTCAGTACTCCAGGAATCGTCGAGGACCTGACGAGTGACCAGAGAAAGTCGTACGAACCGGAACGACCCCCCGAACGAAGAGTCAAAACCGAGTTGGATCGTACACTACAGAGGTTGAAGGGGTTCTGGGACAAAAAGACGACCTCTCTTAGAGAGGTAAGAAGGTCCTGTCCCAGAGAGATAACCACTCCTACTTTCGTATGTTAAGTTTCCTCCCCCTAGGGTAAAGAAGTCCACTAACGAAACAGAACCCGAGAGACGTTCCCGTCTGACGAATTGGTAAGAAACACCCTTCACGAAGAGAGAACCTCTCCAAATGGGTGGAGCGGTTGTACCAACCAAGTCATGAGACGACTCCACTCAGCCGTGGTAACGACAACGGAAGAACAAGCCTACACCAGAAGAGCGGAGACGACACCACACGAGACACGGGAGATGACCGTGAGTAAAGAAAGACTCCTTGAAGAAAACCCAAAAGAGAATCGACAACTTAAGAACTTCCGTAGGGACGGGAACAACTCGTTAGGAGGACTAGACTAGACCTAACAGTCACGGAAAGACGAAGGGGTGAGAGACGACGCAAGTGTCGAGGTCTTTAGATGTTCCGACAGAAGAGAAGAGTCTCGAAAAGAGAGGTAGAGGAGACATGGGACCCGCTAGGGAAACAAGGATCGAGTCACCGAGGACTTGTGTTTCGACGTAAATTCTCGTCCCCAATTGTGTCGTAGGAGAGGAGACCTCGAGTGAAAACAGGTTGAGAACTGGAGCAACTAATCCAGAGTTAGACGAAGACGTTCCATCACCTTGATTAATACGTCTAATTCTCGAACGTGCGTTTAAGTTTATTAGTGGTGCCCAATCTCATCATCCTTTAAGTTCACCCAAAATCATGTCCAGTCTAGGAAATGTAATTCGAGGACTGTGGGGTAGGTATAAGAGACAACAATTTTTTTTAATATAGTTTATGTAGAACTTAAACACTTTTGTATCGATGTCAAATGAGGGGAAAACCATTACTTCTCTAAAACCAGTATTGTCTTTAACCGGTCATCAGAGAACTGTTGGTATATGATACTGACCAGTCGGTTCAATTGAGTCACAAATAAAGATAGAGGTAGGTAGTCGTCCGAAATACTTTCTCCCTTTTTACTAAAAGTTCTAAAATATTGAGATTGTTGTTACACAGTTCAATGTACCTGTAGTATTTTCTTATCGACAATGACTCAACCGTGTCTGAAGTTCTCAAAAAGATAATATATGAAACGGACGTGGGTTCCGTTCACGACAAGACTCAAATACATCGTGGAGACGTCGAATGATCGACATACTGAAACCCATAACTGAATTCGAGAGACTTGGAATCAAAGAAGTAAACATTCTAACAAATCAATATGTGTCCCAACAAGATGATGATTATTACCGTAAATAAGTCGGAAATGTATCGTCCGTAACACGACTTAACGAAATAATCGTGATGGAGTAAAGTAAGAGTATGATCGTGAGTTCTGTGTATAATAATAATAATCTGGGATTAGATTTTTTACTCTTTTTGTTCCGTTGTCAATCTTACCTTGTAACTTGTTACCTGACCAAGGTTAACCCTTTCCTCACGAAGTTCCGACATATAACAGTGGGACGAATAAATTGAATATAAGTCTCATATAGTACTCTTTACGACACGACCTACTTCGTGTTCGACCTTAGTTCTAACGACCCTCTTTATAGTTATTGGAGTCTATATGTCTACTATGGTGGTATTTCGTTTTTCCTTGATTTTTCGAAGAACTACTTCCACTTTCTCCTCACACTTTTTATATTGAATTTTGAGTTGTAAGTTTTTTGATTCTAGTACCGTAGACCAGAGTAGTGAAGTACCGTTTATCTACCCCTTTGTTACCTTTGTCACTTTCTGAAAAGTAAAAGAACCCGAGGTTTTGGTGACACCTGGTACTGACGTCAGTACTTTAATTTTCTACGAACGAGGAACCTTTTTTTCGGTGCTGGTTGGATCTGTCGTATAATTTTTCGTCTTTGTAATAAAACGACTGTTTCCAGACATATTAGTTTCGATACCAAAAAGGTCATCAGTACATACCTACACTCTCAACCTGGTATTTCTTTCGACTCACGACTTCTTAACTACGAAAACTTGACACCACAACCTCTTCTCAGAACTCTCAGGGAACCTGACGTTCCTCTAGTTTGGTCAGGTAGGATTTCTTTTAGTTGGGACTTATAAGTAACCTTCCTGACTACGACTTCGACTTCGAGGTTATTAAAACGGTGGACTACACTTCTTGACTGAGTAACCTTTTCTGGGACTTTAACCCTTTCTAATTTCAGTCCTCCTCTTCCCCTGTTATCTCCTACTCTGCCAACCTACCGTAGTGGCTGAGTTACCTGTACTCCAACTAATTCGAGGCCCTCTACCACTTCCTGTCAACCACACGACGTCAGGTACCTCAGTTTTTCTCGACCTATACTGACTCGCTGACTTGTCGTAGTACTTTTATTACATTAAACGGGTTCAGTTGGTCGACTATTCATCAGCTCAACTCTGAACTAGGATCTACTACCACACTTCTAAGGGTTGTATGAAAAGGAATTGGTCATATTTCACGACGACACTCCTGGTTTACTCTATTTTGACTCCCCTATATTGTTTTTACCGTGATATATTAATAAATAATGACAATCTCGATACTAATGGTGGGAGTCCATTAGTACGAATTAAAAAAATAAAAATACATCAAAATCAAAATAAAAAGAATTCGAGAAATCTCACTATCCAAGACTTTCGTAACTCCCTCAATATCACACACACACAATCAGCGAGTCAGTACAGACTGTGAAACGTTGGGGCACCTGGTGTCGGGTAGTCCGAGGAGACAGGTACCTTAAGAGGTCCGTTCTTATGTCCTCACTATCTTCTCAATACTTAATACCGACATGTCTCGGTTCTAAGGTTGAGGTGACTAATATTTTAAACACGAACGTAAACTATAAGGATTTACTACCTTTTACGATGTGTAAGTAACGACAAAACTTCCATAAACTACGTCTCTCCCAGACAGAAAGGGGAAGTAAACTACCGGGGTACTCAGTGAGAAGATTAAGAAAACTACAAAAGAAATTAACATTATCAAGAACTGAGATGAAACCTATATCAAGGGTTCCTTCCTCAGATATTAGTAGGTGTCTTACCAATACTTTAATATTTTTTTATTTCGTGCTCATTATAAATCAAACCCGAAGGGTCCACCGGGTCACCATTTCTTAGGTGTACGATTACGTCCTCTGTATTCTCTGTACCCAAGATAGGGACCCAGTCCTTCTAGAGGACCTCCTCCCGTACCTTTGTGTGAGGTCATAAAGAACGGACCCTTTAGGGTACATGTCTCCTCGGACCACCTGATGTCAAGTACCCCAGCGTTTCTCATTCTACGTTGACTCACACGTGTGTGTGTGATAAATCAAAGTTTATTTGTGAATGTCCGGACAATTTTCCATCTTCTCTTAGTTCCATACGGATGATTACGGAGGACCAATCCTCGTATCCGGACGGTATATTTGGAGACGGAAGATGAATCAATAACGTCCTGGGACCCGTTCTATGGGTTACGCTACTTTAGATTCTACAGCAGTTAATGTACTGTGTAGTGATAAATTACATAAGTCAATCAAGTCAGCGAGTCAGTACAGACTGAGAAACGTTGGGGTACCTGACGTCGAAGGGACAGGTAGTGGTTGAGAGCCTCGAACTAGTGTCAGTGCAGGTAGCTCAACAACTACGGTAGGTTGGTAGAGTAGGAGATAACAGAGAAAAGAGGACGGAAGTCAGAAAGGGTTAAAGTCCCAGAAAAGGTTACTCAGTCAAGAAGTGTAGTCCACCGTTTTAATAACCTCGAAGTCGAAGTCGCAGTCAGGAAGGTTGCTTATAAGTCCTGACTAAAGGAAATCCTAACTGACCAAACTAGAGGAACGTCAGGTTCCCTGAGAGTTCTCAGAAGAGGTTGTGGTGTCAAGTTTTCGTAGTTAAGAAACCACGAGTCGGAAGAAATACCAAGTTGAGAGTGTAGGTACGTACTGATACCCTTGTTGGTAACGAAACTAATATCCCTGGAAACAACCGTTTCATTATAGAGACGAAAAATTATACGACAGATCCAAACAGTATCGAAAAGAAGATTCCTCGTCCGTAGAAAATTAAAGTACCGACGTCAGTAATAGACGTCACTAAACCCTCGGGTTCTTTTATTTGAGACAGTGATAAAGGTAACAAAGGGGTAGATAAACGGTACTTCTCTACCCTGGTCTACGGTACTAGTAGTAAAAAATTACAACTCAACGTTCGGTTGTGAAAAAGTGATAGAATAAAGTTAAAGTAGTTCTCCGAGAAGTCAAAAAAAACGAAAGACGGTATCCCACTACAGTAGACGTATAGACTGTAATAACTATAAAGAGGACCGTTGGAACTAAGGTCGAACACGAAGTAGGTCGGACCGTAAAGTGTACTATATGAGACGACGACGACGATTCAGTGAAGTCAGTACAGGTTGAGACACGCTGGGGTATCTACCGTCGGGTGGTCCGAGGGGACAGGGACCCTAAGAGGTCCGTTCTTGTGACCTCACCCAACGGTAAAGGAAGAGGTTACGTATTTTCACTTTTCACTTTCACTTCAGCGAGTCAGCACAGACTGGGAGTCGCTGGGGTACCTGGTGTCGGAAGGTCCGAGAAGGTAGGTATCCTAAAAGGTCCGTTCTCATGACCTCACTTCACGGTAACGGAAGAGGCTATATGAGACGTATATTCAATTTATTCGTCTCACTGTCATATGTCGGAACTGTATGAGGAAAGGGTTAAACCTTGGTTAGACAACAAGGTACAGGTTAAGATTGACAACGAAGAACTGGACGTATGTCTAAAGAGTCCTCCGTCCATTTCACCAGACCATAAGGGTAGAGAACTTCTTAAAAGGTGTCAAAAAACACTAGGTGTGTCAGTTTCCGAAATCATATCAGTCACTTCGTCTTCATCTACAAAAAGACCTTAAGAGAACGAAAAAGATACTAGGTTACCTACAACCGTTAAACTAGAGAAGAAGGAGACGGAAATGATTTAGGTCGAACTTGTCGACCTTCAAGTACCAAGTACATGACAACTTCGGACCGAACCTCTTAAAACTCGTAATGAAACGATCGCACACTCTACTCACGTTAACACACCTTCAGACTTGTAAGAAACCGTAACGGAAAGAAACCCTAACCTTACTTTTGACCTGAAAAGGTCAGGACACCGGTGACGACCCAATAAGTTTAAACGACCGTACTTGTCATACTTTTCCGTTTTTAGTGTTCAATGAAACGTTCTTTTATTTAATAACGTATGTAAGAGGTAACTATGAATATAAACAAAGCGATTATTGTTAACGAGGGGAAGGTGAGAGAAAAGTCATGGAAAGTCGTACATGACATGGAAAAGGAAAGTTACAATTAAGTATCACTTGTAAGAACTTTCGTAAATTTTACTGTTATTTTGAGTAGTATATATCCTGATTAAAGTATGTATTTAAGTTTATTTAATTGTCGTCACAGTCGTTCATACTGGTTCATACACGTGTGTGTCATTATCGATGATACGATTCGATAACAGACTTGTTATCACTAAAATTCTCCGTTAACTAATGTTCGACGTAGGACTGAAGTCTTTACTCTGTATGCAAGAATCTTAGTTAATTTATGTCAGGAATTCGAAAGAATCGGACAAAGGATAAACTTTTTGACTCTGACTGTTAACGATAACGGAGATTTCTCATCGTACTCCAATGTGAATTTAGAGACGTGTTATAACCTGTGTATCATTCACGAGTCTCTTTAATCCTCCCCTCTTTGACGAAATCTCCCATAGTGACACTTTTAGTTCTTATTCCGTTTTCTAATTTTCCGTCGATATCGTTACAGAATCGACTTATGATTGTTGTAATACTTCTACTTTGGTATTTTGTACTGTCTGTATAGAACCTCTATAACACCCAAACCAAGGTCTGGTGTCGTTATTTCACTTATGTTATTTCGTCAGTGTGTTAAAAAACTAAAGGGACACGTATACTTTCAATACGAATGTGATATGACACTTGACATGACATATGATAGTTAATTTATACACGATCGTAATACAGATTTTTATGTTACATGCATAGAATCGGGATTAAATTTTTGTGCAACAACGATTTCTAAGAACGCAAATTGTTATGTCTTAATGGAGTTTGGAAGTTAAACATTTTTTACGTTATAGACACTTCATGTTGTTTAGTTTCGTGTTATCTTGTTCCATACGGAGACAAACGACTGTATCCGGTACTGAAGTATTGTGGGATCACTGTTGGACATTTCCCCTATCCAACTGAAGCAAATTTGACGAATAAAGAAGTAATTAAAAATTATAAAATAACATAACTTCATACGACATGACACGACACGAATCAGTGAGTCAGCACAGGCTGAGAAACGTTGGGGTACCTGACATCAGGAGGTCCGAGGAGACAGGACCCCTAAGAGGTCCGTTCTTATGACCTCACCCAACGGTAAAGGAACAAGTTCCCTAGAGGGGTTGAGTCCCTAGCTTTGGTCCAGAGGGTGTAACGTCCTCCTAAGAAATGGTCGACTCGGTGTTCCCTTCGGGTTCTTATAACCTCACCCATCGGATAAGGAAGATATCCCCTAGAAGGGTTGGGTCCTTAACTTACCAGAGGATGTAACGTCCGTCTAAGAAATGGTCGACTCGATAGTCCCTTCGAGAATAACTTCATACGAACTAAATACTATACAGTTAAAGTCCACAATACGTGTCACTAAGTCAAAGTATATATATATATATATATATATATGTGTGAATATAAAAAAAAGTCTAAGAAAAGAGGATCTAATAATGTTTTATGACTCATATCAAGGGACACGATATGTCATCGAACGAAATTACTGTCACTTCTCTTTTGAATCAAGTATAAAGTACCTGATGTAATCCTAGGGGTTTATGACTGATTTATAAATGATTTTGGGGTGTATACTTAAAGATCCGTAACAAAAGAATAAATTTTAGAAAATACATAATATTTTACCTCGTTGAAGAGACCTTTCTACACCATATGTGTGTGTATGTATATTTATATATACATATATATGTGTCTTATAATAAGTTATGTGTGTATATCTTATAATGAATTGGGAATATTTCTTACTGTATTACGGTAAACGTCGTTGTACCTACCTCGACCTCTACTAGTATGATTCACTTCATTCAGTCTGTCTTTACCCGTTTATATACTACAGTGTATACGTCATAGATTTTTTTACTATATTAACTTGAATAAATGTTTTGTCTTTCTCTGAGTCCGAATCACTTACTTGAATACCAATAGTCACCCCTTCCCACTCCCCTCTCTATCTAACCCTCCAATACTAACTGTATATGTGTCACGATATAAATTTTATCTATTGGTTGACCTTGGATATCATGTCTCTTGAGACGAGTCATAAGATATTATTGGATTTACTCTTTTCTTGAACTTTTTCTTATATATGTATATATGTACATTGATTTAATGAAACGACATGTGTACTTTGATCATTTTGTAACGACTATTTGATAACAGATTATATTTTATTTTTATTTTTGTAAAAAATGGGCCCGTATTGGGGAGGTTTAAAAATACATAATATTTTACCATGTTGAAGATACTTTTTGTTATACATCTAAGGACTTTTGTAATTTTTATCTTGATGTTATACAAGGTCATTTGGGTGAAGACCCACACATACGTTTTCTTAACTTTTGTCTCGGAGTCACTGTATAAACCTGTGGGTATAAGTATCGTCGTGACAAGTATTATCGGTTCTACACATTCGTTAGGTTTACAGGTTACCACCTATTTAACGAAAATTTTTATACCACACTTTATGATAAATCGGAATTTTTCCTTCCTTTAAGACAGTGTACAATGTTGTACCTACTTTAGAACTGTTGTAATATAATTCACTTTATTTGGTTAATACTTTTGTGTTTAACACATAGATTTCATCAGTTGAAGTATATTTGTCTTTCATCTGACCACCAATCATCCTCGACTCCTCTCCTTCCCTTCTCCTCAATAAAAAATTACCCATATCTTAAAGTTAAAACGTTCTGACTTTTTCAAGTCCCCTAGAGAAAGTTTCGTTACACTTATGTCAATTGTGATGACTTAACATGTGAATTTTACCAATACTGTTATTTAAAATACAATACACGAAAATTTAGTGTTATTTTTCACATACAGGAGTCGTATAGGAAAAAATTAAAACTCCCTCTCTCTTATCATCTAAGATTTTGTTATAATTAAAAAGGAAATTTTAGAGAATAACAGAAAGAAGACTTTCACTTTTGTATAACAAGACTTATTTCATAAAAAATAAATATACGTCTTTAGTTTTAATATGACAAGGTAAATTACGTTCCGTTATCCTATGTCTCACCAAACTTTAGTCCTTTATTAGGGTAAAAAGTAAAGAGACTGGTGTAACCTTAATTTGATCTCTAATTCTTGTTTTTGTATTAATCTTTTGTACAAAGACCTTCAAACTTTTGTTAATACAGTACCTAGTTCTTGTCTTTTACATTTCCGATTATAATTTATAAATCGTAATTTATTTTTACTTGTCTTATGTATATATTCGAGTACTCTATGTCGATTTTGGTATGAATGTTCCTTTAAATATTAGAATTTAAAAATATCGTCTCTTCCGATTGATAATTACTCGATTCTTATGTTGAATTCTTTAATCTTTTTTCATGTTATCTGATTTGGGTTTCTTTCACCTTATTTGGTTTCTTATTTCTATTTTCTTCTTTGGTCACTTTATCTTGTGTTTGGAAATGATATCCGTCAGTTGTTTCGGTCGTCAACCATGAAACTTTTCCGATTTTTTTTAACGTTTAAAAAACGTTCTTACTAGTTCTTATTTTCTACCTTTCGTGCTCTTTCGTTATAGTCGTTACTTTTTCCCTGATATTAATATTTACGGAGTTTCTTATTGTTTCATTATTTTCCTATAATAACTTTTTTTAGTAATTCGATTGTCTAACTTTTGTACCACTACTTCACCTGTTTAAGGATAACTCAACGTTCTTTATGAGTTCCTTTATTATTAAGGTTAAAATGTGTCTAATAAGGTCTAAAAATTTTTCTTCTTTGTGTTTGAGTAAAATATTTTTGTCGTATTACAACTGTAGTTCAGTCTAAAGTACCTACTTATATATAATTTTTTTAAGATTCATTTTAGAATCGTTTGGTTTAGGTCGTTACGTATTTTTCTTTTACGAAATATTAGTTTAAGTAAATAAAAGTCTTACGTTTACGAAAATAGAATCTTTTAGTTAAATACTTTAAGGGACTTAAAACTCTAATGTACTTTTCGTTATACTAATAAAGTCATCTTCGTCTTTCTGATACACTATTTTAAGTTATAAGTGAGTACTATTTTAAGAATCATTTGTTACTTCTCTCCTCTCATAGAATTTGGATAAATTACTTTTTCTCTTCGTATAATGTTCATAGCGTTAAGACCATTTTACAACTTTCGTAAAGTAAACGTTGACCCTTTTTCGGTTACCAGGGACGATAATGTTTGAGATGAGTTGTAACATAACCACTAGTATCTGTTACTTTACTCTATCCTTTTTCTTTACCAACCGATTCTATTCTATTCTTTTTCTTTTTCTTTACGTTTCTTTCTTTGTTTTTATAATAAGTGTCTAGAATACTGACAGATGTATCTTTTTTTGGATTTACATGTCTATTTAATCATCCTAATAATTCTGACAAACTAGGTCCGAAGACCTATATTTCTATCATATATTATTATCTAACTTTAAGACGTATAGTCCTCTTCTTTATACTTATCGATTATTTGTTAATTGCTTAAAGAGTTGGAGTAATTGTTAGTCTCTTCATATTTAACTTTGGTGTTATTTCATTAATAAAGTGTCGATTATCTGATCTTCTTACTTTTGTTCATAAGTACTTCTATAAGTCGTTGAAGTTAAACCGTAATAGATCATCTCACCTTTTACACATAAAGAAAAGGACTCGTTTATATAGAGTTTGACCCGGGTTTGACCCGTGTAAGTATCATACTCTATACATATTTTTATAAATATTATGGTGATAACATGACCCTTTTATTTTTGATCATTGTGGGTTTTATAGATACCTGTAAATCTCTTACATATTTTTGTAAAACAATTCATGTAGTTATATTATGATATGAGTGACTTTCACTAAATTGAGATCAATACTTTGTCGTACCTCTAAGTAGTTTTTTAATTTTTATCTTGACGATATACTAGGTCGGTAGGTCAAAGACTCATATAAAGGTTTCCTTTCCTTTAGTTATAGAACTTCTTTATAGGTATGAGAGTACCAGTAACGTCGTAAAAAGTGTTATCGGTTCTATACCTTTTTTTTTAGATTCATACACGTCTGTCGACCTACTTATTTCTTTTATATATTATCTTATAATAAATTGGTATTTTTCTTTCTTTAGAACGGTAAAACTGTTGTACCAACCTAGACCTCTTGTAATACTATTCACTTTACAACCTGTCTTTGTTTATGATATACTAGAGTGAATATACACCTTAGATTTTTATAGTTTGAGTATCTTTGTCCCTTATCTTACCACCAACCGTTCCAGACTCCCCACCCTTTCCAACCAGTTTCCCATATTTGAAAGTCAATTTCATACTTATTAAAGACTCCTACATTACATATCGTACCACTGACATCAATTGTTTTGACATAACATACGTACCCCGAAGAGTCCCCCACGTCACCATTTGCTTAGGTGGACGTTACGTCGTCTGTGTCCTCTGCACCCAAACTAGGGTCCCAGTCCCTCTAGGGGATCTTCTTTTTTACCGTTGGGTGAGGTCATAAGAACAGACCTTTTAAGGTACCTGTCTACTCAGACCGTCCGATATCAGACACCCCAGCGTTTCTAAACCTGTGCTGACTCGTGTGACATATACTCATCTCGAAATTACAAGAGTGACATTGTTGTTATTTTACGATTAATACATTCCGATTCCTAGGTAAGTCGTTGGAATAAAACTATTTGAAAAACGTTATATTTACACATAGTTTAGTATAACATGTGGAATTTGAATACGTTATAATATACAGTTAATATAGAGTTATTTGGATCTCCTTTTTTCTTAACCGATCGACATGATTGTACGATGTAGTAACTGTCTACAAATCCTAGTACCATAATTCCTTTTTGTCAACATCTCTTATGGATTTTACAACGAGGTAAAATAGCTTAAGTTCTGTACCTTTCAAATTATTACGTAACAATTCCCTATATTGGTGGAGGTCATTTGTGATATTTCTTTTCGTTCACCCTCTATTTGTGTTTTAATTCTTGTCAGGAATGGAGACCCACGTCTCCGTTCATACACCCAAACACCTCCACGACTGTCCCGTAAAGTGACATTACCATTATAAAAATTTTAGATTTTATGAAATATAAAATATGTACAAGAAGATATATATTGTTTTAGGGTTGAGAGAGGGATAAGGTCTAAGTGATGAAGGGGGAGACATAGTTATCATTTAGTAATTTTTTATTTTTGATCAATTACGACAACTATAAGGTAGAATTACTCCCTCCTCTATAAAAGTTCGTTCTAGTGGATATTATGGGACCTCATCTACCGAACTCCGATTCCCTTCAAGTACTATTCTTACCTCCTTCGTCCCACTCTCTCTCACATAATTCTTATATTTGTTTAGCTGAATGTCTTAGGTCAACAAAAGAGTCCATTAACAGCTATCAAGTTTTGTGTAAAAACAAGTTGTTGAAAATTCTCGACGTTTGTCTGAGTGACCGTCTAAAAGACTAGATAATACCGTTACCTTTGGTAGACTACGGACAAAAGTTTACACAAACGTCTGCCGGTCTTGAATACTGAGTTAATTATTTTGTTTGCACAGATACTTGAATTACATTAGGAAAACTGGAATTATTTCAGAATTTAGGGCTCATTTAGACGAGATTCTAACTTTTTACATGTGTTTTCACTTTGTAACGTATGTGAACGTGATCTCAAATACTGGGAACGGAGGATGGTGACGAGGGACCGATTGCCACGGTAAATTTCACGAAGGAAACCACCATTGTTTAATATTTAGGTATAGAGACATTCTGCGAGAGTAGTCGGGTTTACGAACAAGTATTCCCGTGTACGTACGTGTGTGTGTGTGTTCCAAAAGAGAGCGTAACTAAACCAACCGTCCAACTTTTTACTGGTTCCTGGAAGACAAGATTAAGATTTATAGTAACAAATATTACAATTATACGACAAGCAAAAGGACCTAAAAGGTGGTACCTTTACGATCTGTGTAATGTTATTTTATATAAGAATACGTTTATTAGGTTTATCCCAAAAAAAAAAAAAAAAAATCGGGGTCTTCTTTACAAACTTTCTTACAGGACAGTTTTCGTTTTATGATTTCAAAGAGTTATCCGGTAATAAGAAATAGACTCGACAATTCAGAGATTCAATAATATAATAATGACTTAACTTTCTTATTATTTTATTATGACCTGTCAGTCGGGGATTGGGGAGGGTATGTATCGTTAATGTTGACATCGACTTTTACTGACTTTAAAATAGTGTAGTTTCTTCTGTGGTCGGTCGGTACCGGAGTACTTTCGGAAAGACCCCAAAAGTCAATCTAAGTTTTTCCCTCAACAAACCGTATAAGAAGATAACAAAGTCTCCGGGGACAGTTAGTCGTGTCGTCAATCACTCCTTGAAATGTCGAACGATGGTGGTCGGTTATCCGTTTGACCAAACCGAGAAGAAAATTGGATCGACCAATAGATTAGATAAAAATAATACTCTCTTCTCAAATCAATTACCTAAACCAGTTCCGACTTTAATTCGGACCTATAAAATTACTGTTGGCTTAGTAAGGAATAAAATATAATTGACATAAGTTTGGACAAAACTTATTGATACAATCATCCCTTTCCTCCTTTCTAGTGATTTGACCTTTCTTCTTTATATCCAAGAAAAGAGGGGAACTCTGGTCAAGGTAAGAATTCTACGAAACGTTCTTGGAACTCCTAGGAACGAAGTAAGACCCTCCACCATCACCAAAACAGAATCTTCTTTCTAATTTTTAAAGAAAGTATCCAGTTATATGGTCCTAATTTTGATTTTTTTTTTCTTACCCAAGGTATACATTGTAAGTAATAGTGGGTTTTGAATTTAGTAGAAGGAGATCACAGAGGTTAAAATTCACCTTTTGAATTTATGACTTTCGCTGAATCAAAGAAGATTAAATTCTGAGAAAATCAGTAAGGTACGTCACAAGTTTGAGAGAGAGTCACAACATAGTTTCCCAAAGGGGAAGGGAAAAGAGGTGTTACTACAGACATACGTCTCCTTCGGGATACATACCACTGTCGTCGTCGTTCTGTCTTCTTTGAACATCAAAAAGGGTTCTATCAGACGTAGAGGGACTCAATGTCTCGTAGGTGACGATTACAGACGACAAAGGAACATAATGGGTGATACTGTTGGCTCCCGGGGAAATCAGAACTCGACAGACTTGGAAAAGTGGGACATGGTCCGGAGAAGATCAAGTAATCAAGAGAGTTCACAGGGGGTAAGGGACGGTGAGTGTCTGGTACCCGTTGACCTTCAAAATAGAGTCTTTGTAGATATATCTAGAGAAAGGGTGACTACTACGGGACGAAATACGAAGGTCATGTAACACTTAACGAGAAAGACATAATCTTACCCTGGTATTTCAATCTGATCGTGGATCATACAAGTTCTACGAAAGTTACATAGATCCCAAAGACGACAAACTGGAAGAATCTCTACTCCATAGAAGAGGGAATAGGTAATATACTGGATAGGAAGTACGAGACAATATAACACCAGTTGTCAGTTGAGTCGTGGGGTTCAAATTCAGAACGATATATTGTCCTAAAATTTTTCTCTAAATCTTTGGAAAGTGACTTGGGTCGAAAGTTGTAGAAACAGGACGATACCTGAATCTTTTAAAATAAAATTTTAGGTTCGACTTGTTTTACAAGTTAGATCCAACATGGTCTTCGGGACAAAGGGGAGGGGAGGGGGTGGGAGGTGGATGTAGTAGTACGGTGTAACTAGGTCACTTATTCCTTAGTATCTTTTACCTATTTATAATACATGTAGAAAGAGAATTTAATGACTGGTCGAAAAGATCGTGTTAAGACTACGTGATCTTCCGGACGATCCCTCGGTCATCAAGAGTCGTAATCCGTGGTCTATGGGTTACGTTTCTAAATCCCTCCTTATCCTAAGTAAAAGGGTCTTTGAAAAAAGTTTAACTTCTCCTTCTAAGTCTTATAGAACGTTAAACATCGGGGAAACATTTGTACTGACTCCCATTCATAATAGAGATTCACGACCACACAATCTGTTACGTTAATACAAATTCTTCTGTAAACTTCACGCACACTTCGTTACGGAATACCAGTGAGACACTACTTCGTCACAACTTTGATAGCGACCTGTCTCTATACATCTAAGTTTAAATAACAATCAAAGAGTAATTTCGAAGAAGACTCAACCAAGATAATAATTACTAGAGTTTGGGTTGATCATCACAAATGGTCATCGTCTTTGATTACATTGTTTAAATATGAATAACTTCTCTACCGACTAGGTGTCCATAAAATTACGAACAAGGTAAAACCCCAAGTAACGGAAGATTGTAACAAATGGAGATGTCAATTATTTAGAATAAAAGAAATAAAATGTTGAATCTTTGACTCTGGATCCCTTCTTTTTTTTTTACCAAATGATTCCTGTATCTAGTTGAGTAATGATACATAGAACACCATAAAGACACGATGTCAGGACGAGTGTAAAATTAATGTTTTATTCTTAGATATATTTCGTAAACACAAGTATCAGTGCCATAATACCATAGTAGTATCACGATACAGGTATAAAAAATCTCGAACTTTCTCCAACATCCCTCGTCTCTCACAAATAAGTCTAGGTTACACCATCTCCATCTTTCGTTCATTTCATCCTCCTTGTAAATTTATAAAAAAAGTCGCAATTCCCAAAATTTCAAATTCATTATGAATATAATTAGATCTACAATGTAATTTAAACAACTTTTCGATGATTTCATTCGAACCTCGAACCTCTGGACCCACAATCCGGGACCTGGTGATGTTTTATTTAATCAACTACACTTGTTCAGTTAGTTGATAAAACGAAGAAGTTAAAGAAATACCTATTTTTACTCTTGTAAATTGACCTATTAGAGATTCAAGTGGACATTATAAGAAGTTCAAAAACACCTAAGATATAGGGTATCTAGATAGTACACAGAGATTAAGGGTCTAGATTAGTTAGTGGTTCAAGACGACTGAAAGAGGATTTATAATGAACTGAAATAGTTACGGGGAAGAAATGTCGACAGTAAGGTGAACAACTTTCGGAGTCATAGAAAATTGTCACACGACACGATTCAGTGAAGTCAGCACAGACTGAGAAACACTGGGGTACCTGACGTCGGTCGGTCTGAGGAGACAAGTACCTTAAGAGGTCTGACCTTATGACCTCATCCAACGGGACGGGAGGAGGTCCCCTAGAAGGGTTGAGTCCCTAGTTTGGGTCCAGAGGACATAAAGTCCCTCTAAGAAATGACAGACTCGGTGGTCCCTTGGGTATTACAGTACAGTAACGTTAGTGAGAGTCCAAGAACTAAATCGTCGGAACGATACCCAATCCACGGGAAGGAGACACGAAATAGTCGGGGGAGACGACTCAGGACATCGTCGTGAGTGGTGTGACATATTGTTGACACGTGACCGACAAAACAGATGAACATGTCTCTCACTGGTTGAACCCCCGTCCTCGGTCCAGAACCAGTATTAAAATTAGGGTCACGGATCTCGTACCGTCCGTGAGTTGCTGACGTATGAACTTATTTACTTTCTTGTTGTGTTATCCCCTGATCTGATAAAATTATTTGTGGAGAAATACAGTATGACCGACGATGGAAACAGTTTTATTCTCCAATTTTTAGGAATAAATTTCTTCTTTCTCTGAAATGGGATTTTAATTATCGTTTACAGGTCTTCTTAACCAGGAAAACGGGAACCTTGAGGTTGAACTCGATCAACTGGGTGACTGTACGACCACCTTTTACGTTCATAACTAGTGGCACCCTCTAACGTAGAAGTGCTACCCCTTTCCTTTGTCATGATAATTTCTTATCCCTGTCGACTTTACACTCCTGCCCCGTCAGCGAAACCCCTTTTTTCCTGTTTATTCCTCTTTGGTAGTCTGTCCTTTCCGACTCTTGGTCAAAGGTAACACACTGACACAACTAAAAACTTTTACTCTTCCATAAGTAAAATGTACGATACCATTAATTCGTTTGTTTTTGGATATACTGGTTTTTCACTTCTAACTATGTACGTAAGTTACTCTCGTCCCTTTTAATGTGATCGCCTCCTTTTCTAAGGTATACAAGAGGTTATGGATCCGTGTTGACCCACGGCGAAATTACTGAAAGGTTTACGTGGGGCAACAAGAATCCATAACTTCTTGTATACCGTGCAAAGGGGAAATTGACACTTAAAGGAACGAAAACAGTCAACCACAGAGTTCGAATTACATAAAATTACGTCGAAAACACCCACACTTATGTCAGGCTTCAACAATAATCTCTCTGGTACAATTATCATATGCGTCTACAATAGAGAATCAGCAGGGGTTTATACGACACTTTTAGATGTATATGTCCCGATTGAAACTTTAACAATTATTTCCGGGAAGCTCTCAAAGGTTTAACAAGAAGAGTCGAGGTTTGAATCGTACCTACTATTTACTGGTAAATCAACGGTTATATTGTGTTATAAAGTTAAAGGACGGAAGGGTTTCCATAAACTTTCCAACATGCTTCAAGTATGAGTGTCATACACAACAGATGTTACGACACTAGAGGCTGACCGATTGAAATTGGTTTTGGAAAAGTTAATTGAGTTGTGTAAGGACCTCTTTTTTGGTCGGGTGAGTTCCGAGACATGTTTATACCGAAATAACTAAAAGAACCGTTTCCGAGGGATTTAATACCACTTTAGACAAGAAAGTCTACTACATGTTTTCCCTTATAACAAGTACATTGTGTTTGTCATTTACTTTCCTTCCTCCTAGTTGTAAAATAGATGTTTTTCGATGTCTAAGTTAACAAAAAAAAAAAGAAAAAACGTGTGTGTTGGAGACTCTTACAATTACTTTTAGATTTCCTTTCCCCTTTTGTTTAGGAGTAAGTATCAGGACGGTGGGGGACGTTTAGTTTAACAAAAGTTAAAAAGGAGTAGGGGAAGATCAGGGACAGGTATACGTATGTATTAAAAATGTATTAATGTGAAGGTCACAACTTCGTTAAAACACTAGACGAAAAGAAAGACATATTTTAATATCTGTAACCTAAGACTCCTTTCGATATATCGTGTAAGAACACCTGTTTATCTCGTCTTGGATCTCCTCTTTTGACTTTGAGTACCTGTCTTTAAACGGTTCGTCGACTTCGGGTCGTAAAGTCTCATATCTTTCCAGGAACTGATCTGATCCAACCGAGTAACAAACGAAAACTTAGGAGTGACACATACGTTCTCTCGGTTTTCTCCCGACGGATACCAACACGGTAATAAGACTCTTGGTCCGACGGGTCTCTTTCCTCGGGTCACACCCGGTACCTGGGGAGGTGACCCCCGAATTATAGTCGGTTTAATTTGTTTTGTTTGTTTGTTTGTTTTTTGTTCCGACTAAAGACCACTCGGTGGTAATCTGACTGACGTCTTACTCGTAAAGACTCCACGTATTGAAGGACCTTTCGATAGGGAAAGACACCTGGTTCCTGGACTTCGAGCGGTGTACCTCCGTTTCCAACACTCTGATTCCGAGTAAGTAGAACCCCTACCACTTATCGTTGTCTGTGTGTTTATCACGACAACTATTTTTACTACCAGTCAATAGTCTCACTGTTTTAGGGGTTCATTTCTAAATAAATATGTCAATTTGTACATCAATTACCTACGTCACGAAAATTTTTCATGTATCTATACACTCGAATTTTGTTAAGACATAAAGTCGATTTTAGGTTCGAGACGAATTATAAATAATCGACCGATTAGGTTCGTCATTGGACTCCTTCTTTTTATTTAAAGATTATAATAAAAGTGTTTTAAGGGTTATAATCTTTTTAGTAATTTTAGATTCAAACACCCAAGAGATCCAAGGACATGAACTTGGTCAAGAGAGATAAAATAGGAAACATTCAAAATTGTCGTTTGTTTGGAAGACCTATTATAACGTACGGAAGCCGGGTCATACTGTAATTGGTCCAACACGATGTTATAGTCCAAACCTTCAGAAATGAATTTCTTTATACCCAAACATACGATATGTATATAATAAAAATGTTAAAACTAACTTTCAGATTGAACGAGATGAAGTCTGAATGATCGATTTTCCGATTGAACTTTCTGTCAACGAAACGACTTTAGTACTGTCTGACTTTACATGTATTCTTAACCACTTTGAAAGTCTATTTACCTTATTGGACTAAATCCTTTATTATGACGTCTCCAAGAATTCGAGGGGGAGGGGTTCATAGGAATTGTTGTTTCCTCACACTTGAGAGGTCCCCGAGACCTCGTCAGACAGTGTTCGAACTTTAAAGAAACTTCTAAGACAAAAAATAGAATTCTATAGTATCCAAAAAAAACATATGATGAGGTACTATACAAGTACAAACAAAACTGAAAAGTTTTATAAGATACAACAGTCTATTTAATACATTGAAAAGGAAGGTCTAGAAATTCCTTTTATCTACAAGGTCTTTCCACAGTACAAATAAGGTACCGAATGTAACCAATGTACACGGACAACTTTTCGTGTTGTGTCACCAAAATTCTTAAATAAAAAGGTTGATGATTTCTCAAAGTCTTAATTAATTTATAGTCCCTTATAATTTATGGACCTCACAAAATGGTAACTTGAAGTCGGGTGGTCTAATGGTTATACACTATTATGTACATTTTTACGGAACTTTAACACGAACCGAGATAAAAATACATGGAAGGTCGTAACGACTAAAAAGAAGAAGAGACACCTCAACACACATGAAGTTCAAAGAAGTTGAGTAAACGAACACACTTCCAAAATATAATCTCAAAATCTTACACGAAAAAGTTTTTTCTTTTTTTTTATTGTATGTAACCATGTATAGATTTTTTCTTCTTACACGAAACTTCACTCCATCTGGATCTAAATTTAGTATCGAGACAGGGAATTATCAGAACAGTGAATGGAAGAGAACGTGAGTTAAAACGGTGGACATTTCACTCTTATTGTCATAGGTAAAGGTTCCCGACAGTACTTCTAATTTATTCCACTATATATATCTTTTAGGGTCTCCTTACCATACTCCGACAGANTACCCCTTGTGCACATATGGACACCGCCTAAGTACAACTACATACCGTTTTGGTTATGTTATAACATTTCATTAATTGGAGGTTAATTTTATTATTTAAATATAATTTTTTTTTGTGTTCTATAGATCCTGTTTTTTAGTAATTTTTTTTCTTTTAGGGTACCTGTCTTCTCGGACCGTCCGATGTCAGGTACCCTAACGTTCTCAGTCTTTGTTGACTCGCTGATTTGTTGTTTATATATTAAACGGATCGTGTATCTTCCATGGGGGTTTTACCATCGTGGAGAAGGAAACATGGAGTAACAGGGGATTGGGTAGGGAGGGTAGGGTATGGAGATCTACTAGTGTCTCGTGACTCGACTCGAGGGACACAATATGTCGTCGGAGGGTGATCGAGACGCAAAATGTGTACCAGCACATATATGTAGCTACGGTGACAGGGTTAAGCAGGATGGGAAGGGAAAGGAGAGGTCCAGGTGTCCAGGTGAGAGATGTAGACGGAGAAATAGGAACGGGACCTTTATCCAAGTAGACATGGTAAAAAGATCTAAGGTGTACACACACAATTATATGCTATAAACAAAAAGAGAAAGACTAAATGAAGTGAGACATACTATCTGAGATCCAGGTAGGTGTAGTGATGTTTACTGGGTTAAGACAAGGAAAAATACCGGTTTATAACTTTCTCCTCTCACTTTTTCAACCGAATTTCGAGTTGTAAGTCTTTTGATTCTAGTACCGTAGGTCAGGGTAGTGAAGTACCGTCTATCTACCCCTTTATCACCTTTGTCACCGACTGAAATAAAACCCCCCGAGGTTTTAGTGACGTCTACCGTTAACGTCGGGACTTTAATTTTCTGTGAATGAGGAACCTTCCTTTCAATACTGGTTGGATCTATCGTATAAGTTTTCGTCTCTGTAATGTAACGGTTGTTTCCAGGTAGATCAGTTCCGATACCAAAAAGGTCATCAGTACATACTTACACTCTCAACCTGATATTTCTTTCGACTCGTGTCTTCTTAACTACGAAAACTTGACACCACAACCTCTTCTGAGAACTTTCAGAGGACCTGACGTTCCTCTAGGTTGGTCAGGTAGGATTTCCTCTAGTCAGGACTCACAAGTAACCTTCCTGACTACAATTTCGACTCTGAGGTTATGAAACCGGTGGACTACGTTTCTCGACTTAGTAAACTTTTCTGGGACTTCGACCCTTTCTAACTCGCGTCCTCCTCTTCCCCTACTGTCTCCTACTCTACCAACCTACCGTAGTAGTTGAGCTACCTACCTGTACCCAAACCCACCTGAGACCCTCAACCACTACCTGTCCCTCCGGACCGCACGACCCCAAGTACCCCAACGTTTCTCAGCCTGTGCTGACTCACTGACTTGACTTGACTTGACTTATAAGGTAACATATATACTTGGTGTAGAGGAAATAGGTAAGTAGACAGTTACCTGTAAATCCAACGAAGGTACAAGAGCGATAACATTTATCACGACGTCACTTGTGACCCCACGTCCATAGAAAAGTTTACTACCAAAAACGACCCACATGTGGTGTTTCTTTCACTTTCACTTTCACTTTTAAGGAGTCAGCACAGGTTGAGAAACGTTGGGGTACCTGATGTCTCAGGCACCTTAAGAGGTCCGGATGACCTCATCCATCGGAAAGGGAAGGGGTCCCCCAGAAGGGTTGGGTCTCTAGTTTGGGTCCAGAGGGTGTAACGTCCGTCTAAGAAATGGTCGACTTAGTGTTCCCTTCGGGACCCACATACGGTATCACGTATTTTTCCGTTTCTGTAGTAAAACGGCTGTTTCCAGGTATATCAGTTTCGAGACCAAAAAGGTCATCAGTACATGTCTACACTCTCGACCTGGTATTTCTTCCGACTCGTGACCTCTTAACTACTAAAACTTGACACCACGACCTCTTGTAAGAACTCTCAGAGAACCTGTCGTTCCTCTCGTTCGGTCAGTTAGAATTTCCTTTATTTGGGACTTATGAGTAACCTTCCTGACTACGAGTTCGACTTCGAGACTATGAAACCAGTGGACTACACTTGTCTACTGAATAACCTTTTCTGGGACTACGACCCTTTCTAACCTCCGTCTTCTTCTTCTCCACTGTCTCCTATTCTACAAACCTACCGTAGTGGTTAAGTCGACGGTACTTGAACCCAATTGATGACCTCTACCACACCCTATCTCTTCGGTCCGTACGACGTCACGTACCCCAGCGTTTCTCAATCTGTGATGAACCGTTGACTTGTTATTATTGTTACCATCAGGATAAAAAACGAAAATTTCTTGGAGTTATGACAAAAGTATGACATACAGTCCCGACATATAACAGTAGGACGAAATTGAATGTACGTTTTACTCACTATGAACGAGTCAGTACAGGTTGAGAAACGTTTGAATCCCTGACATCGGGCGGTCCGAGGAGACAGGTACCTTAAGAGCTCCGTTCTTATGACCTCACCCATCGGTAAGGGAAGAGGTCCCCTAGTAGAGTTGGGTCCCTAACTTAGACCCAGAGGATGTAACGTTAGTCTAAGAAATAACAACTCGGTGTTCACTGTAATACGTTTTAAGGTTCGACCAACTGAGTGTTTGATCTTAGTTCTAACGACCCTCTTTATAGTTGTTGGAGTCTATACGTCTACTGTGGTGAGATTACCATCTTTCGTTTCTCCTTGATTTCTCGCAGAACTACTCCCACTTTCTCCTATCACTTTTTCGACCGAATTTTGAGTTGTAAGTTTTTTGATTCTAATACCGTAGGTCAGGGTAGTGAAGTACCGTTTATCTGCCACCTTTCCACCTTTGACACTGTCTAAAATAAATGAAATAGAGGTCTTAGTGACACCTGTCACTGACGTTGGTGATTTAATTTTCTACGAACGAGGAACCTTCTTTTTGACACTGTTTGGATCTGTCGTATAATTCTTTGTTTCTGTAGTGAAACCACTGTTTACAAGTGTACCGGTTTCGATACCAAAAAGGTCATCAATACATATCTACACTCTCAACCTGGTATTTCTTCCGACTCGTCACTTCTTGACTACGAAAGCTCGAGACCACGACCTCTTCTGAGAACTCTCAGGGAACCTGTCGTTTTATTAGTTTGGTCAGGTAGGATTTTCTTTAGTTGGTACTTGTAAGTAACCTCCCTGATTACGATTTCGACTTCGAGGTTATTAAACCGATGAACTACACTTCTCGATTGAGTCACCTTTTCTGGGACTACGATCCATTTTGACTCCCGTCCTCCTCTTCCCCCACTGTCTCCTACTCTACCAACCTACCGTAGTAACTGAGTTACCTGTACTCAAACTCGTTTGAGGTCCTCTATCACTTCTTGTCCCTTCGGACCGTACGACGTCAAGTACCCCAGTGTTTCTCAGCTTATACTGAATCCCTGACTCGTTGTTATTGTTTATGTCAAGAGTCGTCACTTACATAGTTAAATGTAAGGGTAGTTTTCTCGTTCTCATAAACGAAGAGAGGTGTGGGAGAGGTCGTAAATAACAAACATCTAAAAAACTACTTCTGGTAAGACTAATCACCTCTTCCTTTACCATTTGGTAAAGTCATAAGAACGGAACTCTCGGAGTGCTTGTCATACTTTTCCGTTTTTTATATACTATGACTTTCTATTTGAGGGGTCCAGTCATCTACGGGTTATACTATGACCTCTTCTCACCTCTTTATTAAGGTCTTTCTTACTTCTCTGTCTCGGTTTCACTTTTGTCGTGGGTCAACACCTACACTACCACTATCTTCATTTCAGACTATAACATTTCTTGTTATAACGTATCCTTGGACCTTACAATCCAGGTACTTAGTTCCATTTAACCTTCACCAGTTTGTCCTCTACCGTTCTCACTTGTAACTGTAAAAGCCTTAGTCACTTGATTTTACCTGACCTTACCCGTTTAAATTAAGTCTACTGGTAATATAGATGATGACACCCGTTCTTAGGGAATCTTCATCTCATTGGGAGTATCAGTTTTTTTCTCAGGTTTTACGTCATGAACCTACGTTAACGTTTTTACTGTCTTACTAGAGACAAGCAGAGGTTCCGTTTGATAAGTTATAGTGTCATTAGGTTCAGATACGGAGTTGGTGACTACGACTTCTTCGTCTTTAACTTACCAAGGTACTATTGGATGTTCTGGAAGATCTTGATTGTGGGGGTTTTCTACAGGAAAAGTAGTATCCCCCAACCTTACGTTTTCATCCTTCAGTTCTATTGGACCTCATTGTCCATTCAAACCGGAACCTCATGTCTTACTTCGTCCCGTTTCCGATTGTCTCAAAACGGTTCTCTTACGTAATCAATATCGTTTGCGGCAGAAGTTGTTGTGTTCTCTTCTGGGATGTGTACCTGTAGTGGTCTACCCGTTATGACTTTAATCTAACTAATATAAGAAACGTCGACTTTTACCTTTCGAGATATGTCAGTCGTTTTTGTTCTAACCCTCGACTGATACCGAGTCTAGGACTTGAGGAATAACATTTTAAGTCTGAATTTAACTTCTTTCATCCCTTTTGGTGATCCGATAAGTCCATATTGGATTTAGTTTAATGAATGCTAATGTGTCACCTTCCCTGTTTAGCTGAGTTCCCTAGTCTAGACCATCTGTCTCACGGACTTCTTGATACCTGTCTCTAAGGATTGTAACATGTCCTCCGTCACTAATTCCGGTAGGGGTTCTTTTTCTTTACGTCTTTCCGTTTTACCAACAGACTCCTCCGGAATGTTTATCGACTCTTTTCTTCTCTTCTCTTTCCGTTTCCTCTTTTCCTTTCGATGTGGGTAGACTTACGTCTCAAGGTTTCTTATCGTTCCTCTCTATTCTTTCGGAAGGAGTCACTAGTCATGTTTCTTTATCTCCTTTTGTTACCTTACCCTTTCTGATCTCTAGAGGAGTTCTTTTAATCTCTGTGGTTCCCTTGTAAAGTACGTTTCTACCCGTGTTATTTCCTGTCTTTACCATACCTGGATTGTCTTCGTCTTCTATAATTCTTCTCCACCGTTCTTATGTGTCTTTTTGATATGTTTTTTCTAGAATTTCTGTGTCTATTGGTACCACCACACTAGTGAGAGGATCTCGGTCTGTAGGCCCTCGGGTTTCAGTTCACCCGGAATCCTTCGTGGTGATACTTGTTTCGATCACCTCCACTACCTTAAGGTCAACTCGATAAAGTTTAGGATTTTCTACTACGTCGTTTAAACCTTTTGAGTCGTCACCGGTGTCCTGACCTTTTTCAGTCAAAAGTAAGGTTAGGGTTTCTTTCTGTTACGGTTTCTTACAAGTTTGATGGTGTGTCAGCGTAAGTAGAGTGTGTGATCGTTTCATTACGAGTTTTAAGAGGTTCGTTCCGAAGTTTTCATGCACTTTACTCTTGAAGGTCTACAAGTTGGACCTAAATCTTTTCCGTCTCCTTGTTCTCTAGTTTACGCTTGTAGACAACCTATGATCTTTTTCGATCTCTCAAGGTCTTTTGGTAGATGAAGACGAAGTAACTAATGTGGTTTCGGAAACTGACACACCTAGTGTTGTTTGACAACTTTCAAGAATTTCTCTACCTTTATCGTCTGGTGGAATAGACGAAGGACTATTTGGACATACGTCCAGTTCTTCGTTGTCAATCTTGACCCGTACCTTGTTGTCTGACCAAGGTTTAACCCTTTCCTCATACAGTTTCGACATATAACAGTGGGACGAATAAATTGAATGTACGTCTCAGTCAGTCAAGTCAACAAGTCAGTACAGACTGAGAAAAGTTGAGGTACCTGTCGTCGTACGGTCCGAAGGGACAGGTAGTGGTTTAGGATCTCGAACGAGTTTGAGTACAGGTAACTCAACCACTACGGTAGGTTGGTAGAGTAGGACAGTCGGGGAAGAAGAGGGCGGAAGTTACAAAGGGTAGTAGTCCCAGATAAGGTTACTCCGTCGAGAAACGTAGTCCACCGGTTTCATAACCTCAAAGTCGAAGTCGTAGTCAGGAAGGTTACTTATAAGTCCTGACTAAAGGAAATCCTGACTAACCAAACTAGAACGTCAAGTTCCCTGAGAGTTGGCAGAAGAGGTTATCGTGTGAAGTTTTATAAGTTAAAAAACCGTGAGTCGAAAGAAATACCAGGTTGAGAGTGTAGGTATGTACTGATAACCTTTTTAGTATCGAAACTGATCTACCTGGAAACAACCGTTTCATTACAGAGACGAAAAATTTTACGACAGATCCAAACAGTATCGAAAAGAAGGTTCCTCGTTCGCAGAAAATTAAAGTACCGACATCAGTGGTAGACGTCACTAAAACTCGGGTTCTTTTATTTCAGAACAGTGACAAAGGTAACAAAGGGGTAGATAAACGGTACTTCACTACCCTGGTCTACGGTACTAGAATAAAAAGACTTACAACTCGAAATTCGGTCGAAAAAGTACGAAGAGAAAGTGGGAGTAGTTCTCCGAGAAGTCAAGGAGAAGTAAAAGACGGTATTCCCACCACAGTAGACGTATAGACTCCAATAACTATCAAGAGGGTCGTTAGAACTAAGGTCGAACATGAAGTAGGTCGGACCGTAAAGAGTACCACATGAGACGGAAATTAAATTTATACGTTCCACTGTTATATATCGAAACTGTATGAGGAAAGGGTTAAACCTTGGTCAGACAACAAGGTACAGACCAAGACAACGAAGAACTGGTCGTATGTCCAAAGAGTCCTCCGACCATTCCACCAGACCATAAGGGTATAGAACTTCTTTAAAGGTGTCAAACAACACTAGATATATCAGTCTGAAGGGACCACCGAGTCTACCATTTCGTAGACAGATGTTACGCCATCTGGACCCAAGCTAGGGACCCAACGCTTCTAGGGGACCTCTTACTTTACCGTTAGGTGAGGTCCTGACAACGGACCTTTTAGGGGACCTGTCTCCTCGGACCATCCGATATCAGGTACCCCAGTGTTTCTCAGCCTGTGCTGACTTGCTGAAGTGAAACGAAATATGTCAGTCTCCGAAACCACATTAGTTATTTCGTCTTCATCTAAAAAAAGACCTTAAGACAACGAAAAAGATACTAGGTCACCTACAACCGTAAAACCAGAGAACAAGGGGAATAAAAGACTTAGGTCGAACTTGTAGACATTCAAATGTCAAGTACATAACAACTGCTGACCGAACCTCTTAAAACTCGTTATGAAACGATCGTACACTCTACTCACGTCAAGACACCATCAAACTTGTCAGAAACCGTAAAGGGAAGACTACATGTATGTCTCATGTAGTACACTTTACGGTCCGACCTACTTCGTGTTCGACCTTAGTTCTAAAGACCCTCTTTATAGTTAGTGGAGTCTATACGTCTACTGTGGTGAGAATACCGTCTTTTACTTCTTCTTGATTTCTCGGAGAACTACTTTCACTTTCTCCTCTCACTTTTTCAACCGAACTTTGAGTTGTAATTTTTTGCTTCTAGTACCGTAGACCAGGGTAGTGAAGTACCGTTTATCTACCCCTTTGTTACCTTTACAACTGTCTCAAAGAAAAGCACCGGAGGTTTTAGTTACGTTACCACTCCCGACGGTACTTTAATTTTCTACGAACGAGGAACCTTCTTTTCGATACTGGTTGGATCTATCGTATAATTTTTAGTCTGTATAATGAAACGGCTGTTTCCAGACAGATCAATTTCAATACCGAAAAGGTCATCAGTACAGACCTACACTCTCAACCTGGTATTTCTTTCGACTCGTACCTCCTTAACTACGAAAACTTGACACTATAACCTCTTCTGACAACTCTCAGGGAACCTGACGTTCCTCTAGTTTGGTCAGTTAGGATTTCCTTTAGTCAGTACTTATAAGTAATCTTCCTGACTACGACTTCGACTTTGAGGTTATGAAACCGGTGGACTACGATTCTTGACTGAGTAACCTTTTCTGAGACTACGACCCTTTCTAACTTCCGTCCTCCTCTTCGGTTGTCTCCTACTACTCTACCAACCTACCGTAGTGACTGATCTACCTGTACTCAAACTCGTTCGAGTACCTCAACCACTACCTGTCCCTTCGGACCGTACGACGTCAGGTACCCCAACATTTCTCAGGTTGTCCTGACTCGCTGACTTGACCTGACTAAGAGTGATCCCACTCCACTATGAAGTAACATCCAAACTACACGTAAAGAGACTATTAATCCCTACAAGTCGTATAAAAGTAAACAAACAACAGGTAAACATACAGAAAAAACCTTTTTAAAGTTAAATCGAGAAGGTGAATAAAATACTAACCCAAAAAACAAAAAATTATAACTTGACAAAAATATAAAACCTCTAATTAGGGAACAGTCAACGAAACATACGTTTATAAAAGAGGGTAAGGCTCAAAAACACACCAAAAAAAAAAACCAGTAAGAATAGAAAAGTCACTTCTGTGAATCCACTTCTCTTCAATTCGTTGAACGGAATCCGGTGTATCTATCATGTAACTTCTTGATCTTAAACTTTGGTTCTTCCGACCTAACGTTAAGTCTTAGATACGTACACATATACGTACATGTACGTACACACGTGTGTGTGTACATATGTGATATGTGTATAGAGACATACACAACCGAGATAGATAGAAGGATAGATGGATAGACTAACGGCATTATAGGATCCCCTCACCAGAGATGTAAGACGGAAAAAAATCACATTATAGACCACAGTATAAACAGTACCAAGTTTAAGGTCGAGGTAGTAATGGATTGACGTGGATTCAAAAGAGTGAATATTTTACACCCGTTATTGGCATGGGTGAAAACAGTGGATCCTAAGAACTAACGTTCATTGTCGTTGGTTGAGATCAATTGTATTCTTTTTATCTGTTAAAGAACCTTTCTATACTCCTTCCGACCGTTTAGTCCAAGTCTTTTACCGTCTTTGGTTCCTTTTGACGTCGTGGTCCAATCCATGACGAAGGTTTTCAGGATCTGAGACTCTCGGTGAAACCGTGGTGGTAGTGACTAAAAAACTACAGAGATGACGACTTTCCGTTATGAGTAAAGACTACGGTGTTAGAACTACTTTAATAGTTTAAGGGGGTCAAATCCCGTGAACGAGTACAGGATGGGGTTCCTTATTCCTAACAAACCTAGACCGTCACCCTAAGACGGAAAGTACTTCTAAGTGAGTTACCACCACAAAGGTTTTTTTCCTCCCTTTACAAGTCTTGTTGGTTTTTCAAAATCTAATTTTCGTTTAGTTTTGTTTTACTTTGTTTGTCTTTGATGACCTGTTTTAAGATGTCAAGTGGAGTATCCCATTAATGTTCCTAATTTACCTCCCGTACATCATTCTTGGTACAATGAGAATGGAAAATAATAAGTCAAGTCAAGTCAGCGAGTCAGTACAGACTGAGAAACACTGGGGTACCTGACGTCGTGAGGTCCGAAGGGACAGGTAATGGTTTAGGGTCTCAAATGAGTTTGAGTACAGGTAACTCAGCCACCACGGTAGGTTGGTGGAGTAGGAGACAGTAGGGGAAGAGGAGGACGGAAGTTAGAAAGGGTCGTAGTCCCAGAAAAGGTTACTCAGTCGAGAAGAGTAGTCCATCGGTTTCATATTTCAGACCGTGACAAAAGGGTAGATAAACGGTAGATAAATGGGAAATAATAAATAAGTAAAATAATGGAAAATAATAATGAATATATAATAAAACATCTCGGAGAACTACTTTCACTTTCTACTGCCACTTTTTCAACCGAATTTCTACTTGTAAATCTATTGATTCTAGTACCGTAGGGCAGGGTAGTGAAGTACCGTTTATCTACCCCTTTGTCACCGACTGAAATAAAACCCCCCGAGGTTTTAGTGACGTCTAGCACTGACGTCGGTACTTTATTTTTTCTGCGAACGAGGAACCTTCCTTTCAATACTGGTTGGATCTGTCGTATAATTTTTCGTTTCTACAATGTAACGGTCGTTTCCAGGTAGATCAGTTCCGATACCAAAAAGGTCATCAGTACATACCTACACTCTCAACCTGATATTTCTTTAGACTCGTGGTTTCTTAACTACGAAAACTTGACACCACAACCTCTTCTGAGAACTCTCAGGGAACCTGACGTTTCTCTAGGTTGGTCAAGTAGGATTTCCTCTAGTCAGGACCCACAAGTGACCTTCCTGACCACGACTACGTGGACTACTGAGTAACCTTTTCTGGGACTACGACCCTTTCTAACTTCTGTCCTTATCTTCCCCTACTGTCTCCTACTCTACCAACCTACCGTAGTGGCTGAGTTACCTGTAATCAAACCCATTTGAGGTCCTCAACCACTACCCGTCCCTCCGGACCAGGTACCCAAGTGTTTCTCAACCTGTGCTGACTCGCTGACTTGACTTGACTTGACTTTATAATAAAACATCGTGTGATATTATATCCTGACGAAAAAGTCGACACTCACACACGGAAGAGCAGATTACAAAAGGACACTACTAAAGATTAAAATAATTGTCAGTTGAGATAAACATGGTTCTGTTTTGATCAACCTTATCCTTTTTATTATGTATCGAGTTTGAATAAATTACATATCGTAAAGTAAAGTAGAAGTGTCGTTGTCATACTCCAACCATAATAAAAGGAGATAAAGGGTCAACTCCTTTAACTCTGAATCTCTTAATAACATTTATAATTATAGTAGACTCCAATGTCGATTAACTACTCGTAAATTTGGGTTTAGAAGGTTGAACAGGTCGTGAAAGCGGTATGATACGGGTTAGTCCCCTTCTGCTCTTTAAAGGGAGATGTTAAAGGGAGATCAGAATTGAAGGACAGGAATCTCTATAATATAGGTAGAAAGGTCTACTCAACAACACCATATCAAACCGATAATTCTCGTGTCTTGGTCTAAACTTAAGATGGAGATGATGAACGATTGACACCCTGAAAACTGTCAATTGATTGATTTGGAGAAACTTGGAGTAGAGTCCAAAAGAGTAGACATCTTACCCCTGTGATCGTGGAGTGAGTCTCAATGTCACTTCCACTATAATCTATTACCTACTTTTCATGAATGGTTTCAAGAACCGTGTTTTAACAAGAGTAATAAGTTTGTAATTATAACGACCTATTTACGTCTTTCCCCACTCATCTTCTTCGTTCCACAAGTGACTGAATTAATAGAACCATCAAATCTGTAGTGAGAGGAAAAGAAAATTAATGGGTATACACAGATACATATACCAGAGAGACGAATCGGTTGAAAACTCTCAGAAAACTCCGGATCGGATTCAACGTAAAGAGATACTCCGGAAGAGGATAACCAGACAGGAGATCGTCAGAGAAGGAAGAGAAGTACGGATGTCACAGACGTAACAGTCATGTCAGGAAGGAACCATAGACAGTCCCTATCTAACGTCCTGGAGGTGACTATGGTTTTAGACACCTACGAATTCGGGGAACACATTTTACTGTATAAACGTATATTGGATGAACGTAGGACGGTATATAACATTTAGTAGATATCTAATAAATATTATTGATTATATTGTATTTATGATACATTTATCAATATTCATGTCACATTTACGATACCTTACACCCCACACCGTTTAAGTTCAAAACGGAAAGCCTAGTAGAAAGACCTTAAATTCTTTCATAAAAGTTAGACACTAATCAACTTAGACGTCTACACCTTCGACAACTATGTCTCCCGGCTGACATGACACATTGAGACGTGGAGATTTTAGTAAACATACCAAAGTCGATCACATCACCTGACTTGCAAACGCGGGGTATTTTAAGTATACAACTTTTGCATAGGGTTCACACTACTATAAATCTCCACACCGGAAACCTCCCACTAATTTAGTACTATCAACCTGGGGAATACTCACCCTAAGTACAGGTATGTTAATCCGGGATCTTTTTAGGAAGAGGTGAAGACGGTTACTCCCGTGTCACTCTTCTGAGGGGAGACGTGTGACCTTCTCTCGAGAGTGGTCTTGGACTGACACGACCGTGACACTAGAACTTGAAGATCGGAAGTCTTGATACTCTTTATTTACAGACGACAAAATTGAGTGGGTCAGACAATATCGTCGTACGTGATTCTATCCATCTGACATTTGAAGAACTCCTACCCAACCAATCACAGGGTACGACTGTTCATATCCCGATTCTGTCGTGTTCTACCAACGGATTGTATACAAACACTACACTGAATCATTGACTTGTTGTTGTTGTACTGGTGTCTTTCCCGAGAGAACAAAAGTAAGGTAAGACGACATGACGGGTCATCATGATAGACACGATTTAAAGAGCTCCTTATCTAGACCGAAATTGATACGTTTGTCTCATAAAATTAGGATATCAAAAATTAATCGTGATATACACTTTCCAGTCCCGGATCAACTTCTTTTCTAGGAAACTCCACGGAACCCGTCACTGAGTCTCGAAGTCACAGAGGACGTAGTACCTCCACTAGAAATTTACAGTGAAGTCTAGACGAGAAACCACTAAACCTGTCATATAATCAATCCCATTACGATCGACGACATTGGTTATCTAGGAGGTGCAAACCACGGAATTGTGTCACCTTCAAATACATAACCAATGTATGACCAGGTTATAACCATAAAGATCAGTCACCATCGGTACTGATTCGAGACGAGACACATACGTAAATCCGTGGTTCCGAGCATCTCCAAGACTGTAGAAGTCGCACCAAATAGGTCCCAACGACACCCATAGTTGTATGTCGTTCACCCTCTCCTTTCTCGTATCTCCTAAAACGTCCATTCCCGGTCTGGACCTTCACAACGTGTATTGAAAACAAGTAAAAAATAATCGGTCTGTACTGATGATAATTGACGTTCCCTTCAACTCTTCACATCAGATCGACCCACGATCCTTTTTTTCTCGTACGTATAACCACTTCATCAAAGACGGTGACTAGCAGTAGTAATTGTAAGACCCTATGAAGAAACGATCTGACACACGACACACATAAATGTACATAACAGATTAAATCCAGAACGTGTGAATCATTATACCCGTGATAAAAATTAGGATAAAAAAACCTACTCTTTTGGCTCCAAGTTTAGTAAGTTCCTCAAGATTTAGACATGAAACTTGGACCGAGATAAACTGGAGTCTCGACCTGGAGAATTGGACATATGAAAACATTGACACGATACTCTAATAAGATCCAACCTTGCATAGGACGACCCAACATTGGATTACCGTTGTGTCTAGTAAATCAGTTTCCGAAAGAAATCAAGAAACCCACAAATATAGTACAATATCGACCGGTTGAAGGGTCAGTATAAAGTCGCGAGGTGTCCACTCGGAAGTTTTTTACAGGTATCTACTTTATATGACGAAGTTCGTCTAAAAATAGGTGTCAAAGAGAACCTTGTAACAGGTGTCTCCCATATACTACACAAATACTTGGGTACCTTACTACTAACCTTTACTCCGACCTTTAGAGTGTTCGATGGAGAAACTGCTCCAAAGGTCGAGGGAAACTCAGTATACCCTGTGACTAGATTCACGTGAGAACACCACAACCTTTCGAGACGAAACCCAGAACCGGTAGTAGTTTTCCCGACCCTTCACTCCGTAAGCTCCTACGTTTAATCGTACTGAGACACCGGTTTCGATATTTCTTCAGACTGATGGACTCCAGTCCTCGGAGTGTGTGACTTCCGTTGACTGGAAGTTCACGGACCAAACGGTGCCACCTCCCGCGTGGACCTCTCTCGTCTCCTCTGGACCACTGTCATTTTGGGGACGAGACACTCTCCCCTCCCGAGATGTTAGAACCTAAAGTATGGTTAACTGCTTTCTATCATCGGACTACCTCCTCCAAATGTTCAGACTATCCTCCGATGGGTTACAACCCTCTTTTGTATGTATTTGAGTTTCTAAACTTACTTTACCATGGTTAGAGTCTTTCAACACTCTTAATTTACTCAATACGTACATTTCAAGAGTCTTGTCCAGGACTATGGATCATTCATGAGTTTTTTTATAAACGATAATAACAATTAAAACATATAAAAACTAGTAAAGGACTCCTATCAGAACCCTCACCTTACCACTCCAACTCCTCATATAGACAAAAATTCTAGAATATACGTATAACGGAAGAAGTCCCCTAGAAGGGTTGGGTCCCTAACTTGGGTCCAGAAGACGAAGGGACTATCGAGTCAACCATTTCTTAGGTGGACGTTACGTCCTTTGGGGCCAAACTAAGGACCTAACCCTTCTAGGCAACCTCTTTCCTATACGATGATCATAAGAACCCGAAGGGAACACCGAGTCGACAATTTTCTTAGGTGGACGTTACACCCTCTGGACCCAAGCTAGGGACCAATCCTTCTAGGGGACCTCTTCCATTTCCGATGGGTGAGGTCATAAGACCGGACCTCTTAAGGTACCTGACATATCAGGTACCCCCAGTGTTTTTCAGTCCGTACTGACTCGTTGAAAGTGAAAGCGAAAGTACGTATAACGGTTTAACGGACTGTCTTTCGGTATGATTATATGAGAGAATGGTCATCACGTCCTGTCACGAAAAAGGGACTTCGAGAGAGTAATGAACAGGAAGAGGTAGAGATATGTTTACGAAGATTTGATTTGTGGATTTACATTCCCACCTGTGATATTTTAAGAATCTCCTTTTGTGTCCGTCTTGTGTGAAACTGTATTTAACGTCGTTCCAGAAAATACTGGGTGGAGGATCTCATTACTTTTATTTTTGTTTTTATTTGTTTACCCTGGATTAATTTGAATTTTCGAAAACATGCCGTTTCCTTTGGTATTTACTCTACTTTTCTGTTGGGAGTGTTACCCTCTTTTATAAACGTTTGTTTCGCTGACCGTTTTCTAAATAAAGGTTTTATATTTTTATCGAGTACGTCGAGTTTTTTTTTTTTTTTTTGGGTTAGTATTTTCTTCGATTTCCCTGAAGAGACCGTCAGGTTACGATTCTGAGACTCGATGGTGACATCCCCCGTAACCAAGATAGGAATCAGTCCTTTGTTCCTGGGATGTACTACGTACCACACCCGTTTTCCCCCTTTTTTTCCGGACCTCTAGATTTATCACTTTCACTTTCACATTAAACGAGTCAGCATAGGATGAGAAACTCTAGGGTACTTGACGGTCCGAGGAGACAGGTACCTTAAGAGATTCGTTCTTATGACCTCACCCATCGGTAAGGGAAGAGGTCCCTAGAAGGGTTGGGTTCCTGACTTGGGGACAGAGGACGTAACGTCCACCTAAGAAATGGTAGACTCGGTGGTTCCTTCGGAACTTCTGGATTTGTCTATAAATAGGTTTCTTCTGTATGTCTACCAGTTGTTTGTGTACTTTTCTACGAGTTGTAGTAATTAATAGTCTCTTTACGTTTACTTTTGATGTTACTCCATAATGGAGTATGGTCAGTCTTACCGGTAGTACTTTTTTTAGATGTTTGTCCCTAAAGGGACCTTCCGGTCACTAATTCTTAAACGGAAGGTCGTGTCCTCCACACCCAAATCCCTCGATTCTCAGGTACACGGAACGTCAGTTTTTTTGGTTTTTGTATTTTGACTTCGTTATAACATCGCTGAAGTTATTTCCGAAATCCTTACTAGGTGTAGTTTTTTATAAAAATTTTTTTAGGTGTTTGTAACCTCACAAAAAAGAAAAAAGAAAAAATTAAAAAGAAATAAAAATAAAAAAATTTAAAAAAAATAAAAAATTTAAAATTTTAGAAATTAAGAATGTACGCAAGGGTTTGTACTTGGGGGGAGGGTGGAGGGAGGGGTGTTGTAGAGAGACCCAGTCGGGGTACGTGGTCGGGGTTCGTTCGACGTGGGATGCAGTCTGTACCTGACCGCTAAGTCAAGAATGTACTGTCATATGTACAATCTTAAGGGTAAGAGGGTTTAGTAGGGTGGGAGAGGGAGAGGGAGACTCAGGTTTTCAGACCATATGTGTAGACACAGAAAAAAGGACAGAACGTATGTCCCAGCAGTAACGGTAGAAGGATTTAAGGTATATATACACAATCATATGACATAACCACAAAAAGAAAGACCGAATGAAGTGAGACATATTAACCGAGGTCAAAGTAGGTAGAGTAGTCTTGACTAAGTTTACTTAAGAAAAATTGCCGACTCATTATGAGGTAACACATATACATGGTGTCGAAAGAATAGGTAAGTAGACGACTACCTGTAGATCCAACAAAGGTACAGGACCGATAATATTTGTCACGACGCTACTTGTAACCCCATGTACACAGAGAAAGTTAAGACCAAAGGAG